>JAHSUZ010000016.1:0-619766 GCA_021527575.1 Ensete glaucum | reverse complement strand
AACAAGCAAAGAGCCTAGGCCAGACCCGCACAGATTTGTTGTCCAGTAGGAAAGCCTAAGTGATATGTTTGCCTCTTCTCCGTGCTCAATGCCTGAAGCAGCGGGAGCTGCCCTAGTTGTGAGCTATATCCCGCGCCGATACTAGTGAATTCCCTGTTGTGAGTTGAATTACTTATATCAAGTGCAAGCCCTATGGGTGCCAGTTCAATTACCGGTTATGAGTGAAAGTATTATAAGTAGGAGAGGTCGCTTTGGAGCCAGGAAAGTCAGCCTAATAGCCAGCTGTTTGTCGGCGGCAGCTCTTTTTCTTTTAGTAGGCACAGAGCCATTCTTGCTTTCTAACTACCATTCCTTGCTCCGGTCCGAGCTATAAGAGTAGAGCCGTGCTAAGTAGACTAATACTAATGTAACAATCAAACACTGCACTAACGACATTGAACTCTTCATTAATACTTCCTTGCCTCTATTGACTCCTATGTCCTTAGGCGCCCAACGAAACTCTAAACAGGAAGTAAATACTTATTACCCTTGTGTAAGCTACTGCAATAGCTAATTATGGAGTTGTATTCGGTACAGCGGAATATAGATCTCAACTAAGGAATACAAAACTAACACTCAGAAGTCTGGCCTTTAACCTTCCAAGACAAGAAGTAAGGCCTCACCTTGGGAATCCAACTCGAGATACAGCATTGACCTAAGCATCATAAGAAAACAACTCCTTCTTCGACAACCCTCTCCCCGAGCCCGATCTCTACTCTACTTAAAGTCCAGAATGTAAGTGAAGACATCCAGCGCTACAAATTGAATCCATCGAGCACAGAGGATAAAAGTAAATCAAAGAATTGAAGCAGTCAAAAAAGTCAAATGGAACAAGAAAACATATACCTCACCGGCCTATTACTTAGGATAGGAATGGAAGAGCTTACTTATGCTACACATCTTAGGAATTGATGCACCTACACCTACCCTATACTTTTATAGGATCGATGCACCCTTTCCTTTCTTTTGCTTACTTTACTGCCCGGTGCCGAAAATGTTTCTACCTTTGCAGCAACTCCAGACTACCTTTATACTGTTTCCTCTGTCGAACTACACTTGATTTCATACTTATAGACAGAAGCAACAGGACTTGTTCTTGCCCGAACTACTCGTATTGTGAAACTTTACTTCTTGCCTTAAAGCCCGCCCTGCCAACCTATAGCTATTGCTTCTCATTCTTTAGCTTACACAAATATAGTTAGTTTTGCTTGCTACCTTACTGCTTCTGCCTTTTACTACTATAGATGAGACTTGCACTATTGGTTGATCCAGATCCTGTCTGTCGGGGACTAAAGCAGACTACTCATAATATAGTAATAATAAACCATAGAATAAGGAATACGAGTTAGTGGTATGAGAACAAAACTAGTTGTTATTATTATAGAACTAAGGTATGATCCGTAGAAGTAAGGTATGATCTGTTGGGCACTAAGACAGAGTAGCGGTATAGCTAACAAGGACAACAATAGTACAATGTGTTTTATTATACAAATGCATATTCTATTGTAATGCAACAAAAAAGCAGAGAATTGCAGCTGGAGAGAGTTCGCCAAAGAAATCAGACTCCCTTCACTGAACTGGAGAACTGGAACCTCGCTTTGGTAACTTCAACAGGAGCGACTGCTTTGCTTGAGTTGAAAGTCAAGATCTAAATCAGTAGCGAAAGTCCTGTTAGTGGGATCCACACTTATTATATCAAGTAATAGAGGTACTTGTAGTTGTTCCCGATGTTGATTCTGATAGCTAGTATAGTGGCCCTTATCGGCAACCTCGGTAGCATCAGTATAGGGCTAAGAGACAGGAGCTAAAGAACCAAAGTCCGCTTTCATTCTTTTGTGCCGGGTTGATTTGATGATTCTCTGAGGTAGTTGGTATCAGTCTCGTATGCCCAGATCCTATTCTTATAGGGTAGTGTATCGATCTCATCAGTAATCTGTCCCCCTGTGTCACGCTAACAGCCTCACTATCCCTGTACCTCAGACTAGTGCTTCTCGGGGGCTTACTAACCTTATTTGTATTGTGTCACATTTGACTCAAGTCTTAAACAGCTCCCTGGGATTCCAAGTGGATCCTTTGGTTGCTAAAAGGATAAGAGCCATAAGGAAAAGAGTAAAACTAAGTAGCAAAAGAAAGGGCAGCGTGCTTTAGGCTCGACAGAAGGGAGAGGAAAGGGAACGCCCTCCACTCCAGTAGTAATAAAACAAGTCCCAAGCATAAGAATTCACCTGGGGCACCCTCGCTTCTATTCTAATTCTCCAACCCCAACTCCCCTATTCTTCCACTCGTGTCTCTAAGGTGAAAAAAAGTATTACTCTCCCGGCCCCTTGCTTACTCCCAAGCAACGCTGTCTTCGTGTATTGATCCAGCATATAAAAGGAAGTCTGCAACTCCCTTCTTATAGTCTGACTTGCCCTTCCACTATGATTATTTTTATGAGAATATACCTTATGAGATACCTTATGCAGCAAACTAATACACCAATGAGCAGGTACACCAATAGGAATAAGGAATGAGGATAAACAGTAGAAGACCGAACTCTAGTAATCAAGGGCGGGATCACGAGAAGAGAAGACAGGAAAGCCGGGTTTATGTCCCAGTGTTAAAGAAGGAGTTCCCAGATTCATGCTTATAGGTAGTATAGTTGGCTTCCCTATATCGAGTTAACGTGGTAGAAGCACCCTGCTCTGTTCTATACCGTAGTAAGCGCCTGTTCTGTTCTATTCGTTAGGGGGCTTATTCTAACTTCTGAGTTGAAGTCCTTTTGTCCCGGGCACTGTTTCGTCCTTGCTCTTATTGATGAAATTCTTTCTACTGCGGGTAATGCTCGATACTAATCTCCTCACTTATCCTACGGCTCTAACTCCAGTTTACAGAAAGCTCCACTTGCTTGTTCTCCACCACTTGCTTGTTCAGCTGCCCACCTACCCTAAGCTTGTTTGCGCTGTATCTAAGACGTTGATTACTCTTTGCTTGTTCTCGTCCTAAGATACTCAATCTACAAATTGCTTGTTCTCGTCCTAAGATACTAGATACTAATAATCTTAGCTTTGCTTCGAACTCCCTAAGATACTAGATACTAATAATCTTAGCTTTGCTTCGAACTCCCTAAGATACTACTTATAATCTTATGCGCTGTTCAAACTCATGCTATACAAAAGAGTACTAAATTAGTTTAGTATTGCCATGTCTTACTTTAAGAATTGAAGATAGTGTGCTAGCAGTAAAGAGAGTTGTGTGGGGGCCTGTGCTCAGTAACCCAATTAATGAATTAGTGCTCTCTAACAATAAATATGAGATAGGAAGAGGAACCTACTGCTTCTTTAACACGAATAGAATTGAGTTCACTGAAACAAACTCGCTAACTTTGTGCTGACATATAGACATCTTTCATTAGAGTAACAAAACTTCCTTACTGCAGCAACTACTAATAAAGGCAGGCGCAACTCGGTGTGTGTGTGTAGGATCCGTTGAGAGACTCCAGTTATGGACTCGTATATGATGTTCTGACCGTCCATAGCAAACTTCTTCAAATAGGATTCCACGAATTCTACGACAATCCTAAATCTTACTCCACGAAACCACTGCCCTTCAACCAATACTACAGCAATAGGGACCACACTCTCCTCATTGTGAAGTCAAACAAACAGGAATTGGAATATCGCTATCATGTGCACAACTTATATGAGCAGAATAGAATAGCTTTCTGGGCTAGACTCAAACACAAAGAGAGAGAGAAAGAGTTTATTATTCTGGCCTAGACTCAAACACAGAGAGAGAGTTGATTAGGGCTAGACTTCAAAGACAGAGATTACCCCTAAAATATTACAGCTTACTCTAATCGGACAGAGGCAGCAACGGATCCTCTACTCACTCGCGGCTATACTTGAGTAAGGCAGCTCGGTTAGAGAGTCAAGTATTAGACAGCTCGGTTAGAGAGTCAAGTATTAGACAGCTCGGTTAGACAAGTAAAGTTGCCGCACAGCCTTCCTTCTCCTCTTTCTGAACCAGATACCTATAGCAAATGGAGCTTCTCGGCCTGAAACTAGCTACGTGGATTCTGAAATGCAATTGTTAGCCTGCCTCTCCTCGATTTGGGGCTTTGTTGCAGCCATGCCTCTACAACTTCATTCACTAATCTATACTTTGACTATTGGATTGAATTACGACTTCTGTCTGGCATTCTGACTTTCTATCCGATGTATCCTTCCTTATGGTAGATGGGCGGGCCGGGCAACGATAAATGTTTGTAGGAGAACTCATAAAGTCACATCTAAAGGAGTAACTAAGTCTGTCGATGGTTGGTTCTTTTCAATAGTAGCTCAAATCCTTATTAAAAGATAAAGTATGAGAAAAGCCCTAGCTCAGTTAAAGTATACCCGAGTTCGAGTCTTTTTTTTAATACTTATAATGCTCTGTATGGTGTCGTTAAGGGAGAAAGCTGGAGTTCGGGAAGGGGCGGACCACTTTGCTATGTTTTCGCGGGGTTGATGCAATTTGTCATTCAATTCCACCTCGCCATGAAGGAAATTTGTATTGCTATTGAAAACACGGGTTTCCATGAAAAGACAGATCTTTTTCACCTCGCTATGAAGGAAAATAACGAAGCTACCTTTTTAGCCGGGGGCAAGTAGACAAGTAACTTCTAGACAAGACGACAAGCTACGTATAATGTAGCGCTAAAGTGAAGCCCTACTATTAGTGTCGCGGCTGTTGAGCGTCCTCCTAGCAACAGTAATCTAAGCTTGGTGTATAGCGTCAGTCGGTTACATGTTACGCGGCAGAAGTCACTTTGATTTCCTCTTTTCCAACAAACCGTACCTACCCTACATTCGAATGCTGATTATTTTATTATTTTATGATATACTATATGATTATACTTGCCTTTCCGGAATTCTTATGTTATTCTTTTATTCTTTTATTTACTATATCTATCTTTTTCTTATTATGATTATGATTTTATAACTCTATTCTCTTTTTCTATATCAGCCAAGTAAGGCACTAAAAACACTAATTCTCATAGGTAAGCTTTCTTTCATCTAATTTCTGGATTGATCTTCCACGTCCCTATAATAGTAGTAGGTAATAGTGTCGCCTCTTTAGAAGTCTTTACATCCATTCCAGCTATCTAGAAAGACCCTTAGAGCAAGAGGGGCTATAGCGCTCAACAAGCAAGAAAGAGGATTTCCCTAGGGACTAGACCCGAACAAGGAAACCCAAGCTCAGATTAAGTCAAGGCCTTGTCTTATAGTTTAGGAGTGCTACAACATGCTCTTCAACACGCGTCGATGTTCCACTCATGAAACCATAGGGCTCAACTAAAGAAAGGGGGAAAAGCATTAAATCAAGGTCTTCCTCCGGCTTCTTGCTTCATAGGGGCTTACTTCGTTATCGAATTTAGACGAAGGGATCTGATCTCAGAAAGATAAGAGTGTGATTCTCTATAAGATACAATAGACTCTTATATAATTATATAATGGATATAATAGAATAATAGAGTATTGGTAGGTGTAATAGAGTATTGGTAGGTGGAATAGAGTATTGGTAGGTATAATAGAGTATTGGTAGGTATAACGCCCAAGGGCTCACGAGTCACTGGATAGACCCCGGAGCCCTGTACTGTAGGTAACCCCCACTCTCCTCTTGGTAAAACTCTAAGCAAGAGCATTAAGAGATGTTACCGGCGAACTAAGCAATAAAGGAGCGGCGATTGGATCTTGTGGGGTTATTTGCATGGGTGCTAGGCTGCAATTCCGCAATAAGATCTTGAGCAAATGCGCCCACCTCCACGGCTTCTACCTCGACGAGTTCGACCTATACTTTTAAATCCAGGGAATAGAATGCACTTTACCCTTTCATTAGCGCATAGAAAGAAGCGCATAGAAAGAACGGCTGGTATCCCTCTTCTCGTCATCCCCATTACACAAGGCCCTGTCACCGCTTTATCCCTTGATCGAATCAATCAGCCTTCCAAGGGTCTCCCTAAATTCTATCAAGTTGTATTGGCAGGAAGGAGGGGTCTTTTCATTTGCTTTGTCCTCTGTTCCTCTGTGCTATTAATAAGTAAGCCAGCCTGATTGGCTTTTTTGGGGGTTGGTAATGGATTAGGCCAACTAAAGAAGCATATCTTTCGTCCGTCCTTATGAGTTATCTATCGGGTAAGCTAGTCGGAGTTGCTTCTCTCAAAGGTACGCGCATTATTACTAACCGCTCCCCATGTTGAGATAGTTGGAAGAAAGAAAGGAGGAGAGTAAGCTCTATGGATGGTTGATTGATACAATCCATAATTTCCTCTAATATTGTAGACATAATGTACAGCGTGCTAAGAGAATCCAATGAGTCCGTCCATAAGGGAATGCACCCCGCAGAAAGTAAAGAAAATAAGGGCTAATTGGCCGCACTCTAACCGGGTCAAGAAAGGGATTTGACAAACGAAGCACTGGGGATTCAGTCAAGGGGGAGACTATTTGTTAATAAAGGGCATAAAGGTAGCACTGGATCAACTTTCTACGATCTATGATGATGCTTGCCTTCGCCTTCCCTCTTTAGCTATGATGAAAAGAAAAGACCCAATGGATAGAGAGAGAGCACGAGATAGAATAATGAAGGAGGGTTTGCTTCGCCGGGATCCTTTAGATGGGTCTGTAAACTGCCAACCAACTAGAAGAATAAGAGATATCGCTACCACGCAATGCAAAAATGAAGCCAATTGGATCAGCCTTATAAGGACAAGGACCAGTTCCTCCCTCTCGCATTGTGAACTAACATCACATAAGATCGAAGGGCAGGAAGAAAGGATATTGAACAAAACTACTGAAAGAGCACGGACTAGGCTCGGGCAATCAATCAGTAGCAGTTGAACTCATTCCTCGAGGACTCTATGAAAGATAAAATCGAACTATCTGAAACTATCGTATTGTAGAGTCGCTTGGCCTTCTCCCGCGTTGTGAGAGTAGTAGACCTCCGTAACGGCTCCTTCACCTCTAGCTCGAGTGGGAATATAGTAAGCCTCGGGAGCTAGTATACCCTTGCTTCTCTTTCGCTGCTTTTTCCCATCCCAACCAAAACACCAAGTGCAGTTTTGTTTTTATACGATTAGAAGTGGAGAAAAAGAAGACACGATAGTCGATTTACCTATTGTCCTCGATAGTCATAACTCTTTACCGAGTAGTAACTCTAGGCCTATCCTTTACTCTTTCTTTTCTCCCGGAGGATTAGGCACTAGGTAATAGCACAGGCACTCGCAGACTATAGAATCTACGATAAGCTTATCATTCCCGATGAACTCTGAAGCGGATTCCGCTCCCTATGATATGAGAGGTGCGGCCCACTTGCTGTCGTAATCGCTACTTGCTTTCGTTGTATTAGCTACTACAGCCCAGCCACCGAGCAATTATGTCGTCAACACAATTTAGCTATTCTCTGTTTTTTGTCAAATACTTATTCTGACTTTTACCGAAACACCAACTGGAACCGCTTTGAAAAGAGCCTGTAATTAATAAACTACCCTACTAAATAAAGTAGGAAAGGCGAAAGCAGGCATGTACTGTTGAAGTTAAGACCGAGCAAAAGAAAAGAAAGAGATTAGTTTAAAACGATTTAAGCCGACCAAAACGCATACGCGGATACCAGGGAATCTGCTTAATATGAAGGAAGTATATCCGAATCAAAAGATAGAGATGCATCTGCACACGAATTACCTAAAGCGAAAACAAACATTCATATTAAAGTAAGTTCAGTGAAGATGAAGATGAAAGCAAGCAGGACTTATTGCTAATGCGAGTTACTAAAGCGCTAACGGAAATCTAGTTTTGTTTAAATGAACCAAGGCGATGCGCAATAAATGGATTCAATTCCTTTTTTACTTGACTCGGCGCAAGATGGATTACTGGGTAACTCGGTGCAAGAAAGCACAGTATATTTCTCTTTAGCTTTGTATATTCTTCTTTGTTGAGTGCATTTCCAGCCCGGAGGTCTCACCGACCGGAGGTGTGTGTTTTTTTATTGATTAGCTCCACTACAAGGGAAAGCTATAAATCCGTAAATTCTATAAGTTGAAGCCATGTTCTTAGACTCGAATGGCTATTTTATTGAGTTACCCGGAAAGGACATTTTCTTTAAATGAAGTTTTGCTTAAAAACGGAGCATTTCCCACCTTGCTCCTAATATAAAATATGATTCCGTGTGCTGTTCCTAGGTGCACTCTATTCAATTCTTAAAGCAGTGGGAATAACTAAACAAACTTCACCGTTGTGCTCTAGTGAATTCACCGTTTGCCAATAAAACTTAAGTAATATGTCAAGAGTTTTTTTGTTTTGTTAAGGGGCATGTAGCGTTCGTAATCAATAATAAAATAAGCTGTGCCAAAGAAGAGTAATAAGGGTAAGGATGTCGAGTATAGAACAACGCTGTAATATTACTCACCCGTACAAAATCTCCGTATAAGATCTCGGGTAAGGCGAAAGTGAAAGTCGAGTTTTTATTCAAGTGGAGGTTAGGCGGGGTGCGTTACTTAAAGTTCAATCCCCAGTGGAATCCTAGTCGACAAGAAGGGGCATTAAATTAAGTAAGAGAAGGATCGCAGCAGTTAGAGCTGTTTCCACAGAATTAGCATAAGCTAGATAAGATGAAAAAGATGGGTAACAAGTTGATTTACTTACAAGATTATTTCTCCGGTGCTCGATAAGAGATTACTGCTTTCTAGGCCTTAGCGAGTTATTCAAGGTTACGTTCGGGTGTCTAAGTATGCGGGAGAGAGGGGTTCTTCAGCGTCCAGCCCTTGAACAATAGTCTGCTCGAAAGCAAGTAGAAAGTGTAGCATCAATACGACTTTCTGGTCGAAGTCCAGTATCAAGTTTAGTAGCCCGTAGAATATATAAAATCAAGGGTGCCTACGCCTATGTCCTCATGTGTATACGGTTCTGGGAAAGAAAGAGGATCTTACTGGCTTTGATGCCCTAACGGAGTTTGTTTACGATGAGAATGAATCTGAGGTGAAGTGAAAAGGATAAGCAGCAGCTCTCGAAACAGGACTTGCAAGGCCTATAAGAAATAATGTCTTTGTTGCTCTTTTTATAGGTAACAAGCCAAGTAAGTAATCTCTTCTAGTGTTTGACTCAATTTAGGATATTTGCTACAATAGTCTAAGAAACATGACTCAAAGGTAGCAAAAAGGTCTTCCTGTCCCGCGAGAGCTCTCAGTACTAAAGTAAAGTACAACTAAGGGTGCTGTGCTAGTGGTTGAGAGGTTGGATGTTAGTAGTTGAGCATATGGAAACAGTTCTCCTTTACTTACGTGAGGAATATTGTATCCGCAAGAGAAGTGCGCTACACGGTTAAGAAAAGAATATCCTAAACTTTTGTACGATCAAGGAAGCTCCCGTTAGCGTCCCGCTTTGCTTTCCCTTAGCACCCCGAGTTTCTTTTTTCGTTGTTTGTTGCGGTATAGTGTTAGGAGTTGAGTCATAATGGAATCAATGTCAGCATTGGTTTACTGGCCCTACAGCTCTTTCTCTTTGTCAAGTGTTTTCGGGAGCTACACTGACAGAGTTGAGATCTTCGGCTTCTTTATCTGAATTCCACTCAAAACCCCCAGCGCTACCTCTAGCCCACCTGGTCTCCTTATCTTAGAAACTCCATTCTTATCCTTTATCTTATTATGATCCAGTAGATGATCTTGTTGACTTAACTAAAACAGCGGTGCGGATTCTCTAAACTCGCCTTAAACATCCATTTAATCTAGCGCCTCGTGGTCAAGTTCCAAAAAGAATAGTTGCTGGACACATACGGCCAATGTAAAAGCCTCACCTTTATTGGATTCTTCCCTTAGCAGCCGGTACTTTCTTTTCCGATGATTCTCCCCTTATCGGCCAGAGTACTTTATGATTCTTCTTCCCTTTACTAAAGAATAAAAGGTTAGTGTCACCAGTTACAGATTCAAGTAAATACGCTGCGCCAGCTCTATTTGTTCTATCTGCGCCAGCTCTATTTGTTCTATCTGCGCCAACTCTATTTGTTCCTCCTCCTACCCTGGATACAGCATCCGCTCTAGTGCATTTTCCTGGCACAGTATCCTCTCTTGTTCCTGGTCTAAGTGTAAGTGGTGTTCTTGTTCCCCCTTTCTTGCTTGTTGGTTTTATAGTTATAGTATCACTCGATTGAGCTCCGACAACTAAAGAATCAAAAGCGGAGTTAAGGCGGGAAGGACAGTTTTATAGTCAAGAGAGGCAGCCGGGGGGTAGAGCAAGCCTCTGAGTTGTGTGTTCCAGTACAAGAAGCCCCGGTTCCATTCTTTTGATTGGCGCTCTTCTTCTTATATTGCTGGGCTCAATGCCTTAAGGTGGTTCTATTCTCTTATGAGTATGGGTTTGGTTGTACTAGTATCCCGGGTAGTTATTGCGCCCCCTTGTTAGCGGTAGTTCCATCCTTATTGGTACAAGTTTTAGGGTAGTAGCCAGGATAGTAAGAATCAGGTACAGTAGCTGTGAAACCAAGGTGTTGTGGGGGCTTAAAGACAGGAAAGTAAGGCTTTAGGCGTAGTGTTCCCGGCTTTAGGCGGCGTGTTCGAGCCTTGTAAGCATTAGTCACCTCCTTCTGTAGCGGTCGCATTCTTTCTTTTCTTTTCTATATTAGTAGTTCAATTCGTTAGGCAGTGTTGTTGACTGATAGCCGGTAAAGGAAGACTCGAAGCTAGTTAAACTTGAGATCGAGCTTGAGATTGTGACAACATTGGAGCTAGTAGTAAGGGCTTGTTGTCAGAGGGGTTTTTTGTTTCAATCGTAGAGGTAGCAGTTAAAGCAAAAGACTTGATGGCAATAGCGGTAGGCCGATCTAAAGGACAGTCAGAATGGAGTTGGCACTGTCAAAAGTAAGTAAGGCAGTTAGTTTTTCTATTCATACAAGCAACAGTATAGTAGAGCGGGGCTCAATACAGAAGCCGTATTTGCACTAATAGAGGTGCGGTTGGCTAAGAAGACTAAGCAGGATACGTAGTTATCGCAAGAGCTCATATCAAGTGTAGCATGTGGTACAGCGGTGGGAGCTATAAGACAAAGAGTTGAACAGAAGAATAAGAGAGTGCCCAAAAAGAAAGAGAGGTAAACCTTGTGAAGTCATAATTCAACAGTGCCAGCCACGCCCCAAAGTAGTCCATTTTAGAATGAGACACCAGTGTACAAGAATGAGCTTAGCGCCTAACAAAGTAAAACACTAATGAGGCCAAGTGGGTCAGTAACCAGAATCCACTAAGTGAAAAAACAAGGAAGAAACACATAATACAGGATAGGCCCACTACAACCAGACCTATGACCCGGACTGAACTGCTGATAAATAGAATTGAGCCTGGCAGGCACCTCTACTCGCCAAGCCTTATTGCCCTGAAGCCCGAAACTCCCCGCCTAAAGGTCTAAGTAACAGCTCCCCCGGGTATCATCCTTGCTACAACTTCTCCTATTCGAGTATTGCTTAGTACCGGCTTGTTAGCTCGGCTCTTCCACGCCTAACTCTGAAACTAGTATGCCCTCATCTAATATTGAATAACAAGTTGATGTATACAACCATAGTTGTCACAATTCAAATGATAATCAAACCCATGTATTTTCTATGCATTTATAGGCGTCACACTATTCCCTTACCGACCCGCGCAAGCTATTCCCTTACTGGCCACAAAGAAGCTATTCCCTTACTTATACTTACCCAAAGCAGAGCAGTCAACCAATAAAAGCAGAAAAGCAGTCAACAAAATCTAATACTTACTATGATGAATCTATCTCTACACGACTTTGAGCTACAGGAACTACACTTGATACTTGACCTCGAACATAACCTTTCTACCATGGAACTCAAACTTAAACCTCCGATTCTAGATACGATTCTTGAGTCGATTCAGTTTAAGGCAGATTTATCGTCTACTAACCTATGTTCAATGACTCTTATGGCAAATGACCTATCAAACTCCCTCTGGGCTGTTCTAGTGTTACAAAAAGATACCTTTGCCCTTATTAACTTACCCTCAAGCTGTGTGGGGTGCGCTCAATTCTCTGCTTTTTGTTTAGACTTCATTATCTTCTTTAGTTCGGGGAACAAGCAACCTACATACACTACTTTCTTCTCGGCATCAACTTACTTCGGTTGCAAATACTTTATCTTTCTCCTTAGGTTAGCTCTAACAAATAATTATCTCCTCAAACCGTAATGGAGGGTCTTTCTTCATCTGGCTTGGTAAGCCAGAATTGCACCCGGGGCACATAAAGAAATCGAACCCAGTTATCGGGGCTTTGCTCTAGGGTAGGAGCACCAAAAGGAGGACCAAACCCTTATACTCTTACTAGTCACTATAACGGAGATACCTTATCTCCGCTTCGAATTGGATTTTTCACTATTGTCGTTAACGGCTAGCTTTCTCAAAAAAAGGATAGGAATAGACTTATTATAAGATATTTCATTCCATATTGATTGAAATTCGAAATGATTCTTAAAGCCTGCACGTAGTAAGGTCATCGTAGAATTTGATAGATAGGGAGGTGGTTAACAGTCCCGGAGTGATGGTTAGGCCAAGGCCAACAGAACGCTTCAGATACATGCGTTTTACAGCCTGGGGATGCTAGGTGGTGAGAGCTTGCATTCTACTTTACTTACACAGCATATCAGATGTAAGGTCTGTCTGGTGAGAGTGAGGTAGGTGCGGAAGGTTGCCAACAATAAGGTCTTTTCAGGTATTGACTTGGATTGGGTTTAGTGAGAAGGATAACAAAGGAAAGGAGACAGTTAAGGTGGGAAATCGGGGTAGGGTAGCTCTTCTGACAAACAAACAAACCCCAATCTCTGCGCTTGTCATTGAATTATTAATCCTGATTTATTGCCCAAAGCAAGGCCCTATTTATTATTTGTATCCAAAATTATTAATGTAGATATGCAAACACAAGCAGACGCAGCTACGATAACTATATATATGAAACCTTTGCTGCCAGGAGAGTAAACGTTAAGAACTTGGATTCTTCTTGTGAAGCACTTTGTACAGGCGGGGAAGGACTCATAGAACAAAGGCACTCTTCTTCTCCTGAAAAGAAAGCACCATCCTTGAAGCTGAACCTAATGATTGTACCTTATGAAAAGAAAGCACCATCCTTGAAGCTGAACCTAATGATTGTACCTTAAGCAGCCAACCATTGTTGCAAATTAAGTGAGAAAAGGATTGCGGGTACAGTAAATCCCTGCGCGATAAAACCTATTGATAGCCACCGATCCACCTGAGGGAAGATATCCTGCCTTTATAGACCTGAAGCCCCTTTACTGAAAATGCTTTTGCGATTAAACCAAACAAACCCTATTGTAGTAGCTTACTTTCTCTCCGAAATTGACAACAAAGATGGCACTCCATTAAATCTAAAGATTCTGGCCTTCTTTACTTCTTCTAATACTAATCCTTATACACACGCACCACCACACCAAGAAAAAACGATTAGTGCCACGGCCAATTATAGAGAGGACAATTGCTGCTAACCCACGCAACCCCAAGTGTATGTCTCTAATCCGTTTTTATCTGGATTTTGCATGAAGATTACTTGGCTTGTCATTGTTTCTTGAAAAATATGGATAGCAACCACTTCTGCAATTCTATCCCCTAGGGGTCAAAGTCAAAATAGGGGAAAAGTTAATAAATCTCCCAATGATGAACAATGAATGTGAGCTGCAGCACTCGACTAAAGAAGCAGAGAAAACAACATGCATATACTCCTTGAAATGCTGAGAAAGATAAACCCGAGCCACATAGCACTTTCAGCCCAAACTCTTAGAGTAAAGTCACTAGCCCCAACCTGAGTAAACTTTGCTGCATCTGGTTACTCAATCCAAACTGTAATCTGTCTACTACTTTGGAAGAGAAATCTCTATTGACTCAGCGGCAACTTAAGCAAAAGATATGACTGTGTTAACATCAACACGAATGTGATTCCCATTGATATCAGCAAGCAAAGGAACTTGTATCGAATTGAACAGTCAAACAGCAATTAATCCTTGTAGAGGGTTAAAGGCGGGTCCAGTAAGGCCCATGTTTCCTCCATGAGAAGGTACAAAGACATTGATGCTCAGTGAGACAATGTAGTCAATAACAGCCAGAGCAGAGAACTCATTTATTTATATATGGTGACAGTTAGTCTTCTTGTGCCAACATAGCTATAAAAACCATATTTGGAAATTATGACGGCGCTTGGGTGCACCAAAAGGACTCTACTCTAGCAATGGTATACTCGTTACTTGAGGCGCCACTAAAGCCTTCAAAAGCCATAACCAAACACCAAATTAAGAAGTATCCCTAATGAAAGTAGTCTTACAAATTCGTTAATTAATAAATCACACCTAATGAATTGAAGGTTATGGACATCTTACAGGGATAAAGTAAGGAATTCTTGGTAGGGAAGCCACTAGATAGATCTTCCCCAAGAGCTAGGTGGATCTTTTCCAAGAGCTTGACTTGAACTTCTAGCCTTTTCTTTGAATTGAAGTGGAAGGAGGGTTTTGAAGGCAATGAAGCGGGGACAGAGTCAACAATCCCATTAGAAAGAGAAGGTACCAACCCTTCTTTGCTTTGGTTGCGAACGAATGCCTACCACTAATATTCGGATACTTATATCATTAGCCTGATACCGAGTGAATAGGCTTCTACCGATGAGTTCGAGTCCCTACTTCTTATATGGATATTGACTCCGCCTTCTGTCCGTTTTACTCTTTTCTTTGACTTACCTGTTGCATCCCTTATTTCCACTTGGATTGTGTTACCAATGAATTGGATTCTGCACGCTCGCCCCGCATGCCAATGATTTGACTTACTTGTATGATTCCGGAGAGCTCCTGTCTCATTCCCTCCGATCTGGTACCCATCCATAGGAAGATAGTTACTTATATGGTTTATAGTTACTCTATTCAAGTTAAGAAGCAAGCAGTTCAAGTGTTTGTAAGTGAATCAGTTTAGACAACATATTTCGGTTATGAAAATAGAGTTGATGAGTTAAAGGAAGAAGAAAAAGAAGACGACAAGCAACGTATACTACTATTCGGGTTTTGATGCCCTAGCCCTACCTAAGTAAAGAAGTCTCCGGGTGGTGGGTATGAGTCAAGTTTACCAGATAATGAATCCCCAGTTAAAGGATCAGAGTCAGTTTCACAGTCAGCAGCAAGTGGTTCTGTTCGAGTTACATCATTAAGATCAGTTATGCTACCACTTCTACTAGCTTCTATAAGAGCACTGGGTAAGTTGCCCTAATCTATTATGCCGAGCTAAATCTTATTATTCCAGTTAGGCTCCCTTTACAATCAAATTATTACTTTTTTAGAGAAAAGGGCACAGGGGGTAGGCTATAAGGAGCACACTAGGGTTGGTTGGTTGGGTAGTTACTTCTTCTATTTGATCTAGCTAGGAATCCTCTTCCGCTTTTTCTTTATAACAACTGGATCTCTGTACATCTTCTACCATCTTCGCAGCGCAGCCAGCTTAACTATTCTCATACAAAAGAGTAGAGCTAAAGAGTAAAAGTTCTGTTATGGAAACCCGAGAAAAAAGGCTGCAAACGAGTTTTCCTTCATAACGAACCTAAAAGTAATTATAAATTCATGGAAACCCGGCAAAAAAGGTAGCCAAGTCAATTTCCTTCATAACGAGGTCAAGATAAATTCTATTTTCACGTTTTCCCGTGTTTTTTGATAGCACCTCCGGTTTCCTTCATAGCTGATCTATTTGGAATTGTCTTTTGAAAACTCCTGCCGCGTAACGTGTAACCGACTGACGCTATACACCAAGCAACGATTACTGTTGCGCGGAGGACGCTCAACAGCCGCGACACTAATAGTAGATGACTTCACTGACGCGCTACATTATACGTAGCTTGTCGTCTTGTCTAGAAGTTACTTGTCTACTTGGCCCCGTGTTTTTTAATAGCAACAAAGTAGTTTTCGCTAATAGACAGAGAAGGAAGTGTTACTATATCATAATAAAAGCATTCTCATTCCGGTTTGGTTAACTGGTCGAGAGGTATGGGCAACTGACCTGAAAAGAATGAGGTTCACCTACAACAATGATGTGGACTATCAGTAACAATAATTATTATGTTTATCACTTCACGATGGTACAACTGATCTATCGTTCAACAGAAAAGAACTAAAGCTATCTGATACTATTATGCTAAGCAAACCACCAATAAACTACTCCTTATTGTATTACGATAAAAGAATAGTGCGAGCTCAATTCTTAGCAGCATAGATGCACAATTCCAAAGACGCTGTTGGGATAACATTATGATAAGATAACTGAATAAGGAATTTTCTCATTAATCTAGGGGGAAATAAACAAGATTACAAGTAAGGAGCGGGATACTTTAAGGCGGGAGATATGGGCTAAGTTTGGGCAGCTAATATAGTGTGATTCCATATTGAAAGACTTAGTTTCAAGCTAAGGTCTTATAGGCCCATACAAAAATAGAACCTGCAACTTACCTTGACTCTGTTACTAAGGTACCGATTCTTACACCACAGTATCCGTACCCCATCCTAAAGTCTTCAAATCAGAAATCAATCCTTACTTGCTTGTCTCGAACTAACTCTCTCTGTATTAACTCTATTGCTTATTAGCTAAAAACTAGGACTCCTCTCCTCGCATCAAAACAATGGCTTAAAGCCTTCACGGCCAAACCAATAGGGTCAAACTAGCATTCTATAATCTCATTCTGATTTGTATCCCTTTTTCTTCCACTCAAAGGTTCCACTAATGTCTCTTCTTCTTCAACGCCTATGCTCTATCCCGACCTCAATGCCCAGTGTGTCTACTCCTCTCCTTGGCCCCAAAAGAGATAGAAAGAGATAGGAAAGTGTAATAAGAAAAAGAAATGTAGGTTCGTTATGATAAAAGAGAAAATCATATAATGTAGATATACTATATCATAACATAATAATCATAATTCTCATTCCGGTTTGTTATGAAAAAATCATATAATATAGGTGGTTTGTGCAAGTTCCCGAGCAGAGAGATAGGTTTGGTTGGTCAATAAAGTAAGAACCGAGCTAGGCGGTAAGTAAAATAATGATAGGGTGCGCCGGGAGCTCAAATCGGCATAGGTATAAGAGAAGAGCACAGCACTAGCAACAATCATAAGTGAGGACCCCAGCAGACCAAACTACTTATTATAGAAGTAGAATATGATTACGACCCTAGTAGCATAGCGTGGGTTAAAGAATTTACTAGTATAATCAAAGAATAGAGCCTACTAGACCAAACCAAGCCGCCTTATTGTTTCTTCCAGCGCCCAAGCCCTATTCCATCTCCTAGCGACCACGCCTTATTCACTACCCCGTGAGCCAAGCCTTATTCATGCCCTAGTAGTACAAGCAAGCCTTATGGACAGGATGGTGAGTTTGATGCTGCCCATATAGGTTGCTAACCTTATTTGCATTATGTACTTATTGCTTCTCACAATCTACCTGGAGTAATACACAGAATAGTAGTAAAGAAACGCACTGGTGACAAGCAGACTAATGCTACTGCCATCTAAAGCCAGCGCAGCTCATACCGAAAGAGTTACGCGAAAGAGATAGGAAAGTCAAGTATAAAATCATATCATGTAGGTACGGTTTGTTATGAAAAAAGAATAAAAGAATTCTCATGTAGGAAATAAAAGAAAATAGAATAAATCATAATAAGAATAACATAAGAATAATAATAACATCATAAAAGAATTCGAATGTTTGTTTGAAAGACTACTTAATATATCATAATTAAATAATCATTACGGGGGCGCCAATCTTATATACAATAGAGGAATACTAAATTGAATAATACAGAAATAACTAAAGCAGTAAGGGTAGGTAAGCAAGCAGCGCCGTGCGGGAATGATATCAAGGGTATTGAGAGTTAAAGAAAGGAAAGCAATGCTCTTTGTAAGGACGGACAGGGACAGTAAGAATCCGTAGTGCCATTGTTGTCTACAACATCAGATGCAGCACTAAAGCTTTGAAACAGAAGCAACAGGTAGATCAGCAACTCCAAGGTAAGAAACGGAATCAGTGGAATCCAACTCTTAAGTCAGAATTGAACACAACACGGATCTTGTGCTTTTGATTGTTAGCCCGCCCTCTTGCTGCAAGAAAATCCGCCTATAATAATAGAATTGGGAACAACATGGGCTATGGGTGCTGCTTCGAAAAGACCTTAACTCAAAACAGGGGATTCCACACTGCACTAACGAACTCAGCTACTACCCTGCTAAGAAGACCTTAGCTACTTAACTTGCAGATTGAACCACTGCGAACAGGGGATCAAACTCATAGGTCAAAGAGTAGGTATCGGATCGGGGGGAATTCGAACCGGATGCTAAAGAGACATAATCCGAATTGGGATATCAAAGTATTGCTAGCGGCCAGCCCCAAAAGAGTGGTAATAATATAATGTAGGAAAGTTATGATAAAAGATAAAAGAATAGAATTACGGTTAGGAAAGTCAATAATCAAAAGGCATTCCGGTTTGTGTTGCTAAAAAGAGTAGAGCTAAAGAGTCCTCGTTATGAAACTCCTGCCGCGTAACGACTGACGCTATACACCAAGCAACGATTACTGTTGCGCGGAGGACGCTCAACAGCCGCGACACGTTAGTAGTGTCTTGTCTAGAAGTTACTTGTCTACTTGCCCCCGTGTTTTTTGTTATCAAAGTAATTTCCCTTGATAGATCACCCGAAACGGATTGAAAAGTTATGTTTTCCCGTGTTTTTTGTTATCAAAGTAAATTCCCTTCATAGCTCGGTCAAAACAGACTTCCAATTTATGTTTTCTCGGGTTTTTTCATAGCAAAGTCATTTCCCTTGATAGCTTGGTTAAAAAGATCTTACTTTTTCTGTTTTGCCGGTATTTTTAATAGCTTCTATGATTATTTTAATATCTTTTCTTTCTTTTCTTATTTTATCATATAGTAAGTAGCTTTAGGATAAGAGTAAGCAGTGTGAGAGTTCTGGTAGGGAGATATGAGGTATGAGATACAGTAGAGCAAGGTCAGCGAATTGTAGATGAGCTGTATATGAGCTGGTGCCAAGTGAGAGTCTGTCTTGTCAGCACCAGTTGTTGTCTGATCTATTTCCATCTTAGGTTTATTACTAGCCAAATTCTATAACCACAGTTGCTTTCTTGTTATTAGGGATGAGTTCGGTCCTTGTCAGTAGCAGTTAAAGTCGAATCAGATAGTAGTCCATCCTTAGGAGTAATAGCTCCGTAATCAATACATCAATACTCCGTAATCAATACATAGTAACATAGGTAGTCTCAATATACAGTAACATAGGTAGCGGACTTTACTCAGAATATTAATAATGGGGATTTTACTTAATGAGTGGGGATGTTATATGACTTAGCGCCGGAGCAACTGATCTATCGTTCAATAGAATGGAATAACAACTACAATTTATGATACAAAAACAGAAAACCAACTACCTTGTTTCGCCCTAGTTTCCCTAAGAAAATAGTAATAAATACCGATCAATATCATATAAGATAACGGAATACCGAATGCAAGTAAGTAGAAGACATACTGAATCAATAAATAGATAGGGAACGGAGCTAACGAGCGGAAGAGTTTAAGTAAAGGGCAACAGGCTCACAGGCATCATAGTTCAGGAATTAAAACGAGTCAAGTCAGTCTGCTGTCTGGGGCACCTTTTTCAGATGGCAAGTAATCTTTGAGATCAGTAGCTGCAGCATTAGAAGTAGCAGTTGGTTTCCCTCTCCTCTGTTGCTTGTTCAACTCTTATTAATCGTATTTGACTTCCTTATTCGTAGTTGGCTTCCGCCAGTTCCACTCTGATAGTAGTAAGTACGATTGATTCCTTTTTGTTGGTCATGTAGCCCGGTCTTGGAAACAGTAGTGGTAGTCTCATAAGCACTAGCCCCATTCTTTTACTACTGGATTGAACGCTTACTATTGAGTTACGCTCTGTACCATATTAGTAAGGGGATACCAAAATCAGGGAGACTAAAACTCGAAACATAAATACTTTAGTAAAGAAGCAAGGGTTGCAATGATAAATATGAATTATGGATCTAGTTGTTCGGCGAGGTCAATTGGTAGTAACACTCGTGTAGTATAGGTCGAAATCCTTGAAAAGCAGACTCATGGTTAAGGCTCGAGCTAACAAGCGGGGCTTCGCTACTAACTCCAATTTCTGCATTGCATTCACGCCCAAACACATGAGTTATCCTGTATATCCGTAATCATCGCTTCTGTCTTTAATTCCTTATTGTGTCCCGCTATTCCGATAACCACACTAGGATGCGCTATCACACCGATTGTCCGATACCACTGAGCCCGTACGTACTATTGTTGCATTACTATTATTCTTGACATCGACATCGAGCAATGAACTTCGATCCATACCATTCTTGACATCGGCATCGAGCAATGAACTCGACCTTGACTGACCATTGCGACAGGATGACACCATCACTTGCATTCTCATTCTCTAGTTGCACTATGCCGCCCTAGCACGGGTATCCTGGCTTTCGTTCTTTTACTCAATACCTGTCATTCCCTATTGAACCAGTTAGCCTGTCCTTACTTGCTTTAAGCCCAACTACCCCTATATACAATCTGGATTTAACTTCCCTCTCCCTTAACGGTACGAGCTGCAGCTTCACTGCCCTTACTTTTACCAGTTACAGAATCCAGCTACCCGAGAGGAATCTATGAGAGTTGGACTGGTGTTGTCAAGAATCGAACTCAGAGTACCGATGCCTTAAGTACTGCTTCCAAGCCTTCCCATACCGCCCTAGAACCTTATCTACGCCTTTGTCCCTAGCTCCCATCCCTTGCTGTAACTCTGAAACTACGCGACAAAGATATGACTTTCCACTCCTTTCCTTAGTTTGATTCCGGCTTGAGCCCTTTTTTAGAGTTCATTCCTTCCGCGATAGGTGTTTTATAGGTCTTATTAGCAGTAGTCGATTTCCTATTGATTACTTACATTCTATATGCACTAGATCATAACAATGCAGGTTAGTAGATGAATCTGAGGTGAACTACAGGAATTAGTGAAGTCAGTTTCAGGCTAAAAGACAGGTGTTAAAGACACTACCGTGTTAAAGACACTACCGCGTAACACAAAGAAAACAGAGACAATAACAATAAACACCCGAATTATGTGTATAGTATACCTAAAGGAAAGGTAGGCTCCACTGCATAAGCTCGTATTACATAAAGAGTAGCGCCGCCTTAGAAACAGTAGCATAAGCCCCCTGTTACATTCCTGCTAGCATTGGGTCAATTCTATCTAATAGTAGGTGCCTTTGGGCAGTAATATCCGGTTTCTAGTTAGTAGTTACTTGGTGACTGATCGTGTTATTGAGAATAGGAGTTAGGTACTGTAGCTACAAGTCTTTGCTTTGGTTGCTCTGAATGATGGGTATGGTGTCGGTCGGTACTATAGTTTCGAGTTGGCTTCTTATAGGTAGTTACAGTAGTTGAAGTACGTACTAGTTGCAATCTAACCTCCCAGTTCTTTCTGTTCTCGGGGACACTGCCTAATTCTGATATGCGCGTTATGCGTTATGTGCTTACTTATTTGTTTGTGAGGCGGCTGTTAGGTCCTTACTTGTTAGTTGGATTCCCGTGGGGTGTTTTCATCATTCTACGGAGACATCAGTGGCACTAACCAAATCAAAATGCATTATGTGGAGTTTAGGCTTCAACACTGTAAGAACTATCCTTATTCTTAGCTTCTTATTCTCCAGCTTCTAATACTTCTTACGCTGACTCACAACACTCAAAACCAACTTATTCCATTTCTTTGCCTACTCGATCTTTATCGGGCAAACAAAACCTAACTCAATTCTCTTTCCTTTCTTGCAAAGAGGAAAACAGAACTAGAAATTGAACTGATGGTGATCCAGATCCAGCTAATTCTCTTTCTACAGCTCTAACAGCTTACTTGAGATTTGGTTTCAAAGTTTATCCGATGGTAAGATTTATAGATTGTACGGCGATGGATGAAACTCAAACTGAAATTGATTCCTCACCAGGAGAACTGTGCATTCGAAAAGAAGTGATCCATATTCCTCCCCAGGAGCAGCAATACAAGATTGACTTAGCGCAGAAGCAACAAAAGACACAGCACCGCCACCCCTATCTTTGGAATGGAATCCGATACAGCAATATAAACTACTCCTGTAGCTAACTAAGTATTATTCACCTGCCTGTTAGTGTCTGTCCTTACCCTTACCTCTATGATAATGCTTGTTACTGCCGTTCATATGTATTCCCTATCCTCTGTAGTTCACCACTGTATTCTTATTCTTTTGATAATATTAATATGAATTGCTTTCTGCATTTCCTCGAGCGTGACCGTGTATCTTGTTTCATTGACTGGTGAGTGTGATTCCGTGCAAGTGTCCAGAGTCCTCATATCCCTTGTTGACTCTTGCCTCCTGACTTTAGAGTCGAAGTCTCTGGTGCTCTGTTTTGAGTTAGAGCCCTGTTTAGTAGTCGTGAGATTCCGTATTGTAAGTAATCAGTAAGGGAACTAAGACTATAAGGCTGGAATGCCAGTTTGCGAGTTAAGAGCTTAAGGCCGAGAGACGAGAGGGCCAATACTTCTGTAGTTAGAATGAAAGGTGGGAGTGTCGGTTTGAAGAGTCAAGTAAGACTTAGTGTCTAGGGCGCTAAGCAATAGTTTAATTAAGGAAAGGAGTCTAATAGCTAAACTCGCACATAGGAGTTGAAAGAACAGAACAAGTACGAGAGATAAGTAACGACTAGACAAGCAACGGAAAAGCAACTATACGTTATGTCTTCGAAGAGTAGACACCAGATCAGAAGGATCGAACAAGCAATACAGAACTCGTCAAACAAAAGAAGTACTGTTATAGTTCATTTATCAATAATATCCTTATCGGCAAAGGAAGAATAGGTATGTATACCTGGGTCCAAGAATTCAACTAATAAGTAAGGGCAGTGAAGCTGCTATGAGATGGGAGCTGCGCTGGTTATAAGATGGCAAATCAATCAATAGGGTAGGTAGTAAAAACAAACAGTAAGTTTTCCCGTGTAGCTAAAGGGAGTTAAACAAATCTATTCTCTTATCTTATGAAACAATCAATTCTCTTATGAAACAATTCATTCTCTTACTTAAATGAATTCTCTGAGTTAATTAATGAAACAATGAAAACAATTATCTTCTCTTATGTAATGTCAATAGCATGTGTTACGCATCGGGATAAATAGACTGTTTTGGCCCCGGTTTGCCCTGTTTTAGCTGATAGAATAGAAGTAAGTTTGCTACATCATAACATAATCAATATAATATAATATAGTATATGATAAAATAATAAAAGAATAATCATAATGAAATTCTCATGTAGGTTTGTTGGAAATAAGAATAAAAAGAGATAGATAGGTTTGTTGGAAAGAAAGCAAAGAGTGTAGCGGCAGCAAAGTCAATTCTCTTTTCACTTTTACTCCTCTTTCTACCTTTATTTCTGGCGGATCTAAGTCCATCTTTTCCCTTTTATCCACTAAGATCAGAGGATTGGCCAATCAGAAGTGCATTCAGTTATCCCCATTTTCTTCTCCTCAGTTAGGCTCTGCCGAATGCCTAACAGGATTGATTCCATTCTTTCTGGCTGATATAATTCCAGAAAGGAAGGAGATAGATGGGCGCCGTACCGTATCTAATAGAAAGTGTTTTTCAAAAGGAATTGATAGAGGCAAGTAAGCCAAAGAAATGGGATCCAAATAATCACCACCGGCTCTTTAGTAGAGTGCCTTCAGAGTGCAATTGGATACTTCTATATTATATGCCCGAGATGCTATGCCTAAAAGCAAGTTGTTTTTATATTATAGTAAACAGAAGACTTGAGACCTCAGCCCCTCTGGTATAAGAGTGATTCCTTCTATGGCTATATGTCTTCAATGTCGTCGTAACGACTGCCAATTTCCATGCTTTTAGAGATTAGGTAAAAGGCATATAGAGATCCTAAGGGAGCAAGTTCGCAATGGGCTAGGCCTGCCTGCAAGTCCGCTCGTAACCCTTAACGCCCTTCTTTTTTGCTCTTCCACGTCCAGCACGGCATTGAGTGAAGTCGGAGAAGAAGCACTCCTTCTAAGAAAGTACGGATCCTCCTCGTTTGTGACCAGGACCTAACAA
The DNA here is from genome assembly GCA_021527575.1 of Ensete glaucum. Lineage (NCBI taxonomy): Eukaryota > Viridiplantae > Streptophyta > Magnoliopsida > Zingiberales > Musaceae > Ensete > Ensete glaucum. The sequence continues at coordinate 595,566 of JAHSUZ010000016.1, read as the reverse complement.
CCTTTGCTTTGGCGGGCGGTGGGCTGTTAGCTCTCCTTTTCTTGCTTAGATATCAAGCAGGCGAATCGAAAAAGAAGTCTGTATTCCCCTCCGAGCCGAGATAGGAGTTGAGAGCAGCACCACAGGCCTAGGCGCACTAGAATAGGTAGCACAGGTCACAGCAATAATGAACTCCTAATCCGGAAAGATAGGTCTTTCTTTGCCAGCGGGAGATGCCGCAGCGCAGGCTAGGATGACTTACTGATTGGAAAAGAGGTGTGCTTGTCACGGAAGAAAAGAAGTCGCATTGCCTGTAAGATAACTTCCACTTACCTGTAAGATAACTTCCATTTAACTGCCACTCACACTGTAAGAGACACTGAAGCCCTAAAGCTCGGGGAAGGAAAGTCAGTGCGCGGGGAAGGAAAGTCAGTGCGCGGGGAAGGAAAGTCAGTGCGCTAAGCAAAGGCGAAGTAAACTTAATGAGCTATGTCATACTTTTTAAGGCGGGTATCAAAGATGCAATAGACGCATGCATTGTTTATGGCCTCATTGTGAATGAACTTCTTTTCTTGTAATTATCTGATGATGGAAGACTCTCCTTACCGCTCTCCGCGTGGAAAAGGGAGTACCGAATTCATTCAGCTTGGAGCTTCCTTTCTTGCGCCTCATCACTAAGGAACGGAGGAATCTAAAAGCACTACGGAACGGAGGAAGACAATGAAACAGGAACACAGAACCACTTGTTGCCGATAATGGAACTGCGACTGACTCACTACTATCAGAAATAATTGAAATATGCCAGACGAAGAACTAACGTTAGCACTTGTTTTTTGCGCAGAAACTTGATTTAGGATCGTTCATGGCGGTAGGAGTTCGTTTCCTGGGCTACGTTCTGTACCTTAGTGTAGTTCTTGTGCGAAAGCAATTCTCTATATCTATCATCAAAAGCTGTGTCTTTGTGGGAAAGCTCTTTGTTTTTACTTGGATTGGATCTATACCATGACCCTAAAGTAGAGAATTGGGATAATGATAACAAAGTATTGGCAAGGAAGCGAGGTGTGTGTGGTCCAACTAGAAAATAGTCAAACATATGACACAATATTACTTTTATCACTCAGATGGGCATCCGCTAGATTCAAGTACTCAACTCAACAAGCAAACAAGCAATCCTGTCGGAAAAGGAAAGCCCTCAAATATGCTAAATTCAGTACTAAGCAATAGGCAACCTAGTAAGTAATCCACTGTTTTCTTTCCTTTCCGGAGATCTAATGTAGTATTCACATAGATTAGACCTTGAGGACAGTCATAACACTACAGGCAACAACCTACTTTACTGGGATAGGCCAGAGATCTAATATCCGCCTCGGCTTCTGTATTCCATCTCACCTTCGCTTGCCTCCCATGAGACTAATAACAACGTAGCTTACTTCTCTATGTTACCCATATGCTTCCTTTGAAAATGGATTTTACCCGCAGCATACCTTTGAACGTTATGTTATCTTCGTACGAGCTTAAAACCTCGCAATCAAGGCCATTCATGCCACAGTCATTGAACTACTTACTATCAGGCGAGATTGAACAAAATCGAAAAATGGAACCCTCTCCTCAGAAAAAGATAGGGGTCGGTAGTAAGGTTACAAGTGGTATTAGGATGGGAAATGCTTGACTAACGCTAAGGACCAGGTTGGAAAAACGAAAAAGCACTTTCTACTATAGAAGGCACTTGATTGTATTTGTTATTGACCTTGAAAGAAGACAAGGAAGGTAAATTCTCGCCTTGAGATCAGTTGCCTAACACTAATTTATTTCTTTTAGGGGTTACAGACAAGAAGGTTCAACATTAGGCTATAAGCGCGGACCTCCAGCTCCTCAATGCAATGCCCAGACTGGTCTTTGTCTTACCTTTTTACCCCTCGACGTCCTCTTTCCCCCTCTTTTCTGTTGCTCTTTCATCTTCCTACTCTATTTGATATCCATAGCTTTATCCGCTGTAGCTCCTTATTTGGACAAATCCTTAGGGTAACGCACACAGCAACTTAAAGGTTCCAGTGTTTTTATCCTTTGCTGCTTTTGAATTGGTAGTGGCTTCGCATGATTGTCGCTGTACTGATTAGAACTTTTATGAGATGTGTTACACTTTTTCGAAAGTAACACGCTTTAAAGATGGAGTGTTTTTTGAGTTTGATAAAGAAAAGAGACATTCTATTACCGCAGAGAAAAAGCGGAGACTTTGACCCACTATCTGACCGTATTTTAGGGTAAGGAAGAAGTCTGTTAACTTGAATCGGTACTGAACTGTACGTGATGTACTGGCACGTTAAAACAAAGGTCGTATTCGCTCGTATACAGACTACTACTTAACATACCACCCCCGGTAGGCAGCCCTAAGAACAACTAAACCAGTAGACGCCCTTTAAGTCGCGGTAAGCCCATCTGCTATTAAACACCCTTTCTTTCCTGGGCAGAAGAGTAATTTAATTCCTGTATCACTGCCTTTTCACTACTTTACTAATTCTATAGATCTTCTAAAGCAAGAGCAGGACTTTAGTTTACTCCTTCCTATTGTTGACCTAAAAGGCAAACAAAGCCCATCCAAGGCAAATTACTCAATAGCTCAAAGGCGGGCTCATAAAAGATAGAGAATGAAAATAGCCGGTAAGGAAACTTGCTTAGCTCACTTAGACCCTTATGAGACAGTGCTATCAATCCGTCTCTCCAAAGCTCTCTCCCTCGCTTGAAATAGGAAACCCGCCCTAGAAAGCTAGGAAAAAAGGGCCAGCATCAGACATCAGAAATAGGGGACTATACGAGATCCATGTGATAGACGGGCTAAGAGATTCTAAAACTAGTGAAGAAAGGGCCTTCGTAGACTAATAAAGTTGGGAATGTGGATAGACCTTATTCAGCCTTCGCTTTTATGGAAGACAGGAGAGTACTGTAGTAATGCGCGGAAGAAGTCAGCCTTTTGCGGGAGAGAGAGGGAAAGAGAAGTCAGACGATCGGAAACATCCGACTTGCAACCTAGGCTAGGACTGAAGACAAGCCAGCCGATGAAACTTAGGGTGGGCTGCAGGAATATTGATTTTCTGCTAATGTGTGTGCTGTGCTCCTACCTATCGTGCTGGAACAACTTAAAAACATCTCTATTGCAATGGAGCAACTTAAAAACATCTCTATTGCACCTGGATTTTCTACTTACTGCACTTGACTTGCTGCACTTGACTTGCTGCACGAGCCTGACCTGACCACCTATTTCGCTTCAATACTGATTGATACTGGGGTCTGTCTATTTCATGACGAATTGATTGAATGGCGCTTAAAGGAAGTAAGTGAAAGGGATGGAAAGTTTGCAATGTCATCATCGAGAGCCTTAGATAATAAGCATTTTGGATCTGAGCTGTGCTTTTTGTCGAGAGAGCACTGACTTTTGGAATGGAGGAAATAGGAATGAAGCGCACGTTACCGCCAAGGAATTAAAGCGCTGAGGAATAGACTGATTAGACGCTATCAGGGATGGCGCACTATAAGCCGATTATCCAACAACAATGCAAGAATAAATAGAGAAAGAATCTGATGCTATAGGAACTGAACTGACACATAACATATCCTGCATTTGACCTTTTTTTGTGTATGAAAGTTGGATTTGTCTGACCTAATGATACATCCATTGTTTTAGATATTAGATCTCCCAAACACACGAGGAAGAGGTTAAGGATCTCCATCGCTCATGAGAACACCTGGACCGGGAAGGACGCATCTAACTGCTACTCACGAGATGGCAAAGCAAACACCTAAAAAGGCCAAGGAATGGGATATTTATGTGCTCCCACTACACTTCCTTCTAGAAGCGAGTTCCGGTAAAAGAAAAGACCCAGGTCCTAGTAGTACTACCTCTTAGATAAGGATACCGCAAAAGGGAAAGAAAGCAGTATTGCAGTCAAGTAAAAGTAAAGAAGAAAGAAAGGCAGAGAAGATCATTACCTAACTCTATGCTTACCTAGCACAGAAGAATGAAAATGAAGTAACTTGGTCCTTACCAGAGTAGAGATAGAGCCTAGTGAGTTAGCTACCCTCTCAGTTTTATATCCGTTAGCTACCCTCTCTGTTTTATATCTCTTTCACCGAAAGCAAGACCCAGCCAGAATATAGTATTGTGGATCCACTACTTCCTTATCTATGATAGCAGTAAATGAAACTTCAACTGATTACACTTTGGAGCGGCATCCCCATCCCTGTGCTTATTTCGACAAGAGTGTTTGAGAATACTATAGCATTGTCTTCTTCCATTTTACCTTAAATTATTTGTGAACAAGAAAGCCCTGAAGCCCAAACCGCCAAGAGAGAGCAGGTTAATAGGCTACGATATTGAATCTTGGTCTTGGCTTGTGAAGGAAAGAGGTCGTTCACCATTGGCCTGTCTCAAGCGCCTCGTTTTGATTCATTTTAGGAAGAGGGACGATGTCATTAACGAGCGGGAGTGACAGAAGCAAAGCAGGGTTCATATGGAGAGCGCAACAAAATAATTCGTAATGGAGCAATAAGTTATAGGAAGCAAAGCTTTGAGTTGAGAGTGAGTAAGGAGTTAGGTTCGGGAGTGGGCAGTTGTTCACTTTCAACCTATAATTTGTTTGGAGTTGATTATTCCTTTAGGGCAATGTAGTTTGTTGGGTTTCTGTTCTGCAAAGTAACGTTCGAGCATTGTCCGCGAGAGATAAAGATTAAATTAAATTCATGCGGAAGACAGTACAAGTCCAGAGGGAAATAGAATATAGGCTTTTGAAGCGGGGGCAGCGCCTTTGAGTAGCATCCATTACATTAGTCTGTCGATGGCTGCTTCAATTGTATCATCGCGCGCCTACGAGGAAAGGGAAGAATTTGAAAAGTGATGCCACATGGCCCTTGAGTAATATAGCTCAGCCTAAAATAGATGACAATTAGTCTTCGTACAAGATAGCTCATGCATCACAGCACAGGTACCTCGACCATGCGCCCCGGTCATTCATTGAAGCCGAGAAGCAAGCATACTCCTGTAGTTCTGATGGGCCCAATAGAATTCTGTGAGCTACTATTGCCTCCATTTTGCCCAATCATTCTTTCAACTGGTATCGGTGCCTTATTCAATTGCTTATTGAAAAGTACCTCGGTCCAGCGCACGTGCATTGGGTTAAACTACATCGATTCTGCGGGCTAAACTACATTGATTCCTCGGGCCGGGCGAAACAAAGGACAACGCAAAGCAAATAGAATATGAAAACAAATGCTACTGTTATAATATCATATAAAACGTGTAGAGTAAATAGAATAGTAAGTTAATACATCATAATAGAGTCCAAAGCTCAGTAAGAGGCCAAGCAACTACTTGGTAGTGAATAAGTTGAGTAGAGTTGGTTCGTGTTACGCGGCAGTGAGTTGGGAAAGAAGGACGGACTACAGAATTGACCTAACAATAGGCATAGGCTAATGCAATAAACCCACCAGTATTAATGAAAGAAATAATGACTCACCGCCAAACAAGTAGTACAAGGCCCGGGAGACAGTAAAAGCAAGGTTAGGGGGCTCATAGGCTAAAGCACCGGAATAGAGGAATCGATCCTTAACTATAGAATTAGCTGAGCTGGCTGCGCTGCGGTGAATGTTCTACGGGGATCGGATCAACCAACCTCGGCAAAGGCGTGTTCGTGTTCAGTTAATGATGTCCGTAATAACGTTAATGATGTCTCCAACAAAAGGTAGTTCACTTAGCCTAGCCCTTAAAGTCTGTACAACCGTCTTCAATTCCAGCAAAAAAGCCTGTCGATGGTTCCCGCAAGTGTGTATCATCACACCTCCGTGGCAAGGGTAAAGTAAAAGCACCTATTCTACAGTAACATAACCCATTCTGTGAGCCGGGGCACTCGTTGATTGTTCGTTCGTTGGTGCATCGAAGGGGACCGCGCTCATTGTATCATAGCAGCACCATCCTGGTAGAAACAACGTACTACGTAGATCATTCACCCATGCTTAGCTTAGAAAGAAGGTCCTACGAATAAGAGTCATATCGAACGAATAAGAGTAATGCAAGAGGAATCAGAGGTGTAGTTCTGGAAGGTCTAGAGGTAGGGCGCGGGAAGGTCAGTTTGCTTTAGGAATGCGAGTACGAGTTTTTGCCCATGGGGTTATTCTTTCCCTTTTATAGGGGTAGTGAGACTTCAAGCAAGTAAGGGCGGGCAGCTTTAGTATATGAGCTGTTAAGATGGCAGCAGCTAGATCCTTTGTTTCAAGAAATAGTCTTAGAGGTAGTGGTTCTATTCTAATAGGAGCAGTTTGGTTCCCTGTCTCGAGCTAGGGTCTTATTTACATTAGTTGATGAATTCGAATTTCTAGTTGAGGAGCAAAAGGTTGGAAAGCCCGGATCAATGCCAGTAGTCCTAGAGTCAAAGAAAGGAATGGTGGTTATTCAAGTAATACTAATAGGGCGTGGAGCGAGCCTATAAATAGATATGAAGTAGAGCAAGGCGAGTGAAAAGCATTAGTTTATGTTTGGTACCGGGCATAGGATGAAAGGCATTAGTGGAATTTCCGAGTTAGTATTAGCGGACTTCTGGCTGAAATATATAATGGAATTAATAAGTATAAGCCTAAGCCTAGAGGCGGGGCCAAAAGCCCATAAGCAGGAATACGAGTATAAGTAATAGGGCGGCAGGGGGCCGATAAACTAATAAGTAAGATTTGGTCCCAGTGGAGACAGACTCGGACAAGAACTAGGCCTAGGAGTTACCCTCACACATAGGAATTGATGGGGTAAGTACAGGAAGGGTAGCTTTGAGGTAGGTTGGTGCAGCACGGAGAGGTAGGTAAGGGAACCTAAAGGCAAAGCACAGAAGTCAAGTAAAGTAAAGGGGCGCTGCGGAAAGGAAAGGCCCTCTTGCTTAAGGCTGCTTGTCCGCAAGTTGTTAAATGATACTCACTTATGCGTAAAATGATACTCCCTTATGCGCTAGATCCTATTATCAATATAAGTAAAGAACACACTAATCAAAGAATAAGATATATATATGGGGTAGTCAGAGTCAAAGACACGGTAGTCAGGATCGGAGTTAGTGGGAGCAGACTAATAGGGCGGTAGAGCCGATATCTAGCAAAGTAATACCTATATCTAGTAGGGAGCGTATATAAGTAAGGTAAGCCTGCAGCGAGGCCGGGGATATAAGATTTGAGGAAGAGGAAAGTCAGCCTGATAAATCATAGATCTAGTTTTCAAGTCAGAAAAGGGTAACCAACCATAGCAGATAGTTTAGTTAGCCATTACGCAAGGTAACCATCAATTGGCTTTCCCGAGTAGGTAGACAGAGGGTGCTTTACTTGATTGATTGGGGGTGCTTTACTTGATTGATTGGGGGTGCTTGACTGCTTGTTCAAACATTCTCTTATATAATAGTAAATCACTGATAAGGCTGAAATCACTACTAACAGGGCTATAACTGCTTCTCGGACTATTACTGGAAATAAGGAAATACTACCTCTTTAACACTGGAGACACTGGTCCTTACTTCCTTTCGCTAAGATATGAGCCTACCATTACTGGACACCAAATATTCTTCCTCTACTAATAAGTATTCAAATAATAAATAAGAGAGCAACTATAAAAATAGGACAGGACTTTCGACTACTGCTTCTAAGCCTGTGTAACTAACTGCTGCTTCTCGTACTAAACCAGTAACATAGGTCGAATTGGACTAGTGCGGACTGTAGCTCACAACTAGGAATCAGACTCGCTGCCCACTATACTAACTAGGGCTTACTTTCATGTCTCTGTTTCCTCAGCAGCTTACTTGCTTTCTTGCCTATGAGTTGGAGCCTACCAATGCTGTCTTTTAGCCTAAAATGACTCAAAAGAGTGTAGCGGCTCTGCCGATATTCTGTATTTCCAACTGTCATTCCTGTCTCTCTTATACCTTTAGAACTCATTTCCTTATTTATACCTATAGAATTCCCCCACGATCCTTCTTGCTTGAACCCTAGGTCTGATCTAGTGCATCTTAGGTATGATGTAGCACATATAGAATAGTTGTAACAATAATAAGAAGAAGTCAACTAATAGGTAATAAATAGGATCCAACTTTGTAGGGTAAGTGCCCGCCTTTCTTAAAACAAGGTCAGCGTTAGCTGCTAGTTGATGGGAAGTGCTGACAAGTGACAAGTGCTGACAAGTGCTGACAGAAAGGAAGGAAAATCAGAATAATAGCTAGCAATTTAAGGTGGTGTTAAGGTATAGGTAGACTGAGCTACGGGCAATGCGGGCTTAAACAAAGGGAAGGCAGCCAGGTAGTCTGTAAGGGAAGTCCGTCTTTTCTCGATCCAGATGTCTAGTTCAATGTAGTGTAGTGGACTTACTCAGTAGTAATTGCATTCCAAGTTATAAGTTTTCTATAGTAATAGAAGTAGGCCAAGCTAAAGCTCCGGTTCAACAAGGAATTTAGTTATGGAGTTGAGTAAGCTACAAGCTAAGTATCCCAGCGAAGTTGTTGACTCTAAGCAAGGGGAGTAATTGTGTGTGCGCGTATAGAGAGTAGAAGATAGAAAGAGAGTAGAAGATAGAAATACCAGTTTGAAGCTAAGGCTTGGTTGGTGGAGCGGGGGGTTGATTAGCATGGGTTTTCAGTCTACTAGCTCACAGTGGGAATTCCAATTGTATGTTTCTCGTCGGGGTCTTCTCTTCTTACTTGTGGAGGAATCAAAGTGAAAAGAAAATTTCAAATGAACCCAGATAAGATAAGAAGGAAAAGATAGAATAGAAGCTATCAAAAAACACGGCAAAACGAAAAAAGTAAGTCTGCTTCGGGTTATCTATCAAGGGAAATGACTTTGCTATTAAAAATCCCGGGAAAACGAAAAAAGTCAATTGATCTTGACCTCGCAATGAAGGGAAATGCCAGTGCTGCCTTTTTTCTCGGGAAAACATAAATTATAAATTGATTTTCACCTCGCTATCAAGGGAAACTCGTTTGCTATTAAAAAACCCGGGTTTCCATGAAAAGTCAGTCTGCTTAGCTACACAGGAAAACTCGCTGACGCTACACATTATACTAACCTTGTCACGTTGCTTGGCCTATATTATTATGATTATTCTTTTGCTGTCGTGTCTTGGCGGCTCCTCGGCTAAAGTCTGTATTTCCACTAGTAGCCTTCTGCTCATCCAGGGATCCGACTACTTAACTAACACACTTCAGATCCTCAGCAGTTTATCATTCAAATTCTACAATTCAAACTTATAATTGCACTTTCACCAACAACTTGATACTGCACTCGCTACCCACTCAAGCCCAAAGAAACACTCGTATTCAGTTACACCGCCCGCATTCATTGAGTTAAGGGCAGGGCATCGCAAAGATATTCAATTTCACAGGACCCGGCAAAGCACTTTTCTTATAGTTCCGTAGCACTAACACGAATTATGGGCTAAGCTCCAATCCAAAGAGGTGGGTTTCCGTTAATTTGACTGCTGCCCCCCGAAAGAATGAATTTCCCTTGCTTGTAGCTGACTTATTACTTGCAGCTTTAGAACTGATTGATTCTTCTCCAGCTCCATCTTCGGCATATGTAACTGACTTTTTAATTGCTTCTGATCTCGGTGCTTTAAGAATTGAATAAAAGAAATGTGTACCCTATTCATATGATAGAAAGAAGTAAACAAACAAGCATCCTCTATTCTGCCTACGAAGGCTAAGGCGCAGATACAGCTAATTCTGTTTTTTACTCTTTTATCTATCTCTGGCTGGTGTCGCCAACACAAGAACACAACTACAAGGAGCGTAAGCGGACCCTACATCTACTGTTTTCTTTACTGCTTACTTTATCCTCTTGACCGCGTAGTAGGTAACATTATCCTTCCTTTTTCTTCTATGACTGAAACAACTGATTGTCCCGCTTCGTCGTTAACAACCTTCACGTCACTTCCCACTTCACCTGATCTAGCTCTATATTCTTCTCGCACTTTTCTCCTGCTGAAGATCCCCTCTCTATTCTATAACAGGAATAGCCACTGGACATTCCGCAACTTCGGATGGATACTGCTTATGCTTCATAACCTGTAAGATGGTTTGCCCCGAACTAACTCGTATACTATGGCACAAGGAAGGGGCCCAGAACCGCTCCCCATTTAAGTACTCAGCGCAAAGGGTTACAGAAACACTAAGACTAAGGTGAACTCGCAAACTATCCTAAAGACTAAAAACGAGACTGTCTTTGTCTTTATCATTCATTTCATCTTTCTTGCTTCGAGCTCCTGTTAGTGCAGAATGGGATGGAACTTATAACTCAGCAGGACTTTATTCAGTCGACCAAGAATCATCTACAATTATCTCTTGCGCAGAAGATAAATGAGGATCAGAAGAAAGAGAGCAGGGACAAGCAATGGAACGAGTAACGAATAGGTCGAGCTGCAATAATAAAAAACAACAAAGAGTCTTGTGGTTGTTATTATGCCTAATAAGTGATATTGGCGCGGCTAGCAAATAGTAGTGGCGGGCTTGGTTTATGAAGCATGAGTCTTAGGTCAAGTCCTTTTGGCGCTGGTTCCATTCCTGTTAACAGAGGAATCAGACCTAGATTACGAGTATCATAAGTTCGAAGCTAGTAAGCAATAGCTCAATACAGCACTGAACTAAACTCAACAAGCTAATTTAGCACGTTAGCTAGCTGCCTCGCGCCATATCCTTTTTCTAGTTATATTCACTGACATATTTTCCATAAGGGTAACCTAACAGAGCATTGATTGCTTCAAAACTCACTTTGTTGCTGCTCTGGCTTGGCTCTTCACTCCGCGGATGCAAAACTAAGCTAAGAAGATCATAGGCGCACTACTCAACCCGAAAGAAATCATACAACTGGCGGAACATATTCTATAAGATAGCAACTGGACACCGAAACGAATTGACAGCTTTCCCTTGTAGTGGTAGTAGCGGCCGGTTCTCGAGTTCTGCTCTTTCTTATGTTGCGGGAAGGTAAGTGAATCCAGAGTAGAGTATACAGAAAAGCAGCTCCGCGTCGGAACACTTAGTATAATGTTGCTTGTGCCTGCCCTGCTCTTTAAACTGATTCGTCTGCGCAAATACTAGATTCTATTCGGCTTATATACACTTACGAGATTATCTATATTCGGCTTATAGGATGAAACATAGGATGAAACAATAAAAGGAACAGACCGACAAGAAGCTACTGTAGTACAACAAGTTTACGACTTTGATCTTGTCTGGAATCTCACTATCCTATGGGTTACCTATTTCTATAACAGCTGAATTTGTCCTCTTTAGTGAGTGGTGCTACACTGAACTGAGTTAGTGGTGCTACTTCCATGCCCCTAAACTCACTCGAAAGTTCTAATGGAATTCTCAAGGTGAACTACCGAAACCAGAGTCGATGTAATTGAGCTAGCGCTAGCGATACTTTACACAATGAATGATACAGATCCTTACTTTAATGACCCCCTACCCAAGGTCAATGAACTTAACTACTCCTAAGAGAAGGAAATTGCTGACAACAAGGCCGAAACCGCCTAACATAGAATCAAGAAAGTAATAGATAATATGGCCAGCGCATCCACTAATGAGAATATTACTCACTAATGTTATAATACAACTCACTAATGATGATACTGTAGCTGCTAACCTCGAAGCTAAATCTAATTCCTCTACAATCCATATCGTAACTCAATTCTTTACAAAAGTTAGGCTCGGTGCCTACATAAAGATTGATTGACTCTCAGATGAGTAAGATTTGCTACCTGCCTCCAAAGCCCATATTCTTTTTCTTATGCCTAATACTAATTCGATTATCTATATGCGCTAGGTCGTACCCGAATGAAGAGATGCACTACATCGTACCTTAGGCCTGATACTACTAAGTTGTATTCTGACTTCCTTTGTATCATCCCAATAGTGGTTTTGTTGTTAGTTAGTGCACTACTTAATTGCCCATGAGCCTATGAGCTGCCCTACCTCGCTTAACTCCTGAGCCATACTATAGCTATCAGGCTTAGCCTTAGTGGATTCTTCAACTTTTGACTTGCATTATATATCTCTTGTTATAGTCCCTAGCTCTTGTGTTTGCTAGCCTGCCCTTTCTAACTCCCAGTCCGCCCTTTTGACTTTGAAACTACTGGTAATGCCCCAGAGTCTGTAGTTCACTTTGATTAATCTACCGCTCCGTAGCTCTTACTATCACCTGCTTCTGCGCTTAAGGCGTATCTTATTCTTCTGTCTAGTGGTAATTATGAGTATAATTACACTGACTGGATATTGAGTTTTTTAGGGTTACGCCTTGTTCTTACCACTACTACTCCAGGTCTTAGAATGCCCTAGATCATGACAACAACGAATATGGGTCTTATACTGCCCGTCTTAGAATGCCCTAGATCATGACAACAACGAATATGGGTCTTATACTGCCCTAGGTTAGACTCCCTCTATTAGTACTAATACTCTCCTGCACTGGATCATATCCCCATTCTGAGTACCTGACAGCCACGAAGGGATAATTCGTCTCTTGGATCTCGACCGGCATCCTTAGCATCAAAAACCAGAGAGTTGGTGCCCGCAGCTTCATTCTCAATTATTAGGGTGCAATTCCAGTCCAATAGCTATTAGTACAACTCTTCGATACAGTAGTGAAATTCTGACTTACTTCCTTCCGTCCTGTCCTGGGCTCTGACTTGCCTACTCGCGCAGCCCACTCATTCTTTATTTAGTATTCCCAACCTCTATTAGCTTGTGCACCTGTACCTGTTTATTTAAATAGTGACCGGGCCCTTTCTACTGTGCTTATAAGCATGTCCTTGCTTTCTTGCTTCTAAACCTTTGTCTCTTCGCTTTCATGCTTTAGCTCCACTTACCACTAGCACACTGCCTAAGGGTCAAGACTTACTCTACTGACAAGGGATCCACCCAGTGCAAAAACTATCAGGGTCGTGTTCGAGCTTTGTTTTCAGTCGTTCTATCCTAATGGAGCAGGCCTCTACTTTAGTTTGAAGTTTCCTTATCGTGTGTTCAACTCATTACTATACTAATTAAGTTAAGGGCCTATGCCCGGTATACCTTATTGCCCGGTATACCTTATTGCCCGGTATACCTTATTATTTCATTTATTGTCTTACCTTTCTGTTGGTCTTGTCCGGTCTCGTACCTGACTTATACTACTCTACTAATGCTCTTAGGCACTACACCCTTCTTTATTTCAAGCTCAATTCTTTGTGTTACTATTTCACTCTTATCCCATGCTAGCGCAGTTTCTTCTTTAGCTTAGGTCTGCCTCCTTATGAGTTCATTCGCAGTTTACACAGTTTCTTTCGTTCGATTGTTGCGCACTGTTCAATTCTTTGCTTTGTCCCTCAGACTTTTTATCATGATTATGCGAACCGGTGCCAGTATTGGATGCCTTTGTTTCATATCCTGTATTTCCTGCTGTCAATGCTTAGTTAGTATTCATGACTTTAGAATTGAAGTTACAACTAAAGAATGAAAGAAATAAGCAAGTACAAAACTCCCACTCTGGACTCCTGCGCCTAATCGTACTAAATGGGAGTGGAGGCTAAGGGTAAGGGGTACAATAATTAGTTAGCTGATCCGGGCTAAGAGACAGGTGTGGTAGGCCCATAGTTAGTAGTCGTATTTTGGTTGTTGGTATTTAAATTGCTTGTCTGCTAGTTGGTTCGGTAAGTCTTGTCCTTTAGTGACAAGTGTGGTTCTATTCCCGTATGCGCTGGACCGTATCTGTATTCTCTTATTCTCTTCTGAATGCTTAGATTGCTGCTTCTAAGTCGTGATCCGGCGGGCTCTTAACTTGTTTTGTTGAATCCTTTAACCAATACCAAAAAGGATGGAGCTACTAGTAAATAGGCTAGAACACTCTATACAGAGAAGCAAACTAATAATGATAGCAATTGAACTCTACACCAGGAATCGAATCACTACTGACAGGGCTCTCATTGAGAACTATCCGCTTCACAAAATATCATAGAAGGGAATGCCCGAAGTTGAAGCCCGATGCTAAAAAGAAAAGCCATTTTGATGACCTATAACTCTAAAGAAAAGGGGAGCGCCTCGTCGCGTCGTTTAGCTATCGAAAGCCAGCAAGAAAGAAAAAGCACCTTGCGCACAATAAATAAAAGCAAGCAAATAAGTCTCCTTTAATTAATCAGATAAATAAGTTTGTTTAATCATATTAGATATTAGATCTGATTATATGAATTATTATACTTACATGTGGAAGGAAGATGTACATTATAAGTATAAAAAGATAAAATGATGGAGCCAAAATCAAGGTAATGAGAAAAGAACTTGTAAAACCCAACCAAATATCATATCTTATTATTGACCTGGATCAGTATTCCATTAACGGCTCAAGCTCCCTTTTCAGCAGGAATTTAAATAAGATTATCTGTCTGCTATATGAACTTATAAAGCCTATGTTCTATTATCTCTATATGAACTTATCAAGCCTATGTGTTACAATGTAATGCACACATGTCGACCTATAAAACCCTACCCATCTTTCCGAGACGAGTACTTACTCACCTAATTAGTCCTTTTAGTCCTGCAAGTATAGGGTGCACTCAATTCCTTCAAAGGGAAGAGGCTTCACCACAGCTAACTTGAACAGAGGCATAGCCCATCTCCATGTAGTTAGTAAGATAATATCATCCATCCAATGTTGAAATGCAGTTGAAGAGGTGCGTAGCGCTCTTGAGAGATAGGAATCATACGCAGAAGCCTCTTGTGGATAAGTCATTAATGAACCGGGCTCCAAAAAGAACTCGCCTTAGCACAACGGAATAAACTATCAAAGGAATAAACTATCAAAAGAATAAACTAGCTTATTATCTCGGAGAGCAGAACTCACTAGAAAGAATGAAAGGAATATGCAAACAAAGATACGAGTAGTAATAAATATGCTTAGCGCTGCGTTCCCCTACTATATTATTGTTAGTATCTGGTCTGCGATTCGATTCCATTCAACACGTGTTTGTTGGGCTATAGTGAGGGTTTACTTGAATCACCCCTATAACAATAACAAATATAATAGCAGATTTCTTGATGTCGGCAACTCACCCCTTCAGGATTCAATTGATGTTGGCCTCCGCTCAAACAATGGCTTTCATAATTTAGGAATAGAATGGAGTTTACAGAAGAGAGCGTTCATCTAACAGAATTTAGTAAACACCCTGCTTGCTTGTATATGAGTTCCTGTTCTTTTGTTGTGGTGGAGTTCTTGAAGCTGAATCGATCGAATACCCTTTAGAATGCATTGGTGCTTACGCTCCTTGTCGTAGTATAGTTCTGCTGCTTGTTTTGTTGAGTCAGCATCATAATCAGTTTAGTCGCCAGCATCAGAAGCAAGGAAAGTATAGTTCGACAACATTCTAAAAAGGATAAAAAGAATCAGCCGAAGAAGAAGCAGTTTACGTTAGTGTTGAAGTGAAAGTGGAAGTGACTTCAGAAGCAATTACTTACTTGACTACTTTACGGGCAAAGAATTATTATAAAGATCAGGGGGTCTACTGCTGGGCTAGAGGGTGGTGATGTCTTTACTTCAATCTATACGTGCAAGATACTAAATTCCGGCTGTTTTACTCGGTCCAACAAGAACAAGTGCGCTAACTTGAATTGTTGACAATGAAATTTATATCTGAATGAATAACTCGGCGCTAACAGTAGCTTTAGAAACAAGTCATGTATTCGGGAGAAAGATCATCGACAGGATAAGGATATGAATAAGGAGCAGGAGTTGGGCAAAGCAACATAATCAGCAGCGCCCAGATCTTAAGTTGTTCTCAAGTAGCGGGCAATAATCGATTTTTCCAGAAGAGTGAAATAAGTTCCGTTCCGGGCTTAGAGTAGAGAGGTTCGGGCAAGACCTTCAGAACAAGTGATAGAGTTGAGTTGACTGCAATAGATGAAATTACTGTTTGAGTTCCGGCCAAGCAGCAAGCATTATCTTATTTATATGGCGCGCTGGTAGTTTCGAGTCTCATACCCACCCCAACCAGTATCATCTTAGTTTGCAGGATACAGTAGGAAGGTAGCAAGTTGAGTATCCGGTAAAGAATAGGATAAAGAAGATGGCGGGGTTGAATTGAAGCAAGAGGCTTCTCGGGATCGGGAAATTCTGTATCTGTTTGAAATTCCAGTAGAGGTAGAGTTCGTTTTCAAGGTAGTCTGCAGGATCACAGAGGCTAAAGCAGAATAAGTATCCTCATAAAGAAAGAGCAGAAGCAGCAACTCCAGTTAAAGTGATAGAGTTGAGTTGACTGCAGCAGCAACTCCAGTTAAGTTGTAGGCAGAATCAATTCTTTATTCAGCTAGCGCGGTGTTTGTTTCATCTAAAAAAAGAATCTCTCCTTTGCTTTGATTTTATTTATTGTTGAATCGACTTAAGAATCATCAGGAGAGGGTACTGAGTCAGTATCATAAGCTGTAGAAGGGAGGAGAGTTCCACAAGAAGAAAGAGAAGTTGAAGCCTAATCATCAGCAGTTCCATCTGAGAATTTGTTGTATTCTTTTAGTTAGTAGTTGCCTTAGTAGTTGCTTGCCGAGTAGAATTGCTAATTAGTAAGTGAAAGCCAAGTCGGCCTCATTCCTGATTTGATACCTTATTCTTATACTTGTGAGGGGAAGAGCCCAACCCGCCAAGACAGCATCGTTAACTCGAGAATGAGAAGCGAACGAGTCAGATTTAGATGTAAGCAAGCCAGACTTCAATATGGATTCTAGGACTGGTGCTAGACATTGAGTAGTCAGATCGGGAATGCCCGCTACAAATAAAGATATGAGATTCTCCTTGTCCGTACAGGAACTGATTCTTTCTAGTAGTGTTTTCGGTCTCGGGGGGCAGTAGTGACATTCTTGCTTGCTTTTGGTGTGGGTTCAGTCGTGAGGGCAGCCATAGCTGTATGAAAGTATAAGTCGTTAGGGGTCTTTTCGATCTACTAGCTCGAACCACTGATTCATTACTTTAAGAATTGATTCATCACTTTTAGAATAGAATGCAGTTGACCCTCGTATGAAATAAGGTTAACGGGACTGTCTCTTCGCACTACAAAAAAAGAGAGAAGAATGATTGCCTTGCTTCCGTGCCTTTACTTGACTCTGCCCTTCCTTTACCCGATACTGTTGCTTCAGGAAGTAATCTCTTATCTTCTTTATCGACCCCGAAACTAATATAATACAGAAGAAACCCACACGAGGCAGAATGAACCAGTAACAATTAGTAAACAAAAGAATAGGATTGAGCTAGGGATAATAGATATTCAGGTAACTAACCAACCATGGCTAAATCGGCTGGATCAGATGTAACAACATTTGTAACAGAAAGCACTGTTTTCGTTTCTTCACTGAAAGTTGAGTTAGGCGCCCACCTTTGTGAGAGAAGTTAAGTAGGCTATAGCTTCAAGTCGGCTAGTTCCAGTTGCAACATCTACTTGACCTTAGTAAGATGCTTAGTTACTGTAATTCTATTCCTTAGTAAGATGCTTAGTGACCGTTCAATAAGGGGTTGATTCAGCGCAGAGATTGGATGCTTACACGGGGCAGGCAGGAAGGAAGGACAGCTCTAAGGTAAGTAGTAGACTCAAAGTCAAAAGCGGGAGACCCCAATAAGAGAATGGTAGCCTAGAAGATGGGTAGGGTAGACTTGGTTTGCTGAGTTAAATTAACTAATAGAAGAAGTTAGGCTTGGGCCACTGGCGAGTAGGACTTGGTTACTGCCCAGTTATTCCATATTCTTGCGGTTACTCTTCTACCTGGATGCGCTAGAGCGTGTAAACCAATTTCGACTTCTTAGGAGTTCGATTCTGTGGATTGATGCACTCTTTGTTGCTGAGGCGAAAGCTTAGAAGTAGCGGTTTTTCACTCCTGTTATCATTGGTTGAGTCCTAGATGGGATGGATTCCATAACTAACAAAACAAGATTGCCGTTATTGGATTAAACAACAAACACACACTGCCCGAAGAGGAAGTACTCTACACCAACTCCGCCTGCCGCTACTGAATTGAATACAAATCTTATTCCTTTGCTTACAAGAATCGAAATAGGATCCTGGAGAATGTAACTTCGAAAGTGGAAGAATACGCCAACCAATTATTCAAAGGCAAAGTCAGAGAATACTGGTAGGCAAAGCAAAGTCAGAGAATACTGGTAATTGTAATACAATATATAATGATGAGTTAAGCAATAATAGAGTTGTAGAAAAAGGTATGTTTCGGGGCACCTGGCATCAAGAGAAGAATCAGTATTACCTCCCCCAGAAAGTCAGAATAGAACTAGAAAGGTAAGGATACCAACCTAATAGGCTACATAGGAATTCCACTACGGATAATGATGTAGCAAGACTGTTTCTCGAAATACAGAAGATAACTTATGAGTCGAAAGAATGAAGTAAACGTACGGTCCGCAGTATACGACTTTTCTCGGGCATACACAGGTAGTAGAACATAGAAAAAAACTAAATAGTATCAGAATACGGGTACGCCCCAGTGCATCCAACTACTATTATATTTATTAATAAGAGAACAGCTCATAACAAGGGCAGCAGCGCTAGCTGCTGGGGTGAGTGGTGAGTAGATGGCATTGGACATAGTAAAAGAATGAGAAGTACTCGCTTAATTCCCCATTTCGGGAGTTGGTTCTTATAGGACTCCTGCCTATTCTTATCAGCTTCGGCTCAATTCCGTATTTTCCGGGATATAAGCTAAAGTCTCAAATGAATCGGTTAAGCAAAGAAAGCAAGTGAGTAATGTCCAAATCAATAGACAAAGAATGCTGCTTGCTGTTGGAGCTAAGTAAGAGCTCTAGCCCGGGCAGTTAGCCTGAAATACAGTTGAGCAAGTCCAATAGTCATAGTTGTTAGCCTCGGTTTCGCTCTCTTCCTTCGTATACGTTGCTTGGCTGGCGTCTATACTAACCTTGGTGAGCGGAACAACTACTAATGAATAATGGAACTGTGGCTTCTCGGACTGGGTTCTATTACCTTTACTAAGAACGCAGGATAGATGCCGGACCCCCTACTGGCATAATGAAGCTACTTCCTATAAGACACAATGTAAACAAGGGCACAGCTTTTTTAATATGAGATGGGAGCTGCGATGCCTACGTGAGTTGCGCGGCTAGCTTAGGCCAAGCTAAGAAGGCAAACTAAACTCCGTTTGCTATCAAAAAACACGGGAAAACATAATTTTTTAATTTCTCTTGACCTCGTTATGAAGGAAAACTACTTTGCTGTCCAAAATCCCGGGGCCAAGTAACTACTAACGTTACGCGGCAGGAGTTTCATCACTTTGAAGTCTGCTTTAGGTTCTCTATCAAGGAAATTGACTTGGCTATGAGAAATCCCGGGAAAACATAATTTTTTAATTACTCTTCACCTCGCAATGAAGGAAATTGACGAAGCTATTAAAAAACCCGGGTTTCCATAACTAGACAAGGTTAGTAGTTAGTGTAGCTAAAGCTTGTTCCCGTGTAGCTAAGAACTAACTTTTCTTTTACTCTTTTCTTTCCCACTCTTTCTATCTCTTGAGCCTTTAGATGGCTAGTACTAATGGTAGCACCAATGCTTCCTGGCAACTCTGACTTTTTCATGGAATTCTTTGTTGACTACTGGATTCTGACACCTCCACACACCGCACGCAACCTTAGTAAGAATACTTATTTGTTTCATTTTGCCAGTACTTTCTTTCATTCGTGAGGTTGTCCCCTCTTATGCTATTATCCTAAATTAAAATCTGTATTTCACTGTTATGCTATTATCCTAAATTGAAATCTGTATTTCACTGTAAGGGTTCCTGTCTTCTATTGTGTATAGCTCGATTGTAGGTCTTCCGATCCGGGGGTGGGCATAGAAAATAGAATAGAAACACTTACACAAAGGGTGAAATGGGTAAGTTAAAGAAAGAGTAGTTACTCGCCTCGGTCAGGGGGAATCAACATACCAACAATAGGCTTAGACTCCCTACTATTCTTCGAGGACCGCTGCTGCCCCTGTATACGAGCCTTGCACTTAACTCCGCCCCTACTCCCTACTAGACCTAGAGTCGAACTACCACTTATGAGTTGTATGCCCGGCATTCCATGATTTTTGTTACTAGTCCAACTCTTTATTTCGAGTCCGATCTTTGCTCCTCTCAGTTCCCTTCTGTCAGGTAGTAGTTGTGGCCTGTTTACCGGTAGTTTCTTTCTGTTTATTTCCTTTTTTGTAGATGTGCTAGATCTTACCTTATTGCTTGTTTGATTCCTTTGAGCAGTGAAGTTGAGACAGGAAAGGCAGACTACCACTCTTGTTTGAAAGGAAAGGAGCAAGCCCGGGAAACAAAAACACCTAACCTAGAACGATCATGCAACCACTCGTTCTGTAAGCGAGCGATCATTAATAGTTACTGGGTGGGTAAGAAGTCGGAAATCCACTCATAAGTAGTAAACCCACCTGGAAGCCTATTTATTGAAAGTATCAAATAAAGAATAGAAACGAACCCCTTGTATCAACTTAGTGCAGCTGACTTGAGATTGGATTTTGCTTATCTTATATCTTATAAATACACTGCTTAATTTCATCTATCTCTCTTGTCGACAACAGAACTGGCCGCTCCCGCCAATAACCTCTCTTCTATTAAGCACCCATACATTTCTTCTCTTATAAATGAATAGATAGTTACAGCTGCTAGGGAAAGCTTACTCTTTGATCGACTAAGCCGAAAGACAGACAGACGCATTTCCTAACCCTTACTGCTAACATCGGATATTCCTTCAAGCAGCCTTCTTTGATAGGGATTAATCGATTATTCGCATTCAACCTGGAAACAACTCTTTTTACAACAGACGGAAGTCTTTATTATTTGCATTCCGTTGCTCATCTTTGTGATTCCTTTGCTTATTGCCCGGGCAACAGTGAGTTTAGGCGAAGACACTTTGATTGGGCGAGATCGTATAGACACTTGCTTTCCGCTTAACCTGAAATGGATACGTACTTTGTTTGATACTTTACCTGGTGGACCTGCTTTAGACTAAGATTCTCTTCTCTTTATTCCCTTGATCTAATTGAATCTCTCTCGACAACTACAGGAATGGAATAAATCTCTTACTTACCCAGACTACCAAGTCAAAATGGAACCCCATATCCCGGGAATTGTAATACGCATTGTCATAAGCAGTTGCTTGTTCCCTTATCTTGTTCTCTTGTACTACTTGACCCAACGGAGCTTCCCTTTTGAACAGAAAGAACCACTTGCTCCGACAGGACAATCAGTAAGCCAACGCACAAGCACTTCTCGAGCACTACTTATTTCAGAACCAATTACTGCTTTGCTTCCTTTTTTCACGGCCGGTTCTCTCGTCGACCTTTTGACTTGAGTTCTTTCCCGCAACAACTAAAAGATTCAACTGTTCCTGCTCTACTGAAGGAACTTTTTTTACTCTTTCTCTTTGGAGCACGAGACCCCACCCCATTATTCATCTTTTTGGATTATCCTTATGCTGACTGCGAAGACCTTACTTCAGTTCAACAAAGCCCCGGCGCTAACAACTGAGCTGCACCTCTTTGATTCCATATACGAATACGATGAAAGTGGAACAGGACGGAACATAAAG
Organism: Ensete glaucum; assembly: GCA_021527575.1. Taxonomy (NCBI): domain Eukaryota; kingdom Viridiplantae; phylum Streptophyta; class Magnoliopsida; order Zingiberales; family Musaceae; genus Ensete; species Ensete glaucum. The sequence continues at coordinate 573,975 of JAHSUZ010000016.1, read as the reverse complement.
AGAGAGACAGACCCGTTGCCAACAAAGAAACATTCTATTCTACTCAGAAATATCCACTCGAAGAATCGTTTGCAGCTGCGCCCGTAAGTAAGGGTCAGTGAAATGAATGTTTTCGTTAAGAACTCGATAAGATACTGTATACGCGATACGGGATCAAGAGTAGGAGTAATAGAAGAATCAAGATCATAGGAATGAGAGACATCGTAGTCAGAATGTAGTAAGTGCAGCATAGGCAGCCTCCAGAGGAAGTGAGTTTGAATGACAAGGTAGCCGCCAGCAGCTCCATTTTCGAAGGCAGCCAGTCGATTCTTTTTGCACAAGTAAGGCTCCGGATCGTTAGTCATAGAATGGGAAAGGGGGATTTCAGGCCTCAAAACGGCAGTGACAGCATTGGGAGCAGTAGTAAGCTTTGCTGCTGAGCTGGGCGCCAAACGCGTTGACAATACTTTCTTTAACTTCTAACTGGTAATCCAACTCGAAACACATAATTGCCTTAAGTAAAAAAAGATTCCAAATGTGTACTAAAAGACAAAACCCCGAACTCCTATTCTAAAGAACCTGTCGATCAGTCTCTCTCTTTGCTTGCAACCTAAAACAATCCCTACGTTCTCGGAACTAGCTTATAATAGGACTTCCCATACTGATACGAATCTTTTATCTTATTAAGAAATAAGAAATTGGACACTACTCTCATAGACTAAAACGAAAGAAAAAGGGCAATTAATTCCACCCCAGAGGACCTTCACTGTACCTATATTAGACTGAAAACTCATGTCACGAAACTACTTCATCGCCAACCCTATCTTGCATACTGACTATCCCTCCTTTTAGCCTGTCCTCGACTTACTACTTAGTTAAATGACTAGGAATTCCACTCCGCGTAAACGTAACCAAACCTACACAAACTTATGCCTTTTAAACGGTATCCACTTACTTTCTTTCTTTCTTTCTTTTGGGGAAGTCTTTGATTCTGTATTTCCACTATTTGTCTTGTAGTTCCGCGGACCGGTTCCTTATTACTCCTTCTATCCACTCGCACTCAACTAAAGAAATCCATTTGAAAGGATGCTCATCATGCTAAGATTAGATCCTCCGCCTCAGAGTTAGAATCTCACTTTTGTCTAAAATTCTATATCTCCAGTTCAGTGACTACTGCCTAAAGTATCTCTTGCTTATTATGAGTTTGCCTCTTCCACTCCGCTCTTGCATTCTATATTTGTGTTTTCTTAATTAAGTATTGTCTTATCATATATTGTATACATACTTATTATATTGGTATACATACTTATATTGTATACATAAGTATAGAATTAAGCCCAGGTAGTAAGATAAGAAGGCATAAGCTGTAGCCTTGTTCTCAGTAAGTAAATTCCCAGTCCCTAGTTGAGTTCACTGTGTTGTTGTCCTAGACCATTGAGCTGACTTCTGATTTCTATGTTTCATTCCGTCTTTCGGGTGGGCCTGGTCCTGCCTGCTGTATAACTATGACTTTCTAGCGGAATTATGACTTAAGAGCACAGAGCACCTGGCACTATCTAGTGTACCCGCCATTCCAAATTGCAGTTGTGTTCGTGTTACGCGTAAGTTGAACTACCCTATTAGATAAAACTCGAAAAAGGCAGTCCAAACCAAACATCGCAAGTTCACCTACAAGTCGACTAATGCCCCCAAGAGAAGAGAGAAAGTCTGTCATTACCCGGCTTACTTTGCTACCCGGCTTACTTTGCTACATATTAGTATAGCTTTCTTAAGGCGCCTAGCCCAACTCAATAAACACACTTTTCGAAAATATACCTGCTCCCGAAGAAGAAACCGAATTAAAGTTATCATGCCCACGGAGCGGTGCTTGTGCTGCAGTAAGTGAATTGCCTGGTTCGAGATCGAGTCTGACATCGCCTATTTTCATTCTCTGTATCGTGTCCTCGTATTCTTGCTTTTTAGTTAGTAGTAGTAGTTGGGTTGGTGCGGTTCCGGGACAAACTCTTTCTTGGATTGGAGCAGCATCGCCCAGTAATATGCCTAATTTCGAGTACTTTCCTTTATACTTAACTTCGTCTTATGCGTTGCTTATTTCTTTCTTATTGCTTGTAAGTTCCTCCGGCCTCTCTTTCCCCATGCCGAATCTCTCCCCCACCGACCACGTGCTCCCATTACCCTCTCCGTAATCCATCTACATGCTACCTTAAGGTCAAGTAGTCCCTATTAGTCTCTTTTATCCCTAAGAAGGATTCATATTCTGAACAATTGTACACTTAGAAGTGCGAGCTCTCATAGCGGATTCTAACTCTGATCTGAGGCCTTTTCTCTGACTTTGTATTATCTATCCTCGCTGTAGTTTTGAATCTTGTTTAATAGGGTTAGAAGTATGGGCTAAATCAACCTATCTACTAAAGCATGGAACTACAGTAATCCCGTATGGAAAGGCGGGGTTAGACCTCTCCTCCGCGGGTCTTCTTTCATATGATATATTATATCTCAATAACTTATATCTTAATAACGTCGGTCAACATTGTGCACTTCAGACCTATATCAGAGAGAAAACACTTTTCATTGTTTGACCGGTTTAGATGAATGCAACGAGTATAAGGGCTGTTTTCCGCCCCGAATTGCTGAACGCAGCGAAGCGAAAGGCGGGCAGTGGTCCAAGGCCTCTCTCCTATCTATCAATCAAATGATGTTGCTCCTTTACTTATTCAAATCCAGTAAGCAAACTTATTGTAAGCAAACTTCTGCTTTTTAGGGTAGGGATGCCTTGCCTCTTTTCAATGGTTGCGGGCCGTATAAGATGGCGTTGAAGCGCAGTGTACCTGCATTTCATTGTTGTAGAGTTCCGTTCCCTTAGGCCTTTGCTTTAAGAATTGAGGCACAGTTCCTTTACTTGCGGATTTGGAATTGAGTGCAAAAAGAATAGAGTGGTTGTTGACATTTGGTATAAGCTAGTGTGATATAAGCTAGTAAGTAAGCACAGCATTTCTGGATTTCTTTCCTTCCAGACGTGAGTAAGCACCCCGATCCTTAATCAAACTCATGGTAAGCGGCCTTGCCTTGCGTGTGGAGTTACTTGTTCTGTTTCAAATACTGAGCTGAGATTCGAATTTGTTTGTTTGCGCTATTCCTTTGCTTGTTTAGTCAGGAGTTGAAAGTAAGCATATAAAGCAGCAATTATAGTTAAGTCAGGTTTAATCGTCTGTAGACCAGCCATCTTAGCATCTCCAGCCTATTCTAAGCGAAAGAGTGGGAAAGAGCTCTGAAGCTGTGCTTGTTAACAGTTGAATTCACTCCATTTATAACTAATGAAAATGTAGCAGCAGACACAAGCTTATTATTAACTAATTCCTAATGTGCAGTTTCTTCCGATTCTGTCATGTCACTCTTACACACGTTACAAAATAAGCTTCTACTGTCTGTTACTTATAATTCTACCAAAGAAGTAGGACATTGATCAAAAGCAGGAGCATTGTCTGCAAGATCAGTGATTGTGTATCAAAGTTGAAAGTAGTGTTTGGGTCGGGATCTGAAGCGGGTTGGGATCTGAAGCCGAAGAAGAAGATAATCTCTTGTTGAATGAGGAATGCCCACGAAAGGAAGAGTCGCTCAGTGGGAAGGAGATCTGGCTGGGGGTGAAGTTCACTACGAAGTGAAGTAACAAAGAAAGTATTATCAATCTGGTGTTCAAGCCTAAAACAAATAAGAAAGTGTTGCGGAGGAGGTACAAAGTAAGAGTCTCAAGGTAAGCTCCCATAATAGAAGGGTTCTGTTCGAGATCAAGGGTAAAAAATCCAGAAGCGCCAGCGAGCGGGGATAGGATGCTTTTTTTCATTTGGGAATCGTAAGTGTAGCTCTCAAATGCAAATTGCATTCCCTGCCCTGCCCTACTGTACTATTGTTGCAAGATAAGTAGAAAGTCAAAGAAAGATAACAAACACTTTTGAACTGATCTTATCCTATCCTGATCCTAATCTTTCTTATGCTTTATACCCGATTTCCTAGCTAAAACTTATAAAAATGCCTTCTAAAGCACCCCCGAGTTAGGGAGACACACACACACTTCTAGAACTTAAAAACACGAACACCTATAGTCGTTAACACACCTCTCTTCAATCATCTTATGGCTAATGTTAGCTTAGCGCGGAAGTATTATTCAGTTGGGGCATAATCAAAAAAGTGCAAGGAAATCAGGCCAATCACCTTACCTCCCTCTCGAGTCGACAACAGCGGAACTCCCGAAATAGGACTTGTTGCACTGTGAGGAAAATAGGAATTGAGGAGCGGGTCCCTAGGGTATAAGAAATAGACGACACTGACGCCGAACCCCTTACTTGCACAAGAGACTTTTGATGCCGCATCCGCTTCTGCAGTTTCAGTTGATCATTAAATTATTAAATGAGATTCTGTCCTGTCGACTTTCAATTGCACTGCTTCCATACAAAGAAAGGATACTGATTGTACCGCTTACCGCTTCTTCACCACTACACCTCACCTAATCCATCTTTCACTCTTATTACCTACCTTAGAGTCTATGCAACATTCCTATACGCAATATTCCTATCCCGGATACTCTATCTATTTTTGTAAAGATGCTACAGACATCTCTTTTTCATTGAACCGCTTACATAAAAGAAAATACCCTTACTTGAGCCGGTAAACCCTCTTAGCGCAAATCAATCCTATTCCTCCAGAATTACTATTATACGAGGTTACGTAAGCTTATCCTCCAGAATTACTATTATACGAGGTTACGTAAGCTTACTTTTGATTCTCCATCCTCCTTAGATCCTGCTCCATCTTTTTTTCTTTATTAAAGCACTGAACTGAACCTTAATACTGTGTAGATTCCTTTAGCGCTGAGGCAACGCAACTCAACACAGTGAAATCTTTAGACTAAGAAATCCTTCCCTATTATATCAAGAATCTTCTCTTGCAGGGTACTTAGCAACAAGGGCAAAGGTTCCTTTGGAGTTAGAGTTAATAAGATGGATCTGATGAGGCAGTATCAATATCTCGATCAATCAAGAGAGATGGATCAGAGGCATAAGCTACATTTTCTCCGGAGTAGGTAAAGAATATGGATCTGAATCAGAAGCTGTGTGAGCTAAGTAGACTCTCAAAGAAAGAATAATAGTAAGTTCGAGTAGAGGAAGCAAAAGAAAGGGATGCTTAGTGGAGTATAGAAAAAGGAAGGGTAATAAGAGCTCTAAAGAGAAATGAAAAGTGGACGAAAACCGGGCGCTCCATAATAAATTGCTGCCTCTGTGCTCTCAACTCAAGTTAAATTCATTCTTTTATTTAAAATTCATTCTTTTATTTACTAGTGCATCACATCAGTTCAATTAACCGTTTGTTTGAGTTGACTCTGTTCTGTACAAGACAAGAAACTTATTATTATGTTGCTTCTAATACTGTATTTTAGAAAACTCCATATATATTTACCCCGGCTTCCCGGATATATTGCTTACTGTTGCATCTTATCTCTCTCTAAGACAACTTAGGCGCCGGTAAGGGCAATCAGTCTATTCCTGTGTTAACAATTTCGGAATTATTGTTTTACTTTTGCATTCCCACCTGCCCCTTATATGACTATATAGTTCATAAATATCAATTGGAGTCGACTCGGCACAAGAACAAGTGTGCTTACGGTTAGGAAAAGAAGTATAAACTTATCCAACTGTCTTTATTGCTGAGAGTTTTCTAGAGCCAACAGGAAGCAGCGGTTAAAAAGCTTTAAGCAGAAAGGAAAGTGAAGAGGCAGAATCAAAAAGAAAGGAAGCTGCAAGACGAAGACATTCAGAAAGCAGAGTTCTCTTTGACGCTCGATCATGAGTATTGACTTTGACTGTTTGACTATGCGCACCTATAATCAATTCTTAAAGCAACTGCACAAGCTGCGGAAGAAGGAACAGCAAAAGCATCCAAAGAATACGAGTTGTAAGTATCCAGCGGGACCGGACCCCAATCCCACAGTTCCCCCTTCTTTTGAGAACATACATAGGGTCTAACCCTCATTGAAACTAAGAAACTGCCCAACGAATTCATTTTGCCTAGAAAGATAGACCTGAGTTAGAGTTATACTAATAAGATTTGTCACATTGTTAGCACCATGTCTAGCACCATTGTAGTCGTCCTTGTGCGTTAGCAGTTTGTTGTTGCGGGGGCGGGGTGCCTAGCTGACTTTCCGGGCGAAGGCAATAAAAGAACAAAGGGATAAGGGAGTTTCAATGGAATTCAAACGTGAGGGGCTTCTGTGCTAAGATGTTTTCCAGCAAGCAAGATTCTCTTCATTTACGAGAGTACGGAATGTTTCCTGTTTTCGTTGATAGGGAGGGCAGAATAAGAAGGGCATTGGTTTATCAATTCAATCCAAATGTTACTTTAGCGTTTCAGTTGTAAGATCAGGATCATTATAAGGATCAGGCACTAAAGGAGACTACAAGCGGGTCTTCAAAGGCGTTTTGTGAAGTTAATACAAGTTGTGTGTTGTATTCCTGTATTCAAGTGTTTTAGGCTTTGATGCGAGGTCTAGGTCTACTTCTGGTTAGTACCCTTCTTTCTATTCTATTCTTTCTTGACGCCTTTACTGTGCCTTTATTGTCTACTACGATATCTGAAGCAGAAGCTGGATTGAGATCTCAAGAAAGATCTTACGCAGGAACAAAAAAAGAAGCGAAAAGAAGCAGTTAGAACAGAAAGTTGTGTTCTCTCGTTAAAAAAGAGAAAGATAAGAGCGTAAGGAAGCAGCGAGCATTGTATAGAAATGATTGGTAATACTCCTTTACTTGATGCTACGCAAGATGAGAATTCACTGGTTGACTCGGTCCAACAATCACAAGTTATAGAGCTGGCCCAAGATCAATTGTTGGCGACAAGTATCCTGCTTGCTTGCTTTCTGTTCGTTCGTTCCGTTCGCCCTGTTCCACTTATATCATATGTTGAAGCTGAATCCACTATACCCTCGAATCGAATGCGGAGGGCGTCCGGCGGCTTATCTCTTTTATCATGCCCACGTAGCGTAGCAGGGGTATTTTTTAGGGTATGTTTTCATCGTATAAAGAAGCTGTGTGAGTGTAAAATACTAGGCTAAAGTTGAGGCAGGCAGTGCCTATGTCAAGCCAAGAGCGGAACTACACAACAAAATAATAAACTATCTCATGGATTCCACACACTGTAAGAAGGCTATAATCTCGGTTCAGACAATCAATCAGGCTTCCCTCTTACAGGCAAGTCGAGTTTTCATCGCCTAGAGCAAGTACTGTTTTCTCGATCCGGACGAAACACGGGTTTTTTTGTTGCGTTGGTTGTAAGTGATCTGAAATTCCTATTATTAAATTAGACTCGAAATAAGGGTTTCTTTAGCGCCCGAGCCTTCTGCTCTGCCCCAAACTCTTCTTTAAGCCCTTAAGAGCGGAGGGGCGAGCTTGGCCTTCGTCGGGAAACAGATTGTGCCCGGGAAAGCAGCTGAGTTCGCTAGATCTTCTTAGAAAAGTCATAAATAAGGGAATGATTAACGCTACCCCAGTTAGAAAGAAGGTAAGGGGAATTGTAAATAGGACCGACCCGTTGCCCTAGTTCGTAAATAGGACCGACCCGTTGCCCTAGTTCTGAGAATAGAATCCAATTATACATCGTTAGGCATAGACGCCTCATGAGTGTACATTGATTGTAAAATCCAAGAAAGCTTGGAAAGAAGCCAAGTATCCCTGCCGCACCTCAAACCTCTGATGGTAAAGTGTCCCATGATAAGACAAAGATTCTTTACTTACTATAGCATAATTTACTAATCGATCAGCAACCTCCTTCTCCGCCTGCCTGACAATATGATAAACTGAGAAGCTGGTACAAACTGCAGAATAGCTTTAATCTCCTCGTTCGGCAACTCTACATTGAATAGATGATCCTTCATTCAAAGCCTGAGCAAGTACCCATGGGAATCTGTATCGACAATACTAACATTAAAACCTCTGAAATTGACCATAACCTTAGGCCGTGCTGCTAAAAATTAAGCATAAACACTCGACTCTGTGCTTCCCCCTAGCTACTCTGCGCGCGCTTCTATCTTATATATGGAGCATATGCAAATAGAACGTTTACTGCATAATACAATCCCTAACAATTATTCCTACGCCTGCTGGGCCCGGGTGACCCGCACTATAAATGAGTCTGCAACTTCTGAGTCACCCATTATTTGGAAGAAAGGATAAAGACACCTTAATTCACAGCTTGACAGAAAGCGGGTTGGTTGATCATAAATCCTATTGGATGAGGGCGTGTTTACTGGGTGGGGGTACGGAGATTGAAGAAAGCTTGGAAGAATAAAGAGAGGCGATTTGAGAACAAAACCTGTGGCAACCTAGCATCCTCACCCATTGAAACACAGTACCGTTATTACAGAACCTTCGCTTACGCTTAAAAGGAATAAGTGCCTTGGATCGATAGCCAGTTCCACCAGCGGCATAGAGAGCCATACCGTATATACAATAATACAATACTGCGCCGGCCGAGAACAAACAGTCTTATGAATAAGTAGAAAGAGTCCCGAAGCTTAATGAAGTAAGAGAGGTAATTCATCAAAGCATAAAGATGCTCTTTCCCCGGACACCTTCTTTCATAGTTAAGTAGAAAAGCAGTCAATCTTAGTTATAGAAAGCGAGTGAATCAGTCTGATTTATAAGCAAATTAGCATATGGTGCATTAAAGAAGTAGAAGCGCTATCCTTTCCTTCTCTTGAAGCTTGCTCCCATCACCATGCACACCAAACTTTTATCATCCAAACTAACTGTGCGTAGAACACTACCATACCTTTGGAAATGGCTCTAGTGAATATGGGCTTCGAGTGCGTACCTGTTGATCGGGTATACAATTACTGAGTTAAGCAGACACCTGCTAATCCGCGCTTCTATGAGCTATAACATAGACCTGAAGCCAAGCCAACCAGAAGATAAAGAAGGATTTTTATGGATAATGGAATTGCAGAATTGCTGTTTGACTTGAACAAGCAAAGCAACTACTATACAAGCTTAGGAACAAACACAATAAACATCATTTTGATTAAACAAGTAAGGGCGACTACTCTTAGGATCTTATTAGGAGCGCATATGTTATGAGGCTAAAACGAACTAGAGGAGCCGCTTAGCTTAGGGAGTTCTCTGAGAAGAATATAGAGCTATACCGCCCGCTACAATATATATGGAATTGTGGAAATTAAAAGCACAGCTTCCCCTCTTACTCGCTAAACTTTACTTTGACGCCTAGCCCTTGGACTGACCTTCCTTTGTTGCCGTAGCTTGTTTACTTGTTCCCTTGATTATGGAATGTCGGCAAAAGAATAGAGGATGATCGGGCACGGTACGGTTCTGTTGCTTATAGAAGGTATGAATTATTATTATATATGGATATTATATTATTATATTATATGATATATTATTATATTATTTGAATGAATATTATTATCTTATATAATATTAGCATAACTGCACGCGTAATAGCATAACTGCCTATACATATTAGCAACATAGCATAACTTTAGCGTAATAGCATAACTTTGGCTACATATTCATTAGCAACATAGCATAACAACTGCCTATACATATTCATTAGCAACATAGCATAACTGCCGTGCCTAGTAATAGCATAACCTTAGCTACATATTCATTAGCGTAATAGCATAACTGCACGCGTAATAGCATAACTTTAGCTACATATGAATTACTTGGCTGACCTTAGGGCGGGCCGCGTAGCTCTTTTCTTTCGGAGGGCCGCTCAACAGCCCCTACCTCTCTTTGCTTAGAGCCCGGCTTACTGTCTATGAAAACTAAGCTACCATTTGCTGCCGCTACACTCTTTCGATACGGATCCCCACTGCTCTATACTACTTACGTTAAAGAGATATTGAATAAGCAACGAACGATACTTGTGATCATAACTCGGGCTGTAGCTGCTGACTGAAAATCCTACTTTAATTCCTCGTAGGCTTACCTTACTACCTCCCCGGATTACTCTACTACAGCCAAAGATGTCCCTACTACTAATAAAAAGGTGCTGCAACGGCTACTAGGCAAATTCCATTGTAATAAGAGAATTGAGCTGGTACTGACAAGACTGCAATTACTGGCTCTTAACTTGACACTGCTACATCTAAGTATGCCTCCCTAATCAAACAAGTAAATAAGAATGTTTCATGTCTTGCGTTGATTCTTACTCCCCTTGCTCATAGTCTGCTTCCACTACACTCCTATTATTACTAATACCAATCCAAGTCTCCGACTCTAGGTCATAGGCTTCTACCGCCTTAAACTCAACATAGGGTCATTGATAACAAGAATCGAACTAGCGCTAACAAGGCTGTCAGTGCTGCTGGTGATACTTTCACCGCTGATCCAGATCCAGATCCTTACTTTGTGCTACATTGCTGGGGCCAGCCTTACTCACAGGTTAGTCAATCTTACTATCTATATCGGTATCCCAAGCAAGAATGACTAACGCCCAAGCCCTATTCTGTGCCCTAGCAAACCAAGCAAAGCCTTATTTATCATACGTAGAGGAACAAGCCCTATTCGCCAGCGTAATAATCATACTCTCTGGAGCGCCTCCCATTACTTCCCTAGTTATAACATCTACTGCCGCCCTTTTCATTAGCTTCGTTGTGTCGATCCTTTCTTTTTAACTGTGACTCGTGCTCTTATCTTAAGCCTTAATCCCTATACTGAGGAATTGGACCACTGCTGATGAGAACTCGACTCCGGGCTTAGCACCTTAACTCAAAGCTAGCTGGGAGAGGGCCAACTTTCGCGCATAAGGAATTAGGGCCGGGCTAAACTCTAGGAGTCAAAGAAAGAACGAAAGGTTTGATTTAGACTTATAGGCAGCAAAGTCCATACCAAAAGGAAAGATAGTAAGAAAGAATGGTAGTCAGCAGAATAAGAATAGGAGTGTTATTTTCGTTAGGCCGTAGAGACTGTTGTGAATCAATTCTCCTTATTGGTAGTTGATGGCTAGTAGTTGTCAAAATCCTGTCAGCAGTAATACTCTATTCAAAGTTCCAGTATTGGAGTGAATAGCCGGATCCCTAGTTAGTGGGGTAAGTCCCGGTAGCAGTGATTCTACTCCTTCCATTGGTGTCAGTAGAGTCAGTCTTGTTAGCCAGCCGTTTCGAAAGAACAAGCAAGGGCAGAAAAGATAAACATATTTGTTGCAAGGGAAGAAAGATCTGAAGCAGCAGCAAGGAGAATGAGGAAATGATAGTAACGTATCAATACTTTCTGCTCGACTCGAAGTGAAGTAAAGCCAGTTCCAGAATCATAAGGGTAAACATAACCAGGAACTATACTTTGAGAATGTCTACCAGAGCGCTTAAGGGCATAATCCAGTACTCCTGTTATTGGTTGGTGGTGCAAGTGGAATTCATTTTAGCATAGTCTACGAGTTCTGTCGCGGCAAGCAAGTGAGGCCTAATTGTCAAGCGCTTCTGTTAGAGTCAAATCCCTGGGCCTGGTTGAATCTCTAGTTTTAGTCTTCAAGGAGAGTTCGGCAACGGAAGAAAAAGTATCTATCTATAATATATCAATATCATCAGCCGAAGATGGATAAGCAGAAATGACTCTGGTTTTCTTTTCACTCTCCTTCCTATAATAGAAATATGTGACAAGACAGCTCTTTACTTCCCCTTGACGAGCGAGTGTTTAGAGCCCGGGTAATATTCTACATTTTTAGGGCCGGGGCTAACTAACACGCTTAACGGACGCAAATGGAGTTCCAGCAGGAGATAGATCTTAAGCGAAATGCAAATAGAGTGGAAGTTCCTTCTGAAGCTAATGCTTTCGAGTTTGGGCAATAAGAAAGGGAGTGGGCAAAATACATAAATCTGGGTTTGTTTACAGCGCCATCAACTGATTGTCCTGTCCTAGCTCCTTTACTTGTACTAAAGTTGGAGCTAAAAATGCTGAAGTAGAGTAGCGCAAGCTCAGTTCGACCGAAAGAATTTCATTTGCGCATCTGCTGAAGCGAGGTGTCAATAAGTTTCATCTGCACTAGAAGCCCCATCTAATCTAGCTCTAATCGAATTCATGCCTACGTAGTGTCGGAAAAGTATCCTGAAGTTCCTACTTTACGACTTAATATTTAGGCAGCAAGCGCTAAGTCCCCAACCAAGATCAGTGATTGGCTATAAGTCGTCAATTAAGGATGCGGGTCAATAATAATAAAAGTCTACAAGATAAGATGCTGTTGAAAGGGGTGCAGTTCCAGTTGCAAGTCCTGTTGCCAATTATGAAGCCGGGATACGGAACCAGATAAGATGCTGTAGCTGTTTCAAGATCAGTATCAATAAATGTTGTTTCTGTTCTAAGTAAGGGTTCAGGGCAGAGGAGAGTATTCATTCAGCATTAGCGGGTTAGGTTAGAGAATAATAATAATAAGTAGTAGGCGTTTTAGGTTACTTTCCGGGATGCCATGCCTCTATTCGTGATTAAAGTAGACATCGACAACAGAATCAGCAAGACCTGAGAGTTACGTTCGAGTTGAAAGATCAGGCTTTGATGCGCTTAAGTGGTCCAGTCCAAAGAATGGAGTTCAGGTTTACAGGAAAGTCTACAATCGAATAACAATCTTAAGGAAAGGAGAAGGATGAGTACGAAAGTCAGCTACAAGTGGTTCCACCAGAGAATCATAAGGATAAGAATAAGCAGCAGCTCCCGAAACAGTAAATTAAGTATTTGGCCTCTCAATCAGGTGCTGTGGTTAAGTGTTTCAAGGAAGAGTAGTTTGGAAGCGAGAAAGAAGGAAGCGTAGTATTAGTAAGAAGGTAGTTGAAGCGATAAGTCAATCAGTGTAATCTCCAATGGAAGCTCTGAAGAGGTGCTCTAGCTCTAAGTCTATGAGATCAGATACAGTGAGGAGATCAGATACAGGAGCATGAGAAGGATCTGGCTTTTCAGCAGGAAGTGAATCAATCAGGTAACCAACCCCCTTTTGCCCTCTAGCTAACCTGGTGAGTCTTCCGTACTTTGATAATCGAATTTCATACTTGTCTTGTCATTATCGAAATCAGAATTGCCAGTGAGAGGTCAAGTATCAAATGTGGTTTCAGTGTTTAGAGAGTTAGATCTAGGGGCGGGGGACTGAGAAAACGATACACAGTTATGGGCTGGATCATTAGCTCTACTGTATCGAGGTTCTGTTCACAAGTCAGTAACAAGTGGTTTAGGTTCGGCGGTAACATAATCAGCAGGAGCTAGAGAAGGTACGAGCGGGAAGTTCTGTGATTGTGTTGGCAACGAGATCATAAGCTGGATCGAGAGGCTCCCCTAATGCACATATATAAAAAAGATGCCCATATATAAAAAAGTAGTGACTTGTTGGCTTAGAGCTATGAGTGAAATCCTGATGTTGGAGTCGAAGCTCTATATGCTCTTGTTTATTTCTTTCCATTAGTAGTAGTTTTAAGCACTAGTTTCTTTCTTTATTCTAAGAGAGAAAGTATGATCTGTAAAGGCTCAACTCTTATCAGTAGCAGTTGTAAGCTTCAAAGCCGGTAAGGATACGGGGAATCAACCCAAAAGCACCAAGTACGAGAAGAATAATAAATAAGTTGTATGAGAAGTAACCTCGAAAGTAAGCCTACCTTTCTGGACTCTAAAGCTGACATGACCAACAGAGCCCTATACCTTGGACACTTACTCTGCCGCTACTGATCCGGTTCCTTATTTCTTAGGTTGAGTCTACTTCTCCTTTGGCCGGTGTTCGATAGAAGTTTAGAGGGTTTTTGATGTTGCAAATAAGAGAATAGCAGTTAGAGTAGTTCAACCTATACCTTATAATAAGAATACAAAATAAGAGCATAAGAGCGCAACAAGTGAGTCAAAATCCCTTTGTTTTAATGCCGGCAGTTATTTGTCTGGGCCTGAAACTCCCTCCTATTAGTAATACTTTGTGGGGGCACCGAGTAGTCTTGTTGGTTGACACCGGGTAGCCTGCTACTGCTTCATCCCAGGCTTACTTGCCTGACCTCAATTCCTTCACTATTGGTCTAAAAGCTGCCACTCCCCGCTCCAACTCTAACTGGCCATACCTTCATGCTCGAACTATAACTTCGGATCCTTACTTACTGGTGGGGTTATCTTGCCTGTCCTGTCTCACCTATTAACCTTATACTAATTGTCAACAGGACTAGAGCTCTAAAACAGGAATGCATCCACTAATGGTAATACCCGAACTCGAACTATATACCTACCAAACTCGCCTTGTCGTGTCTACTCTATTAGAATGCAATTGCTCACTATCAGATTTAGCGACTTACCCAATAGATTTAACTCAATGAAGAATCCACTACGACTAACAATAATGGAACTGGTGTGTGTGCTCCCCACGCTTAAGTAACATAGGACTTACCTTACCCCACTGCTCTCGAGGCCACCACTACTTGCTTTTCTTCTCTATCTCCGGCGTTAGTCCGACTCAACCCTGTCTCTTAGTTTTTCACTCATGCCTGAAGTATTGCTTGCTCGTTTTCATCTTGTACTTACTTTTGATAGGGTTATAGGGTCTCTTATCTGAGCCCGCCCCTCTGTGTTTTCGCTCTGTATTGATAGTTTGACTCTACCGCTTCTTCATCTAAATCGGACTTTGTGTACGGGACCTTAGGCTTTAGTTCACCTCTTTCACTCGTCAACTGCTAACTATAGAAGATTCAATAAAGGAATAAAGAGTTGACACAACACGTTGGGATCCAACCACAGGTACCGGACAAGTAACCACTCGACATACGCAGGACAAGCAGCCCACCAATCGTTTATCCCAGCCTATCCTCCCTTACTTTAACTCTGGCTTGTGTTAATGTTAGCCTCCCTTTCATGCCTATCCGCCTGACTTTGCCCTACCCTCTCCTACTTTTCGTCCCTGAATTCAGTATTATTTTCTCACGTATTAGAATTGGGCATATTAGATTTGAGAGTCGGTTATCAGTAGTTTGCATTGAACTTTTGAGTAAGGTACTGCCGCCCTAGTTCTATTTCTTTACACTGTAGCCTCTTTCTTGAAAGGAGCAAATCCACCACAGCCTGCTTATTTCACAAGTAGGAAAGCAGCAATAATTCAATTACCAAGTCAGAATCAAATACATAAGTAAGGATATGACATTAGAATCAAGCTTATAAGACTAAGCGGCTCCTAGCCGGGAATCAAACTCATAAGCAGAGGAATCCATGCTCCCCCCTACAATGCAACGCAAAACTACAAGCCTTACTTTGACAACCCATTTTGAGTTTCACCCCGGACGAAGAGTCTAATGACCCGGATACGCTCTCTTGGCCTTCCTATCCTGCCTTAAAGTCGACCTCCTATTTCTCTCTTTCTTGGCTTAGTGTTACTTACTTATATTTAGTAGAATGTGTTTTATCATATGCTATTTCCATGAAATTTCAATGTGTTTTACTAGTATTTGCGTATAGTAACATGGTCTCGGCTAGTATTCTTTTTGTTTTTTGTATTATCACAGTTAAGTTGTCGGTTCTGAAAGGTGTAGTTCCGGGAACCATATAATGGTATTATACTCTTTCTTGGAGGCAGTAAGCAGAATCTCAGTATGAGCCAAGATGATAGGCGTCAATGCCGTAGAACAGCCTTTCGGGAGACAAGATAACCGATTAGCCATAAGAGAGTCGTGGAACAGAGGTGAAAAACGATAAATAGGGCGTTAACCCCCTGTAAAGTAGTGACTTGTTGGGTTCAGGGCGGGTTCAGAGGCATAATAAATGATACTTTCTTTTTTGTTTGTTGCGCTAAGTGATTCTGCTCGAGGTAGGTAAGCAGTTCTCTCAAATAAGGGTTCGGTTCGGGGCATAATATCTTATTGGTAAGGAAGGTGCTAAGTCAATTAGTAATATCTTCCGCAGTATGAGTTTTTTTCAACAATGGAATCAAAGGTTCACTTGTTCGGTGAAGTCCCCAGCAAGAGGTCAGCTATAAATGAAGTTGAGATAACAGCGCTAAAGTCAGTCAATGATAGGGCTAAGTGATTCAGTGCCAGAGTAAGCAGAAGAATGAGACCTCCCACCAGCCAACATCGAGTTAGAGTACTATTCAAACTATAGAATCAGAATGCAACCAACTGGTAAGTATAAGACCGAAGCCCCTTCTAGCCTACCCTACCCATGTGCTCTTTCTCTAAAGTCATTAACTACCTACGTGCTCTAAGGTAACTAACCGAACGGCGTGCCTAGTGCTATGTACTAAAAAGTACTTCAACTAGAGAATCCGGTTCCGGGGGAAAAGAAAAGAAAAGTCAGAGTTTACTGCCATACATACCCTATGCTAACAAGTCTGCTTTTGTATGCTAATAATGAGCCCCGTTATGGAGTTGGATTGTATCATCAATGAGTTAAATTATGATAAGTAGTAGTGGCCTAGATCCTCTACTTCTTAGTTAAAATCCGACTTTGTGGTGTTTTCTTATGATCTGGTTTTGATTCTTCTGCTTCCGCATCTAAGCCTATCTTTCCTATCTTTTCTTCTTGTACTAACTGCATCGGATCTTTACTTAATTAGATGGAGTCCGCTTCTCCTGTCTCTCAGGTTCACTACCTATGTCCTAAGCTAAGTCTTCCTTTCCCGCCCCCCACCCTGTCAGTTAGTTGGGTCTGTCCCTTCCCTGCCCATGTTTTAGTTTGATAATTGCCTTTGTCATTCTTGAGTAAAACGCTGAGGGAACACATTAGATTAACCTTAGTATAGTAAAAAATAATAACTAGCAAAGGGGGAAGCCCGCGTGTGTGTTGGATTGATTGTCTTAGCCCTATTCTGACTATGTATCATATGGACCGTGCAGCCGGACCGGAGCTAATAACTTATTAAATTGTTTAATGTTATCCATTGGGGAACGAACTACTATAATGTCACAATAAAACTTGGCTTGGGGAACGAACCTACTCTTGTTGCAAGGAAAGTTAGGCTGGAAAGAGTGGAGGGCCTGGAATGTTCTATTTTGAAGCTAAAATGCATTAGAACAACGGTAGTGGGCAACATTATAGGTTGAGTTTGTTCTTTGCCATAAAGAGTCGTTAACAGAGCTTAAACTTAGGGAAATCCGCCCGCCTTGCTTTCTGAAGCGCCTTGTCGTATAGTTCCATTTATTCTTGCTGTTGCTGGTTACTAAGTTTACTTTATGGTTCCCGTGCCCCCACCTCTATTCTGTATTAGGTCCCGTGCCCCACCTCTATTCTGTATTAGGTCCCGTGCCCCACCTCTATTATTCTTTCTTTTTTACCACCTCTATTATTCTTTATATATAGTTAATATATATATATATACCCTCGCACTGCTGATGCTTTAGTCTCTTCTGATTAGTATGATGAAACTTATTCACGCAGGACAAGCTGCAACTAAGAAAATCAACTGAGATTGAAGAATCGCCCCCCCGTTAGCGCGGATCAATCCTAATACTCGAATTCCAAAATGACCCCATTATTTCTATACTAATAGAGCTTAATATCAACGAATACTAAAATGAACGAGCTTCTTGCGCACAGCTCTCTCTGATCTCGACTTGAAGAACCGCCCCTTTTATGCTTGGACCACTTAGCGCTTAAAAGTATCCAATTTCATCTTTCGCGGTCAACTTGCAAACTAATAAAATAACTAAACTATCACTGCAGCTTCCTTTCGCCTTAACTGGACTGGAACAGAAATAACCTTTCTCGTCGCCAACCACGCATAGTTTCTTTCATTGCGGATTCCACTTATTTACTTAGCGCTCCAGAGCCTGAAACAGAAGCAGAAGATCTTAAAACTCCTAAAGCACCTTGTCGTAAAATCCGTTTGATATCCATCTTTTGTGCGCTGAGCTGATAGGAAGATTGCTTAGTACATGAGGATTGCCCGAAGAAGTCAAGCGTTAGCACCCCCCTTGCTTGTAGGGTTCGAGCAAACAGAAAAGACAGACATTTAGTCTTCTTCTTCCGCCAAACTCTCGTTAGCTGCGTTCTGTAGCTCCGTACTTTGACTCTTTAACTGATGGTAGAGAGCGGACCTAGCTCGAAGGCTGCAGCTGCTGTTTCCGATGCTCTATCTTATAGTATAGAATTTCACGTCAACAAGACTCTCCTCCGGATACGGGTATAATCCAACTCACTTGTAAGTAACAGACCTAAGCTAAAACAAGAGAACAAAACCGCTGCTAACAGGGCTCCAACTAAAAAAAGGGAATGAAATAACCAAGTAATAGAGACAAGTGCCTCAAAGACAACTGCCGAAGACATCACGCATACAGAACTACCTTGTAACAAAAAGACTGTTGTTGTTGTTGAGCTAATGCGGACTTACTCACCTAGTCATCCCGATACCAATAAGGGAAATCCATTCTGAGGCTCCCAGCGGGGTAACTCTGTGACTTATCTGTTCCATTCTCTTACTTACAATTCTATCTTATAATAGGATAACAGATGCAACTCGGGATGCAACAAGTTCACCTAGGCGCTACTCCACCTTTATTTTCTTATGAAAACCCTCTGGCAACTATACCTCTTATCTTTTTCCTCTCCTTGAAGGCATGCTTAGCCGGGTATTTAGTTTTTAGTAATTGCTTGGTGGGATGAGTAATCAATACACCGAGAAAGGGAATCGGAATGGAACAAAACTGGATGGACTGGAAACTTACACAGGAACAGCGGATTCTTCGACGAGTACTTAATGGAACAACTATTGCTTAGCAGACTTATCTTACCAACTCGGGAATCGAACTCCACTGATGGGAATCGAACACTACCCTATTAGATTAGAACCCTCCGACTACTAGAATTCCATTAATAAATATAAGATACCTTTGCGCTTCCGGCTCTCCTCAGCGGCATTATGAAAATGATGCTTTCCGGCTGCGGATCTCCGATCTGAAACTCAACCAACCTCGGTCTCGCTTTGCTGCGGCCTGTCCTTGCTGTCTTTTAACCTTCAACTTGGTCTAACAATGCTATCTCCCATAGTGTAGAATTGAGCTGGTGCCGACAAGAAGCGATGCTATTCATGAGAATGGGGTAGAACAAATACAAGAATAAGGAATTGAACCACTAAGTCAAAGGCTTACTTCGCTACTGGGAAGAATGAAAAAGTTACCAGAGAAATGGAAGGAGTATAAAGTCATTCTAATGCATTTCCCCCTAATCGCTAACTCTACTCGAAATAATTTAACTAGGGCGGCCCGAGCTACTATCTAATTAGACTAAAGCTAAGGGCACATGGGTGGGATTCAACTACCAATTCCGAGGCTTTAAGCGCTACCCGGAAAGAGTTGATCTAGTACTACAATCATAATAAAACTCTAAACTATGGATTGAGCTACACTGGCACCGCACCTTGCTCTACAGCATCTAGGGTTTACTTTCCTGTTTATAGGGCTGCCAATAATTTAGTGAGGTCTGATTCCTCTACCAATATTACAGGAGCTACTTACTTCTATACTAAGACATAGTACTTCCCCTCCTTCCTTGCTTTCTGTAGCTTAGCCTGGCCCCTCCTTTATCTAACCCCCTTATCTAATTCCCCAATCAATAGCTATTGTTGTCAGTAGTTCCCCCTATTAGGCTCATAACCTATATGCTATTAGTCTCATAACCCATATGCTATTAGCCAGCCCTATAGCTCATCATCCGGTAGTACATGATTGTTAACGGTAGGACTTTCAGCACCTTATCATAATAACTTGTATTAGAGATAGTATAGTAAGACCTAATAAAAGGAATACCGGACTCGCTCTAAGAAGCAAGGAAGCAAGCCAATAGTGTGAGGTTGATAGCAAAGATGTTGATAGCAAAGATCCGGACCAGTGTTCTTAGAATCCAAGAAGGGAAGTTTGTCAACAGGAGAGTGGGAATGTAGTTAATGCGTGTCGGGTTCGGTTCGGGGAGAGCCACTTTCGAATGCATTTCTTACTTGAGTGAGAGCCGGGTAACAAGTAGTTCAATTCCTGTAGTTATAGTTGTGTGCATCGATCACGGACGAAGGCACGGGCAACTGGTCTCTAGGAAGAATGAGGTTGGCTAAGCAGAAATGATGTTTACTTATCCGAATTGAAGAGGGGAGTCAAGGGCGAGTTGACCTGACTGCGATGGATGACATAAACAATTGATGTTCCTCTGCGCTAACGGGAGCTGCAAGTATAGTTCCTGTGTTACCGACGAAAGAAAGTCATCTGCAAGCGGGAGTGAACCAGAAAGAGATGTTAGGCGTAAATTAACTCGAACAGCCGATAGTGATCCTCAATCAATCAATTAGTTCTATACGGCCGAAAAGAAAGGAACTTTACTCTCCCTTATTAACGCTCTACCCCGAAATGGTCGATCTCGTTACGAGCCTGCTTCAGTTCATTCTTTTAAGGAATGACAAGGGGCATAATGCCCTCCTCTGGGCTGATTCCAAAAAGCATTCTTACGAATCAAAATCGGGGATATTCATAAATAACCTTTTAAGTGATGGAAGGATGGAGCCCTTTTACCTTTAGTGAATCAGGTTGGTTTGGCAATGCCTGTGACGAGTCCCTTGCTCTAGATCCCTTTTTCTACTCGTCTCGTAAGAATACTTCAAGATTATCGAAGCATAGATTGACTACGTCCCTAAGTTGTCAACTTATCAACTCGTAGGGCGCAATTATTATTCTTAAGTAGAGGGAGACGACACTTGTATGCCAAGGAAGGGATAGTCGACTGGAAACAAACAACGGGACAAATAGAAAGACAGGTCATGATTACATAAATAAACTAATCTATTCTTTCTTATTGGGGACATTGACCTTCTTCTTTGCTATCCGCTTTGTCTGGTACGGAGATGGTCGATACTATAATCTAGGTATTCCTATAATATAGGAGACTTTGATTAGTCAGATACCAATATAACCATAAGACAGCATTTCAGTGGGTGGGAGACTAGTATTCGGCTACTGAAAATGAGGTTCGGCAACTGATGGGTTATCCTATCCTTATCAATGACAATTTAGAGGTCCCATACTTATGTGATTCCCATTCCATGAACAAAGGCTCCCTCCGCTTTGACTCCTGACTCCAGAAAACCCCACCCACATATTTGTATCTCAACAAAATGCCCCTAATAACACGTCCCGCCTACCGCTTCCTAGTCCTATTCTTCGGAATAGCTTATATCCATCAAACAACGTGGACGGTTGTTCCCAAGGAGAAGAAGTCAAAGTAATCATAATAATATTCCCTAGCATTATCTCACATATATACAACCTTCCTTTTTTGTTATTAATTAGTTTAGTCCCTCCCACTAATAAAGGTGTCGACTCGAATTGCCAGTGATACTTTAATCGCTAGTTTGTTTTTTCCTACACAGAAACAAATATGATCTCAAGCGTAGCTCCCACTTGACAAAGAGCTGTAGGGAGGGCCCCGGATTTGATGATTACTCAACTGAAACCACGCAAGGAAATAAGCAACTCATCTCGAATCGAATGCCCACTACCTCTCCTAACACGCGCTTAGCTTAAGGCTCGCTAACGGGTAAGCCCTTGCTTTAATCAAATTCTAATTATAGGCATTAAGAACCCAACTTGATGAACCAGCCCTACTTGTTGCTAAGTACCCCGCTGATGATCCTGCTCCTACTCCTACTATTTCGACTATTTATGCTTCTGATCCAGCCTCTTACCGCAAAACAAGATACTGATTTCATTGCCTTCTCAAGCACCAAAAGAGACTCGTGGAACTGAAGGAGACTCATATTATGATCTCGTCGACTGGAATGGAATTGCACTGCTTCTTCGCTGACCTGACTCGTGCTACTTACTTTAGACTCAACTAAACCTGCGCTGCGCCTCAATGAGTTCTCAAAACAAGCGTTTACCTTTTTCTGCTTTATTCTGACTTTTTTCTATATTAGATGACGAACGCTAGAATTGTCTATTTGCCATTACGCGTTAGCTTTTGTGTTCGCCTTGTTAGCTTAGCTTACTTACTTGTGCCTTAGCGTGTTAGCAAGTGAGTTTCGGAGTACAATGTGAGGTTACTATTCTGGGCAAGAACTCAAGTACTATATGGTCTAGCGATAGCGGTGGCCCAGCGGATGATAGATTCAAAGGTTAGAGTAAGGAGTGAAGAAGCAATGTTGTGAAGAAGCAAACAAGCAAAATACTATAGTTATAGTCAGTTTGGCATTCAGGAGTAGAGTGTTTTTACTCAAATTCGATCGAAAGAATCAACTGGCTACGGAACAAGCGAACAAGCAAGTGTGTTAGTACGTTTTTTTGCCTTTGTGCATTAGGAATTTACCGGCGCAAGGAACAAGTAAGTTAGCCAGTTAGTGAATAAAGTGAGTAACTATAATAAGGTGACTTTTGCACTCTATAGTTATTTAGGTGCCTTGGGTGCCGATCCTCTCTTCTTAAAGCAACGGAAGAAGCCCTTGTTAGTGAGTTAGCCTAATAAGGAAGTATCTACCTTATATAACCGTAATATAGCATAGGGTCTATCCGCCTAAATTCCATTCTTAAAGCAACTGGTAGATCACAATAATAAGCAATATTCTCAACAAGATTCTCCAACTGGGGATCAGGTAGAGGCTTTGGAGCGGTAAGGAATTATTACCTTTCATCTGTGTTGGCAACGATAGAATAAACAAGATCCTTTTTCGTATCAGCTAAAGCAGAAACTGGATCAATTGATGAAGAAAGTCGAGTTGATAGAGGTGATTCTGTTGCTTGTTTCTAAGTAAGAAAGAGGAGAAGTTAGATAAGAAAGAGAAGTTAGATAAGAATCTGGCCCCAGCCGCGCTTTTCTTGTCAACACCAGCTCAACTCTGTATTTGAAGTGAAAGGATTAAAAAGCACTAGTGAAATTCTGTTACTCTACCCGATAAAGCAAGGACGGTAAGAGTGATGGATCGGGGGACTTAGATGGAGTCAAGTAAGAATCTGAGCTGAGGGGAATTCCATCCAGCATTTTAGCATATAGGCCGGTAGCCAGGAAAAGCTGAGTTTTGGTTGCCATAGTAAGGCTTAGCCCCACCCCAGGAGTGGTAGACCAATCTGTAGAAGCAAGTTATCAAGTAAGCAGTGTTGGACTGAAAGAAAGGTGAGGCAGATAAAGCACCCAGGATAGTGAGTTTTGTAGTTCATAGTGACTTGGTGGCTCATAGGCGGAGGGGATATATGTTAGTGTTAATGTTATCGTTGCTGCCTTGGAGAGCAATCTCATAGCTTTTTGCTGCTGCGGGCAACTAGCCATTCTTTTCGTTTTTGATGTATGCGAGTATCAGTTAGCTTGTTTCCTCATCGCACATATATCTGCCCCACTCAATAAAGAACGATGATATTATTAAACCACCTATTGCTTAAAGTTTGTTTGCGCATTTCTTTGCCTATTTGGATTTGCCTTCTCTTTAGCGAGTCTGTTCTAGATCAGTATTTCCACTCTATGTAGGGGATAGTAGCTGCTCTTAGCATAGTAGTATTCCCGCTAACCTCTCTTAGGATGCACGGAATTGATATCTCGCAAACAGTAATTGAATCCTTCTTGCCATAGTGTTTCAGCAAGTAATAGCCACCCCCTTCTCTATGCAAATTTCCATTCCTTTTGTTCACTATTGGAATGAGTTTTTATTTTACTTGCAAAGTTCACTTAAATTCCATTAAAAAACAAAAACATAGAATTGAGTTGAAAGAGCAGGTTAGGGAGCCCAGTACATACGCGATACAAACCTATGTGTGGAGCAATAAAAGAAGAGAAGAACTATGCTATGAATTGACAAAAAGAGAATACATTAGGGTATGCTTATAGCGCATTATGAGATACAAAGGCATAATATGGAGATACAAAAGAAAGGTAATCATAATATGCTAACTATTCGAATTTGGAAATAGGGCACGCACAAGTCCATACAATGAATAAGTAAATAAGAGAACACTGTCTATACAATACAATGAATAAGTCCATAAGAGCACAGTCAGTCCCCATACAATGAATATAACAAAGGGGTCCAGCCGAGTCCTCTCTAGTCTTAAGCTAAACCAGTTGGAGCTCCAGTTATACTGATTCTTTCCTTTGCGCTCCACTTTCTCTTTTTTGTTTTTTTCGCTCTTTTCTTATGTTATGGTATTGAGTTATCCTTTTGTTCTTATGGTATTGAGTTATCCTTTTGGCCTTAGGCTCATATTGTTGTTATCCGTGGGGCTCTATATCCTTCTGCCATAGTGGGGCTAGGGGCAGGGGTGAATGAATCCTCCTTTTTTGTACTTTCCCTCCTACAAAGGTAAGGGACTACTGAGCGGCATACTCAAACGGGGACAATAAAAAGATGGAGTATGGAATGATAGCAATCAACCTTGAAATCGTGAGCTCTTTAGATGGAATCACAATCTCTGCTCTTCGATAGGTCCAAGCGGATGGTTCTCTAAGTCCTTGTATACTCCTTACGTTAGTTTAGTACTTTAGCTAATTAGAGCCTTATGCGGGGTAAGTACTTTATCTAGTACGGGTATACTAATACTGATTATCCATAGGCCATAGAGAAATACTTCTTCTAAATGGAGAAATACTTCTTATAAATAGGATATACCTTATCAATAGACAAATAACGGGAACTGATAGAAAGTCTGACCTGGCTATTTCAACTCCAGGGGATGAAAAGTCAATATAGCAGCTTGGAAAAAAGCAGGAGATTTTATTAGCACTGCAACTCTATCTGGTAAAGAGGGACTGCTGCAACTCTAACTTAAACGCAACTCTCATTGAATCCTGGCCCGCCGGAGAATCTGCTATCCACATATAGCTTATATTCCTATTTCTTTCTTCTCCTTATCTGATCCTGATGGCTGCTTGAAAGTTGTCAGGTACTAATGGGACTGGTACTTATAATGGTAATCTATAAAGTATTACCCCGGGCCTTAAACACTCCACAACTGCAGGTTCGGCTTACCTTTATTTCGCAACTGAAATGGGACTAACCGCTTCCGTTGAGATTCAAAGATAAGAGATTCTTTTCTCCTGATCCGCTTACCCGGCTGGTCCTTATATCCTATCCAGAAGCATAGTCGAAAGATAGAAGAAAAAGACATACATACCCGCATGCATCTCTCTTTGAATACCGGTGAGAGAGTAAAGGAGAGGCCCCTCCTGAATAAAGAAGAAAGAGCCATCTATCTCGCCAGTAAAGTCAATAAGCTTACGCTCTTAGCCATCTTTACCAAATATAAGGATGTAGTACGCTCTTATCTTAGTCATCTTTACCAAGTGGAAGTGGAAGATAAAGAGAAAAGCAAAGCTCCCTTACGCCCAGCATGTTCCCAAACAACTCTAACTAAAAGGTTGGTTGGGTCAAGTAATAAATCAACTCCTAGTTTGGGTCAAGCGCAAGACTAATCGGATATAGGTCCGACCGAGACTAGTTTAAGTATAAAGAGTAACTAATACAATATCGCACAAGTAATCTCCACAACAGGATCCAGCGATGCTGCAATGTGTCAGAATACCCTGTGAATCCTTCTTATCGGCTACACAAAGATAATAGAATGCCATATAGCACACAGTTAAGACCCCATCCATACACCTTTATTTATTGTGGAGCATTGCCTTAGCGTAATAAGTTGATCAACTCCGCAGAGTCACAATATTCTTGCTCATTTCAGGGATCCTTATTGATTGCTTGCTCCGTGCCTTCAGAATCCGAATTGTCACTAAGGTACGAAAGCCATTTCATGCTTCCTGGAGCCTCTTCGAGCTTAAGAATATGAGTTAGGTCCTACCCGACCTACCACAAAACTCTAGTTGTCCCGGAACAAGAGGTGATTCAATTGCTTATTGTATAAATCGCGCTACGCAAAAGGTACTAATGGGGGGGGCGTAGCAGAATTACCGGCAGCACTCCTATACGATGAACTACGAAATGATAGTCTAAAAGCAATGTCGAGTCGTGTCTCTTCTCTTATATTTGTTATTGTATCAACTTATTCAACAGCTATTTCAGACTGAAAAGGACTTACGCTTATAGTGGATTTGACGCCGGGTACTGATCCCCATAAATCTAATTCAATCTTTAGATGTACCGTCCGCGATGGTGCAGGTTCGTATATGTCAGGAAGGTGAGATAAGGTAAGGTGATTTATGGCTTTCAAAGATGCTCTCTGAAAGAAGTGCAAGGGATGTGGAAAGATTAGCTAATGCTTTGACTATCGGTTCTAATGCGTACTATCGGGGGCTCTGAGATATGGTTCTCGAATAGGAAGAAAAAGCGGGAGGGTACAGTCCCTTACAATAGAAATCAATAAAGCGGATTTTGTATTGATAGGCTGGAGAGGATTCGTTTGCCTCTGATCCTGCTATCAAGTAATAAAGAATATAGATAGAGAACGTAAGTAAGCTGGCCGCTGGTGAATTCCCTAAAGGTAGAAAGCTCCGGATTTGCACTGGTTATGGAGAAAGAAAAGAGCGGTGCTGGTGAAAACAAGATATTCTATGGGACGGGACGGGCTCAACTGATTATGGGACACGAACAGCTCACCTTGCTTGCTCCTGTCCGTGCATTTGGATTCGAACCTGGAAGTGGGACTGAAGCTCTGCCTCCCACGCCTTTTTACTTTACTTTATCTAATATGAGCTTATGAGTTGGAGCTTCCCCTCCCTCTAGATCTACTATATTTACTTAAAAACTTATAGTAATGCCAAACGGGGCTTTAACTTGAAACTGGGGATCTAACCTACTACACTAAGCAGAGTTCCGCTACCGACCTCAAAGCTAACTTACCTTTTTTCGACTCTCCCGCTTAGGTCTCCAAGGCGACCTCGCCTGTCTTTGACTCTTTTACTGATATGCCTATGAACCGCCTCGCTTTCCCGCCGCACCCCTTACACTCATTCCTTATTGTTATCTATAGACTTAGGGCTAGGTGAGCTAAAGACTTAAGGCGAATAGGGTCAGACTTATTGTTCTCATATGAAAACCCGGATAGCAGGCGAGTACTTAAATGAATAATTGAGTACTAAATATCATAATAAAAGATGGAGTTCAGTTTGGTAAGGTAAGTTTTAAGAGGGGCGGGTGAAGATGCCAATAAAGTATGCAATTATCGATGCAACGGCAACTAAGTGCTTAGCCTCATTCTTTTCTTCGCTCTTGTGCGCTAAAGGGAAGGAGAAAGGGAAGGAGACGGAGTCAGTTATATTGTCAGCAGCAGATGAATGCGATTCTTAGAGTGTATAGTAAAGTAAATACACCTATTCTTCCAACTAAATAATGCGCGAACTCCTGACTCACTGTCGCTTTACTTTAAGAACTCCGCTAGGCAGCTTCACGCTATACAAGAGTACTTCTTTTGTTGCGCTAGTTTGTTGCAAGCACAGCACAGCACGCACAACTAATACAAGTTATCAAATCCTTTTGCATGGTATATCATTTATCAAATTACTCCTACTTGAAAGTCGTAGGCGCACTCCGAACTTGAAGAACGAATTGAGTGCACTACTCTTATAGAATCAAGTAACAATACTGAAAACTAAAAACTGACCTAGCACACAACCCTGCCCGAGACTTACTTGTTGCCATTACAGTAATGAAGCTGGAGGCATTAACTATCCCCAATTGTTTGTTCCCTCTTGCGGTCGAAGCTCGACGAACAAAGGACTAAAACACATAACTTGTATTAAGGAATGGAAGATTCATAGAAGACGACTCAACCTCAGAGGATGTTGGAACTGCTTATGGCCTTCTGAACAGTTTATCGGAGCCAGTGAAAACAGGAACTACCTCTAGCTAGTGTCTAAAATTATTCCAGTAGTCTGGGCATCTCTTCTCCTTTTTATCTCTTTAATACAAATAGAGCTTTTGATTAGTCCTTATAACTCAATGGAGCTTTATTTCTTTTGATCAGTCCTCATAAACTAAAGCCCATCCTTTCTTTCTCGGTCAAAGGGGTTTCAAGATTATTCCAAACTCAAAGAATAGTAAAGATCAAACATTCTGACATTATTCTGTTGAATCACATCGGTTAACTATCTTGCTTGATTCCATAGCGGAATGATAAAGGGCAGCGCACTCGACAAAAAGGAAGGGAAAAAAGCGTTGGCTTGATCGAAAAGACGGGCATAACGAGTCTTGCGGATCTGCTGCTTCCTTACTCCGAGTTGTGGATTTCTCTTGCGCCCAAGACACCTTTGAGGATTCCACTTGAGCTAAGAGAATTGTTCCCAGTAATAAAGGAATTGATAGAAGTTCCCACCCCACCATTGTATAGCATATAGAGCGCCTATTAATACATCTAAGAATAAGTGGATAATACATCTAGGAATAAGTAGAGGGAAAAGGGAATCGTATATGTTAGGCTATCTCATACTCTAGAAGTGGCTCCATCTTATGCTATAGGTCACAGTTCATTGTCAATTCAGAGTAGGAAGAATGTAAAAAGGCAGCAAAGAAAGGAAGGCTTTCGATTGTGGTACTAATGATGTTTTATTTACCTTTTATTGGGTAACGTTCTATGGTTTCTTTTTGGCCTTTGTCTTATGGTAGTAAAGCAACGGAACAAGCAAACAAGCAACTAAACAAGCGGGAGCTCGCGCTAGTTTGTTTCGCTAGGAGTTTCGCTAAGTCCTTTTTTAAGTCGGGAAGGCATTAATTCTAGGCATGAAAGCATTCTATCACACACTTGACTTTCGTTCCAACAATTTAGTTAGCAGGTAGTCGGGCAACGAAGAGAGAAGTAAGGCGCGTGAAGATTAGCTTAAGCCCTATCGTAAGGCAGGTTCTACTGATTAGCTTTATGAACAGAAAAGGATACTTACCATAGTGAGGGCCTTTTATAAGTATTTCATAATATAGGGCTTTTCTAAATGTTTCATAATGGATGTTTCTTTTAAGATATAAGATGGATTTTACTCTTAGGCGACTTTCTATAACCGAAAGAAAGAAGCTTTGCAGCAATAGACAGACTTCTTTTATTTAGTAATTTGTATTCCCCCCCGCTCTCAGGAAGCGAATGAGCCATTAGATATGGTGGACGAGACGAGGGATAGTGTATGGATAGGAGTACGGATTCCACTAGCTTAGCCTTAATTTCCCGTAGCTCATTTCTCTATGGGATTTCTTAACTTTACCCAGTAGAGCATATACTACAGAATCAGAGGGGAAGCAACCATTCTCAAAATAACAGCATCGATTCATTCGAACAAGCATATGGAGAGAAAGACTACTTACTGGATTCTTCTTGTTACATACGGAGAGAAAGGCTAAAAACTGGATTATGATTATTAGCACGAATAGGTGCCATGGGCTAGCGAAAGCACGAATAGGTGCCATGGGCTAGCGAAAGTCACTCACACACAATATTCCATAGCTACTGCCGGGAACAAAGAATAGACTTCCGGAAGGGATATCGGCTTTATGATATGCTTATGACGGGGTTGGAGATAACTGGCACGATTGGAATTGGGCGTAATGGCATTGAGTCGAAAAGGACGGGGCTGGCTTTCTAGTGGGAGGTGGGACAGGAACCTTTACTATCGACTTCTGCCACTCGACACTTTCTTGTGGAGTCTGTCTTCTCTAAAAAGGTAGTTTAGTGACCTTACCCGAGGGCGAGGGGGGAAGAGCATAAGGTCGGATTCGAACCTAGATCCGAGATAGGATTTACACCTAGGGGCTGGCCCAATTCGTGAAGAGATAGGACTGACTAGAGTAAGCCTCTTTTGGAATAGCTGGTAGCTTTCTTGAAGAGGTTGCATCCATAGTGGAAAAGGAATAAGCACAAACGCAGATAATGTAATGGCGCATTTTCCTCTAAGCGGATTGATTTATAGAGCATGCATTCATAGACACATTAATTTAATAAAAGTGTGAATATGCCACGCCGGTCTTACTGCACTGAAAGCGAATGGTCCATCACTGTGAAGATAAGCTATTGCCCGAGTCCAAGAGAAAGAAATGGGAGTACATCTGAAAGGGAGCTGTAAGAGATAAGAGAGTTGGGACAAAGCGTAGGAAGATCCAATTCCGACATTAGCATATCAGGCCAATTCTTGTAGATAGAACAGAAAGAAGGAAGAGTTAGGCTGCTTTAAACAAATAGTATCATCCATCAGGCTTTAAACAACTAAATGGCAAGCGGAGAGAGAGCGGAGCAGTAAGAGAGCCTATTATCAATCTGAAGCAGTAGCCGGCTGGGTCTTTCTTTACTTTACTATCTTCAGTCAGTTGCCAGAAGGCATTAGCGAACTTTTGGAATCAGAGCTCTGCTGCACTCACTCTCTTTTAACCATGAGGGAAGGAACTTATCCTTTTGCTCGAAGGCTTCGAATTGGAGCATCTCACTGAACTCCCCGAATAACTTTAGATTAGCTGCAGATAGATATAAGAAAAAAGGATTAGCGGATAGAGATAGGATCAATTAAGTACTTACAGCAATTATAGATCAAGTAAAGTGGGTACTGTAATGTAAGAATCCTTATTTTTAGATCAAAGAGTACCCACCATATTAAGGTAGGATCTCCTATATGATATTAGAAGTGGTGTCAATCATTATTAATCAATTATTCAAGGGTTGAGTAAATACACTGCTTTGCTTCCCCAAGAACACTAGACTATTAAATAAAAGAAAAGAAAACATGAATATTAGAAGAACAGTAATATATGATTGATTGAGGAGATGCTACATTGAAAAGAGTACAACAAACACATGTTATAGAAAAAGTAAAGGAATCAACCAAAACTCACATTAGCGACACGTTAGCGAGTTGTTCACACGTATATGTATGTATGTTTATTAAGAGTCTCTTTGTTTGCTTGTTTTAAGCATATCATAATAAAGTAGATAGAGTAGCAAAAATACTATGAATCAGATTTGTTTCTTAGATAAGTAAGCTTACAGAGCGATAAGGTATATGGCAACGAAAGCATAAGTATGCCTACCCACAGACAGGCATATGGTCCTGGTCAGGAAAGCATATAATTCGCAAGTACCAGTTCGTGAGGAGAATGTCAATGCGTGTCACGTCAGTGTCATTGCAAGTACCGGTTCGTGAGGCAACCGAAAGCACAGCGGAAACTTCCTATGCTACGAGAGTCATTCAAAGGTAAGGGAGGCGCATGCGAAGGTGAACTTATACTACCCTACCTGAAGCGCGGGATCGTCACTAGCAATAAGCGTCGACAACATACTTCTCCCACACACTGGGCAGTCCTTTGCTAAGCACTCGGTGCCGTGCCCATATGCTAGTTTCTTCAATCAATTTTTCACCAATCTTATCGTTGATGGACATTCTAAAATAAAGGATCTGATCTTCTAGCATAGATTACACTGATTCACTTATCGCTTCATAAGATAAGGCCATAAGAGAAGTAAAGCAAATCAGGCTATAAGAGGTTATACTCCGCTAATGAATAATCTTTAAGACCCCGACAAGAAAGAGTTCCTAACAGAGCAGAGACTTTCCGGATCACTAACCACTATAGCTTACTTTCCTAGATGGTGTCTCAATCAATTCATAGTTCGGTTTCCCACTTGCAGCTGACTTACTTGATACTCGCATTCCGTCTTCTAGATGACATATGGGTTTGCTTTCCTAGCCATTACTATACCACTATTGGAATCGCGTACTAGCTGAGTTCAACAGTTCAACAGTGAGTTTAGAAGGAAGCTGTGAGGTTATAAGTTTCTATACTGTGTGCAAAAAATACATAATGGAATTGCACTGAAAAAGAAAAGAAAAAAACGTTACTTTATGACTAAGCTGTCGCCAACCGTAATTTCATAAAAGTTCCAACTGTCATGTCAACCGTACAAGAACCCGCGCAGGAGCAAGCCAATAACCCCGGCACCAACCAACCTAACTTATTGCCCGGCGCGCAAGCGCATTAACGAGTTTACAATTTCCATTCCTATTAGTTAGACATATAAGATGCACAAATATTGAAATGGATTTCTGCGCTTACAGAGTTAGGAGTTACGTGTAGTGGGCTAAGCATTCTTCTCTTCTGCCTTATACGATAGGAAAACTGGGGCGCCACCTCTCTCTTCAACAGCTTTCGCCGTACTCTACGACAAAAAGACGGATACAGATTACGAAAACAGGACTTGCACCCTTGCCCGATACTGAATTCAATCTTTCGAGGTAATTATGGAAGTTGCAACAAATACTCCATTTGCTCCTTCTTTGCGCAGAAGCAGAAGATCGGATTGCAGGAGAAGAATTCACCTTATTTATGTATGGCGAAAGAGGAACTTTCCCGGATGAAGCTCAACTCTGTTAGTGTAGAATTTCATGGAGAAACTATGTAAGCGCTACTCCAAACAAACTCTGTTAACCCAAAACAACTCGAAGAAAAAAGGACTTACTGTATGGCATGGCATGACTTAACGCTGAAGTAAAGTAAACAAAGAAATAAGAAATGGAACTTACTGGCTTTTAGAGTATAATAGGAATGTCACAGTCAAACGTCTGTAAAAAAAGAAATAAATACTGGATTTTCTATTTCGAAACGCAGAAACACAAGATTTCGAACGCAGGGGAAACATCAATCATCTTACATTTTATCAGCTGACGACTAAACAGAGCTTCTTTACTTTTATCTTATCTTATCGCCTAAGCTTCCTAGCTTTCGCCCTTACTGCTTCTTCACTGTTGACTTTTGTTGAACGAATAGAGAGCCCTGAAATAAGTTAATGCGCCCGCTCAGCAACTCATAACTTTAATGGAATCTTTAACTTACTGATCTCCCCAAACCTATCCATTTATCCAATTATTCTGTTGCCATATAGTATTTCGTCGCCAAGCAAGTAAGGCCGCCAAGCCGCGGGAAGTCTTAGTTTCGAGCGTCCTAAAGCGAGTAGTGAAAGCCTCGTTATTGGTTGGTTAGCCCATTAGCCTAGGTAGTATAACAATCCTATTAGGTGCAGCTCCATTCTATCAGGCAGTAGTCAATTCCCTAACTATATATTCGAATGTGATGTACAACTCTACGTGGATAGACAGGAGTTAACAGGGCAGTACCCATATTTTAGATCCGACTAGTAAGAATCCAGTGACGGCAGCCTCATAGAAGGGAGTGCCGGAGTTAGATAGAGGAGAGGCATACTCTCACTAAGCTCATAAGCTCTGAAGCGAGGCTTTTTAATAGGGAGGACTACTGCGAGGATTATTCCGCTGGTGAGTCAGTCTTGGCTTTTGGGGTGTATAATAAGGCTTTTGGTCTGCTAGGTTCGCTTCTGCTTATCGAAAACTCATTTCAAATATCATATAGAAAACATGTTATCAACATCAATATAAGTACTGCTTTTGTTTGATGTTACTTGTTCGTTCCTATCTTTTCTTTCCTTCATAACCAACAACACAATCATCTTTCTCTACTGACATCGAGCTAACACAATAACCTCTTTCCGACTTCTACTTTCTTACTTGCAGAAGCGCTTGCTGTTGACCTGTCTTTAGCCTAAACTGATTAACCTCTTCTTCACCACCGATTAACAGCTTCTTCGAGACGAACAGCTTCATATCTTTCTCTTTATTCTTGCATCGTTGCTGGCACTTTTACACTTGTTGATTTGCTTGTTTGTTGTGTTTACTTTAGGCTTTAGGTCTATCCCCTTTGCTTGTTATGTTTACTTTATTTCATTTAGAATTGAGGCACTCCGAGTTGCTTCTTCCCGTTGCTTTAAGAGGGACATAAGATAAGCTGTTAGCTGCTTGTATAGATGTTATCAGTTTGTATAGAATGGAGTTCAATGACGGAACAAGTCCTTATTTCAGAAGCTATGGGTTTTCAATACCTTTTTATTGCTATCATTATGATTTCCTTGGCTTAAACGACTCGAAAGAAAGAAGGGTTAACGTAACGGAGCGAGAACCTAACACTACACTGCTCGCGCACAAGGTCTTCCTGGAACTAACGAACGCACAAGTTAATAAGCCTTACGTGCCCAAAAACGAAATAAGTTTGTTTATTCCCTTGCATTGCTTCCAATGAGTAATGGCCCCTCCCGTTGCTGAGTCTTGCTTAGTAGCTTGTTCCATTACGCCAACGTTAGTGAGTTGTACTTCAGAAGGTACTTGACTCCGCCCTGAAACCTGACTCGATTGATACTTTTTAGAAGAAAGAGCCCAAACCTAACGTAAGCGCATCTTTGAAAACTGCTTACTTAGCCAACCGCCCTATACTATAGAAACTCGAAAAACTACACTGCAAGCAGCAACGGCAAAAGAACAATAAGGATTAGCCGTAAGAGGAGTCAAACACAGGACGTCGACTTGACTCTTTCTTGTCTTAGAGCTATGCCCCGTTAGGCAGTGTTCGAACCCTGTTATCAGTAGGGGTTTAGTATACCGGTTCGGTATCCTTACTTTCCAGCCTCCCTTTACTACCTTAAATTGCGAGTCTATTGTTCGCCACTTACTGTATTGGTTTGTGATTCCCGAGTTGTATTCTGCCCCTTATTGGTTTCAGCCTCATTGGCAGCAAATGCATTCTCTTACTTAGGGATTCCGTGTGGAGCGTTTTCTTCTTACTTGCCTACTGGGCGTTGAGCTATTACTTAAGAATGAGTTTAGAATAGAAGAGCGATAGGCTTAGATAACGAACAGGATAACATATAAGTTTATTAAGATAATATAGAAGTTTGTGGTTAAACAAGCAAATCAAGAAATCAGATAACTAATTAGTCTAAGAAAAGAAGGAGTATAGTAGGTGCACCGGGGAATCAAACTGCCATAAACTAATACAATAAGTACAAGAGCCCCAACACCACTGCAAGAAAAGAACTCACTATATTGTAACAAAAGAAGTAAACCTAGCTGCACCCCACTCAATACCCTATCACTCCTAACTTAAAGTATCCCTTTCCGGTTTCTCCGGCTGTAGTTCACCTCTTTTCACTCTAAACCTCTCCTTGTTCTAAGTCTCCCGATCAGCTTTCTAACTCTGGACTAGCTTTCGTAGCATCTGTAGCCCCTTTCCCCTTGCCTTGACTCGCATAGGTTCTTCTCTTCTTATTAGTATTATAATACTTTTTCTTATTCTTCTGAGTTTGATGCTACTTTCCTTTATTCTTATCTTACTGGCGCTAGATCATATTCTCAAATACAAGTCGTAAATAACATAACCCTATAAGTAAATAAACTAGATAAATCTAAATAAATAAGCAGCAATAAAAGCTAGACAAGCAAAGCAACGGGCAGGCGCATCAACCCCGGGTACGAACACAGCACTCATTTCTAATGCAAATATAAGTAAGAACAAGCTTTGAAGTAAGTATATAACTCTAGATAACTCTTTTATCTTATATAGTATAGGAAAACTCTCTTATATAGGAAAACGAAATAACATAATTGAGATAAGTGAATGAAAAGCACAGCTAAAGAGAGGGGGGCTAAAGCTATCAATACTGTTTAGGGCCTCAGAAAGAGCGGACTTATAGGCAGGAAACCCAGGGCAGCTTATTGGCAGGTAGGGCAGTATCGTAGTAAGTAAAGCAAGGGCGAAAGTCACCAATACAAAGAACACATCTACTACTTCTCGGTACTATGAAATCCGCTGCTACAAATCATAATTGAACTGGTGCTTCTAATGCTGCAACTACCGATCTCAATTCTCTCCCTTTTTATTCAAACTACCTCTCCTTACTTTCCAACTCAAACTCCGGATCTAACATCTTGCTTATCAGTGTTAGCTCACCTCTCTCTGCTTCAAATTCAATAAGTCAGTATCTGATTCTCTAACCCGGGGGGCGCTCTTCGAATCTTTTCTCCTGTCATAAGGAATTGGACTACTAAATAGCGGATTGAACTAGTGTTATACAAGACAAATAAGTAGGAATTGAACTCACTAGCGCTGGAAGCCAAGTCAGAATTTCGCTCGGTAGTCAAAGTATGTACACCGGGGTGGGAAGCGGAACTAAGGAGTCAACCCAGTGCTACAAGAGCTGAAACTACCTTGTAAGACTTGTGAACTCATCGGTAAAAGCCTATGATTGGTAGAAATGAACGGATCGAGGCTTCGAGTAAAGGATAAGGAATTTAAACATAAGTAGAGGACTTCAACACATAAGTGAGTCTGCCACCCATGCCTTCAATGCTAGGAATTCTACTCAACATAATTAGAACATCCCTTGGTAGCACAAAAGGGAAACTAGTAAGCGACCTACTACTTCTAAGACTTGAGCTGGAGACAGGGAATCACTCCTGATTGCCCAACCCTCTCCCAGAGCCTCTTGAATTCCCCTAACTTCCCTGCCCGAACTATACCTTTCACAGAATCTTGGCATACCGATCCTAGTAACAACCACTGGACTTAATTAATCAACTGGTGATACTCAGCATGAAACTCTCAAATAAAGATACCGTACTAAGTTACTATATACTAATATGGAGTTACTAGATAACAATACGGCCCATACGGGGAGAATAAAAATGAGGAGCATAAGCATAAAAATAAGTAGTGAGCCGAGCCCACTCACCCTTTTTCTACTGAATCGTGTCCTTGCTTTACTAACGAGCATACTTTATCCTTAACTTTTATAAGGAAACAAACTAATCAGTAAGAGAATTCAATCACTACTTAGTAGAATGGGGCTACTATGCCTAATGCTAACTATGTTACAATAATGAATCAAACTGTTAACTAGAAGATGGAACTGCTACTTCTCATAATATAGAGTTACTGGACAAACAAACACAATATAGAGCTACTGGACAAACAAAACAGGCTAACTATCCGTACTTTGGTTCTGTAGCCTGTGGGGCTATTGCTATTCTTATACTTGCTTATATCCTTTATTCCCCTTTTCACTCTTGTAAGCACTGGTTTTTTCTTATCTTGTGTCTGAGGTCCGACCCATATTTGTGTTATTCTTATATAAGAGACAGGCGAGGTAGCTTAGGTAGGGCAGTAAGCAGATTAGGTCCCCGGGAGTCCCAGCAAGGGGTTTCGGAATTGTATGTAGTGAAGCAAGTCTCATAAGCCCGGATTCGATTCAGTAGTAGCAGGCTCATAGGTAAGAATCCATATCCATAGTGGAAGAGGAAAAGAAACAGATAAGTAACTACTAGATTTAGGGCTAAGGTTGGGAAAGATGGGTATGCTGGTGAGCTGAAATCAATCAATCTATCATGAGGTTTGAAATCAATCAATCTATCATGAGGTTAAAGAGTTCCCCTCTGTTACTCGAAGGCTGAATGGAGTAGATAAGATGGGATCCTGTCTTAAGCTCGATAAAGGCATTAGAGCGGGCAAAAGACGAGATAGCATGAGCAGTTTGAAAGCATTGTATTGAAAGTGTTGACATAAGTCCTAGGCATATAAGACTCATAAACGGGCAAAGCAAGTTCAAATTCTCGCAGCAGAAGTAAGCAGAGCAGTCCCGTCCCAGTCCCTTTCTTTCTTTTTAGCCAGTGTCAGAAAAAGGGCTTCCATTCAATACAATATACAGCTGATTCAAACGGTCCAGACGGATAGAGTTTCGCCGAAGGTCCAAGGGAATAGGTTCCAGCCGATAGGAGAGCATATGATTGAAAAAGTATCTTAAATAAGAAAGCAGGCCTTAGTTCGAGTTAGAGTATTAGAAGTAGGAGAGGCAGCCTTTACTTTAAGGCAGTAAGGGCAGCTAACGCTGACCTGACTTTCATGCGAGACTACTTAATTGAATTCCACTACTGAAACCAAGGCCCGAGCTGTGCCACTAACAAGGATGGGGCTACTGCTGTGATGGGAATGAGTCCACAAAACCAGAATCAAAAAACGGTTAACAAGACCCCCGATGAGGAGAATTCCACGAGTGTCTACAA
This sequence comes from Ensete glaucum, assembly GCA_021527575.1. Classification (NCBI taxonomy): domain Eukaryota; kingdom Viridiplantae; phylum Streptophyta; class Magnoliopsida; order Zingiberales; family Musaceae; genus Ensete; species Ensete glaucum. Next base: position 536,227 of record JAHSUZ010000016.1, on the reverse strand, counting down.
GGCTACCTCTCCGACTTATGATACGGGGCCAGACTTAAGGTAAGCAAAAAGTCAGAATAAAGTACAGGAGACATAGGCCCATAGCAAGTAAAGCCAGGATCGAAGAAAGTAAAGAAAGTTAGGCTTTTGGGGTAGTATTTGCATTTTGATGTCATAGATTGGTTCTTGTAGACCTCCTATACCTACATATTCTTGTGCTGTTGAGTTCGATTTCTTATGAATATATGTATGTTGAGTTACTTGTCTGTTGGCATTGATGCTATTCTTGCTATTAGTAGTTGATTTCTTATGTTAGTATATTGTTTTGGTATACTTACTTATGGGGTAGTAAAGATAGGGTAGTAGTCCTGTTTGCCGGTAACGCTATTCTTTTTTAGCATTTCTTTTACTCCAATAGGGCAGAAACAGAACGAACAAAAGATGGTCTAGTAAAGCTTGGAAGCCAATAAGCAAGATAGTAAGTGAAAGAATCAACGCCGGATTATAGCGATCCTGTCGGCTTCTTTTTAATTGCGCTCCTAGTATTCATATTCTGAGAACACGGAAGTCAAATCTGATGTAAAGTTAAGTCGGAATATAGCACTAGTCTCTTATCTGAGAGGGAGAGGGACCCGACCTAATACTCATTTGAAATTGCGTATCTCCACCTACATTCTGATAATGACACTTGTTTGATCCGGACTTGAGAGTGAAATTCCTACTTCAGTGCCAATCTGCTCATTCGTATACTCTTCTTTAATTACCCCATCCATACTAAAATGACCCCATACGTACTAGTATACCTCTTGGTCGGATACTTGCTTCTTTAACTTGAACTGTCTCTTGCATTATGCATTTCACCTGTGAATCTGAAACAGCTCACTTGCATCCTACATCTCTGTTCCAAACCGCCCTTCCCGGCTTTTCTTCTTCCCATACTTGTATTCTATAGCTGTTGATCTAGAACAAGATACGGAACCAACGGATAGGTTAGTATAACATAGGACCAACACAACTTTTTGATTCTAATGAAACCGGAGACCCCGGATTGAACTAAGCGCTATTAGAATTATCGACTTCAGGGTACCACTTGAGAATCGAAAAACAGGCATACGAGACCAGCACTAATAACCACAGGAGATCCAACTACTATATCTATAATCATAGAGCCCGGGCTATCAATACGGTATTATGCTAAAACAAACACAAACAGAGGAATCCAACTCACGAGTAAAAGACTGAAAACGAGCAACGGGGAATCGACTACTAGGCTGATAGAACGAACTTTGAGTCTCAACTCTAAAACGGGCATTGCCCATTAAGTAGTAATGTAGTGTCTTGGTCTCTTACTGACAATTCTTCCATAAATTATCTTATTGTATCAATTATTCTATGAAGCTATGAAGGAAGGTACGTACCTCGGGAATTCATAGGTCGGTCGGTCGTGCACCCGCTCGTTCTTATATGATACTTGAGGGCGCGACGGACCAGAAATCGAATTCCAATAGTGGGATTCTAGAATGAAGTAACGAAACAAACACCCTTATGAAGCGGTAAGTACTGAACTGAAGAAGCATTAGAGCAGTCTAAAGGTTCAGTTAAAGTGTTTGCTGTAGGGAAATAACATCGTATCGGGAAAGAATAAAGCAGGTAGAATGAGAAGCGCACTACCTAACTCTGAAACTCTACAAACTCACTAAGCTAACCTTTCGCCCTGTGTTACCTATAAAAACTCACTAGATAGAGTAGTAGTGCTTCTTTTCTTTAGTATAGTATTCTTTTCTTGTCTGGCTTTGCACTCCTTCTTTTATTGTTGACTTGCTCTTAACTCTTGCTCTGCTGCCGCGTACTTATAGGGGTTTCTTATGTTAATTATTTACCTTACTCTTGTTACTCACTAAGGCACTTCTTTGGCTTTGGCGAACTAAACTCAGCCTCCGTCCTATATTAAAGTAGGGTACCCGCATCTAACAATAACTCCATAAACCTGAACTAAACTTTCCTTTCCTCGCGCAGCTTTTGCTTGAGACTCTTTTTCTTATCCTAAAGATTCTCTCAACTTCCACTTAAACTCTCCTTTTTGTTAGTTAACAGGCGTGAAATTAAAGGACTCTTTCGATAAGATAACTCTCCTAATGCGAAATGATCGTGAGTGTTTTACTAAATTTCGAAACATTAATGAGCCCCTAACGCGTATCATCCTAAAGTAGAGGTGATCGGAGGCAGGCAGTAAGAGAAGTCCTAGTTACTCTACTTATAGTTAAATCAAATATTATAGTGAAATCTCTGTGTGCGCTAGCTCAATGCCATCTAAAGCTGCCCTGTTGCTTGTTTACTTATACAATATTTGGAGTATGATCGGTACCAGTTCCACTCTTGTTATTGATCCTCTATTTATTGGCAGTTTAGCCGGGTATCTTGTATTATGTATTTCTTCTTATTGTTTTGGTTAGTGAATTCCGCCATTCCGATGTATCTGACTTAAGAGAGTGTTAGTCCCACGTCCCTATCTTTAGAAATAGTTAGCTTAGTCTGTTTGCCAGTACTGGTTTCCTGTAGTTCAATCCATTGAGGTAGTAGTCAGCGCCAAGACACGGCAAGCAACGTATAACTATAAGATTGGAATACCGCCTCTCAGAACACAACAGACTAGGAGCTATTACACAACAATAAGTACATCAATGGCCCCAGTCGACATAGGGAATCAAACTCGGACATCGGGAACATGAATCATAATGAAACAAGTAAGTAGAAGAATGAGTCTATTGGGTAGGTTATCATCATGGAACTACTCTTTTTTAGAGGGCCAGTAAGACAGCAACTAGGGACTCGGAATTGAGCAGGCCCCTGATAGATCAAACACATAAGTGGGATAAGATAAGTAGCACAGACCTAAGCTAAAACAGGAGAATCTAACGCTTAAGTCGGAATTGCGCTAAGAAGTAATAGAACGTAGTTAATTGCACTTAGAAGTAATAGGCTTGAAGCGCTACTTTTAAGAATGTCTCTAGTGCAACTCGGGATGCCACAAGTGCTTTTCTTAATTTCACTCAATAGTCGTAATGGGAGTAGAGGATTTCAACTCATAGGGGGCAGACCTAAGCTCAAGTAAAGAAAGCAGTTGACTTAAAGAAGTCGGGATGCAAGAAAAGAGTCTAGGACAACAACTCATAGGTAATAGAACCAAACAAACTAATAAGTATAAGAATGAAGGGATACGGAACTCGGCTAATCGATTTCAGAATGGGGATGCCAGGAAGTAGTCAAAGAATATCACCTCGTACTTTAATACCCTACATAGTAAGGGCAGCAAATTGATTAGTTGGGGCAATTGACTTGCGAAGATGGGGCTGATGATAAGACCTTCGCTACTTACCTTTTTTCTTCCTTCCTTGGGGCACTACTGTATCCTTTCATTCACTTTTCTAATAAAGAGCTTTGCTTGGTGCTTATAAGGCTTAGCTCATAATAAGGACTTCCATTACTGGCATCTAAATAATGTGTTAACTTACTTGCCCGCCCTTACTTGCTAGCTAAAAATCAACTGCTATAGACTTCAAGCGAGTAGGCGCAGACTAACTTCTGTGTTTGATTCCTTCTGGCATTGACTCCAATCTGAAACTCAATACTTAATGTATTACCTTATATTGATTCCTAGAGGTAGGAGAGCGAGCCTAGGCTAGGATAAAGGACAGAAAGGTTTACTCAAGAGTGTTAGAACCTAGAGACTTCCGGTGAAGAAGAGCAGGCTAACTGTCATTAGTATAAGAGTAAAAGAAAGTAAGGATACCCGGGCTACACAGACGCCTATGCTTTTATACAAGCCAAGCCCTAATACTAATCTTAGTAGTTATAATAATAAAACCGCGGCTAAAGAGAACTCAATGCAGAAGCAACAGAGCTACTAATAAGGATTTAACTACGACTGACGAGAATGTCACTCATAATAGGGGCATTGAGCTACTAATAACTCTTGTGGAATCACTGACAACAAGGGCAGCTTTAGGCTAGGACTGCTATACTCCCCCCTATGGACCTGTAACTACCTTCTTATAGGCCTGGCACTACTGGAATCCAATCTTACTTGACTACTTGTTCGCAAACCAACATCCCTGACTTTCGTTCTTTAGCCGATGATTCGTATCCTCATTTCTGAGATTTACTCCACTATGCTCGATTGCTAGCCTGGCCTGTCCTTACTTCCTCTACTGATGAGAAAAACTCACTACCCATATAATGCCATATAATTCAAACTCCCCTTACTCTGTCCGTAAGTCTGCTAATCTTGTGCTAAGCTGAGACTTGTTTCCCCTAATCTGTATTCCATCTACTGACTTATTCTATCTACTGACTTACCCTCTTGAACACTAAGTCCTATGTTCACCTATGAGACTACCCTCTTGAACACTGAATTATTTATTGATGGGTTTAGTATGTCCCTACTCGCTTTTCAACTGGTATCTCTAATGATGAGAATGTAACTGATACTAATATGGGCCCCTTTCTTTCTTTGCGCCTGATGAGACTGCAGCTGCTGAAACCTATTCTGACTTGTTTGTTTGAGTATGACATTGCGGCATAGCACACTGCTTTTGATTCGATCCTATACTGTAGAGTTTGATTCCGACATTGGCATTGGTATCCTTAGATCTTTTACTGATATTGGTATCCTTACTATACATATTAATATAAGAGAACAGAACCATTAGCAGTAGCTCCTTTCTGGATAGTTCATTAGCTCAGGGCGCCCCCGGACCAGTACCATGATTCTATCTTTAATTATTACTCCGCTACGGACGCTTTGTTAACAGCAGTTCTAGCCTTGTTAGGTGGGGGGCATCTCATTCCTTTTAACAAGTCACTGTTTTCAACCGGATCAGCAGTAAATACAAGGTTTTATGAGGCATAGTTGAGTTACAGGTTTTTAGTTTAGTTCAATTGTATTAGTTTTCTTCCTGGGTATGAGCTAAAGGATTATAGGCGCCAGTTCATTCGTCGACTTCTGAGTTGTTTTCTATTTGTTGTTTATTTATTTCCTTGCTCTTGCTCACCAACACAATGAGAATAATTATTAACCTTACGTGCTCGCCAACATACCAACCATGGATTGATTGACTCTCCTCGCTCTTTCCACTAACCAACCTATTCTCTTAAGTTAAGTAAGGCCTCTGAATTATGCCCGCAAGAAATACAGTCATGTGACTGCGCCAGAGAACAAAAGTAGTAAATCAGTAAACGAATGAAAGAAGCTACATTCTCTTGCTTACGTTGTGGTGGGTCAGATTTGATAACCTCTGCTAATCTCCTCTCTGGTTTTCACCAATAAAAGAAGTTCGCTTTGGGAAAGATACAATAAGAGGAGCTCTCATGCGTGGACCAGCAGTGGCCCTGTCCTGTCCTATTTGTTGGACCTATTTGTTGGAAGAGAGTACACATCTGGGAATCCGCCCACGAGAGCCCAACCACAAGAGGCTCATACAGGAAGCAATCACAACCCAGAACCCTATATCGAGACGGAAGCCTATTATTCCACACACAACGGATCCAAACTCATCGTCCAATCTGAGAAAGAAACCTAAAACGCCACGGCAACAAGAATCCTCCCTTGCGATGATGGCCATTCACAGTCCGCGAAGAAGATAAACCACTCGTGCCCGAGATCACTATCCAATCAAAAACCTTACTCAAAAGATGCAGCTATCTCATTCCCTTTTCAATAGCGATGTCAGTCTCATCTGTAGTAGTGACTTGGCGAGTAACAGGCGGATATACAATAGGGTAGAGGAAAGACCTGCCTTTGTAGTGGTGGTCGTATTCTAATAGTATGATTTTATGTTAGGGAAGGTTTAGACAAAGGTCTTTAAGGGCAAGAGCGGGGCTTGAGCATAATAGGCATAGATAAGGCACGAACGCCAGCAATGCAATCAATAAGGACTATTACGCTGGTGAGTAAGGCCAAATAGATAGAGCCGGTGAGGCGGTTGTCAGCTTGTAAGCACAGAGGAACAGGCTAATGATGCTTCAGGTAAGTCCTCGCTCGTTTCGATTGGCATTCTTAGTCGCCTCAGTACCTTCCTTTGCGACAGTTGCCCACTTCCCATGCGACAGCTCTGACTTGAGAATTGCATTCCGTATTTCCGACTTTAAAGAAAGAGGCGCCCGAACCGCCCGAACTAACTCCCCTTTAAGACCCGCCTGTTGCTTACGACTCAACGGCTTCTGCTCCTCGCGTCTTAACCTACCTATCTCCTATCCTTGGCCCCTCCTTATCTTTCCTTGGCCTTATAAGATTCAACTAAAACAACTAACGCTTCAGTATCGGCTGTTCTCGTTCCTACTCTTTCTTCTTCTCCGGCTAAAGATACTTAATTCTTTCCATAAAGCGCTTAGTATAGGATAAAGCTAGTAAAACTAGGGCGACTATTCTACTTCTCCTCTGGAACTCGCTTAATCTTCTCTTCTGGGAACTCGCTTAATATTGATGTATATAGCGTTCTTTGCCAGGTATTAGTGTTTAAAGTAGTTAGTTTATACTGATGCTACTATTCTTTCTTTATCGATATAGTATTCAATTGTATTCAACAGGCAGTGAAGTGTTGTTGGTATATTACATAAGTAGTAATTCAATTCTTTATGCTCAACAGTCAATCAAGTATAGAGAACAAGCAAGAGAAAGAAGAAAGTATTATAGTATAGTATAATAGCATTCGGCCCATATTCAATAGTTAGGGAAAGTTAACAAACAAGTGAGTTTAGAGTTCGCCCTATATACGCTATAGTGAGTTTTGTCCTTCCAGCAAACATGTCTTTTTTATTCGAGTTTATCACTCGGGAACTTCATGGCTTGTACGAGTGAGAGGAAGGCTATATCGCTTCTATCTCCATTTCCTTTTCCCCTTAATCATCTATATCTCCTCAATTGCTTAAGAGTCTCCAATGATTATGATGGATGCACACAAAATCGAAGTATACAACTACTCTCCAATGCTTCTGGAAGTTGTTCCCTCACCCCCTTATATCAAAGCTGTCCTATGTTCCGGAGGGGCACATCTCATTATTCTTATAGAGTTTCATCACAACCACAGCACTTGCTCCATAAACTCTCTAAAGATTAGCACCCTGCAGGGAAAGAAGGATCCTATGAAGCTCGCAAGTAAGGAGTTAGTACTTTTTGTTACATTACAGTTCCTGCGTTCGTTGGCTTTGGTGCTTTCCAGATGAAAGTATATTATTAGATAGAATTGGATTAATCTTGTTTTTCCCTATGGTATCTCTCAATGATGTGAAGGCGGGGATCATCCCCTGCTTGATAAGAGGCTGCTCTAAATATTCTTTTTCAAAGAGAACTCTTACTAAAACCCACGTGTGCGGAACGAGCCCTACTGGAGAATACCATTCGGCTCGAGAATACCATTTGAAGAAAAATCATAGCAAAAGTATTAGATATAGAAAAGTAATGTCCATTCATTCTCTCGACTTGCTTGAGCGAGGCGTTCTAAAGTGAAGTTAGTTGTCTCTTTCCACAAAGCATTTTCATTCCTTTTCTTTATCTTTTCTTAAACGTAGAATGTTGCGCTAAGGCAGTTGATCCGTTTCGTTGCTTGGTGGAACGATGCCGCTACGCTCTTTCCCACTCTTTTGGGTGCCAAGGGTGTATTAAACAATAGAAAGGGGAGGAATGATACCAAGAAAGAAAGAGGACATGTACGATTGGAAAGCCAGCTTTGAGTGTCGGGGTCTCGTCTCAGAGTTACTATCCGGGGGCCGAGAGAAAGGGCATGTGAGGAAAGAATAAAGGTTTAGCTAACTCAAGCCCTCGGCAATGCTTTCATTCATCTCTAACTTTATCTTTCATTCATCCCTAACTTGATAAGGAATGCATGCTAATAATTCTATCTCCCCTACTTAAGGATGTCTGCTTTTCTGCTCATCTAGCTTTAGAGTAGAGCTACCTGCATAAGGTTTTTTTCTTAGACAGACTCTTTGTGAACAGCTTATCAACGGGTAACCACCATAGAAAAAGGAAAAGAAGACAAGTAAAGTAGACTCGAGGGCTTTCACGAGAAAAAGAAAGTACCTTGTTGCTAAAATAGGAGCTATCACGCATCACTCTACTTACTACTTTATCTTCTATTGCCATTATGCTTGTTAAAAGAAATGATTATGCGCACAGGAGTTCGATTCGCTCTGACGAGCCTCGTAGAGAAAGATGGGATTGAGGGGCTACCAAAGCAAAGGATACTAATTCTGAATCATAGCTATTAATTCCCAGCCAGGTGCTATTTCTTTCATATTTATAAAGGAACAGGTCCAATATTCTGTTGAATGAAGAAAGGCATGAGAGATTCTCTTTATCTTTATAGTGGTATGAATATTCATTGAAAAAGAAGGAACTAGCTATACATCTTTGTAGGGAAGAAGGTTACCCCACGAAGCAATGCCTTAGTACAAGCGCTAAGCGAGCTCTATTACTGCTATCTCACCCTTGAAGCCCTTAATTTAATTTAAGAAGATTCTTCCCTTCAATACGTCCATCCTCTCGCGTTGGTCAAGATCACCGTCGATTAAGAACCTAAGTGTGGTTGGTGGTGGCATGTACTTATCTTATTACTTTATTATATGGGCTAGCACACACTTTTGCCTTAGGTGCTCCAAAATACCTTTTTCAAATTCAAACTGATCGCTCGGATGGTACAGTTGGAATAAGAAAGATCCATCTACCATTTATTTATACTTACTGAGGGGAGAGGTAAAGATGATAAAAAAGGAGTTGGGAGCAGTCCTCGCCTCGCTCATGCATAAGCGCGTGGTGGAGTACTCTATTCGAGATTACCTTATACTAACTAAAGAGATAAGAAAGAGCCCGGTAATAGATCCTGCCCGTGTTCTGTCCCATCAGCTTGCTTGCTTCTGGCGAGATGAATAGCTTCTGCCGACCGACCATGCTTGGAGTAGTTTCAATCGATTGTTTAAGGCGAAAGCTGGAATGACTTCGGCCGTGGCACGATCATAAGAGCGCAGTCTATTTTCGACTTCAGAATGGTAATAAGAAAAGAGATGCGCAAATGATTAAGGGAGATTCTAATATAAGTAATAGAGTCCTAGCCCGAATACTGTCATTAGTCATTTATTAGTGGAGTCAGCTACCGCACCGTATATAGATCTAAAGTAAAAAAGCCAGGATTTCTCAACAACTTCACAACTTCCATGGATTTCTATGATTACGTAGTTCGACTTATTACCCTTCTAAAAAAGGATTAGATAAAACCCTGGCCGGGAGTAGAGGGGCTTGTTTGTACCCTAAAATATCCGTTTCCAATCTATGCTATGGCGATCCCAGTCCCGGAGACTCTAAGAATGCCTAATTCAGAATTCAATCAGTGGTGAGTAACCTCCATAACGTCAAAAGCAAAATTAGACCACTAAAAGCAAGATGACCTAGAAGGCTCGACCTTAAAAAAGCCCTTATTTGGATTGCTTGCTGAGAAAGACAGGAAGCTTGATAAACACCTCACACAATAATAGAATAATACAATAGAGAAATACATCAAGTTAAGCCAGAGATATAGATCATTATAAATAGATAAGCGGTCCAATGGGTCTTTCTTTCTACTAGACAATTAGAAGTATGCGTGTACATAAAAATGTGTGCATTTGCTTTCCAAGTGCTTATATCTCAAAGCTCTCATCATTATGCTAATGCGAATATCCTCTGTTCTTCCTTCTGCAATCTCCTGTTCTGTTCTTCCTTCTTAAAGAGATATGTCTCCTGCACCTGTTTCTTCCTTCTTAAAGAGATATGTCTCCTGCACCTGTTATGTTAGCATCTCTAATCTGTAGTTATTCTTCGGGAAATAATGGTCTACTTTTGGATTCAGAAGAATGTTATACTATTGAATAGAGAAGCGGAAACTAATAGAATGTTTCTACTATATTGTATACAAATAGAGAAGCATAAACCAATTCCAATGTATAAGTGAATTTGAATAAGATTAAAGAGATGGTGCTAGTCGATTGCCAGTTTTGAGTCTTATAGTTTTAGTATAAATTCCACTCAGGCTATGGAATACACAGATATAGTCGTTTAGGAACACGCTTCTATTAGGATGAAAACGCTTCTATGGTATATTTAGATTAGGTATCTTTTCTTTGTCTAGAAGGAGCGAGAGAGCAATACACATAGCTATCGAACGGTGTAGGAGTGAGCCATGGGAGCGTAAAGTCACGGAGGTAGCTCCGGTAGCAGTCTTTCTGTTACAGGAATTGTTTACCTCTAACTTGCACCTGCGGGAAGTCCCTTAATATGGATATGAATCGCGGGTAATCTTCTCAACTAGTGCGTGCGTGCTGGTGGTTGCACTTGTTTTGATTTAACAGCTTCTTCCATCAAGTCAGCTTCTTCAGTGAGCTATAGGTGGCGTACTATCACTCTAGTTTTTTGCTACTCGGGTAGACTACTATAAAAAACAAACACAAATAAGGTCCGATTGACTTATTAAGAGTTAATATTTCTCAAATAAGTGGACATGCTTTTATGATTGCTTTCTTTATCATACAAAACTTTCTCTTACTATAAAGAGTGATAAAACTATAAACTATTGGTAGTGAGAGAACTATAAACTATTGGTAGTGAGAGAACTATGGGTATGGCTCACGGACGAGGACTAGACCTTACTTAATGAATGTCTTTACTCTACTATCGAGTTACCATAACTATCGAGTTACCATATCTAGAGTAGAGGTACTGGAGCTAGACCCTGCTTCCTATGGTTGCTATAGCTAGAGCGAGTAAGACCACTTGCTAGCCTTAGACCTAAAGTTTCAAAGGCGGGTATCTTTCCTTCGAGTGGAGAATAAAGAGTTTAAGGCCTCAGACTAGAAAGGAATTGTAGCCGGGTTTTACTAGTCTGGCATTTCCTTTCGTTCTTTATCAGCAAGCAGTAAGAGAGATGTGAGCCATGGGAAGATAAGATTGCTCACGAACGGAGGAGCGAGTACGAATAAGAGCATCTTTCTCTTCCTATTGCTCTTGCCCGCTCCGATTCGATAAACCTATAGTAGAATAAGAGAGCGTAAGCGAACTAGGGCTTTTCATTCCTATCTATCTTTTGATTCTGCTATGATTTACAAGTAACTTTATTTATCTTTTGGTGCTCTCTTTCTGCTATTTATTATGCCGGATCTTGACTTGGTGCTAAGGTAAGATTAGTGGTCAAAAAGAAAGCTAAGCAAATCCTATCTTGACCCGAGTAAGTAAAGTAATTTCCATTTCCCTTTGAGTTAACTGCATTCGAAATGCTCTCCGGGTAGGATTTCAATAGAGTGAGTCGGGTTTCAATGGAGCTGTAAGGTAAACGACGAGAAAGTAGTTAATTTATGTAAAGCAATTCCAGCAGCTGCTTTCTAATCCAATAGGTCCTAAGTTTACTGTTTCAGCGAGAAAGTGTTCTGGTCGGGGCCCCCCGAGGTAGTCATGTGAGTTTTGCTTTTCTCTCATACACGAAGAAAGTAAGTCCAACAACCATGTATGCAAAATTGGAATTGACTATTCGACCTTTGATACATCAGTTAATACACGAGGGGAGCGCAAAGGCAAAAAGGAGTAGAAGAGTTTATTCGCCCCCGATCGGATGGAGTTTGTTTAACCGCCTATACACAGTTATGTTATAGTAAGTTGACTCTGAGTCCTATCATAAGGATAAGGACCTCATTTGGAGATGTTCCATTTTAGGCTTTCACTGTTAGACTCTTGCCTTTCCAATCACTGCTACCCGCTTCGCTTTCCATCTTGCTTTTTACTACCTGATTCCTATGAGGAGGACAACTAAAAACCTGCTTTCTATTGGCCCTGATGGATGAAACTTATTAATTCCTCTCTTCCACCTGCCAAGTCATTCTCGTCAACATTACTATCACTGGGCCGAACGAACAAAAACACAATCTGGCCATTAAATTCAGTACTTTGAGCTCTCGCGGGACAAGCTTCTTAGGCTAACTCAATTCTACTCTCTATAGCTTCAGATCTTTTATCTCCAAAAACTATCACTACAGACTCGTAACTTTCAGTAAGAACTGCTTCCCTTTCTTTTGATACTTATCCTTTAGCATCAACTCTTACCAGCTCATAGACAGCTCATCTACAATTCACTGACCTCGACTTCTGTGTACGATTCAACTCGCGATTAAAGTCAACTTTCAGACGAAAACAAACTCGACTTGCTCGAACGGACCCTTACCAGCCAGATACTTTTGCTCGAACTCGACTCTCTTGTTTATACCTTGACAGGCTCTACTAAATTGAACTTTCTACCTTACTTGATACTTTTGATGAGATACGTGACTTGTTTCTACCTTACTTTCTAACTACGACAGCTATGGGGCACGAAGGTTATAAGAAGAAGGATAAGTGGTTGGTTTTTTACTGATTAGCTGTTTGAACGTGGAAAGATGTCGGCATATCTGCTCTTAGGTAAGTATCCGCTCTTGCTGGTGTTGTTGGAATAAGCGCAGCTATCTCATTTTTACGGTCTTAGAGAAGGAGCTGCTAAAGCAACTGCCAAATCACTTTCCTCCAAATCACTTTATTGTTGATGAAAAATAAATGCTCTTGTCGCGAAAAAGCGTCTGTCTTAGGGCTTCGCTTCTGCTTTTCTTGTAAGAAAGAAAGAACAAATAGCTTGTGTTTTCAGGACAAATGAAAGAATAGGTTTAAGTATGACTATTCGTTACTTGGCTGACTTTACTGGGGATTGCATACCTGTCACTCGCTTTGATCCATGTGCCCAGAAGTAGTATGGCTATGCATGTGTCTTTCGACGATAAGACAGACCTATGACAGAAAGTGATTTATTGGTACCTGTACCTTTACCGGCTCCTTATCTACTTGAGTTAGGAACGAATTGATGCTTCTGATCTGGATCCCAGCAAATAAAGAAAGAAGTCGAACTCAACTTGAAGGAACCAATTGCAAGATACCCGCACTGCAAAATAAGAACCTACTGAAAACACTAGCACCCGCCACCGACTCACTAGTGAGACCCAACCTATTATTCTTATTCGATTAAGAGTAATAGCCTATACCTCTCACTTGAAAACTGAGACCCCTGACTAAAAGTCTGCCCCTTTTCGAGCACTCACTCTGACTTTGTCGCCCGTAAATCTGTAACTCCTTTATCAAATTCTGTCACTCTTTTCTAGCGGGTTTAGGGCCTTATCTTCAATGCTTAAGCCTACCTTTCCTTTTTTGCACGAAATAAGTGCTGTTCAAGTGCATTTATGATTAATCACATGGGCCCTTTGCCTTTGCATACCTTCCTTCAAACTACGATTTACTACTACGATATTCACTCCTCAATGGATAAGCTAAGTGTTGGCACCCATGAATTCTATAAGGAGTACTAACTAGAGGGCCGGCTACTGCTTCTCGGAACCAACCTAATAATAAGGAATGTGCATACTACTTATCATAAGAAAACTAGTAAGTCCAAGCCCTACTTCCAATACTAAGCACCTTACTCGTTCCTTACATGATGACTCTCTTTTATACAAGTCTCGGCTCCTTTGATCCCTTATTACAACTAAAAGACTCACCTTTGCTCTGCTCTTCTTTAACTCCGCCTTTACGGGCGTATCGATGGGTTTAGTATGTCCCTCAACCTGTAGCTACTGCCCACCGTCTTCTGTGAACCTAGCTACTGTGAACAGGAATGCAATTGGTGCCGAATTGAGCTAGCGATAAGAGACTCTATTCTAAACTCAGGTTTTCACTGCTACTTATAGGGCTTTCACTCGAAAGGCGGAACTCAACTGTGAAAAGTAAGACAAGTTAGAATATCATTAAGTAGTATTAGAATGGTTATAGGGGGAGCAGAGCCAGAACACGTAAGTGCATAAGAGTAGGCAGATGGCAAGATGGGTACTATACTATATGACAAGATGGGTACTACTATCCGTATTAGTTTTTAGTATAAGCATCGGCAGTCGGAATCTCGCTTGCCAACAACGACTTTACCTCAGACACACCGAAAGGGAATAAAGACAAGAGCCCATTCGGAGGAAAGAAATAGCCTACAAATGGATTACTTGATTCGGACCTGTGGTAATGAATGACCCTTACTAGACTCAAACATTAGTGACCCATCTTTACAATAGCAATAGCTACCCTCAAGGATAGGCAACAATAAAAGATAGGCAACCCCGCCCACCTCATAGGAAGATAGGAAGAAACAGCACAGATAGAAAGAAAAGACAGAGGAGAAACAAGCAAACAAGCAACATAAGCTCCTAATGTAAACTCCTCACGCTATAATCACTATGTTAGCGAGTTCTATTTACAACCCGGAGTTGGTCGAGGGAGCAGTACCTTAGCTTACTACCCTTATGCAAGAGAGAGATATTGACTTACCCTACCCTTTGACCCTTATTTCTCATTTAGAATAATATTTATGAGCCTAAAGCCATAGCAATCGCTTGAGTCAGATACGAACTACCTCATTAGTTACCTCACTTACCAATAGGTACCAGTCAGATACTCCAATTATTGACTTCCCGCTGACTTGAGAGTAAAACATTCAAATGAAACAACTCCCGTTAGCATTGAGTCTTTGTTTAGCACCTAAGCTTGTTTTCTTTTGCTTGATTGAATGGAATTGAAGAATCCATCTTCTGCCCTTCACTCCATCCTTACTTTATACTTGACCGAACAATCAGTTTAAGTACCAACCAGAGGTGTGTTATCGACCCGAGCTCTATTGCTATTGGAAGTGAAGCATTTATGTGAATCTCCTCTCGAGCACCTAGTAGGTAAAAAATGAAATATAAAGCAGCCGCATCCATCTCCTCTGTTCACGGCAACACCTATTCCTAAAGAACTAACTGCTTATATAAGATACTGAAACAAACTAACTAGCGTCACCGCTCACTAATGCTCAATTATTACTTTCACACCCAGCCCAGCAAGGTAAAGTACACCGCGGCAGTAAACCTATCCATCTTTCTCGTCGTTACAACGCTCTGAATAAGGAATTTATCTATCTTGGAGCAGGATTAGGATATCCGAAGAGTCGTTTTAAACAAGATCTGATGCAGGAATAAGAGGTGTAAATGAGCTGTGCATTATAAACTGGAGCAGGACGAACAAGTAATGGCGCAACCGGATCAAGACGTCGTGTGTAAGGGAAAGTTGTTTAATGAGTTGTTGACTTCATCCTTTATCTTCTGGCTGGGTAGTGGAATACATAATATAAGTATGGAATGTACTGCGTTATTACCAGTGATGTTTTTACAAGGTTGGAAATGACAAATACAGAACTAGGGTTGGTAAAGAAGGAGACTTAGAAGGATACTATACTAGTAGTTAGGGGCGCAAGGTAGAGTAAAGAGACTAATACGCGTAAAGGATACTAGGAAGAAGGGACGAGTCAAATATTACAAATAAGAGGCTATGAATAGAGGAACTCAACTGCTACTGATGGGACAAGGTTTGTCGAGTTGAATTACTCAAATTTATTTCGTGTAGCGTCAGCGAGTTTAATGGGCGCAAGACTAAGTGCGGTAGCAGCCTACACGTAGTTAGAGGACGCTCAACAGCGGCAGAGCAGCTACACTATTGCAGTGAACGATGGATCTCTTACTTGGGTGTTCAGTGACATCTCTATTGTTATTATTCTCCGTAAAGTTCATTGCCACCTATGCTATTGATGCAAGCAATGTAGTGGGTTCGTTTTCTATTAATACAAGCAATATGAATATAGTAAATACAAGCAATATAGTAGGGTAAAAACAAAGTAAGTCAAACCCCCTTTTGCTAACCTCGACTTTCAGAACCAACAACATCCCTTGGACCACTACTTTTAGGGGCTGTCAGTAAACCACCCGGAACCCTGATTCCAGTGATAAAGTAAGGTCAGGTGAGTTGGCGTGGGCTTGTCGGCGAATCGATCTAACGATAACAAGAGTAGAGCTACTACTTTAAAGAGTGGAAGCGGGTTTATAAGGGACGAAAGAGTTATCCCAATCCGAGACACTAGGCATCTCTTATAATTGCTCCTATCAAGCCTTCAATCTAGCCATCACACCTTCCGTAAGAAAGAGTCTATGACGCCCTATATTGCATTTGAACTTCAAAAAGTATAGTCGAGAGCTTCAATCCGGGCCTTTGCACAACCTACCCTACCTATGATTCTGCAATTTCACCTTTATCCCACAGACATTCCAAAGACAGTGACTTGGACAAGGCATTACAACAAAATCTCGAATAGATGCTTCCGTAGTTCTTAACCTAGAACAAACGTTGTCTTTTTCCCTTCACTTATGTCTCCCTTCCCTGAACTTATGTCTATCAATATCTTATTTCTTTCCTAGGGGCCCCTACGGCTACTTCAGATCGATCTTGTCTTCTATAATTGGTTAAAGCGCTTATACTTATATGGAACAACGTAGAATCTTTGGATTAATTCCAGCTCTCGGCATCAACTCTCTACCCTTGCAAGATCCGATATGTAACGATTCATCTGCACAAGACATTCGAGAGCTTTGCTTTGAGTCAAACCTTACTCCAGCAGCTTGTGATAGAGCTTGAACTAAAGGAATTGGAGATTCAAAAGTGGCTGATTCATGTAACGCTACTTCCTTGATAACTTCCTTTTATCTATATGCGCTATCAAGCCTTCTGAAAGAGTTTACTTAAGATGGCATAAACTTGGCTTCTCCTCGGTCGGATGCGTCTGTCGGAAATACTCTTACCGGATCAAAGAAGTAAGTTAAGTTAACCCCTACTTTACATACGTGTGACAGCTACTCACTTTGAAAACAAAGAAAGACAGACCCCAACTACTGCTAAATGACAATCAAAGGTACCATGTATTCGATGCCTCTTTGTCTCCCCTGCCCGCTATACTAGTTGTAATCCTTCCTGCCCTCACAGCTCTGTCTCAAGCAGCTACTTCTCTGTCCGTGGCTATATCTGAAAGCAAGCAAGAAAAGAGCACTTTGGAAAGAAGAAGATGTTACATTAGTTAGAAGAGACTACTTCTCTTCCGACTTAGTTAGAAGAGACTACTTCTCTTCCGACCAAGTTTCATTATAATCAAAAGAATCCCGCCCGAGCCTTAGGATCCCATGTGCTACTTTACTTAGGTCAATCAAGCACTTCCTATCCTATCAAAGAACATTCAATCTCTGTCTCGACTGCGAAAGAAGGAGCAAAGGGAAGAAAGAGGCTTTCAGCACCTTTCAAGAAACTAACTGCTCGTAAATAGCCAGCAAGAGCTAAGTTGCCCTAAGAACTGCTTTCAATCAGACACAAGGTTTTTAAAGCCGTCCAAAAGCCTGTCGATCCTTTTTGGCTATTATTCTACTCCCGGCCTGGCAAGACAAGGTCCGATGTGTTACTTTTTTTTCCTCTTCCTTATACTATGGATGCCCCCTGCTCTTCGAATTCGGTTGATCAAGCCCTTTGGATTACATCTATTTTGCAAAAGATATTATTTCTTCTGATAACATCGAAATGGAATGATACAAGCAACTACTAAATAATTAAGCGCTTAAGGCAGGTGACTTTCTATTGAATTTAATGGTTATGTGGGCTATCCCAATGTATTTATTGGCGTTGATTGTGCTAACAGGAGTAGTTTGAGTTGTACTAACCTCACGGAATTATTCTAAAATCATCCATCGAGTATACTATCGAGCATATGATACAAATGGAGTATTTGACTCAACCACTCTAGTCTCGTTCCAGCAAACTCACTAATGCACCTAACACACAATGGTGAACTTCACTCGCTAACGTACCCGCGTATAAGAATAGGTTCAACAAGCCCAGAAGAAGCATAGACTTAACGTAAGGATAATCATCATGTAACTGCTGCTTCTCATAATGGTAACTATGCTCATAGATGCAACAGGGGCATAAGGCATCCACCTAATAAGTAACAGAATGCATCTACTACTGATGGGATTTAAACAGGCGAGTTCCTCGAATGAAACCGCTGCTGATAGGGCTTTCACTGGGAACTTAGCCCTTCTATCCTAATTCTAAAACTGTTTCTCTGCTTTCAAACTATCTCTCCGTGCTGCACCAACCTACCTCTCCTTTAGTCAAGTCTGAACTACCCTATCTCAATTCCCTGTCACAAGCACTGCATACAGGAATTGCACTCGGGGGATCCGGTAGCAGGCTTCGGAATCAAGCAAGAGAATAAGAGCAGTAGTTATAGGAATCGAAATGGAAACAACGAACCGACTAACATTATGAGAATGGAAACGGTACCTAATCATGAGACTTATACTCCTTCCTAGCCCCCCTGCCCCTTAGTCTTAGATAAATAACTACAAAAATGAGAATTTGTATTAGTAACAAAGAAAGAGGATGACTTATCGGGGTACAGCAATAGACTTATCTTAGTAAGCATCATCATTGAACAGAGTAGTGCAAGAGAGCAACTCGAACATACGAATGAAACAGAAAAGAGTAAAGCAGATAGGATACCGGACTAATCCAATGAAACTAATCAGCAGAATGGGACTTCTATGCCACTGACAAGAGACTTGAACTCGAATACCAGAGCCCAATCAGCACAGGAGTAAAACCTGAGCTCGGAGCTGGGAACAAGTAATTGTAGAATGGAACTAACAAATAGGAATAACGATCAGATCGAAACTCGAAATAGGCAGCGGGAACTGCCCTTGATTCCTATACTAATGAGTTCAATTCCTCATTACCAACTTACTTCATTTTTAGTAGTTATACGTTGCTTGCCGGTGTTTGCGCACTAGCTCAGTTTCTTATGTCAAAGATCGAGCCTTACAACTGTTTCCATCTTTTTATCAGTAGATTGGTTCTATTTGTGTGGGCGCTATATCATACGTTAACTTCTCTTCTTCTTTTTGGGTGTGCTAGATCATACTCTAAATTATATTCTTATGTCCGGCTACTTATTAGTTTGGTTCCATATGTTCCGTATGAGCTGTTCTCTCATTGTTATTATACTTATATTCCATATTACTTCCCCGCTTCAGTGAATCAAACCAGTGCTAACAAGGCTGTGGCTCAAACCGGGCCGGGTCTGTCTCTCTTGCACTCCATTCTCCCTCCAACTACTTATTTGCAAACTGATGTTGCTTCATCTGATTCTTAAAATCAATGCAAAACAAAACAGGCTGCTACAACGAGACACTGCATTGGATCCTTACTCTATCCTAATTATAGATCAGGTTTGCTCTACTGGCTCTTATTCAGTACTTGTATTGTCCCTTCCACTTCGACCCGGGGTGAATTACCTGTTGAATCCGTTGACTTAATCCTTTGTTTTCACCCCTATGAGCCTCAAACTACTGCCTGCGAATCCGGTGGTTGCTCATCGAATTATGAAAATCAATGCTAGGATTCCTTATCTAGTAGTTGCTTGGCGAATAATAAATCAGTAAACGAATAATTACGAAACCCCTAGGTCAGTGGCGAAAGTCCTAGTTACCGGGGTTGTAGCTCATTCTATTGGTGCACTAGTGAGTTCCAGTTAACGGAATAGACTAAGAGTATAGTCAACATAAGAATGGAAAGGGGAGTTCGTGGCTACAGCTCAATACAGTGCCCCCGCGCAAAGAAGCAAAGCAAGTTATAGTTGGAAGCCCGCTACTAATAATGAAATCAGAAATACGGGATACCTGCCTTCGGGTACGAGCTATAAGCCCTATTCTGGAAATACACAATCCAGCTCCAAAGTAAGATACTAAGAATAGATTTATCATACTAATAATAGGTATTTGGACTAAGAAGGGTGGAAACAAGGGAGTAAGAAATGTCAAGATAGGAGTTTTCGAATTCAACTCGTACTTATAAGACTTGCCCACTGACTAGGCTACTGTGAAACATACGACTGAAATCACTACCGGACAAGGCGAGAACTGTTTTTTCTTAGGATGAAAACGCAGCTAACAGGAATGGAACTGTGACTAACAAGGCCGATAACTATGCTAATGGATCCAATCTAGCTCTAAGACGGGAATCGAACTAGAGAACAGAGACATTAAACAAAGAAGAAAGGATAGAACCAGGCATCCGGGTCCTATGTATCCGTGTTAGTCCCCCTTTACTTACTATTATTCTTTAGCTTACTTCAAACCCTCACAGGCCTAGACTCCTTACTGAAGCAAAATCTTACTCCCCGGTTTTGTGCATTTCGTCCTCGAGCTACTGTTCTCCATTCTTTAACTACAGATCCTTTCCTTGCTTCTAGCCTACGCTGCTCCACTTTGACTCTTCAGCTACTGCATTCGATTCTGACTATCTTTGCTCGGAGTCTTTAGCTCCCTTCTTGCATTCTCTCTTTTATTGGTCCTCAGTTTGCTTACATTACATTAGTATTTAAAGAAAAAGGTTATGTTATTTCCAAGTTGTTCATTTGTCTAATATTGATTAGTGCGCTACTAGGGACAGTAAGGCTTTTACTAGGGAATGAGAACCCACCTGTGGAATCACAGACTAGCTACCTCACTGGCAAGACTCGAACTGCTCCAACGAGGCTCGAGCTAACTAAAATCAGGCTTCACCGAAGAACTAAGGCTCCTACTATGCCCGACGCCCATATCTCCTGTTTATTATTAAAGGAATCAAAAACCAGTAGCAATCATCTATCTTGGATATCAACCTTACTTCCCGGGATGCCATTCTTGGCTTGAACTCTTTAGCTGTCGGATCCCAATTCTCTATCTCTTGATGCCAACTTCCACTCTCGCTTCCATGTCTCTACTACTATACTTATATACTTATAACTCCATTACTATACGGCATCGGCAGCGGGAGCTTTACTTACATTACTCAAACTTACTTGAATTATTAAGCTTATATTTGTTCCTGGCATCCTTATGCTCGCTCTTCGACCTGCCGTTAGCTTCAACCTGGTACTCCGCTCCCTCACTATGTGGCTCTGAGAACGAACTACATACCTATGTTCGAGATCTAGACTTGCTATCATTACTTTTATATTTAAACTAGTCAAACCAAACCCCGCTCTGCCTTACCTTAGCCTCGAACTACTGATTTTGATTCTTTAAAGAAAGCGCTCGCCTCACTTAATATGATGATGACTATCCCGGCTATCGATCTGCCCCTACCAACTCCAAAACTACCACTGCCAGCTTTTACTCTTCAACTGTGGATCTCGGATCTTGCTCTTACTACTCAAACTCATATTTATTCTTGGTATCTTTGCTCCTTTGTTTGATTCCCTTAAGTTAGAATACTACTCTTACCTCCGTCCCCGGGTTCATAAGCGAAAAATGCGAACTTGCCCCGACTACTCGGGCTATGCATTCTGGGATCCATAAGTGAAATTCTGTTTGATCTAATAGCATTCCGTTGTGTTACTACCTACTGGATTGAGTTACGATACACCGAGTGGGCTAGTGGTCTCCAACTCATAATACAGAAAACAACTATGAATTAGCAAATACAGACTTCAAACAGTACTAATCATCATTGAATCAATACCTAAAAGAAGCAAACACAGAACTGGGATTTGAACTCTAAACTTGGGCCACTGTTAACAAGGCAGACGTTCTAAACCAAACCGGTAATCCAACTACCACTACCATCCGCAGCTAACGCTGCCCTGCCTAGCTTTGAAACTAAAACCTCTAAAAACAGGACGGAATCACTAATAACAGGACTTCTTTTCATATCAATAAGAAAGCAACTACTACCTTTTCTCCTTGCCGATACGGATCCTGTCCTGCTCTACCATCTTCTTAGGTTGAGTCTGTCACACCTTACTTTAAAACTAGAACTCCTGTCTAATGGTCTGTAACTCGGCCTGTCTTTCCTGCCCATTAGTCTGTTATTCAAAATAGGCATTCTGCGTGTAAACGTCACATCGATTAGTTCAATAACAATAGAGCTACTAGCACTAAAAGAATAGAATTGGTGCTAACGAGGCGGAAATCAAACATAATAAACAGAATAGAATGGAGCTACTATTGACAGGAATGGAACTGCTAATAGAAGGCCTGCTTATAACAGGCTCTCGCTACTACCGGTCAGACACCAAACTAGTGCTTTCTTTTGAACTAGAAACTGGCAATCCAACTCTTGCTATCCTATCCCTTCTTGCACCCTCTACTCGAGGTGGTTATTGGTCCATATATCTTTTTATCCTTCCTACTACGCCATATTCTTATTCTTTGACTTGGTGATTATTACTTATATTTAGAATAGGATATAGTGCATACACGCAATAGAGTATATAATACGAACAAGACACTTTCACTGGGAACTAAGAAGCAAAAGGATAAGTGGCAGACCTTTCACCAGCAAGTAAGAATCCAATAGTGGGTAAGTAGTCGTTGTTGTCTATCGGGTAGCGCTGGATTCATGCTTCTGTTTTGAATTCTGCTTACCTTACATATGGTATTGGTCTATACGTTGCTTGGCCTAATAAACGACTCTAAAATAGAATATATGAAAACACATTAATATAAGTCGGAATTAATGCAAGCAATATATTAATTAATATACTGTTACAATAAGGCATTTCATAATTTATGTAAGAGCACTGTAATAAGGAAAGTAAGCCCGAGAAGCAGTAGCTCTATGATGATAAGTAGCGATGTCAGTTTGAAACAGGTGAGTAAGGATCTAGATCGAAAGAGTGCAGCGCGGTAGAGCATAAAACCGCTCGTTGAATGATTGGTTCGGGCATAAGAGACTTACAGATACCTTATTATACGATTAAAGAATAAATTAATTCCTGGGGACAGCTTTCTTCTTGCTCAGCCCAGGGGACAGGACAGCTGCTTTATTCTTGCTCAGCCCAGGGGACAGCTTTCTTCTTGCCCATACCTTCCGAGACCAGTTGATCGCAACTCCTAGAATAAGAGATGATCCCCTAAGACTAAGCATACCTTTACGCTCACACAGAATTCAATATTCTGAAAAAAGAAAGACTGACTGATGCTACTCCAAAACTTTGTGGCGCCCCTAAAAGAATGGGTCGGGGGGGCGGATCCATATGCTTTTGTGCCTCCTGTAGGTGTGTTTGCTCCGGGTGTTCGTTCAGTCACTAAGTAACGTACAAGCGGACAACCAACTAATAAATAGAATAATAGTGATCGTAACAAAACCGAAGCTAAGTAATTGCATCATCGGTTTCAAAGCTAAGTAATGGAATCATGGATAAGTAATGGAATCAAATGAGCGCTGCCGAGAGGTCGTTTTTCTATTGATACAAGCCCATGCATGCTATTGACACAAAATATGATAGGGTAGTTTTGTAGTTGCTTGGCACCTAATGGAATAGAAAGAAGTTGTACTATATAATAATTCAATAAGTAATTTCAGTAATGGATTTGAAGTAATAGATATCGGATGAAGTAATAGATATCGGAATCAAGGACAAGAAGGACAGACTCAACAAAAGGAAAGACAGCTTTGAAGCCAGTAGAGAAAGAATATGTAATGCGCGGGTATAGGTTGATTCTTAGAACCCGGGGGTCGAAAGTCAGTCTGGTAACCGCTAGTCATAGGCCGTTAGACACTAGTCATAGGCTGTTAGGCGGTGGTTCGATTCCCAACCCAGTTGCTAGTTAAGTTAGGTACTGCTTATTTCTGAGTTCCGAGTTGAGCTCTTTAGTTAATATACTATAATTTCATATACTATCTTGTTTGAACAATCCAATAAGGCTAAGCTAATAAGTACCCGCCCATGCGTAGATATGAAAATCAAATAAGTCACTAAAGAAAGGCAGACTAAAAGCAAGTAGAGGGCCCCTAACTCATAAACAAGAGAATGCAAGACAGAAGGGTAAGGCCGAGGAGCAAACATAGGAATACCTGGTGGAGTATCAGTGCCATGGTTTCCAGTTGAAGTATTGTTGACGCTAGATCAAGTCCTGTTAGCGCTAGTGAAATTCTTTCCAATAGAACATCTTTCCAATAGTATAGCTCACCCCATCGACTAGGCAAAAAGAGTGGAGCTAAAGTAAAGTAAAAAGAGAGTTCAACAATTCTCTTTTAGTAGTTACTTGTCTAGTGACTTAGCCCCGTGTTTTTTGTTATCAAAGTAATTTCCCTTGATAGATCACCTATTGTTCATTATCTTTTTATGTTTTCCCGGGAAAAAAGGCTGCAAACGAGTTTTCCTTCATAGCCGGGTTCATGGAAATTCAAAAGTTATGTTTTCCCGGGATTTTGGATAGCACTGGCATTTTAGCTAATAGCTTGGTCAAAAAGATCTTACTTTATCCGTTTTCCCGTGTTTTTTCATAGCAACCGAGTTTCCCTTGATAGCGAGGCCGAAACGGACTTACTTTTTATGGAAACCCGGGATTTTTGATAGCAAAGTCGTTTTTACCGGCTTGCCAGTTACAGTTCTTTTCTTGTTAGCAGCAGCTCTCCGGTCTGAGAAGCACCAGTGGAGTTATCTTATCGGGTCGGGGGATTCCCTTTCGACTGTTTCAACAACTCACCCTTGTCTTTAGCCTTACATTGCTTTTTTCTTGTTCGGTTATTTGATTTCTATATTCCGAACGATGGACTAGGCCTGTGCTCCCACCATTACTACCATTACTTAGTTCAGATGT
This sequence comes from Ensete glaucum, assembly GCA_021527575.1. Lineage (NCBI taxonomy): Eukaryota > Viridiplantae > Streptophyta > Magnoliopsida > Zingiberales > Musaceae > Ensete > Ensete glaucum. Next base: position 511,672 of record JAHSUZ010000016.1, on the reverse strand, counting down.
TAGTCTGTCCTTACTTACCTGTATTCTTCCATTCATATTGCTCCTTTTACTCTTGCATTTGTCCTTTGATCAGTATTACCTACCCGCCTTTAATTAAGTCGGTATTTGCCCTGCCCCTAAAAGGTAAGAAAAAAACGAGCACTAATCAGACTTACTCCACGAGATGGGAATCCCAAACCGGAACATTTCTCCTAGAATAAATAAAAGGGTGCCTGACGCCTAACTAGCAACGTGGAAACCCAACTAATGAATTAGTTTCTTTACTTGCTGGTTCGGTTCAGCTACATACTCCTTACTCCTAGGCTTTAGTTCCATCCTTATTATACGCAGAATTGTCGCTTAGGGAACTATTCTATTATAATCCTAAAATGGGCACTGCCCCTAGATACGATGAAACAAGGGATTCAACCGGAGCAAGCAGGAATACAACAATGCACTGTAGGCTACAACTACTAATAAGAGAATGGAACTGCCTCTCACCAAACCACTCCCCGGGGTAAAGCCTGCCGCCCTAGGGCATTTACTAAAACCTCTCAAAGTTACATTGCCTTATCCGACTCTTACTACCTTCACTTACATCTTGGTTGTTTCCCCATAAGGTTAGCACGCCCCTCCCCTCTTTGGTTCGTTCCTGTTTAGTGTGCCACTCCCCACTTTGAGACTGCCCTTCCTCTAGATCAGGCTTACTCCACCACCTATTAGTCTGTAGTTACTAACCAAATTAGCGACATCGGATGCTAAGAAACCTCACAATACAACAAAGATGGTAGATCCGGGAGAATTCAATGAGCAGGATGGAATGGCCAACACCACCTCATATAATAGAACCGGTGCTTATAAGCATGAAAACGGAGCCACATAACTTATTAACTGAAACTCAAGAATAGACCCCCGGCATAAATAAAAGAATAGGAGCAGCGCCTACACATAATAGAATGCCCCGCAGAAGTAGGAATCTCCACCTCAACAGTCAGAACAGAACTGAGCTCGAAACTTGTAATTGAGGTCTGTCTGCCTATCAGTATGACTTGACTATTGCTCGATTTCAGGATGTCTCCCCTTTCTATTAGTCTGACTTTCCTTGCTTTCGTTCTTCCTTCGACACCTTGCTTTGTGCTGTATCTAAGCCTTTGCCCTCTGCCTAATAGTCTTTACTGACCTCAATGCCGAGTTTGTTGATTCCTCTACTGCTTAGTTATTGGTTTGTGTTTAATATGTCCCCAATGTCAGATGTGGTGTTCCGTGGATGTCTGTAATAATAAATCATAAGAGTAGGAGGGAAGGTATTACAAACTACTAATTTGAAGAAGAAGACAGTAGAAACAGAAGCAAGAAAGTATCCAGTAGAAACAGAAGCAACAGAACAATTCGAGTTCCCCGCTCGAAGTAATAGATATGATACATTGGTCCCCGGGTCAGCGAAAACGTTACTTGCTGTAGACTCTTACTAAATACATAGGTTAGCTCCCGAAAACAGGACTCGTTTATAACTCATCTTAATGCATTTATGTAGCTCTACTGACTCCAACAAGAACAGGAATTTTGTGCGCAGAAACAGAAGATCCAGATTGTTGCCCTACCCCAACTCACGATGAATCCATTGAGCGGCTGCTTGTTTCATTTGAGCAACTCCTTATTCTTTACCTTATTCCTCACCAGCTCTTTAAACTCAAACATAAATTTCTGAACTGGATATGTCAAATAGTAATTTCAAATTCCCTTTCTGTTAGCGCACTGGGTCTTTCTTTTTTGTTCACTTGCATTGACAATTGCATACTTCTATTGATTGGCATCTTCACCCGCCCCATACTTCACTTGCAACTTAGGTACAAAACCCCTTTCTTTTCTACTGCTTCTTGATACTAGGTTCTTTGGGAGCGAGTGTTGGTTCGGGGCTTTACCTTTATTGTCGTGTGGAATGTCCCGATTGATCTGTTTCTGTTCGAGTTTCATCGTTAAGTTAATAAGAAGAATAAGTTGAAAGAGAATAAATGGGAAGGGAAGTTTAGTTTAGTGCATAGGAAAGTATAGGGTTTGAAGCGGGGTTTAGTCCAAGTCGGGTTCTGGCGCTAAGAGAGTTTACCGGGAAATCCAAATCCAATGTCAGTTGTTTCTTTTTTGTATACCAGTGTACCAGTACAGACTGGGGATATGAAATGCATACTTTAGTTTCGGGGTGAGGAGTAGAGATCATATACGTTTATTTCTGTTTTTGTTAAGTCAACGAAAGAAGAATAAGATGGATTTGAGGGGGTTCAGGTGAGTAAGCGGGACAATCAGCTGAGTTACTACCCCAAAGCATAGGTCTTACCGATCAGATCACTACAAGGTACAAGGTGCTGAAGAAGCAAGCCCATAATCAGTAAAGGCTAAAGAAACCAACCGTATGCTAACAACCTATGTTCAACGGAGCTCATGGCAAATCACCCATCAAAACTCCCCGAAGAGCCCAATAAATGAATTTGAGCCTAATTAAATGGACTTATTTGCTCTTGATACAGCAACGGATCCTGTCCTGTAGTTTCTCATTCAATTCCACTTAGTTCAACAGAGATTTAAGAACCGACAACACAGTAAATGGTACAAGCACCCATGACCCCTACTTCAAGTTAGTTCATTACCGCTTACATCTGCTGAGTGGGCATACAAAAGAGGGGATTCGCCTTCTGTATAAGAGGAAACAAACTCATTATCTTGCTTTTCGGCTTCATATCCTGATACAGCTTACGCTGTAGGACTTAGCGCCCCAACCTCACGTTAGCACTGAGTCTTATTGCGCCGACCGAGGTAGTAACTCCTTTAGCGCCGAGTCAACCAGGAAAAGGCAATTCGTAAGCTGATTCTCTTGTCGACAAAACCTTCACTGATTCAGAAGATCTTTCCAACCCGGGCTCATTTTACTTGCGCATGGCCCACTTATTAATTCACCAAAAACAGGGCTTGGGAACCCTAAGGATTACCTAGCTTAGCTGCTTGCCGGAGAAAAACTCAGCCTTACAAATTTACCCTAAAAGCGGAAAATGGCTTTAACCTATTCGCCCCATTAAGCAGCCCATCAACACCATCTAAGACCAGCGTTAGCTGACAAGGCTTTAAGAAACTAATCATTTGTATTCTTTAGTGACGGGCTTACTTCCCTATTAGCCAGCTCATAAAAAGCTGTCCTTACTCCTATTCTAATCACCCCGTCGATCAGTCTTACTATAACTTCTCCCAGCCAGCCACCAATCTTACTGTTGTGACAATAAGTCATTTCAGAATTTAAGTCAGCATCTAGCCTAGTGCTCTGACTCTAAGAATTTAAGTCCGCATCTAGCCTAGTGCTCTGACTCCGCCTGCCTTAGAGCAACCGTTCTTTGACACTGGACTGGACCATCGTTCTTTATCGACACAACTTCTCTTCTAGCCAAAATCAGTATTACCATCGACTTACCGATACTACTCTAAATAGGCCCTAAAGTTATGGGTTAATTCCGCTCTCACTTTGCTGTCCTCAGACTTGGCTGCCTACTAATTGGTCTACTTGCTACCCATTATGTGTTACTACTTATTGGACTGCTGAGTTGCACTCCTGTTATTCATATTACTAGTGAACTCTTCTACTACTAAGTTCAACTCGGATGCTTCTGTTACTATTATTATCAATCAATCTATTACTGTATTGGATGTGAGCAAGACATTAAGGCAAATAGCGGGAGAAAGAGATAAGGAAAGGTAAGCCCGAGATCGAGTATTACCATTAGCAGTTTGATTCACTGGTATAGCAATAAGTCTAATCCGAGTAGTAAGTTGGATTGCCTATAGTCTACATTTTCCCTTTTCTCTTTGAGTTTCATTGTGCTAGTTGTTATTTAAAGACCCATCAGTACTAGTAGAATTCTGTAGGTCCCTTCGGCTGCTGACTTCTAATCTTACTTATTGGACTTATGATTATAGTTGTTAGTCGCATTCCCTCCTATGAGTTAGAACCTGTCCTTCCTGCCACAAGGCTCCCTCGCCTGATCTTAATGCATACCCTATCCATTGATTCAGGCTGGAACTACTGTTTATAAGACTGAAGGCTACTCTAGGAGAATTGGGACTATGCCGATAAGCCTGCCTCTTTCCTATGCCGCGTTCTGCCACTACTTAATAATCCTATTTCATTAGCTTCCAAGCCAAGACCTATTGCCTTTTCCATTAGCCTACCACTATTAGCTCTCATTCTTTTCATTGGGGGCGCTTCATAAGTTCGTTTCGTTGCTGGGTGGAATTGTTTTGTTTGCTTAATTCTTTCCCTCAGTGGATTTATTCTGATGCCTATACTCTGGAGTTTGATCTATCAGGGTTGCGTGCTTGCTGTTTGATTCTATTGCTTATGCCCCTTATGAGTTATCGTTTTAATACCTTAACAGCCACGTTAGGTCTTAGCCCACCGAGTGCAAATCTATATTCTTTGTTCAATTCTGACTTCGGAGTTGGCTTCACTGGGGCAGCAAGTGAGTCTGCTACGTAAGCAAAAGAAGAAGAGAAAGGGTGTTTGTTAAAGTAAAGGACAGTAGATATAGAAAAAAAGTCAGACTAAAAGCTTAGCTAGTAGTAAGGAAAGCCTGTGGTTTCTAAGTTAAAGTATAAGAGAAAGAGGTAGTGGTATCGGTCTTGCCAGTAACAGTTGAATCCCCGGTTTACAGTGAAAGCATTGGTGCCGGTGTGGAAAGGCTAGCTGTTGAACCAAAGAAAGAATTAAGGTATAGAGAGAACAAACTGAGAAGCCAGGATATGAGTAAGGGGCATATAAGTTTGATTAGTTTTTAGAAGGCAGTGAGACTAAAAGCAAGACAGGGCGGACTGAATCTACTAATACATATGTTAGTTCGGGTTATGATGTGAGGTCGGGCGGTTGAAATCTATGACTAAAGGAAGTAGAGTAACACGTCAGCTGCCTGGCTGCAAAGCAAGGTTATAAGGTGTTAGGGGAAGTCCTATTTCCAAGAACGAGTCTTGTTGACATCAGTTTCAAAGCCGAGACTTTTTCCCTATACGCTGATTCCTATAGTGAGTAGTTCAATCCCGCGAGTTAGTCAGCTGGCTAGATCGGTACCTGGATGCACCAATAGCAGGTAGATTCTCTTATGTGCCAACTCGTTTTTATAAGGCAGTCAGAACCTAATTGAGTATTAGAAACAATATGGGTACGCCTTTCACTCCATAGCTGTAGGCTGCCACTACTAACTAAGAGAACAGAATAATTAATATGAAGTTGATGCACTAAGGCTTTGAAGTTGAGAAGTCGGATTTGATATTAGAGTAGCTTAAGGCGTGAGAAGTCGGATTTGATATTAGAGTAGCTTAAGGCGGTAGCTAGTGAAGTAATAAGGTAGTCAGTTTTTGTAGTGAAGAGTAACAGGCCTATAGGTTCAATAAAGATTTATCTACATTAGTTGTTTACTTAATGCGAGTAGCATTTGCTTGTTCGGGATAGATTTTAGGTAAGTAGCAACAGTCTCATCAGTGGTAGTTGTGCATTCGTATATTTACAACAATAGAATAGAAAAGCTGGTTACAAAACTAATTCCACTATATGATTACGAAATACTGGCATATCTGATCTGGGGGCAAAGATAGAGTGGACTAAGGAGTGAAAGTCCTATTTATTTGTTTGACTCTTTCCGGTAGTAGTGAGATTCCCGGTGTAGAGTTGTTTTCTTATTTGAGTTGGAATAGGAGTACCCGGGGACTAAATAAGTATACAGCATGGGAGTATACAGCATAGTGGGTAGGAGAATATGGAATAGATAAGGGGGTTCCGAGTCAATAGTAAGGGGAGTTTGAAGAGTAAATAGCGTTAGTTTGATAGCACAGATACGGATCAGTAGATAAAGGAGTAGACGCCTAAAGCCTATGAGGTACCAACTCGATTCCCAGTTAGTGCCTTAGTCCATTAGGATAGTATGGTAGTCCAATCTAGTGAACCTACTAGTGACGAATACGCTACTGACCTACCTAATATGGGAGTGCAATCACTACTGATGAGAATTGCATTCAAACCTACAAGAGTTGAACCACTGCTAACAAGCCTGTCTTAGCTTCTGCGCTGTCTGTCTTTGATTCCGATGCTACTGAGTACTTATGGAGCCTATTACCTATGAAGGGAATTATGATTATTATTATTACTTGTATTCTAGTATTCTATACGCTTACCCAGCACCACCCTATCCAATGTATCCTGAGGTACAGCAAAGTCAAACTCAAAGAAGAGGTAGGCTCATACCATAGGCCCAGTAAAGTGAGGTCAGCTTAGATTAGAAATACTATATGGCAATTTCATAAGAAATACTATATGGCAATTGAATAAGAAATACTATATGGCAAAATCATAATAGGATCATCATGGCAATTTCATAATAGGATCATCATGGCCATACTATATGGCAAAATCATAAGAAATACTATATGGCAAAAGAATAATAGGATCATCATGGCCATAATAGGATCAGATGGTCTGGTCTAGGCTTAGCGTAACTCTTTCTGGGCTTCTAGTAACTTTTGACCACTCTTTTGACCGCTACACTCTTTTGGTATATGAGAATAGTTAAGCTGGAAATAGTTAAGCTGGCTGCGTTGATGGAAGATGGGGCAGTGGTTACAGAGTTCAAATAGGTAGTTCCCGAGTTAAGGTATGGAAAGTAAGCCCTAGAGGCGGTAGACGCAGATATGAGATCGAGAGTTCTATTCTCTTATGCCGGGTTCTAGTGGCTCCGCTAGTAGTCGATTCTCCACTATAACTAGTTTCTTTCTTGTCAACGCCAGTGCTATTCTTGTCAACAGCAGCTCGGGGTCTTGTTGTCATTAGTTCCAATCTGATGCTCAGCTCACTACCTATGTTCTTGATTCCTGTGGGGTTATTCTCATATATAGTGGTTTAATTCCTTCTTTAGAGTTTCAGTAGTAGGTTGTACTAGTTAACTCTTTTACTTCTTTGTAGAATTCCCTATCTATTGTTGAGAGTTGAGACTGGGCCTTACCCTCTTAGTTATTGTGCTAATGAGTTATCCTCTTAATGTCATAAGTTTGGTGTAGTTACTTGTCTCTTGTATGCCTGTGTTCAATTCCATAGTCGTCCCACAGGGGTACAGCCTTGTTATCGTTAGTATAAGCCTTACTGGGTCAGTGTTCTTTTCTTGTCAACAGCAGCTCCATTCTTTCAAGTAGCTATTTCAGCCTAAGGAGTACGAGTGCTAGTTGGAGAGAATACAAAGGCAATTGCAGCCCTTAAAGCAGTAGTGACATTCTTTCCGGGTTCAATCCTTTTCTGTGCGGGGGGTGCCTCTTAGCTTGTATCCTATTAACCATTAGGTGTATTCTGATCCCTATCACTTATATTCTATATGCGATAGAAAGCATCCATACTCTTAATTGCCCCACCTCCATTCTTCTACTGTGTAATAAGCCCATCTTAGCATCGTAAGCCCCAGCTCCACAATTCGCTGACCTTACTTTATAGTGGAATTATGATTAGTATTAGTTTCCTTCATAGGTTGTATTTACTACTATTGAGTTCGATTCTATGGTTTACTCCTTGATTCGTACTGGACCAAAAAACCTATCTCTTTGCTCTGCTCGGGGAAAGCATGTAATTAATGTAATAATGACTTAAGACCCAAAAGGGCCTGCCTCATGTATGAGTATGAGATGCGGCTGCCTGGCAGAAGTAAGATCAACTCAGCTACTCCGGATAGTATGATTGATACGCCAACAAGTTAGATGTACTACTCCAATAAGTAAGGCTCGGTCATTAGGGAAGCAAATAAGGCTTTTACTGCTCCGCTGGGTTCGATTCCATTGAGGGGTAGTGTTTATAGCCAGTCAAGTCATAATTCTATACGTACAGGCAGGCTTAGACCTTAGCACACAAAGAAAGAGTTGTGAGACAGTGTTTCAATCTGATGGTTAGTATCATCATCAATACAATAGCACATGGATAGCATCAATACAATAGACAGACTTAAGGAGTCACTATAGTACTGATAAGAGCATAGCGCATCAACACAGGGCAATAGAACAATAAAGATAATTAATAGAAGGAACGAAACAACTGCTTCTAATACTGTATCGACTCTGTATCTGTATTTGGAGTTGGCTTCCTCCGCTTTAGCTTGGGGCTGCTACTTTACTTATGAATCCAATTATTATTTGTATTGGTTGACCCCCGCAGTTACAGAACTTATAAGGAGACATAGACTGAGTGTAAAGGTATTGAGACTTAGATCCGAGATCGGTTAGATGGGAGTAGAGTAAAGAATAAGGGTATGGATTTTGGAGATAGAAGACATGTTAGTAAGATTTGATGAAAGTAGTGACAGACTCATGAGTGGTTGTTGGTTTCCCCGCTAGTAGTCAAAGTCTAAGTTATGAGTTTAAGTATGAGGAGCAGCACCCATATTCTCTATCCATCTTTTATGAGTTTAAGTATGAGGAGCAGCACCCATATTCTCTATCCATCTTTTAGTTAGCTTAAGTAGTAGAAATCTGTAGCTACCAATAGTTGTATTATGAAAAGCACTAGTGTGAGGCTAATAGGCGCGGGGGGCCTTGGATAGGCTAACTGGTGGTAGTGCTAGTTTAAGAGGTAGCCTAGTTGCTGGGATTGTTGGTTAATAAGTAGTGTTTGTATTCCCTGTTAAGAGCTATGATCTTGTTGACATTAATATAAGATGGGAGTTATAGATCTAGGCCTACTTCCTGTGTTTATAGGCTGACTTTCCTGTCGCTAAGACTGTCTGTATACCTAGACATTGATATTGCTAATATTTGGATTGATTCAATTCTCATATTAGTAGTACAATCCTTAGTTTCAGTGGCCTTAGCCCATCTTCACAAGCAGCGGGAGCTGCCCTTACTGTCATAGTTTACTTCATAAATTGCTACTTGGATCTACCTACTCGCCTACTCGCTCCCCACAATCCCATAATACTAAGTTCCATTCCCTATTTGTGCCTATTGTACCATTGTCCTTATAGCTGGTACTGTATCGTATAACTGGTAATGATAACAGGACTAAAGCCGCTTGCCTCTAAGGCTCAAAAGACCAGGAGGGTAGTTAGAATTAGATCGAGGAAAAGAAAAGCGGAGACTAATGGTTAAGGGCGCCGGACTCGAGCTAACAGAAAGCAAGTCAAAGTAGTAAGTTTTAACCTATGTCCTAGCTGTTTGATTCACTTAAGTAACTTACCGCTACTGGGATCTAGAGAAACTCGTTCTACTGTACCTTAGCCCCGAATTGCAGCTTTTAAGGTTGTCCTTCCTGCCTATTAGTCTTTTGTTTTTTGTTTACATCTTACCTGTACTTATTTGTTATCTTATCATAATAGTAATAGTAGAATGCCATGTGTTTTATGAATAATAGTAATAGTAGTAGAATGCCATGTGTTTTATTGCTTTAATAAGATATTAGTAATAGTAGAATGCCATGTGTTTTATGAATAATAGTAATATTAGAATGCCATGTGTTTTATTGCTTTAATATGATATAGAATCGCAGCCCCCTGAACGCATACTAAAACATAGGCATTGAAGACGGGAGCAGTAGACTTAGATAGTGCCCAGTGAGGTTGTATAATCAATAGAAGGGGAATTGAGACCTGCAGCATCGGTTTTAGAGACAGGAAAGGAAGCCCCTAGTCCTAGTTAAGGAAGCAAGATCAGTAGCATCAGGAGTCATTGTGGTTTCATCCGTTGTCCCATAACAATAAGCAGAAAAGAAGAGAATTGGAATGAAAGGGCGGAGATATGAGTAGTGTTCGACCCTCCTAGCTAAATCCTCTTGTCCGCTTGTTTGCTCTTAAACCACCTAGTACTCTTTCTAGCCAACCTAGCCTAGTGCTTACTACTTTTCAGAATGGATTTAACTTAGCGCAGTACCAAACTTTGAGATAGAATAAGTAACTAACCCATGAGTTAACGCCGTGCTCCATTCGGAAAATATTACTTTAGTTTGAGCCAGAGTCAGGAGCCGATGCCACAGAGGCGGTATCTTGGGCTTGGCACCGAGAGAAGATGTTGTGTAAGCGGGGGCGCAGGGAAAGTATCCAACATCGGATGCGGGAGTAGAAGCGGGAAGTGGCATTCACTTGGATCCATACTTGGTGCTCATTCTACGGCTACTAGGTTTGATTCTTTAACTCAAAAGGGTTGATTCCCGCGAGGTAGGTTCGAGTTCCGGTGCTAACACCCTGAGTAGGATAATGACCTAAACCATACTACTCTTATTATATATGCACTAGCCTCGTTAGGGTATACATGATAATTAATGGTTGCATTGTTATACGAAAACAGAATACCGACATCAATTGTTGAATAAGCAGCTTTAGGTACAGTAAAGCCGGAATCAAAACAAGTAGAGGTGCACTTAGATAAGGGAGTGGCAGGGCGAGATAGAGCCAGTTCAGTGATCCTAGTAACGGAATCAAAGCAAAGAATCGAGTAAGCAGTGTTTGTTTGATAGCTCGGATCTTGTTTTAGAGCTGAGGTAGTAAGGCTTAGCGCTACCACCGGTGAGTAAGACTGGACCGTTAATAGTTTTTTATGAATATTGATAAGGGCATGTCAGCATCAAGGCAAAGAATCAGAGACAGGTGTGGCAGGTACAAGTACAAGGCTTCAGAGAGGGGATACATTAGTAAAAGAGCAGATGCAGAGTGGTCTTTAGAATAAAAGTAAGCAATACAAGTTTAAGAGCTAGTAGTCCTTTTGCTTATTGGGGTCATTCCTGTTCTTTTGTGCTAAGTAGACGAGTCTTGCTTTTATTAGATTAGTTCGATCTTTGCTATCCGTAGCTAGGATACTGGTCCCCCTATAAGATCGTTAAGTCCAATAGTTAGAATAGATAATGATTTGTAAAGGTAAAAGGATAAGAGCAGTAAGGGCGCGGCGGGTGTATTCCAATCAGTACCATTTATATTCTTGTCTTTTAGGAGGACTTTCTCAGCCTTTCTGGTAGCCGTTGCACTCTTCCCAGCGTAACATTAAGCTTGGTAGCCTCAGTGACATTATGCATCGTAAGTGCCCCCGTTCGTTGTGTTGCGTTGCTTGCTTTGCTGTGCGTGGTGCTCGGAGGTTGTGGTTTCATTCAAAAGAGGCCCAGTAAAAACATTTAAATTGATTCCACCCGGTAGCCGTGGTAGCCGTGTTAGGACTCCCTGTGCCAAGTACAAAGCGGAGAAGCACTCGCTTCAGTCTTTCTATGATTAGCTCAAGGACAGTTAGGCGGGCAGTTAATCCGTATTTCGAGGTCGGTTCCTGTCCTGTAAGTATCAACATTCGAAATAAGCCCTCTTATCAGTAGGTTGTTTCTATTTCTATATGCGCTGGGGTCTATTCATTCTATTCTATATTATATAAGAGACAGCATTGGTTTGGGATCGGGGTGGTAGTGTGTCAGTTTGCAACTAACTAGTAGAAGGCTAACCGGCTTGAATAAACTTAGCAAGATGTTATATCTGTAGCGCAAGGCTTTGAATAGAGGATAGCACGCCTTAGAGACCGGAAAGGCAGCTTCAGTTCCCAGGAGGCCAGGCCAGGCTAATGTTGAGTAGTGTAAGGCTATTTTTCAGCTGTTCCATTCTTCTACCTTATGCCTTTGCTTCTTAGTTACAAGTTCAAGTACTGATGCTTCTTAGTTACAAGTTCAAGTAAGGCGCTCTTTTTGGTATTGATTAGTTTTTGGTATTAGTAGTCGGATTGCCCGTTTCGAGCTACAGTCCTGTTGAGTTCACATTGGTTAAAGCCTTTGAAGCACCGGCTGCATTCTCCTACTTATTAGTTAGATTGTCATAGGTCGCCCCCGGGGCCGTATCAGTAGCTAAAGCCTTAGGTGCAGGAACGCTAGGCTAAAAGAAAGGGAAGCAAGTTTCAGAATCAAAATTAGTAGATAAGTCTGATCATCCTACAAACTGATTCTATAGTTGACTCCTTGGCTAGTTAGTTAACTACTCTACTGGCAGGGCTGATATCGCTACCACAAAGGATCAAGCTAGTGCTACCTATCCTTGTTTTCATAACTATAGAAGAGGTAACAATAAGGAATGCTATAAGCAAGGTAGGAGACATAAGCTAGTATACAAAACAAAGCAAGACTCGAAGATAGGAATGTGAAGCTAGTAGTTGGTTGGTTATTTAAGAATAAGAGAAGTTGTAGTCATAATTTCTTATATGAATGCTCCAGTAAGGTTCTAGATCAGTAACTACAGAATGGATAGTAAGCCCAGGATCCTAGTTGAAGCCTAAAAGCTAGTATGTCCCTACTACTACTATAAATATTGATTAAGAGACAGGAAATATTGATTAAGAGACAGGAAATTTCCACAACTAAACAGAGAGGCACGAGTAGAAGAATCCAAGTCTATGGCTATTAAGGTTGAATCAGTATCTTTATTCTACTAGTTAGGAACTCCGGACTATCAGTTTAGGAGAGAGCAATTTAGGAGTTAAGGCAAGGATCTTAGTCAGCGGTGCAGAAATAAAAGTAAGTAAAGCAATACTAATAGGCGGACAGAAGCACTAGTTTGTTTTCAAGTAAGACTAAATCGTTCTTTAGTTTTGGATAGGGAATTTGCATCCGGAATAGCATACCCCAGCAATAAGGAATGTCAGGTCTGGGTCTGCGCGTAAATCCGTAATGTAAGGTATACATCGGTGCTACAGTTGAGAGTTTGGTTCACTGAGTCCCAGTCGATAGTGACATTCGGACTTGTATTGGTTTAACTCTTTCCAGTATTAGGTGAAATCAGAGTTCCACAAGCTTATACCTTAGAATCGAGGGGTTGTAAGTGTAAGCGCCTACAACTACAGGGCGAACGGTAATTAGTGACAGATCTATATCTGTTTGTGATGCGTTAACTTCTTTCTTCTTACTTATGATGGCAAATAGCCCTGTTAGTAGAGGAGCGTAGCGGCACTGGCCGTTTAGCCCCCTTTATCGACACTGCCAAGCGCCAAACGCCAAGACACGTATAACTGCAAAACGAACTTCACTATCCGTGTTATCAGTCTGCCTTTTCATACTGCGCTCTACCGTACCTTAGCCTACCCTTACTGCCCTTTCGATCAGCCACCAAGAACTAGCTAACTAAACCGCCTAAGGCACAAGGGCATTCTCCCTACCTCGGTCTAGAAACCTGCTTTCCATGCTCTTTTATTCTCGAATTCGGTTGTCTACGGCCCACTAGTCGTATTCTATTGCTTTATGCACTACATCATACATATTCCAACCCCGCAGCCGCAGCGCAGCACACCTCTTTGAATGAGAGACATGAAAGGAAGCCTAAACCCCACACGGGCAAGAACCTAAGCAAGGGCTTTAAACAAGGGTCGAGCAGGTTTCTTATTACCTAATGCGCTGGATCGTACCCTGCTCCTAAACTCTTACCTGTATGCGCTAGGTTGAACTACATAATGGATATCGGGAAACTCCGTTTTCAGAAAGAACGAGCTAAGGCTGGGGCTACTGGGTTCCACTCTTGGGATTGAGACGTAGAGTCTTGGAGGCTCCATAGTAGTTGTTAAATTATCATAGATAGTGGGTTAGTCGTATAGTTTTTAGTGGAATTATTGTTATCATAGCTGCCTATTAGCACCAGTTTTCTCTATCAGCCAGATGCTCGCTCTTGCTCCTATCCTAGGAGTAATAGGTTTCAAGCAAGTACAGTAAGACTCTCCTCTTTGGGGCCGTACGAAACCCAAGCAGTAAGCCTGAGCTCCGAATCGGCAGTTATAGAATTCAAATAACCTTGGAAGCAGTAGACAAAGAATGAGATCAAGACAAGAGCGACAAGGACAATAGAAAGAGTTGGTCAAAACAAGAAAAAGATTGAAACAAACAACTGGGGTTGAGGCACAAAGGGGGAAACCAGTTGCTACGAATAAGTCTTTCGTTACGGGCAACAAGGCTGGAGCTGCTGATTCATGTCTTTGCTTGCTCGTTCATCATCCTTACTTATCTTTTCTTTGTTTTCACTCTACATCCTAGACATTGGATAGTGTTTCTACATATAGTAATTGAATAGACATTGAAGCGGATAGCAGGATGGAGCTATTTTGAATAGACATTGAAGCGGATAGCAGGATGGAGCTATTACTGATTAGATTGAAGCTACTGCCTATGAAGCCCACTCGCTACTACCTTTTTTATGCAACTAAAGCCTATGAGCCTGCTATGCCGCACTGATAATCTGATATCCATGCCCGAAAGTCTTACTTTAAGGGTCCAACACCCCTATAGGAATTGCCCCACTGCTAGCAGGAATCCAATACTAGGAAGGTTGCAACTACCAGCTCCAAGGCTTAAAAACTGCCCGGATAGATTGGAACTATGCCAACATAACTTTGACTCATAACTAGGGAGCGAATTGCTACTTATGGAATAGAACTTAGTAAACAGAGCCTTACTTCATACTTGCACTCTATTGCTTCCGTCTCTTAGGCTTATTATCCTGCGTTCCATCCCTCTTGGTTCCACTCTGCTACCTCATTAACCGTATTCCCTATACATTTGGTTTAAGCTAACACTGATGACTTCGATTCTATAATTGCTACATGGGATTCCTTATTGACTTCTTTTAGAACCCAGCTACTACAGATGAGACTGCCACTATTGCCTATTGGTCTACCCTTTTCTTCTCTTCTGCAACATGCCTATGATACTTTAGCTGCTGATCCAGATCTTCGTTTTTGAGATTGATGTTCTCCTTGACCCTTGCCTTGTAGCGGTCGACCTCTTGTTGGTAACATAACTGATTGTCCCGCAGGACCCCCTTCTCCCAGTAGGCCTGTGATTGTTTAATCCAGAGTTGAAACGTATAGATCTAGATATAGGCTCATTTATATATGATCTCACAACAAATCATTTGATATATTAGCACAGAACTCTGTTAGCGCAACTAAAGCATCAGCTTCAACAACCCCATTGAAACAAGTGTTAGTGAACTCATTGCTAACGTACCACTTACTAATGCCATAAATAAAGGACAAGGACTCCATAACAACTCCTATTAATGAAATGATTATATTATTGCTTTGTTTTGTGTGACATTAGTTTATTACTTTCTTTGCTTTTGTATACGTTGCTTGTCGAGTACTTGCCTCTTTCTTTCTTTGTTAGGGACCTTCCTTTACGGAGATGGTACATAAATGAACTAATTGGTATCAGAGCCGATTGTAGCATCATAATTGCACTGAGTAGCATTGGAACCGGGAGCATAGGCATTGAAGAATAGAATAAAGGCCAGCCAAGGCTAAAAGAAGGTTTTGAAATTAGCGGGTTCTAGTCCGGTAGGGGAAGTTAGAAAGCAAGTAAAGTGGTCAGCAGGAGAAGAGTTAGTTCCGATATTGATTTCCAGTTGCCTTTTCCATTATTATTAAGAATTAAAAATAGTAGTTGACTTCCGTATTCGTAGTTAGATCTCATCCCCAGCTATGAGTTTAACCGTATTAGAAGCAATAGTCCAATTCTGTTAGTTAGGAGAGAAAGTCCAAATCTGGTGATAGTTCATTGTCTTAGTGCGCTAGTGAGTCTGTCTTACTTTCGAGCTGGATTCCCTAAGTAATAAGTAATAGAGTTAGGGCGAGCCGGGGGTATAGTAAGACTACTGGACGGTATAGTAAGGCTGCAAGTCCCCCTAGCGCATTTATTTATTCCTATATTGATTCTGACCCCTTACTTGATCAATTATAACTCCTATTATTTTGTGTGCTACATCGTACCTATAGTTCCATACGAGCTCTTCTATTTGGTATAATACCTTATGATTATTAGGCGCATACCACTTCCCTATATTCTGATTCTTAATGTAATGTGCTAGATCTATCCCACGAAGCAACTCCTATGACTCCAATTCTAAGTAGCGTTACTCTCTTGGTTGAGTCTGTTTCTCTTTAGATAACTACATTTACTAACAACATTTACTGCCGCTTCAACGTTAGCACTTAGGCATAACTACCAATTAGAGTATTTGTGCTACCTTCAGAAACCATTTGACCGTATTGTTACCTTAACTAAGGAAAATCATTCTATTTCTGGGTGGGCGGCTAAACTCCTGTAGGTTAGCTTCTAACTGCCAATCCTTCGTTTCAATCTTAATTACCCCAAGCCTTCGTTTCAATCTTAATTACCCCAGTATCAGCAGAGCAGTATGCCTCTCCGGATCTCATATCCTTATTTCACATTTGCTTCCTCTACCGCTAACGTAGTGCCCACTTGGCCGGGCTTACTTGCCCTTATCTCTTTCTTCAATTGATCAGTGCAGTTCAGTATACCTACCCACCTGACCTGTAATAGTGTATAAGCCTGTCCTTGCTCGCTTTCGGTCTTAAGCTCCTGTATTTGATTCCATGATAACTGGCATTGGATCTTACTTTTAGTGGTTACTTGTCTCTTTTGATACACAGTTTCGTTATCATGCCTTATCATTGCAAGATTGATTCTTCCATTACCTATTCTTATTCCTATGCTCTAGGGAGATCGCTTTTACTTAAATGAAAGAAGAAGTTACGCTACTTTCGGGCTGAGCTACGTAACTTTGAAGGCTAAGCGAACTACTCGTGGAATTACTACGCGAAAACACCTATGCTGCTTGTAAGGCTCGAACACTGCCTAACCATCCCTATTAAAAGAAAACCCTCTCAATAGGAAATCGACTATTGACAACAAGACTGACTCTTGACTTTCACTCCACAAAAACCTAAGTATAGCTTTCCTAGGCCCGACACTGTCCATTTGAACTCTTTAGCTCGAGATCCGGTCTGGTCTGTCCCTCTACACTTTCTATTAGAATATTCTCATCATACATTCTCTTTTATTTGCTTAGGTAGTTGCTTAGCTTAGCTACAATTGGAGAAAAGGGGTTTCTCGCTTTAGTTCTTTAGGCTGTTTTTCACTCTTTGACTTACTTGCTGAACTCTGGGCAGTTCCACTCTGCTATTCCTTTCCTTTATTCTGAACTACTAGCTGTCCTGTCTGGGCGAGCTCTCAGACTAATTCATTTCCTAGAACGTAGGACTTACTACTTAACATGGCTAACCATCATAGAACCAATGCCAACGATACCCTTTTCTTAGAAATAGGACTTTCGCTACTGTCTCTCGACCTAGCGCACCCCGACCTAAATCTGTGTATTTCACCCATGAGCCTGGCACTACTGCCCTAAAGCTTCCGGGGGATAACACTACAACACTTAGTAGAATTGAGCTACTGTGCCTAATAGCTTCACTGGGAACTCGACTGCTGGCAACCCGCACTAACTCCGGCTTACTACCTACCTGACAAGACTGCCTCTCCTGCACTCAAAACTTGTATTTCACCTATGCTTCTTCTACTAATAGCTACTTTATAGAATTGCTGCCTAACAGACATGATATGGATGCCCGGGCTAATCAAAAACAAACCCCATAAACAATAACTTGTGCTAATATCTACTCCGAAGAATACAAATACTAATGGAAGGGATCAAACACAGAAGAAAGACTTATAGATCACCCCAGCACTACCGATCTAACTTATTACATGTAAGCTCCCAGTACTAAAAAAGAGACTTGAGTCTGACTTTCTTTCTTCTTAATCCGGTGTACTACTAACGACAATCCTGTCCCTACTTGCCTTTTATTATTATTAAACTAATGGAACCAAACCCAGCTTTCCCACCCATAGCATAGGTCTTTCTTTGCCAAAGGCCAACTAGGCGCACCATCCTTGCTTTAAACTAAAGAAAACCCCTTTCATACTTGATCTTAAGATAAGGAATTACTACCTGCCTAGCTGGAACGGAGCTACCACCTAGCGAATCTTAGAAGAGAATCCCCCCGGTAGCAAGACTCGACTACTGCCTGATAAGACTCAGTTGGTGCATAGAGGAATCCAATAACTACAAACAAGACAGCAGCCACAGCCTCTAATACTTTCACTGGAAACCGGGGATCCGACCCCTCGTCCAAAGAGTAGGTCTCAGAGGCACTATGAACAGCATACATAGGCTAAAGCCCCTCGTCCAAAGAAGTAGGTCTCAGAGGCATTATGAGAACAGGCTCTGTGCACAAAGGCGGAAGTGTGTGTTTTTTGTTATTGCGTGGAAAGGGAGTGCGGGCTATTGGGATTGGGAAAAGTGGTCTGAATTCAGGTCTGTCTTCCTTATGCCTATCGACGGAAGAAGAAGTTCATCCAGTTCAACTACCTGGAGTGTAAGCTCGGATGCTTAGCTTGTAAGTAAGAGCCAGCAAACAAAACAGAAGCTGAAAAAAGAAGAGCGCGCCCAGCTAGCAAACGAAAATGATGCTTTACGTAAAAGAGCCAGCTAGCAAACGAAAATGATGCTTTACGTAAAAGAGCCAGCTAGCAAACTAAAGCTTAAATGAAGAAATAGCCCCAAAGGCGTATAATGGGCACTAATGCTAATGGGGACGGGGACCATCGATCAAGTTCGGAGCGGAGTAGGTCATTAAAGTAGGGCTTCTTTTAAGATCGAGGCGCGAAGTGTCGGACAATTATGCCATTCTACAGAAGTATTCTTTCTACAAAGGGAAAGCCTTTTAGGTAGGAAGGATCCCCAGAGATTCTTATATCATTCAATTCCAGTGGCTCGACCGGCGACAAACTACTAAATCTATGGTTTACTGGTATAACCTCATTTCGCCCAAGTTGTTGCGGAACCGGAAAAATGAAGCGGTTTTTCGCACAGCTTGCTCATAGTGTAGGTCCCACTTTTAGATATATATAGTGTTTGGCCGAAAAAGCATCGTACAGGTTGGAGTTATTACCTTCTTTTGACTCCATGGACCAAGCAAGATCTTCTTGAATATATGGGCAATAGCGATCTAGTTTAGTGGATCATATGGATGTGTAAAAAGCTTCTGTTATTATATTATATTATATTATTTGATTTTTATATTATTTTAATAAACTATTATTTTTATGAATTGGAACATCTCTTTCCATTTCGCCTAGGTCATATCTTTGTTTCGTGTGTCCCCGGGAAGAATTATCTCTCTAAATTATCGGGATACCACCTACTAAATTATCGGGATACCACCTAAATAAGGGACCAGAGAGTCAAATAGGTCGGGAAGAAATAGTCTGAGGTCGGGTCGGGCGACATACATCTTGGCCACCACCACTATAGATTGGACATATACAAAATATTTATTATATTATAAAATAAAAATAAAAAGAGATTAAATAAAAAGAAAAAGAGATTCTTTTTTGTTGACATAAGGTCTTTTCCCTCATTTACTATTCTATTTTATGATAAGGAAAATCATAGAGGAGTCCACGGAGCGGTGAAGGCGCTTTCTTTCACTCCTCAGAGAAGGGGAGATGGTTTCGAAGCTTCTAGGAATCCGGGGGGATAGATAAAAAAAAGAAACCCGCTCTCCAATCTTAGATGTTTCTTATACTCTAAATATGATGGATGCGTATGATCATAAAGCGGTTTGTAGTCCTTTTTTTTGATCCTCGTGGCTCTGCTCTCTTCCAACAAGATGTGTCCAAAAGATGCATCATATACAGAAAAGGAGTCGGGGAATTCCCTGACGCCTTTGTGGTTGGTTGGATAATATATGCAAGCAATGATGTGCACTTGCCCGGACATCGCTTATGCCGTAAGTTTAACTAGTAACCCCTGGCCTGGAGCATTGGAATGCATCGCTTAGAAGATAATGAAGTATCTCGCGCATTGATCTTGATCTTTTTTATGGAAGAGAAGTCTTCTATTGTACTATAAGGATATAGCGGATGCGAATTAGGGTGTATGAAAGCAAATCAACTGTCGGGCTTAATGTATGGAGGATCTTTGATGGATGGTGGTCCAAAGCCCCCTTATCTCTCATCTTTTTTCTGGGTGCAGATGGATTCGTGGAGGGAAAATAAATGAATGTTAACTTTACTTTACCACTCGACTGAAAGTGAAAGAACTCAATTACTAAATGGAGAGGATAAGTGCTATTCAAATGTATAACCCACCGATTCCGGTGTTAGGGCTAATATGCTTTATTCCTTTCATTTTTCGGTATATAGGACAGGTTTCTTGTTGGCAATATGCCCCTTTTTAATGCCACCCCCGGCTCAAGCCATGAACTTTAGGGAGGACCGTCAGCAAATGATGCATTGTTCCCCGAAGAAGCAGATTGTTTGGTGACATAGAGATTATTAGGTGCCATAGGCGGACCAGGAGATAATAAGTATGAGGCGGTGGCCGGTCCCAGTATGGAATTGCATCACCACCACATCTCGGATGTCAAGATTCCTCTGGATAAGCAAAAGTGAATCGATAAACCCAATGGATCAAAACTACTGAATGAGGCATCCACGTCATCAAGGAAACTATTCCTTTTTCCCATAAAAAAGAATCGAGGGGACATTGATTAGCTGAGGAGTGGGGCCGGTCTAAAAGGGTGGAATTTCGTTTAGCCCGGACCTTTACGTGACTCAACTTAATGAGGGCAATAAAGGAATAGATAGGAATAACTCACCATACCCTTTCTTCTCAGCCAGCCTATAACGAGTTAGTTACCGGGTCATAAGCATGCGATAGGTTTGGTTTTCTATATATGTAAGTACCCTTCATTTGGTAGCCTCCCGACTAGGAAAGAGCACTTTCTGGCAACAGGATCTACTCGAATAAGTCCTCAAGTATCTCTTTCGGGATAAGATAGGCTTCTTTCCACGCCCAACCCAAGGAGTTGACTTCTCGACCGATAGAGGAACGGCAGCATATTCGACGATCGTAGGGAACTTCAACATCTTTCCTATTCATAAGGTGGGAATAAAAGGAATGCAACAGCTTCCGCCGATCTTTTAAATAGCACTTATTCTCTCTTTTGTAGAGAGTCTATAAGATGCGGAAAGAAGAGTGAGTTATCAAGCGCCCGGGATCGCCCTATTTTCAATAGTGGAAAAGGCTTTTATTTCTTTTATCTTTTAATTGAAGTAGAGGGGATTTTGATATCTATATTGATTTTTCTTGGCTCTAAATCCTATTTTATGGGGCACCAAGAAAGAAGGCAAGCAATAAGTATAGGCAAAAAACGATTTAGGAGTTAATGAGGTTCCTTCAGAGCAAGCAAAGATTAGAGCCAGCCGGGTTAGTTACCCTCTTCTGGTTAGTTACCTGATTCCATCATACCTGGCTAATTCCTCTGTTTCCGCTTATGCACTCGAAACTGCTTCTTCTCTCAACTGGACTAAAACAGTAATGGAATCTCTCTCTCTTGCATGCATAGTACAGAATTAGAGTAAACAAACGACTTCTTTTTTGCTTCTTATCTATACTCCTTACGCTTGTCCCGGGTACAGCTGCCTAACCTGTTCTTACTGCTGCTGATGAATTCTATATGGGCTCTCCTCGCTCTTTGCCACTACCTTGAGTTTAGCCCTGGAGTTGAGCTTAGCGCTGTGACTTATTGACTTGTTTATTCCTTTGCGAGCTGTACTTTCTTCTTTGTTGGCGTAGAGGTAGATAAAGTAATAGAATCTGAAGTGCAATTGTAAGTTAAGTTGCAAGACGTTCAGAAAGATGTGAGTCAGCTGAGCCCCCCAGTTGTAGATCCTAGCCGAGAATCATAAGTTTGAGTTTTGTCAACAAGAGAAGTAGATTAAACATAAGCTGGATCCGGTACAGGCTTTGAGGGGAATAAAGATCATCAGGAGAGGAAGCTGGGGCAACTATACCCGGCCAGATACGGAGATAGAGAAAAGAAGAAGTATACATATCCGGAGTCGGATAGGAGAATTCACTAGCGCACACTTCCCTTTGTGTGAGAAAAGTACTCTGGCTTTGATGCGAGGTCAGCTTTTTTGATATTCGATGGGGGCCAAGTTGATTTTGTTTATAGTAGGGTTTGGTCCAAGCCATGTCCTCCCCAGTTCTATTATTGTATGCCCAAGCTCAATTCTCTCTAACCGCCTCGCGCTTTCTAACTTACTCTTACGGCTATCACTCTTCAATTGCTTAGCGGAGTTCTGTATTACACCCACAAACCAACCTACGATTCTTCTACTACTATCAATAAGGGACTGAGCTACTACTACAATGGAATGGAACTGGGACACTCCGCCTTATCTTACCCAGCTATCAAACAAAAACTGCTTAACTAAATTATTGTATTTGATTTCTTGGATTTACTATTTTACTTATTAGTTTAGTTAGTTGTTAGTTCTCTTTTTTTGTTTAGTTAGTTCTCTTTTTTTAGTTTAGTTAGTTCTCTGCTTTTGTTTTCTACTTCTTTTTGTCTACGGATTAACCTTTCACCTGACGTTCGCTACTATTTTATCCTATGATAAGGGAATCGACTAGTACTCCGGAGACTTAGCTGCTCTAAGACGGGACAGGGGATCGTACAAATACTAGTGAGAATTGATAACTATGCCGACAATAATGAAAACAGAGCTGGAGAACGACACGGCCTGCGCCTTCAACTCAACTTAGTCTTGCTTTACTTCCATTGAGTCTTCCTTTCCAACTTAGATTCTGTTTTAGTAGTAGTAGTAGTAGCCGGATTCATATTATTAGTTAGTGGTGATAAGCCCGAGTGTGGCGAGTTGACGCATTAGTACAATTCTATGTCCCTAGTGGGCATTCTCATCGGCTCGGCGTGAGTTCAAACCCTTTTATTAGTAGCTCCATCCGGGTTGCGGTGCCTGTGCCTCAATTCTTTGTCCCCAGCTCCACTCCTCATGAAACTTACTGCGGGGAGCTCCCATACGCAAGCAATAGGATCGTACCCATGAGTTTCAGGATTCGAGAGACAAGCCCCCTACAAACTAGAGAATAAAAGTAAGCACAATTAGAATAGAAGTAAGCGAGGGCAGACTTACCTTAAGAGTCAAAGATGTCGGTAGTAGTAGTAGTAGGCTAATAGGCAGGGCAGTCGGGTTGAGAAGCGAACACAGGTAAGGCTGGTCTACTTACTTGAGTAGTAAGGCGTAGTTCCTAACAAGTAAGGCTCGGTTACTTATTTCTATTCTATTCTTTTCATAATAATAGTAGCGTGTGTTTTCTTGTTTGTTTTCATATGATATTATTAGTATAGCTACCCTTGGCCCGGTATCCTCAATCATGTGTTTCATTAGAAAAAGTATGAGTTCCATCTGCTAGTTAGTAACTCAATTCTTCTAAAAAGGAAAGTCAGGCCTATAGCAGGACAGAAGGTATAGTAAGACTGATCGACAAGGTAATTATAATAGGAGTAAGGGAAACTAAGTGCTTAAGTACAAGTATCAGAATTCCAGTAAGTCGGTTGAGGCGCATAGGGAATAAGGTAAGACTAAACCGAGAGCATATGTCCTATACGTTGCTTATCGAGTTCAATTGTTACATAGTGGGGGCGGTTTTCAATGACAAATAATAATTCCAGTACGGTGTCATCCTGTCATCTTGTGTCGGTGCTATAGTTTCATATGCTAAACCAATTATGATACACCATCTTTAATAGTTGCATAAAATTATTGATAATATAGTATAGGAAACTTAAGAAATACTATATATAGGAAACTTAATAAATAATTGCAGCAGAAAATGAACCAAGTGCAAATAAAAGCCAGCAAGTGACAGGCTACATTTTGGGAGTAGTTATTGTGGCTAGCACAGGAGGAATGGAATGCGCGGAACAAATACTCGAATGGAAGTTGTGGCAGTAAGGCCTAGAGCAAGGGAGTGGCAGGAACAAGCCCAAGAGTGGTCAACTAATAAGCAAGCTCAAAAGCAAAGACAGTAATAATTTTTGGTGGGGGAGTCCTGTCCTCTTCTAACTAGCTGGGGGAGACAGTAAAGCTAGGTTCAATGCAGTTAGCACAATAAAAAAGGATGATAGCACATCAGCTTCGATGTCAGCAGTAAAGCCCTGTTAGTGGTGGGTGTATTCTTTATTACGAGGTTGGTTCTTTCTTTTTAGCTTACTATTTCTTTTTACCTGCGTACCACCTGTTACTGATGAGTGAAATCATGTATTCGTAGCTTAATTCCTTAAGTACGCATTCAGTCTGGTAGGATAACCCATTGCAGTAGTGTCGAGCAGGAAGTAGTAACTGGAATCCAACTCTTAATTAATACTTACCCCTGGGGGCGTGTATCAAACTCTGTTGCTTGGGACTCCTATTGACAAGAAGAAAGCTATGGCCAACTGTCATGTCACTTAATTATTAAAACTTCCCTGCCCTAGCTCTACCTATAAACTGACCTTCCCCAGCGATACCTCTCCAATATAGAAAAGTAATTGAAAACCTCTACTTTGAGCTAGAGCACCAACTTCTGCTTATTCTTCCTTACTATATTACTCGCCTTAGTCTACTTCTCTTTTGATACTCATCAGTCTCCTGGTTTCCAGCAGTAACCTTATTCTTAGTATCAGTAAACTATTCTTAGTGCCCTGACTTTAGAGTGGAATTCTGGATTTACAGTGCTGTTGTCGGGGAAGAAAGGTACGTTCAGCTACCAAGTTGGAAAGTCGGAACTCCACTACCAAGCAGTCAAGTAAGAGACGAGGGCGTATCAGAGGAATCACACTCACAACTAGGAATAAGCGAAGTAAGAAGCGGGAATAAAAACAATGCTAACAGGAATGCACGTATGCCCCAGTCGATCTACAAATATAATAGTTCGTATGGAAGAACACAATAAATCAACTAGTAAATAAGA
The DNA here is from genome assembly GCA_021527575.1 of Ensete glaucum. NCBI lineage: Eukaryota > Viridiplantae > Streptophyta > Magnoliopsida > Zingiberales > Musaceae > Ensete > Ensete glaucum. The sequence goes on along the minus strand of JAHSUZ010000016.1, from coordinate 487,016 downwards.
ATAAGTAGCTCAATTACATCGACCCTTGTGTGACTTCTCAGTCTGAACTACCCTTCTCTCTTTCCTTCCTACTGGCCAACAAATCTGTTTTGTTAGTGCAAGTTTGTCACTGCGCTCACTAGCCTCATCACTCGGGGGTCTTTGCTGTATCTCAGCATGTTCCTACTGCCTTCTATTTTGTATCGTAGGTGATTATTGTGCTGACTTGTATTCATGATAATTCTTCTGTTTACTTATATTTGTATGCATTGATTTATATGTGTTTCATAATGTAGCAAATAATTCTAGTTTCATAGTCGTTTGCGTATAGTAACCATCTAGTTTACTAAGGATAACTACAGGGATAAAGAGTTGGACTGGTGACAACAATCATGAAATGCCGGACATACAACTCATAAGTCGAAGAATGGTCTGCTGGTGGTCAAGGGCCGGGTAGCAAGACTCGACTACTTCCTATATAAGACTCGCTTACTGGGGTGACTTCCGTTACGGTATATCAGGTTTACTTTCCAGTTTCTAAGGATGCCTCTACTGCCTTAGGTCTTACTTCCCTATCTTTTCTTCTCTAACTGCATTTACTACCGCTACGCTCTTTCCCACTCTTTCGCTGAGATGGGAGATGCGGCTTACGATGCTAAGATAGGCAGTAGGGTCTTTTTCAGTTCCCCCCGAGACTTGACATCTTATTAAGAAAGAAGCCGAAGATGGAGCAGTTGAGGAAGCGGTAGAAGGACATGGAGATAGAATAGAAATAGAGATGTATCCTGAATAGTAGGAGATAAAGAGGATACTGGATCTTGAGAAGGAGCAAGAGAATACTAATCGAATTGCAGAATTGAGTTGTGGTCTAAAAAGTAAGAGAAAGAATTGGATCTCTTATTGAACCCGGGGATAAATATGTAAACATCCTGCTAAAACTCCGTATTCTTATATACTTCCTTACCAGCTACTGCTTCTTTAGAAAGTTCCCAACCACCATGGATACCCTCACCTGCGTTACCGATGGATATTCTCTTCTTCTATTGGTGCTCTTCAAAAGTCAGAATACGGCTACTATAGGTATGATCTCGTGCATAAGGCTCTTCACCGGCCCCTAAGCTCAAAAAGGTAAGAATAGAACTGAAAACCTCTACTACGAGTACTCAAGCTGATAGTGGAACAGCTTATTTTGCATCAACCAACGGCTGATTAACTCCCCAGAGCCAGAGCGGATGGATTCTCGCGCAGCAGCTTAAACATAGAATATTGTTATTCCGAATTACTACTAAACTTAGGTCACTCACTTGCTTTCCAGTTGACTAATAAGGCTATTGCTTTTGTCCAGGTGCCATAGAGAACATATCATAAAGATCCCAGGTGTCCATATAGAGAACTCACCATAAAGATCCCCGTGAAGAAATGCTCACATCTAACTGATATACTGCCCACCCGTGATAAGTTGCAAGAGCCAAACTTAGTCCCTTTGAGCATTAATGACTAGTTAAACCAATTACATTACTCTACCCCGTTAATTAGGTGGGTCAAGTAGGAAGTGTCCCAGCCGTCGAAGTTAGTTGTTTTTCTTATAGTTAAGATAACTTTCTTTTAGTTCAGTAAGGGAGATACCAAAACTCTCTAACACTGTAAACCGACGAGCCAAGCCCTGTAGTTAGCGATAGAGTTTTTTGTCTTTCTTAGCCTGTGGGGGAATAAAGGATAATTGCGCCAGGACGGGCTCGGGTGAATGATACCTACCTGGCCTAGGGTGAATTATACCTACCTGGTAAATCCTGCCACAGAGGTTGTTTTCCACGTGTATTGGAATTGGATTTCAGTGTCGCTCGTAGAACTCTATTGATCTCGGTCGAATGAAGCAGAAACTCACCTCCTGTCACTAATCTCTGCCTCCCCCGAGGATTGGAAAGGAGCCATTTGCAGCTAAAGTTTCAGCAAGGACAGGTCTTGATTTACACATACCAAGGCCCTCTCTAAAGGGTCAGGACCATAAGAGAGTAATGGAAATTCAACTCACTTCCTTTTACTTGAGAAAAAGAATATCTGTCCTGTCCTGTCCCATCGATACTCTCCAAAGAATGAATAAGATAATGAATTGATAATAAGATAGTTAATTGATATATTGTTTGCCGACTTTCTCTTATGCTCCAACCCACTCATATCGGAATAAGAGTAGAATGTGCTAGGAAAAGTCCGTAACGAAAGTACGCCTGCGCGCTCTATGTATTGAACAATCACCGAACTACTCTATGCGTACGATCGATCAAGTTTGGGCTATGCTTTTGCCATTGCTGGGCATTCTGGAAGAGCTCTTGGTCGCCCATAGCTAACACGCTTACTGGAGTCTCGGGGTGCCAGACATCAATCAATCTTCTATTCCTTCCATTCAAACAGTCCAGTTTCAAATTCAGTTGTCGTAAATAAGAATATAGTAAATAATAATAATAGAATATAGAAAGAAAGAAATATATAGTCAATTCAATAAAAATAGAGAAATAGAAAGATTGGAATGCGAAGGAAGGCAGTAGACCCGGCAATTAGTTTGGAGTTCGCTTGAGTCAGTTCAGTCTCTTTGTTCTCCATATGTAGAAAGAAAGATGTCGTATCGAGAAGTTATTGGCCTATAACCGAGTTGTCGGTATCTAGAAGACAGACAGAATGCTTAGGAAAAAGTTAGCAGTGCTAACGGAAAGTAAGGGAGCTGTTTCAAAATAAAGACTATAAGTTCAGTCAGGAAAAAGAAAGACTAGTTCTCACTCAGCGGAGTAAGCTTTATTGTTGCCTCGCCTCCTTAAGCCCTTGCTTGTTCTGTGCGAAAGTAATCGTATGAAGAAGATCAGACCAGACTCAATCTAAATGATCAACTGCTCCAGCTACTGAAAGAGACTAAACTGAAGTACGGATGCGCAGTTCCCTTGATAGTGCCTAAGCGGGTTCCCCTTCAAGCGAAGGAGTGAGTGTACTCTCCTCTGATTTTCATCCATATCCGCTTATACTTAATTCAATTCCAGTCCTACTGATCCAACTGTTGTTGCAAGATAAGGTGTGTGTTTGTTGCTCGTGTCTGTAAGTAATGCAAAAGTAGTGTTCTTGGCGCAAGTTCAATTATTTGTCAAGAAGTTTTCATGTCTAATTAGAAACTGCATCGGTTAAGGGGTAAGTGAGCTGTTTTCCTAAATTCCTATGGGAGAGGGGATGCGCAAGAGAAACATAATATTCAAATCAAAGATGTGTGCAAGATAAACAAATGAATGTTTGAGTTGGCATGGCACTTCAGCGCAAGCAGATTCCAGTCGAGTAGCAATCGGGTCTTCAAGCCGAGACTAAGTTGTGATTGTGTTGGCAACGAGAGAGAATCGTCTAGTATATTGTCTCCTTTTCTCAATTCGACTTTAGCTTCTGCGTTACCTGCTTTTGCTCTTTATGTATCCTTAGGCTAAGCAATTAGGCCCTTCTCTACCATTGACCGAAAGCCATTTACCTATACTGAATTAGAACAGAAAGGGAATCAGGATATTCCTAAACGGAAGATACTGACTCTTGATACTACCCACTTTGAACTGCTTCGTCGGGAGCTCACACTGCTTCTGAACTTGTTTCTGTTGCTTTAAGAGTATCGGCACTACGAGTTGCTTTAAGATCGGCGTTAGGGGGACTTTTCATCAGCAGGTCCGAGTGTTGTATCTCATCTCTTGGACAAAGCTATGAGTATACCACCTTAGAGATAGTAGATAACTAAGTCAGAGGTACAATTGCTCTTAACCAACCGGCGTGCCCAGTGCTCTGTGCTCTTCAATTTCATTCTTTAAATCGAACTTTCACTTGAAGAATTTCCCTTTCAGAATGATTTGTTGCGCTTATAAAGTATGTAGTTATTGTTTTGAATGAATGCGAGAGGGGTAATTTATACTCTGAGTAAGGAAAAGAAGCAGTTGGAACGTAGGAGCGCACTTGATTGAATGAAGTATTATTGGCAAGGGCATAAAGATGTGGATCAACCAAGGGCAGAAAGAGAACCAATGGAATTGAAAACAAGCATATAAGTTGGTTCACCTATGATACGGGAAGGAAGTAGAGTTGTTGAATGAGGGTGGAGACAAGCAACTACTAATGACCAAGCAATGAGATGAGTAACCAAACTACTATAACTACTATGAAACTCCAACTATTATACTAGAAAAAGGTGTTTAACTAAATATCTATAGATAAAGGTTTCACTAAATATGAGTTATTACAACTCTTTTTTGGTTTTATAGATCTTTGTCGTAGCGAGCGGGAGAGGGATTCTGATTTCGGGGGCTATAGCTCCTTGTCGTATTGCTCCAACTCCCTTTTTCGTAAAAAAGAAATAATCAGTAGGATTAAGGATCAGGTCACTAGAGAAAGAATGAAAGGCAGCAACCAAGTTTTACCTACGGAAGAAGCCATTGGGAATTAGATTTTCACGGAACTCCGCCAAGCGCCAAGACACTACGTTAGTGTCGCGGCAGCGGACTATTAGTTGCGCGGCTAGCGCCGCTGCACTCTTTCGCCGCGTAACATTAGTAGTTACTTGCCCCCGATAAAAAAGGCAGCAACCTTCTTTTAGCTAATAGATCACCCGAAACGGATTGACTTTTATCGTTTTCCCGGTATTTTTTATAGCAACCCTGTTTTCCTTCATAGATGATCTGAAACAGACTGAAAAGTTATGAGAACTGCTGCCGCGTAACCAACTGACGCTACACCAAGCAACGGTTACTGTTGCGCGGAGGGCGCTCAACAGCCGCGACACTAATAGTAGGGCTTCACTGACGCGCTACATTAGTAGTAGCTTGTCGTCTTGTCTAGTAGTTACTTGTCTACTTGGCCCCGGGTTTTTTGATAGCAACCCTGTTTTCCTTCATAGCTTGGTCAAAACAGACTGACTTTTATCGAGAACTGCTGCCGCGTAACGACTGACGCGTAACGTTAGAAGTTACTTGTCTACTTGGCCCGTGTTTTTTGATAGCAAAGTGTTTTTCCCTAAGTGTAGCGGCGCTCTTAGCTTGGTCCATCTCATTGCATTCGCTGACCTTGCTCTACTGCTTGTAGGATTTAACTACTCATAGCCGAGCCGGGAATCCAGCTCATAAGTGACAGAACTAACACTCAACAGGGAATTCACTAACCGATACTGTGGCTTTCACTGCTACTCATGAGAACAGGACTGGTGCTTTTCTGAGCTAGTGCCAACAGTACTTTCACCTATAGTAGAGACTTAGATTAATAGGTACGATCTTCTAGTGCATCTTAGGTACGATGTAGCGCATACAGGAACCAAACTACTGCTACAAAGGATTCAACTACTATAGCTACAAGGCTTTTACTACTAGAGTTGAACCAAAAAACGGATTCTAAGAATGAAACGGTGCTTTTCACACTTTAGGGACCTGCTAGCGAGGCTATCTTCAACAGAACTTTCTGAACCAGGACTTGCAACTGAACATAAACCAGGGATTCCACTCTAACATCTGCAGCTTCCTTTCGAACAGCTTATTCTAGATACGATTCTTGAGTTGACTTAACCATACCCACTCACTTGCTGCCTCTGATCCAGGTAAAGCTTCTTATAGGATTCTGCTTTGTATTCCATCTTATGCTTCTGCACCTGATCCGGGTGATTCATTCTCTCCTCGCTACATGGGCAGTTGGTTGAGATTCGCATTCCTTTATTTATATGATTACATTCGCACCCTGACCTGAGCTAAGGAATAGCAGATAGTCCGCGCCTATTGAAAAGAAAAGAATTGAGTGCACTACTGCTTTCAAAGTAAACAGAGCAAGCAAGCTGCTTAGGAATTAAAAAATAAAAGAAAGGAAGCAATACTATGTTTAGTGTCTTATATATAATACATTATCCTTAAGTAAGTGTATTATCCTTAAGTAAGTGAGATTGTCTTCGTTGAGTTCGATTCCCACCAGACAAGCAAAGCAAGGCTGATCTCCAGTAAACCCAGAGGACTCTATTTAAGCAAAGGGAGTGTCGGGAGTCAAATACAACAATAATATACAGGAGTTTTGGACGGAGCGCTAGACTCTAATGAGTTGTTGCCCGTATGGGGATAAGGATAAGTAAGATTTAGTGCTCGGAGGAAGGGTTTCGGAGTTAGTCCTGTACTGTAGAGCTGGGTTCTGACTTTCCAGTTTGACCAATACTACTGAGTTAAATTATGAAATTCATGCTCCAAATTCTCTTGCTGCCGGTCCCATCTTAGCTTAGCATCTCCAAAAAGAGTGGAGCTAAGGGCACTTTAGTCTTATTCTTCCCTAAACCATCTTCTCAGGCTTAAACACGAGCAACACAATCATAAACTTCTACTCTCTTCCCGTTAGGGAGCCCCACTCTATTCTTTTGACCGCTACTTTTGGTTCAGGCTTCACACCTCGTCTACAACACTAGCACCAAATCCCCACTTAATCCTGCTGAAGAAAGACATTCTCTCGTATCGATTAAAGATAGAAAACATTATGTTATTTAGAGTCCGTCCTTTCCTGGAGCTAGAGACTGCACTGTAAACTCCATCTTTAGCCGAGTCCACCAACTACGGATCTTTATCCTGCTGATGATCGAGTCGACTCCACTTTCCTTTCCCTATTGTATGACTCTGATGCTGCATTCACTTGATTTGGAATCTGATCGGGGCGCCCCCTTTTCTTTATTAAGTAAAAGAATGGCGACTTAGCGTTTATTGATTGCACAGGTCTAACTTGAATTGATAACTTTGATCCATGCTTTGATTCTCCAACTAATGCCTATGCGCCTGTCGCTGCTTACCTCTTATTCTTACTTAGTTACCCCTTTGACTCACTCTTACATTACGGATTCTTTTGCGCGAGAGCTCTGGTCTAAACTCTTTACTGTTAGTTTTAGTAGTTTACTGCTTACCTTCATTCTTTACCTAAAGACTTGGATTCTTTAATGAAATAGTGATTCAAAGCTGTCTTTACTGTCGGCCTTGCCCTTGGTCCAATAACTCATTCCTTAGGGAACTCCACAAGTGCTATACCAATACCTTAACCACAAAATAGGAATGACATCAATACTACTCGGGCTTATACTCATAACCGAGAAGCCAATTGTTGCATTGCACCTAGAGCTGTCCTTCTTTCTTTCCAAAAACTGCTATTCCTGTCTCTGATTCTGACTTTTGTCTGTCCTCTCCAACTGCTAACTATTAGAATGAGACCGCTACTTATAGGGCTTTGTTCCTGGGTTAGAATCCTATCTATGTGAGTTTAGTAGTAATCCAACTGCAGCACCTAAAGCATACCCTTACTTGCTTCTAGCCTGCCCTGCCTTGCTTACAGTCCTGTTGCTACTTACTTTTACTCTTACTCCACGTTTCACTCTTCTACTTTATTAATTAAGTCTTCTTTTCCAGCTCCAGTATTAGTAGCCATTCCTATACTTATTGACTCAATGCCTACATGGGAGTGTGAGCCGGCCCTTGCTGTCTATTAGTTTTCAAAATGCATACCTCTATTCTTTAGCGAGTCCCCCATACCTCTATTCTTTAGCTGCTGATCTGATCTTCAACTTCTATTACTTCTTTTTGTTACTTACCCGCATTCTTTACTAATGATTTCAGGGTCTTTGCTTACTTTACTTTAACTTAAACTAATACTAATCAGGATTGGATTAGTGCTTCCGATGCTTGTTCTTTTGTAACAAAGAATAGAACCACTGCTCTTAGGAATGAGCTAGTGCCCAGAACGCACAGAAAGGCAAGGCTTTGCCCCTGCCCCAATAAAGAGGTAAGCTCATAAGTATCAGCATCAACCTAATAGCGGAGAATACGAATGCTACTATGGAATACTACCTACTATGAGAGCTCAACTATTACCTGATAGAATGGAGCAGCTGGCTAAGTTGGGGAATGGAACAGCTGCCGATGGCTCTAGCTATAGTGAGGAAGGACAGTGAGGAAGGGCCAGCAGTTAAATAATCCAATAAGGTAGTAAGCCTCGGGAACGGTAGCTCGAGTCTGATAGTTGCTACTCAATCCCTAGCTCCTTTCTTATAGTTAGTAGTCCAAATCAAATCCTCTGTACTAAAGAAAAGAAGAGAAAAGAAAAGAAGAGAAAAGAAGTTAATCCATAAGTTACAGACGGTGCGCGCAGGGGTGATACTGGTACACTGTAAACAAAGACTGAAAATGCCACTGGAAAGAATTAAGTAAGTAAGTAAGTAACAACTAGCGCTGGAAAGATTGGTACTATCTACAACAAAGTACACCTTTGGAAAGCATAGCTATCAGACGAAATTGTAGCAGTAAGAGTAAAGGTCAGGGTTCTGAGACTTAACCCAAGGACAGAGAGAATCCAAACTACAAGATAGTATTTGTACATGACCAATATATGCCAATAAAAGAAAGACAGTATTATTAATGAGTAACACTAAATACCGAATTGCAGAATTAAAAGCAGTGGTATCAATTCCCAGTTGTGAACTATCGTCTATAAGCCTAGTAGTCGATTCTAGTATACCCGGGCCCTTCTTCTAAGAAAAAGTATGAGTTTAGTAGTAAAGTAATACTGATGGACAGGAAAGTCAGCTCCTAACTAAAGCACAGGGGAATGAAAGAAGCAAGTGGAAGGCATCAACTAACAAACCGGATTTAGGCCCCGGTAGGACAGAGTCAAACTAACAAACAACAATTTCAGTGGTAAGGGGTTTAGGGCAAATACTAAGATGTGGTGTATTAGTAGCGGATCCACCACTACTTCCCCTCGTTAGCTCCATCCTTATTGACGATATCCAGTTTACTTATGACCCCCGGGAATCAAACTAAAGAGTCCGTTTTGAACTTAGTACTTCAACTGGTGCTTCTCGGGCTGCGACTACTATTATTGGAATTTCACTAGTACTTTCTAGGCTAGGAAATGAACTACTTAACTCCAGTTTTGCTTTACTTGTATACATTGCGTTGTTGCTTACTTGCGAGCTTCCATTACTTGCTTTTAGCCGTTAGCTACTTCATCTAAGCCTATATCCCCTATTTCTCGTTCTTACTTCCCTGTATCTGATTCCACTGGTCCGGTCTCCTGCTTTTGACTTGTATTATTCATTTAACCTTGAATTCTTCTATTGTTCCCCAGCTGGCCTGCCTTACTACCTACGAGAGCGCAGGCGCACAGCTACTACTATGGGATACCACTTATGAAAACAAAAGGCGGGGGATGCCGCGAATGCGTAACCCGGATGTGGGGATCAAAGCACTGCTTCCTAGGCTGCTCTTCCTTTGTCATAGCCCGCCCTTGCTCACTTATAGTCTGACTTACCCCGCTCACTTTTTAGCTACCGATCCACTATCTTGTCGATCAATCCGGATATTATTCCCACTCACTTTGGCCCGGTTTCAAACTTACTCGTTAACTAGCCCAGCCTTATTGCCTATTACCATTAGTCTGCTCCTCCGAACTACAAAACTATACCAACCCGCTTTGCTGCCTATGATATGAGCCTGCCTTTACTTGTGTTTAGTCTTGCTTGTTAGTTAGTTACTTATACTACTTGAACGTTGAGTTAACTCTGGATTCTATGTTTTATTGTTATTGAAGTGGAGGCGTGGTTCATAAGCTAACTCAGGGGAATTTAATAAGCGGAGTATTAGAACTTCAGGTATATGCGTATATCAACTCTAAGGTGAGTACATCCCTGCCAAGAAGTAAACTTATTTATTAGTCAAAGAATCGGACTACTAAGTAAGGGACGAAATAAATACTAGAAAGACCAGACCACCTCACCTCGTTACACAGGTTTCACTTAGTGATATCAGATTAATAATGACAACAAGCCCATATAACTGCTACCAATACTTGAACTAATCACTGGGAATTCAAACAAGAAAAAGGGAATCCAACACAAAAATGAATAATCAGAAAAAGGAGGATAGTAGGTCGGAGTGCTAGTTCGAAAAGAACAAAAGGGGGAATTGCACCCAGAAGCAATAATTGAAAAAGCTAAGCCAACAAAACGAAATACAGAATGAAGTAGCGCGCGGGGGCATATGAATGAACAAACAAGAGCATTTAGATACGGGAGCCATCTTTACAGTAAGGCCGAAGATAGGGAAGTGCACATCCATTAGTTAAAGCATAAAAGTAAGCAGCACGGGACCGATAGAAAGCAAAGACAGACTAGTAGAAAAGGAATAGAAGATTTAAAGCTGCTCTTCCTGACTATCATTATCAATGTCCTCATTGGCCTCCGCACAAAAGAAAGGAACTACTTACCGATAAGGGCTCTCAATACTACTGGAAAGGCCCGAACTCCTAATAGAGAAGTTGTCTTCTAGGGTGCCATATCAAACTAATGAGTCTAAGGATACGGTCTAGTGCATGCATTCAGTATTCCTTTTAGTATCTCCGAAATAGAAATCAACTCGGTATTCAAAGAATGAAAGGCAGCAACCAAGTTTTCCCTACTGAAGAAGCCATTTGGAAATTCTCTTTTCACGTTTTCCCGGCAAAAAAGGTAGCCAAGTCAATTTCCTTCATAGCCGGGTTCATCGAAATGATATTTTTATGTTTTCCCGGGTTTTTTGATAGCAAACGAGTTTTCCTTCATTGCCGGGTGCAAAAGATCTGTCTTTTTTCGTTTTCCCGTGAAAAAAGGCAGCAACTCGATTAATCCAGTAGTATATTTGCTTGATTACTTAATCCAGTAGCAGATCTTCTTTCCATTGTGAGTTTCGAGTCCGAGTTGGAGAAGGATCTACTGCGGTGTAAGAGAGTCGTTAAGGTGATGAGTCTATTTCTGTTTGACTTGCTGATGGTGGCCCATTTCTGTTTGACTTGCTGATGGTGACCCATCTTAAGCTTCCGCTGTTCCTAAGCTTGCTGATAGTGATCCACCAGTTGCTTCTTCCCTTTCTTATCCCTGCCCTGATAGTAATCTAGTATTTTCTAAGTGTTTTGATTATCCCTGTATAGTGTTTTAAAGAAGTATCCGCCTTTCCTCATAATAAGTAAGCTGATATGCTCATAGCAGGAATGGCGAAGCACGGGGGATAACGTGTAGGATAAATGGAAGTTTGATCTCTTGCCTTTGTCCGATCTATCTCTTTCGTTGTGAAATTCAAAAAGCTTTTTTCTTCCTTTTCAAATAAGCTTGGCTCAATCTCTCTTTGTTTTTTGTTACACTAATTTGATTAACAAATACCTGTGTCGCATTATCATAAGAAGTCATTACTCGCCAAATGATAAAAGGAAAAAAGCCCTAATAAAATGACAACTTGCAGAATTTGTTGACATTGCAGCTTGATCAGTCAGTTACGATGACATTAACCATTCTATAAATATAAGCAAAATAAATTCGAAAAGAAACCGCCGAGCAACTACTAGACAAGCCACTACGGCAACAAGTAAGATGAAATAGGATTCCATTAATGATTCAAACAGTCCAGTCTCCGCCCAACAATACTAAATGAAGTGGGTGAGCTGTTTGATGACATTCCTAAATGATAGGCGAGGCGGGTTATATAGTAGATTCAATGAATTTACAGTTTGACTCGGTGCTCGATAAGAAAGTTATGTTTGAGTTGCAAGAGCAGAAGCAGAGAACCAGGCAATTTGACTTCTTGTACCGGGTTGGTTACTTCCTTCTATAATACAGAGCTTCAATTATCCTTGAAACTTTCAACTTTACCTCCCTTTTACCTCCAATATGAATATGGGTTTTGAACCTAATGCTTCAGAAGTATAGTTAGTATCCAGTTAAAGTTCCAAGTCCAGGTCCAGGCCCAAGATCATAATCCTGAACTAGATCTGTTGCATGAGATGGATTTTCATTAGGATAAGAAGTGGATCAAGAATAGCGTGTTAGGGAGCTCAATCTCCTTTCTCATGCCTACGAGGTGGTGTTGGGAAGAAGGATTACTATTACTGGTTGACTCACTGCTCGAAGAATAGAATAGTTGGAATTCGTAGTTTAAGTTGTTTGTTAGCTCGATCGAAAGATGAAGTCAAAGTTGTCTACGAGATAGGTAGGGTATACAAGGTTATCTGGGATAGAGGTTCAGGTGCTTGGCTCTAAGTCGGTAAAGAGTGTTTGTTTTGATTGTGCTTGTGTTTAAGTAAGAAAGATAAGGATCTGTATCTAAAGCGGGATGAGGGAAGCAGTGGTATTTACATCTTTCTATACACTTGACCTGGCGTACTATAATCCATTAAGTCTTAGGTGACTGATAGGGATACAAAGCAATCTTCTGCTTCTGCGTTCGATGGATTCCATTCCGGTATTTGTTAATCAAACAAGCAACGACATTAGAGGGCGCCTAAATTCCAATTCCGGAGTTGCACTCGAAAGAACTGTAACAGTAGATTCCATTTAGTAGCCAAAAACTGTCGACCACCTCTACTTTCCCTTGCGCTTGCAGCAGACTTTTGAACGGCAACACCTCTCTTGGCCTTATCCTTCTTCCTCACCTGTTTTTGCTCCATCTGATGCTTCTTTTCCGAATTCGGTTACTTTAAGTGCATATTTATTGTTGGCATACTCCGCCTATACGCATGTAGACTTTTTGCCCTTGCTTTAATTAAGAGCGAATATCCGCGCTATAAGCCGAAGATGTATCTGTATCTGCTCCACCTATAACTACTGGCTCTGCCCGCTTCCTTTCACTCAACGAAAACAGGACTTGTTCAAAACACTCCTTTTGTTCGAGGTCAAGTTGAATAGAATACTCAAGTGGGGTTCGGGCGACTCGAGAATCATAATCGTAAGATGGATGCTGAAGCTGGATACTGACTTTGGATACCTAACTGTTTGGATATGGAACTTATTCTTCTATTGTCGACTCAACTGCCCTTGCTTCTTCTGGAGCAATACTGGAATCTGGATCTTGAACTGGATCTGTAATTCGACTTTCAACTGCTTCTTCTCTCTATGACAACTAAGGTCAAGCGCCAACTTTTGCCCTTATGATACACATTTCTTTCCTGTCAACTAACACTTTCAATTCATAAGCTTACTTTGGTTTGGCACTAAATATTCTGGAGGTCGACCTAACTGGCACAGCTTTTCTAAATAGGATGATCGATCTTAGAACAGGAGCTGGACTACTTTTGTTTTGTCTCCAAAAGAAAAGGTGAATAACCGCATCGGATTATCGAACTTATTCTTGTCCTTATCTTGCTGCTCGGGATGCAACTCGAACAGCCATTTTTGATGGAGCACCCCCGGATAAATGTAGGGACACTGCTTCCCTTTACTCTCCACCAACCACTTTTAGAACTACTTGGAGCGGAGCGGGTGCCTATATATATATGATTGTCTTAGCCACCACTTTTAGAACTACTTGGAGCGGAGCGGGTGCCGGCCTATATATATATATGATTGTCTTAGCCAATATTCCTTTCTTGTATTTAGAGTAAGCGCCCTTGTGCGGTGTTCAAAAACATAACCTTCTTCATGCTTCTCTTGCAAACACATTAATAAGTCTGGACCAGTAGTGCGAAGCTACCTATAATAATTCCCGTGAACCAATCAAAACAAGACATCTTTTCCAGCAAAGCTACCTATAATAATTCCCGTGAACCAATCAAAACAAGACATCTTTTCCAGCAATAAGATCCTTTCTTCACCAGCAAGCTCAGTTGGACTTTGATCGATAAGCTAGCTCCTTTCTTTATCATGCGAATCTCAACTCACTGTTTACTGAAGCGCATAGCCCTTGAACATTAGTTTGCCGATAACTCTCTGTAAGCGCCCCGCTCACATTAGATTAGCACTCTTTTGGGCTTCTTGAAGGGTTACGTTAAAGTTCTCAAGTTATCTACTTGTTCTGTTGCGGGAAGGAAAGGAGAGTCATTCTTAAGATGGGACAGGTCCAGTGATAGTTCTTCCTAGTGAATCCTATACAGAAGCCGAATCTCCTCTCGAATCTTTGGCTAAGATGAAATAAGGATCAGAAGCTCTTTACCCACATAACGGAACGGAGCGCTTAAGTCTAAAGTTACCCTATACGCCCTATACTTACTTAATGCAAAGATTAATATATCACAATACGATCTCGCCCAAACAAAGAATTAGAAAATGGCCTTTTTCCTCGTATTTGACTCTTTTGGCCTCTTCTATTTGACAGCTTCCTCTAGTTGATAACTCAAACCTCCGCGGCCCTTACTTAGATTATAGGCTGGCTTCTGAACGTCACATCTTGTCCTTTCCTTCTGAAGCACGTCGTGTCGTGGTCCAAATAAAGGTGCAGCAAGTGAAGTGAGGTTTTAATTTTGTGGGCGGAGTTTCTTTCTCTCTTTCGCACTTTTGTTGCAGTTTGGTTACTTTATTGCCGAACCCTATACTCAATGCAAGTACTAGATTATTGCTGGCCCGTTGCTCATTCTATCATCTATTAGGTGGGAAGGAAAGAGGAAGGAGCAGCAACCTGTGTGCCGACCGAGCTAGCAAACTACAGCTTCAAATCAGAAAGAGCCCAAACCAAAGGAGAAAAGTAAGCGTAAACACGTTGCTTGTTGATACTCGTATTAAACACTCTTATAGGCATAGCATAGTAGGAAGTTTTCTCAAGTGCACAAAGTCAGAAAAGAATATAGTGTTCAACTAACTAATATATCCATATATAAGTATGCAAAAGAATATGATGCACCGCGCTTTAATTTACGCTTTGGACTGGACCACTTAGCGCAACAGAACAATAAAATGGATGCACGTATAGACTTATTTGTAACCAACCATATTACGCATATATAATTTAGTAAACAATCTGCTTTGCTTCCTTAACTCAGATATTATTTCACTAAAAGAGCACCCCGCACAACCCCAAGAGTAAGCCACAACGTACGTCAGCTTCTAACGCTATACATAATACTAAGCTTGTTTGTTCCGGCAAACTCATTACTCTACAATAAAATCATATTGGTAGCCGCCGAAACCCTATACTTAAGTAAAAGAAAGCCGTGTTTTGTTACTGTTTTCTATAATGGTGTCATATTCACTACCTTTGATTTACTGGATTAGATAGACTTGCTACTTGATACGTTACTTTAGACAAGATACTTGCCACTTATCTTGCATTAACTAACCACAAGGCTGAGTTGGGCCTGTGAGACTTATCTATGCTGCAATAGTTCCAATGGAGTTAAATCAATTTTCACTAAGCACTCCTTTAGCACCCCAAGAATAAGCTACCCGGCGCAAGGCACTCCTTTAGCACCCCAAGAATAAGCTACCCGGCGCAAGGGAGTAAGCAGCAACCAATATGAGTAAGTGTGTAACCCATAAAAACACTCTGCTTGTTGAAACCTCACTCCTAACTCACTTCACTTCCTCACCTATTATTGCTGGCTCTGCTCTTTACTTCCTCGTAACTCGCAACAAACTATTAATTGACTAGCGCCCGACTGACTTCCCTAGCTTGTTTCTAGCCTTACTGCTTCCTTAAATGACGCCACTGCTTTCCCCAATCATTGAATACATCAGAGCACCCCGACCCTATGCTTGAGAGAATTGAATCTAACGTTGGCATCCGCCGCGTAGCTCTTTTTTGTAACAAAGATTTACCTCTTGCCCTTGATTGTTAACTTGAGTTTAGCTCCGTAAAGCGCCTTGTCAACCGGTAATTTATCTCTCTTTTCTATTGCGCATATCCACTAGGAATTGAGGTGAGGAAAGCAGCCCTAAACTCCTAATGCGAAGAATTTCATTAAAATATTATCTCTTGTCTAGTATGTAAGGGATATATATGCTTTTTCCATAATCAAACTATATTGCCTAGGGGGATTAATGTTAAAAACACAGAGCATAGCTTCGAACCTGACATTGGCACTTGCTTGTTGAAAAGGGGAGAGTGTGCTTGCACGCACCTTAGGTAATTATGTAACCAGATTGCTTATTCACGAAACTAAAACAGCGAAACTAAACATTTAAAATCCATATTTGACCCGCTCAAGTGCACAAGGGCTTGCGAAACTGTTTATCTTTTGCATTTCATGCGCTTGTGACGTTCTTGGAGTTGTGTTAACGGAGTTCACTCAGGAGTTATAGTTCGCTTTTCCGCTCCCTTGCCCTAGCGATTGAAAAGGATTGATAGAATTCGACTTGGATTAGCTCCCACTAGGCTTAGTAACCGCAGTAATTGTCATCCCTGACTTTGGAATCCGCAGATCATTAACAAAGGTATTGTTATGAGCTTCGCCCCATATCTATAAACCTTATGACTATAGAATGGCTTTAACTGAGAGGCACTGCCGACCACTAGTGTAAAAGAGACCATTGATGTCCTGTAAATCCGTTAGAAAGCTTTCCCCATAGCTCCAGGCTAGTTCCATGTAATAACCCATTAGCAGATCGTCTATAATAAGGCTCCCGAGGAGTTAATGCGTAATATCTGTATAGTAGAAAGAAGGATCACGTGGCGTGGGATCGGATGAAAGAAGTAGGAGTAAGGCACCTTCACAGGCAGCCCTGGCGATCAAGGGTCCTTCCTAAAGTATGGGGCGGATGCTTGTAATCATGCAGAAGTTGGTGCCCCTAAGGAATAAGGAAACTACCCCGCAAATATATTATGCTATTGAGTACCCGTAGCCATAGTTATAATATAGAATAATAGGAAGGGCCTTGCAACTGATGGAACATGTTGGGTCTTTTTAGATATTAAATGAATCAAGAGAAATACCCTAATATTGAAGGTTGGTTTGACGGTCTAGGCAATCTATCACCTAGTCTGTCTGTTTGTTGATGCTTTCTTTCGTCATAAATAGGAGTCGTAGAGCGTGAGAGCACAGATGTCAGAGACCAGATGTAAGGTAAGTCAGAGGAGTCCTTCGTAGTACATGGTTATCGCCCCATATCCTTATAGGTCTAATCGCTTTGTGCTAACTGATCCAGTTACGTCAGCGAAAAGCGGCCTTCATCCTCACCTCTTCTATCAATATCAATGGCTAATGTGAGTTACTTTGGGCTGATAGAGACCATAGAATCTTTGACCCCGCGCAGGGTTTTGTGTTTATATTGTGGGTAAGCGCTGGAGATTTAGATTGATATATGGGATTGATTTTCCAAGGGGTTTGACAGGTGAGGGAATGATTGCTCATAAACAATACTACTATAATGGACGTGGAGAATTGCGTGATTCCTATTGTCTTTATCTTTCTGTTTGTTATAGTTGAATCTACTAGAGAAGAAGCAGTTACAGATGAAGCCGAAGATAGAAATTGTGTTTCTGCTCGAAAGGCATGTATATAAGTATGGTCAGCTCGAAAGTAAGTTGCTACGAAAGTGGTTAGAATACCTTACTGGCCTTGAAGCGAGGGATATAAGATTTTAAGTAAGTAGCCGTATTCCTTTTATAAGTAGTTTGTTGCTATCTCCCGATTACGCTATATGGTACTGTATTGTGTATTCCTCGTGCAATCTATTAGGGCAGTGCTTCATTCCCGGTGCTCACTGCTCCAAGTACGATAATGCGCCTACATCGCACAGGATACTCTCTTTTGGGGTAATCCCATATTCTAATTATAGTAAATGAACTGACAAATAGGAATCCGGCAACCCATTTAAAGAATCTAATGAAGTAGTTAGGGTAGCGGTATGTACTTTAAGGTAATTACATGATTGAAGTAGTTAGGGTAGCGGTATGTACTTTAAGGGAATTACATGATACACAGAAGTAAGAGCCGAGCCCGAGTGGTCCAAAATCAAGTAGTGGCGGGAACAAAAGAAACTAGCAAGTCAGATTTGAACTAAGGGTAGGTGGCTTATAGGCTTGCTAATAATACTAAGACTACGAGGTAAGTGGAAGGATAAGATAGTATACTTAGGGCAAAGACTCGGAGTAGTGGGCTTAAGTCGTAATTGCAGGAATGTCAGGGGAATTCCATTCGAAAGTATTAATTCGACGGGTTTAGGGCTCAGACTAATAATGAGCATTGGGTTATGATCTAGTGTCTATAGATACAATAATGAATATTAGGTTACGACCAGCGCATATAGATATAAGAGGGAATAGAGCTCATAAGACGAAGGTGAACTAAGAGGGCATGGGGCTAATTAGTACAATAATCGATCCGGTGCTATGATAGAACCAACCTATAATATGAGGCATATGGGTATGGCATCCCGGGTCATAAGAATAAGAAATCAACTCATAGGTGTTAGAGCGAAAAAAGCAAGCAAGAGACTTCAAGGCGTTAGTGTGAGGCTAAGGGACACAGTAGCGCGGTAGTCCTATAAAACATAAGCAGTAATAGCGAGTACAGAACTATTTCTTTTTTTATCCTTGCAGTTGTGTTTAAGCTGTCTAGGAGTTTGAGTTGGAAAGTCAAGAGAGGAGTAGAATGAGAGGCATCATTTGAAGAGTGAAAAACGGGAAAAGAAGACTTGTTAGCAGCAGTTAGATCCTCTGTTCCGAGCTGAGGTCTTACTCTAGTGGATTCCTTACTGGAGACCGGGTAGGATAGGCTCCGGATACTCAGAAGTAGGATAGGCTCTGGATACTAATCATAGGGCTTAACGATGATTCATAGGTATGTTATTTTACTTCAAACCCATACAAACAGTTCTCAAGGGAATAGAAAACAAACTACTAATTCTTTTATTTCATTATAAAAAAGAGAAAAGGCAACTATACTGTTTTTGGACCAAGTTATTCTAAGCAAATACTAGGAAATAGAGTATATAAGAAAAGAAAACAAACACATGAAAAACCAATTCCAATATATGCTAATTAATGGTTGCATTGTTACAAGAGAATTCATTATTTTATTAGGGTGGCGGGGCAAAGCTCCGAGTAAAGAACGCCGGACTTGCAACGAGGAAAGTCAAGCAAGCTCTAAACACTACATAATGAGATAAAGTAATAGAAGAATCATGGGCGAAATGCGCAAGTGAGGGCAGCTTAGCTTATTTATTGATTTATAAGATGGGGCGGAGTTTCTGAGTCTAGTTAGAATAATGATGTTGGTGGGGTGGGGTTCTTTGACTCCTCGATCCCGGGCTTGCTCCACTTGTTTTCATTCTTGTAATACCACATTGGATCCTTGGCTTTATTGACTCCGCCTGGGGCTACTCCCTCTAATACGGAAACCAAGGCATAAGGAAACCAACTAACAACTCTAAAATCTACTACTGGGCACCATCTTTACTTTGACTCTTTAACCCCTGAGGAAACAGGACTTTCTCGCTGGGGCACCAAACTCTCTTTCCTACCTATGATACTGATTGCGCTTGCTTTAACTCTCCAACTACAAACTATTAGACTTAAGCTGCTCTACTGGAATTCCACTACTCTGAGTAATACTTTCACTGGGGACTACGCCCTTAATCCTGCCTGACGCGCCTAGCTCTCATTCCGACTTTCCCCATCGCCGCTCCACTCTTTTGGCTGTGCGGGTAGTTTAAGTTGAAAAGCAAGCAATGGAAGCTCCAGTTTTGTATCAATAGAGGGCGAACTATAATATAGTCTAAGTCAGAGTCGCTGGTTGATTAAGAGCACTTGTTTATGTGGGTTAAGTCACATACCTCTTATTACTCTTACTGCACTTTCCGGGGGATGGAACTGACATTGCTGCCAGAGAGGCTTACTTTGCCCCCTGGGAGTATTAATCTAATCCCCTAACCTTCGTTCTTTAATTCCCCTGTTGGCCCTGCGGTTTCCTTATTGGTCTTAGGCCCGCCCTTACATACCTTTTTCTTAGCTTCCACCAAAGGAGAGTCTTCCTTTCCTGTTATTATTATAAGAGTCTTCCTTTCCTGTTATTATTATATAAGTATGGGGCACTCCCGAAAACACGGAATTGAACTGCCCAGGAACAAAGAATTAGGTTGCTGCTGACGAGAATGAAAACACTCCTTTTGAGGATTTAACTAAGCAGTAAGGTTCAGTGAACTCAACGAATAACTAGGATAGGAAAGGAACGAGCACCGGATCACAGGAATCCAACTTCATAAGTAAAAGACCAACATAAAGGCATCAGATTTTCACTTCACTGCGGGTACCAAGACCTCCCTCACCAATAGGGAATTCCACTTGTTATAAAGAAAAGGCATAAAGGGGTTCCGGTCAAATAGAAAAAGAGTCACTAGCCAGCCCTCCCAGTGCTCTTAACAAAAGCGGAAGGTGACACTTAATGCCCCTTCCTTTAAGAATGGAGTTTGAGTATTGCCCGTTCCTGTGATAGTGGAATCCAACAAGCAGACAACCAAGCCGACAAGAAAGAAATACTTATTTCTGGTAGTGTATACAATAATTCAATGAAGTAGCATTAGGTACGATCTAGTTTCATAGTTGCTTGGCGGGGTTCTGTAATAACTAACGCACTTAGTCGCCTAAGCTAGTGGGCCTGTCTTCGCTGTTTTCTTTGTTGCAGTTGCTTTCGTTGAGTTCTTTATGACATTTTCCTTTGTAGTAGTTGCTTGTCTAGACTTAAATAAATCGAAGTTGCTTTTGTCTATAAGTCAGAAAGTCGAGTTCGGGTCGGCGAAGAAAAACAAACTACCTTTTAGTCATAAGCAGGGGAAAGAGACCTACCTCCTAACGCTTTAACTCATTAAACGTAAGCACAACGTATTGTAAGAGAGCTCGGGTAGGCGCCTAGCTAGCTGATGGATTGGAAAGGTCAGGAGTAAGTCTATGAAAGTGGTCAAGTGGAATGAGTCAATAGTGAGGAAGCAGAACAAGTGGAACAAGCACCCCGCTCCAATCCAATAAATGTTGGAGTACCCCTCAGCCTATAAGTGTTAGAGCACCCCTAGTAAGCTTATGCCCCAGCAACAATAAGTTTGTTTGTCTAGTCCCGCAGCTTGCTCTTTCGCACCCCGACTCCTTGAAGAGATGATATTGCTATCCAAAATGCCTAAGAAAAAGATTATATCGCTATCCGGGTATAAAGGTAGTAAAACATATAATGGTAGTAAAACACTGCTTACTGTTGGCTCAACGCACAATGGCGACTAGTCACTTTAGCGTGCACAATCGAATATATAATAAGGTAACCAATAAGAAAAAGGTTAACAACAAAGTGTACTGCGTCTTTTCATTTAAGAATGAGTAGAGGCAGCCTTTCTTTCAACGTGACACTTTCCACCTTGACTTGCTACCCTAGCTTTCGATCTACCACATGTTTATTCCCTTGCATAGCTTGTTGAGCTCGAGCATAAAAGTGATAGTGCCTTGTTGAGCTCGCAAATCTGATGGGTGCATTAGGGCTTTTAGGCTCCAATTAATTATAAGGTCCGGCGAGTTTCTAAGTGGAAATGAGGAATGAGCTACGACGCGTAGTTAACAGGCATCACCGAGTAGTGCTTAGCTTGCTTTATGTTAAGGTGAGTTTCGTTCGGGAACTAATTAATGAATAATAAAATAACATTGTAACAAATTCATAAGAAATAATATCATAATTAATGAACGGGGCTGGAAATGCGCACACTAACGCCCGCTATAGTAATTCAAGCTTAACTATGTATAGGGCCTCTGCAATTGAATTTCCATAAAGGATCCCTTAGTTCTGTCCCTTGCGCTGCTAACGTAAAGTAAAATGAACGAATGACAACCAATATCAATATCATTTAGTAACTTCACAACTATTACTCCTGACTCCTCCTTTAGCACCCCGAGAATAAGCGAACCACAAAGTTGCGTTACGTTAGAGAGTTTCGAGTTCTTTTAGCGTTAGAAGCTCAATGGGGTTGTTCTGTTGCTTGTTTGTGCTAAGGTGAGTTCTAAGCGGATGCCCCAAGGCTCTCTGCGGAATAGAAAGAAGGTAGTTAACTGTCTTGACAGGAGTTTTTAGATAAGAGTCAGATCGCTTCTTAGGCTTAATGAGAAAGCATTTGATAGCTATGATTCACATCGAGAAAGGGTCGATTCTAATACTTATACTCTTTACTCGCTTATTGATTTTCGAACTCCAGAGGGTATATGGTTAGGATCTATGCAATGGGAGCTCGTAGTACTTGATCCATTCTCTTATAATAGAATAATGAATATAGCCCTATACCATTTGTATCAATAGAAAAGAACCACACCACCACACCAACTCTAGATTATTGCTTTTATTATCTATATTATTACTTGTATTAATGGAAAAACGACCCGTATATGTTGATGGAACGAAGCTACCTCAACACCTGGTTGATTCTTTTCCGTAGTAGTAATAGCCGCATCAGTGAGAAAGTGAAATCCTTTCGTTAGCAGTTAGAGGACGTAGCTAAGGTAATACCTGACACGGGCGTTTTGGTTTGATAGCTGGGAAAGAGATACCTGTATAGCGGATAGAGTCACAATAAAAGTAAGAGTTGGTGCCCATATTTCAATTCCTGAGAGCGGGGGCCGGGGCTCAGTCTTATTTGCAGTGATTTGATTCTGGGTTAAAGAAGGTGGAGTTGCGGTTCCCATAGTAAGGGCTTGGTTTACTCCTTTCTCTTATTAGTAGATGGGCTAGATCGTACCAACGAGTTTAAGGATTAGAGACAGACAGGACAGGCTAACTCTCGAAACTCAATTTAATAACCTTGATAGGTGGTGCCGCTAGCGAGGAAGTAAAGACTGGTGGGTAAGATGTTAAGGATGCAAGAAGGAAAGATGGGCTTATAGACAGGGGAGGCAGTGGTAGAACGGGACTCGTTGGTATAAGTCAGTAGCCATGCGGGATGAAGTGACACAATAAAGAGAATGGGAGCAAAGAGGTATAGGCGCAAAGGGGCCTGAGATACCCTAAAAAGAGGCAGGGTTTGGGTTAAGTTCAGTAGGGGAAGCCTAGCTCCTAGTAAGCGGAGTCTAAGACTTCTGGTGTGGGTGGCAATAAAGAATTCGCCAAGTAACTAGACAAGTAAGCGTTGTTGGAATGAAGGCCAGGGGAGCGGGAATGTGGCTAACGAGCTCCGGGCTGGCTGATATGGAGTAATGTTAGTGCCGATATAGAGTAATGTTAGTTTGGAGTGGCATACCCATGATAGAACATAGGATTAGGTCTTTCTTTATTTCCCATCCACTTCGCTGACAACTCTTTCTTTGACACAACAGTGCTGCCGAAGCCAATACTTTAACCAATGTAAACAAGAATGACCTCGCTAACTCGGAATTCGCCTTTGACACTACGCCACTTACCTATTATCCATATCCCCTCCTTATTTCCTGATTGATTCCTCTGATCTGGTGTCTATTCCTCCTGTACTGTGCGTGCTTAGTGCAATTCTTCTTCCGGGGCCGCGGAATACTACCTTCTTACATTTGTTTGCATTAGAGCGATCATTCTATCTGGTGGTATCGATCATTCTTACTCTTACTGCTAAGCAAGCTTTATTCAGATGCCTCCGGATTACTATTCTATTGTGTAATTCCGATAGTGGTATCAAGTCCCCAAACCAAACTACTGACTTGATGTGTACCCGCCCTTGACTCTTGCTGCCCGACTTTTGAGTCTAACTTTCCTGTCTATTAGGCCCCCTAGTCGATAAGTAGCCCAGCTCCCAAGCTCTCAAGTAGTAAATACAGAACCAAACCTAGTAGCAACAGGCCTGTCTGTATTCTAAAAACACTCCGGAGCCCTGCAACTCCCAACTCGACACACTACTTACTGCTTCTCGGCCCATATCTACTTGGTATGCCCCTCCGTTAGTACTTACTAGCTTTTTCTTGTGCTGATGAGTGAAATTATGATACTGATGATCAATTCTCTGACTTATGTTTGCTACCTTTGCTTTAAGCTTATACTGGTGCCTGACATTCTTTAGTTGCTTATTTGGTTTCTTGCTTCTGAACTTTAGTCTGGCCACTCCGGGTAATAAGAATAATAGTAATAGGGATAAGAATAAGAATAAGTAAGTAATAGTAATAGGGATAAGAATAAGAATAAGTAAGTAATGAAACCCACTCTACATACCATAAGTAATGAAACCTATATACTCTATATAAGTGATGAAACCCACTCTACATACCATAAGTAATGAACCTATATACTCTATATAAGTGATGAAACCTACTCCGCAGTACTATCTTAGCGCCCTTGCTTAAAGGATGGTACCCTCACACACACTGCTTACAACTTATTGATTACTAGAAAGAATAGAATGGAAACGGCTCCTCCTAGCTTGTTGAATTGAGTACACCACAACTTATAATTGAGTAATCTAACATACCTCACAGGACTAAAGAACCCGCTCACGTAAGCGCAACTGAACCTGCAAGAGCGCATATGTCCTTAAAAAATGTATGAGTTCTGTTCGTCCAGTTCAAGATCCTATCCTATTGAAGAAGAGAAGATTGCTTAGTGTGCTGAAGATCTGATTGCTTTGTCTCTCTATCTCTAATAAACCTAGCTGTAGGGCGCCAGTCGTAAAGTAAATACAGAATGGAATTGAATGAACATCGCACGCATCCAAGTGATTCATCTTACCTACATCTCTATCTATATCCAACTTCAGTGTCTTATCCTATTCTTCTGATCAGGGGCACCACGAAATCTGTTCCCTCCAAAATCCAGTATACTGCTGCGTGAACAGGGCGGATGTCAATAGAATTCTCAAAAGGTTACCTCTGTACCTGTTCGTTTAACCTCTTTTACACGCAGCCCTATCATGAGTAACCCTTTCATTCTAGTGATTTTGTCGTTAATAACCCCGTGTTGTGTAGTCAAAAAGAATCCTTTAAATTTATTTTTATTACCTGGCCGGTCTTGGAAGCTGAGTAGTCCAAAATATCTAACCAAGTTAAGTAGTAACTGACCGAACCATAAAGTAAAGGGGCTAGTAAGTGCCATCTCTCATCAAATATGTATACACTTATCTCTTTTCAAAGTGGATTCTGACAGTAACCTTATCACATCAATTGTAGCTTTGTCCCCCAACTGCTAAGCTAAGTTCAAGCCTGACAAGACCCTCCATCTCCATTAATATTCTGTATTTATATCTTGCTGTTCGTGAAGCTACTAAAACTGGGCCCTCTCTGTCTCAAAACCTATTTCTCATGTTTTTATCAGTTGATGGGAAACCAAACCGCTCGCGCCTAGTAGTTGCGAATTGTCACAATACAATATACACGCTGCATTATTCCTACATAGCTCCTACATCAAATCTCTCAATAAAGAAAGAAAGGGTTTTCTCTCTTCCGAAAAAACTGGCTAATCCCTTTTAGTAAGATAAAACAAAAACCATTGCAAGATAACAAAAAAGAGAATCAAAAACCATTATAGACTAAAGCAATATAACCTTACTGCCTATTACTAAATTGTTTGCTTGTTGGAAAAGAGGCATCCCGAGCCGAATTGTTTGTTGAATATTTGATAGGCACCCAATAGTGATAGGCACCCAGAACACCTGTTAGCACAATGTCTTACAAAAGAGCTTTTTCCCTTGCTTCTGAACTTGTTCTCACTTATAGCAATAGCACCGTTGCTTTTTCCTTTGCTTGCTTTAATATCGGCATCCAATCACTGTTGCTTCTTGAACTCCACCACCCACTTATGGAATCTGAATTAAAAACACGGATTTGAGGACTTACGCGCATATGAGAGAATTGAAGAAAAAACAAACAAACCAACCTGCCCTTCTTACTCGAAAGGAGAGATCTGAGGTAAAGCAAAGTTGTCCACCGGTTCCTTATTTAGAGTTCTGAACGAACCCCATAAATCGACTTGCAGGACGGAGGCAACACACCTGATTAAGGGGCTGTTTCCGAGTTGAAAGAGCAGTATCCAGGTTCGGTTCACTACGCATTTAAGGTCAGGAAGACTCTTAGTTCTCTGGGAATGAAAGGAAAGGCGAGCAATTGTCTCGGGGGATAGCCGAAACGAAATCAAACAGTAGATGTAAGGTGCCACTGTAGCTCAAAGTATACAAGTATAGTTCCCAGTTGATAAGCCTAAGTGCTTACATATGCGAAACGAACAAGTTAGCTTATTGAGTTCAGAAAGACTAAGTGCTAACAAAAGTTTACCTCGAGGCTAGAGAATCAATTCAATAAAGTGGATAGATGAGATGTTGCAAGTTAAGCAAACAGTTTTTGTTAATTCCATTCCCAATTCTGTTTGAGTTGACTCTGTGCTCGCAAGTGAAATGACTTGTTAAGGCGAAAGGAAGCCAAAGCATTGTATAGAATACCACCGGTAAAATTACTTTATTGTAAGAGATTACCTTATTCTATTGTATACTTTATACTCGTATTCAACACTTGAACATACCCATGGGTATAACTCAAGCATTAACCCTAACCTAGCTGTAAAGAGTGTAAAGAGGCCTGTCCTCATCATTAATGGTGAATTCTGTATTGATAGCTCAGCAGTAAGCATCCTATCCTATACCGTAGCTCAGCAGTAAGCATCCTATCCTATACCGTAGCTCTGTAAGCATCCTATCCTATACCGTAGCTCTGTAAGCATCCTATCCTATACCGGGTGGTAGGCGAGAAAGATAACCAACTATGTGTAAGGGTCAGTGAGTGAACCAGAAGGATTAGGGGTGCAAATGTCGTAGCTCATGGAAACTTAGAACCTATCCTGCAAATTCATTTTAGCTGTATCAGAGCTCTCAATGTGACACAAATGTGCTTTGCTTGCTCCAAAACTTCTCTACCACATGCTTGTTACGTTGCGCTATCACTTATTTATTGACCTACTAGCGGTAGCGAGCGGTGTGTGAAGCGTCTCTTGACTGCTAGGTTAGGGAAGGAAATTCATGCTTGTTCACAGGCCCAACTAGTCTATCGTATCCGCGTAAGGATCAGATGCTTTTTAGCAAGTCTTCTTTGTTTGCGTTGGTGCTGAGTCTCTTTCTTTTCCACTTTCATCATATCGACTGACCAGTCTCCGTTTCATCGTATAGGTAAGCCGAATCCACTCTCTTTTCTCCTGCTACAGTATCCAGTAGGGGCAAAGTGAATGTCTACGAGATCTTAAGTTGGATCCGTGAAAAAGTCTGCAGCATCAGGCAGGAGAAGAATCCCAGAGAATAAGTTGCCCACGGTGCAAAGGGATGCTATGCTATGCATCTTTACTGCTTTTTATACTTGGTGCTCGATAAGAGATATATGACATTTTGACTTTTTAGTTTAAGAGTCTCAGAAGCTTCACCCATAAGTACTGAAGCTGAATCCGGGTCGTAAGACAGATCAGGCCCATACTAAGTTGAAAGAGAATCCGCTGTGCTTGTCTTGTCTACTTGTTCTGTTGCGGTAAGAGAAGAAACAACAGGATAAATGTAGAAAGATCTGAAGCTAGATCAGTTAGAAAGTTAGCTGTTAGAGTAGGAAGTGACGTTCCTGTTTTAAGATCCTTATCTTCAGCCGGGTCTGTTTGAGTGGAATCTCGTATCTAACTTTGTAATTATTGAGGAAGAGGTGCTGTGGTCCGCTCAAAGTAAAGTAACAGAAAAATCAAAAGCAACGGAACTAACTTATGCTCAACGTAGCCCACTACACTCCGTAAGCGCTTAACTTACATTAGCTTGGAACTCATACGTTAGCACAACTTTACTTTCTCACTATAGTAGGGTAGCGCATTAAACACAAGGCACAGTTTTACCAGTAAACCTGCAAGGAAGGAATTGACACAACGGCATGGCATCCCCACCTTGTAATGCACAACGCTGCTTCAGTCGTTAGCGCAACAGAGCTTGCACCTTTTTCTTCTTTTACAGTTTCCAAGTATGCACATTATGGCCCTGCCCGGTTGGAGTCTCTAAGCACCTTTCCTTACTACTGACCGCTGGCTCTAAACTTCAAGTTGAGGTCGGAAATTCAAAAACCAAAACCGGGCCTTAGTGAGTTTGCCGTTGCGCAAGGCAAGGGAACAAGAAAGATGTATAGAAAAATGCATCAGAAGTTATTAGTTGAAATGACCGATCCAGCCAACCAAGCCAGATCTTGCTTTTATGGATCCAATGCCGAAGCTATATCCATCCGTAGCGCAATTTTGGAATAATTTCCTTCCATAACGTGTGCTGTCAAGACAGTTTAGTATTAAGTGCAATTATATTATTACTTTTGGACAGGCGGGTATAGAATTATTGAAAGACATAGCTCGAACTCACATCTACTCCAGTACGAAAGCCCTTGCATCTTAACTTTTTTCAATGCGCATTGCACCTTCCTTTATTTGTTCGAAAGGATGGAATTCACTTCGTCCAAAGCTAAATCTACGAATTGAACTTCACTTTGCCATAATCATAATATAAGTGACAACTTCAACAACAACTTTTCCTGATAAATCGACAGTAAGGATCCAACAAATACTCCATTTTCTCTTTCGAGTGCAACCCATTCATTTGATATTTTATCGCCTAGCCTGGTATACAAACTAACCTATGATTGTAAAGAATCCATCTCATCTTAGGAATCTGACCTGACCGGAAGATGTTAACTGCCCTCACTTCCCTATCCTGGGTGCTTATAGTATGCGTCTTCATTCACCTACCCTCGGGGAACAAGCGAGACTCCTAACCTGAGAAGACTCTACCGCCTCCTCCAGTGGTACCTACCCGAGCATAGGACTATTCCTGATATGAGCTTCCCTACCTGTCCTAGCAAACAATGTTTTTCTAACTAAAGCTTATGTCCATCTTCATTCTCTTATGACCATCTTCATTCTCATGTCCATCTTCATTCTCTTATGACCATCTTCATTCTCAGGTACCAACTCTAAAAAGTGCTTTTACACCTGGTCTATCAGGCATGTTCATTCAATCCCCTTCAAGAAAGGAGTCTTGCCGCACTTCAAAACCTGGCAAAAGCTTTAGTTTATTTGGGGCTACCCTGTAGAACCGGCTTCCGTTCCTTGATTCAAACCAGCTTCCTCAATCTTCGTATAATTAGGCGTAGTTTTATATCAGTGGATCTGGTGGCATGAAAGAAAACGACCTACGCTACCTCCTGTGGCATGAAGTCATCAAGACATATCTCGTTGATAAAGTGTTTTTCGTGGGCTATGGGAACCGAACCCAATTATTACCCCCAATCAAGAAATAATCCACTTATGAAAATACGAGCCTGAGCTGAGTAAATAAGTTACCACAGATCCGCTGTAAGCACTATTTCAAGTATAACGTTGGTTGGCATTTCTTTCTCCCGCTCTACTTGCTTTTTGCTTGCTGGAGAAGGTCGGTTAAGTACACGAATCCAGGATAACCGAACTCGAACTCGCGATCGGTCATATACTTTCTTTTTCTTTCTTCTTACCTATCTTCGCGGCATAAGTAATTTTGTGTGTAGAATACTTGAAGACTTAAGACTTCGAACTTACCTGATTAAGACATATACAGAGAGGCGAGTTGTCATGGTATTCCACCATATATGGGCGAGAGTCAGCAATGAGTTTATTAACTACCCCCCGAAAAGATTCATTTATGTAGTTCTTGGCCAAACAAGTTGGTCGTCAACCCAACCGTGGTCAATCTCAGGTCAATCTCAGCCAAAGAATAAGGCTTAACTTAACCTAAGGTGAAAAAGGTGAAAAGCTGTAGTTTAGGGTTATAGGGCGCAAAAGCAAAGCATCATTTTGTTAGCATAAAAGCCGAGAGAGGGCCAGTAGGGCTAATAGATTGTTCATTTCTCTTTGCTTCTTCTGTTCTGAATGAATCCATTTTGTTAGGCATTACTCCTCCTTGCTAATGCCAGTCTTAAGGGTTGAAGTGCTCCGGAGTCCGCCCATGAGTTTCGGGGATACGTGTTTCTAGAGCCAGTTCTACTTTAATTTCATCGAGTGTGAGCAAGTCCGGTCTTAGGAGCCTCACCTACAATGTTCGAAAGATCAGACCAAAAGCTACTCATCTTAAAATACGGGAAAAATGATGTCCCTCTCCAGTACATAGACTGGCCACCCTGTTTACCCTTGCTTAAACTGTTTCTATATAACCAATACAAAATTGGAATCATGCTTTATAATCAATCAGCTTTATAACCCAAAGCAAGTGTTATTCTTACTTGCGACTATTTGGGAGATTTATACTGAGAGGAGGTCCTATCTGCATAAATGAAGGAGGTCCTATCCGCGGGTGAACTTTATTCATGCCAGTGGACAATGGAGATGGATACATGTCTTGGAACTCGGGATATATGTTAGAGTTTCCCTATCTCTTTTATCTCTCGAAGTCCCTGTGCCATGTCCAGAATACAAAGAAAGAGCAAGTCGGTTATTGCCGAATGCAAAATCAAGAGTCCATAAAAGCGATTGACTACCTCATCCCTTGCTTATGCTGAATCGATATTTTATTGGTTGGTCTTCTTTTACCTTCGAGCTGAATGAGTACATCACCTCCATTTAGCTTGGAACAATAATGAATAGAGTCGACTCAGCTGCAATTGCTCTTGGCCAGTCTGATTAGGATTAATAAGATTCTGCTTTCTGCCTATTTCATGTAATCTTAGAGAGCCTAGAGTAGGGGGGAGGAGTGACAAGTGAAAAGCCGGTTAAATGGTTTATGCTTTCATGGCTAAAGAATCTCTATTAGCTAGAGCTAAGCCACCTGCCTTACTATATCTATTGTCTCAGCAGGCCTTAACCTGGCAAAGACGACGGGTAAAGTTGATCCAAAATGAGTGATGCTCTTGCTCTTCTGTCTCTTGGAATAATAATTGCTGCAATCAGTTTAAAGTGGTGGGATCCTCCGTGGACCTACCGTCTCTCTCCTTAAAGGAGCGATCTCTCCCTCAAAGCAGAACGAGCATAATCGAAGACAGAATGGTAGCGTATTCTAAGTAGTTGATCTCACAAGTAGTTGATCTCACGTGCTATCCGAATGAATGATTAGTCGTCGTCTGCTCTCAATGAGTCAATGCCCGGCCCTCCCTAGAAATCCAGTTTGTTATAAGCTTTTCCTTTCTCTTTTTTTAGAGTAAGTTCCTTTCTTTGTCCTAGAGCCGAGCCGAGTTAGGACAGTGGGAATTTAGGGATGGTCGTCGGGCAATAGGTTTAGTTTGCATTGGTTGGACAAATAGGAGTTGCTCTTGCTAGAGACTAGACTGTTATGGTCGGTCCCTTTCGGCTCTTAAGAAGAATATGCTGTTATCTTTCCTCTTGCTATTGAATTAGCAGCTACATCATCCGCGTAAGGAGAAAGATTGTTGTCTTGTTCGGAAGAGAGGTTTCGAAAGAGATGTATAAGGATAAGGTGCTTTGCTTTCTAAAATCAACCAACCCCAAAAGAAAAGGCACTTCCTAGGCGCGGTAGTGGTTTCCATGATACCAACGAATTCATAATTTTATCTCTTTTTGTTGAGTCGACTGGGAACGAATGCTTATCGGGGAACTAAGCTCTTGTTGAAGAAGCCGAGAATTGAGTAGCTGAAAGAGAGGACCCATCAACTGTTCTGATAGGGAAGGAAACGCCCCTATTATAAGATATTCCTTAGAAAAACAAACAAACACCCTTTTTCTATATAGCAAAGGCTGCTCTTCCTGCTTTAGTTAATCAATGCAGAGGTACCTTTCTTCGCTTAGTAGCACACTAGTCTTACAAAATCTTTAGCGCATAGCTAGTTTTAAGCTACAATGGGTGTGTTCCAACTTTGTGAGAAGCCTATGTTCCAGGTATTTGACTCTTGAGTTGGTTGGCTACCTATTAAGGTGGTCTTATGCCCGCTTTCGACTTTAATTACTAAATTCCTCGCTTACTTGACAAAGCTTGTCTACCCCAGCGAGCAAAACAGTAGCTGAGTTATCGGGTAGGGACAAAATGAATTACTTGCTAAAAGAGCTATAGAGATGGTAAAGAGCTATGAAGATGGCACTGCTGAAGATTATAAGGGTAAAGAGCTATGGAGATGGTGCTGCTGAAGATTAAGAAGGTCACCATTTTGAGTCATGAAGATTGCCCGAAGAAATAAGATAAGCATTAGCGAGCTAAACAATCAATGTTATAGGGCATTTGAAGATGGTTTTTATAAGTTGAAATCCTTTTTTTCCATAAGAGCGAGTTAAACGACGAGAAAGGTTGGTTGGTTGTAAGTCTTAACCGAGTTGTGGTACAAGTCCTCAATGCGCCGCTTATGCTCGCTGTAGCTCAAAGTAGTTAAGCTCCCGTTTTCGTATTCAAGCACTGGGTCGGGGCACCACAGTATTGCCTTTGCTTGGAGAATTCCCTTCTTTAGCGCTAAGTCCTGCTATAGCTCTCAGTAACAACCAGAATTGCCTGATTGTACCGCCTCCCTGTCGACAATAGAATCAGCTGTGTTTTATCGACGAGATCCGAAAGGGATGCTGGAAAGGTCTCTGGGGCAAGAATCTAGAGTGAAATGCAAAGAAAGTCTCAGGTATTGGCGCTGAGAAGATAGACGGATACTGTATCTTTAGTAGATAGAAGAAGCATAAGTACTGTCTTACATCCTATCCGGGTACTGCTACAGGTACAGCTTCAGATACTTCTTTTGATCCAACTTTAGAAAGCTTGTTCTTTTGATACATCTATTACTTTTGAGACTTGCTACTGTCTACACTTAAATGTCTACAGAGTTTACAGAAGGTAAGTTACCCTAAGAGTTTACAGAAGAGAGTGACCCTAATACAAGAAAAGAAATAGTGAAAAAGAAAAGTTGACAAGCTCTATACTACTATAGCAGAAGCAAAGTCACTTCACGCGCGTCTATTTTGACACCTATTCAGATTTTGACATAATATAGAAGCAAAGTCACTTCACACCTTCTTCAGTGCTCGCCCTCTATTCTATCTTTTATGTGGTCCAGAGACTTATATACGCGTCAATTGAAGCGCATCTGTACTTTATACGAGGGAGTAGAGTAGATTCCCTGTTGGTAGGGTGGAATTGAAAGCATTAGAAGTAGCGGTGTCAGTTTGAAACCCAGTAAAGCAAGTCCGCGAGTTCGAGTATTGCCATTAATACCATGATTAATACAAATGAAATAATACCATTAATACAAATGAAAAGCCGGTTGTTGATAACCCTAATAAACCTAATAGCAATTAATTCCATCTAATATGATAAAACGGAATAAAGAATTGAATAATGGCATAAACAAGTAAGAATACCGGGTGGGTGTATAACTGCGAGATAAAGCATTGGAGGCGGTAGCCACGTTAAACTCCTCCGCTCCACCCACTCTTTCTTTTGGTGAGATGCGGGCTGCTGGGTAATTGAGCGCGTAATTGAGTAGCTGGGTTTTTTCAAGTAAGATTTGATATGCTGAGTTAATATACAGTAATTCAGGTTTGTTTAGTTGCGCGTAGTGGCATGCTGCTGTTTTTGTGGAGTCAGTCTTCTATTCTCGGTCGGTAGTGTATTGGATTCTATTAGTAGCCATTTTCAGTCTCATTGGTAGCAGTCACAGGCTTTACACGAGTAGGCTGAAGAGCAAGAGTTCGTCGTTGGGATCTGATTCCCTCCCCACATCTTTATTCTTATAGTAGTACAGTGCCGCTCATTCCTACAGGCAAGCTGGCTTCCGTATCTATTGGTCAGGACGGACCCGACATCCATGAAATGGTTATCCTCGACTTTGTTTGGTCTACAATAAGAATATATGGCCAAAGTAAGAAATCAACTACTAGGAGCAAGGACGAAACACTGCCTAATAGCTTTAACTGTACAAAGGTAACTCTACTGCGAACTATTAGGCTAATAGCACTTGCCGCCAAGGATGCCCCTACTCTCTGAAAAGCTGTATCGACCCTTTCGCGATGTATTTATCATTTCCTCCATCCAACCCTTTCATTCTGGAGCTCCGCCCTCCCTCACAGATGATAGGACGGACTATAGACAAGCAACGGGCCAAACAACGTATAGATAAAACAGAAACACACATCAAAACCAAGGAAGAGAGTTCTCATCCGTAGTGGTTCCATTTTTGTATATGCACTGGTAGAGTCCCCGGAGTGGAATAGGTGTATGTAAGGTTGGAGTCAATAGTGGTTGGTGTCTTTTTGGATTCTTTTGATCGAGACAGGGCCGCGTAGCTCTTTTTAGTCCCATTAATCCGTTTTTCAAAAGATCTATCAAACTCTGGAATTAATGATTGAATAATGGAATAGATGTATTTGGGCTTCCTTCCACTTCCATTGTAATTCATTCATAACATAAGCACTATTTATTTTGCAGATGAAATCCTCATTCTCCAATCTTATATCATTCTTTTATATAATAGATTCGGGTCATGATTTATCGTTTGATATGGCAGTCTGTATACTAGCGTATTTGGTTTATAGGAGGACCATCTTTTCCGTAATTCTTGATAGACGGATTCCAGCTACCAACAAAACTACGTCAACTACATTCGTTAGAACAGCTTCCATTGAGTATCCGCACCTATCCTATCCTATTCTATAGTAGTCTAATAAACCCATGTTTTCTGCTCAGGATTGCCTATTATTAATTCAAGGGTTTCTATACGGAGGCTCAATCCAATCAAGTCTGTAGCGTCTACCAATGTTATTGAGCTCGTAAGAAAGGGGGGTACTATAGAAAGAAGTTGACTGAGGTAAGGTACTATGAGTTAGGTGGAATCGGCTCTCAATACCACTCGTAGAACTTTCCATTTAGCATCTCATTTCAGTGGATTTTACATTTCGTTGCGGTTTCGTCAGCTTAGCGAGATCCTTTCAACAAGCCAAGCAAGGTTCAATGAAAGCACTGAGATGCTTCCGGGAACCCCATGGCGTAGAGAATTATGGAAAATGCCACACGACCTTATATCCTTTTCTGAAGGAATGAAACAAAGCATCTTCAGGGTAGGACTTATGGCTTACTCCCACATACGGCCTAGTTTATCGGAATAGAAGCCCAACCCCCTTTACGAGTCCATCCTCTCCTTTATTCAGCGACACATGACTTAAGCCGATGGATGTCCCGTATGAATACAGAATATATAGATAAGTGGAGTGTGCTAAGGTATATAAAAAGTAAACAAGCGGCAACGTATTAGGAACAAACAAGCAAACAAGCAAAGCTTACTAGAAAGAACTAAACAACAAAGCACTTATGACTGCGCGGACTTACTTAACTCTAACTAAAGTAGAGAAACTCCGGAAACTCACTGCATACATATTACTTTCTTGTATAACATAACACTTACAGCATTGCTTCAAAACAAAACAAGCTCACATGCGCTCTTACTTTACTTGTTAAAGATAAAGAGAGTACAAAATCAAATCAAAGGAATTTCGTGCAAAAGAAGAAAGAGAAGATAGGCCACCAGCATAGTTAGAATAGTTTAGTATAGGCATAGTACAGTTATAATTGTATACTTTATTTGCTTGCTTGAAGAGACTTGCTATTATCTTATACTACTAAAAAAGGACAGAGCAGAGGCATAGGCACCAATCGTAATCTAGACTCTAATTATGGACTTTGTTGTTGACTTCGACCTTATCATGAGCATCATTTACTTTCTTTGTTATTGACTTCGACCTTGTGCTAACGGAGTTTAGTTCAGCTAAGGCGAGTTCCTAAGTGCCTAGTGATAAAGTTCAAGTGCTCAAATTGAAGTAAAGTAATCAAGTCATACATATAAGTGTGCGCATAACAAAATAAAATAACATCTTATAGAATTAAGTAACCCAACAAAACAACCTCTTTTACTTGAATCTTAAATCAAATCCAAAATAATCAACATCTTCTCTCTATCTAATGGAGTAAGAAAACAACAAACACTCCAATTAGAATCTAAATCTTCCCTGCTAGTAAACGAGTATAGCTTTCATTTAATATAAGGCTTTAGCCAAAGGTGCTAATGTCAGTTCGGCGCGTGATGTGGTAAGAGAAAGGGGCGCCTTTTAAGGGCAAGCTATGAGCATGAGGAGAGCTAGAATGAGTCAATGTGCATTGCAAGAAAGAAATAAGCTATCCTTCCCGAATCTCGTTCAAATGATGTGATGGGCAATTGATCCTTCTGCGATCTAGACAATTAAAGTAAAGCCTAATTCATATATTTCTGAAAGAGAATCCCATCTTCCAGTATTTTTTATGGATCCCCCTTCTCTTCTTTCTGTCCTCTCTTGAATAGATAAAGAAGGATTTGTACTTCTGAGTCCGTGTCGGAGGGAAAGGATAGCTTCCAAAGAAAGAAGTGTCTGCCCTTCTACAAATTGACTATATGAGATCTTACACTCCATCAATCAATGGCTGGACCTACTATAATATAATATACTTTCTTTATCTTTGAAGCACAATTGGAATTTGGGACTGACCTACTTACTATATTGGAATTGGAGACTTACCCCTACCTACTCTATAATATACTTATTCAACAAGCACAGTTGAAAGAAGAGAGAGCGCCTTCTTGGGTGGAAAATCCATCTATTGACCTTCCCCCCTTGCTCAATTATGCAACTAGAAAGGTAACTCCTTACTATCAGGGAGAGGGAATGGGAGGTGCTTCGTGTAGGCACATTCTTCCTTTTTCATTAGGGGCAACAGGTTTTTCACTGACTTACATGTACTACGGCGTGTAGCTGCTTCAACCTTTGCTTTGGGGTAACAAGGCAGTAATTAGTTTTTAGTTAAGGGTATATGATTACAGAATGTAGTTCGATAGCACTAGGTTTTCTAGAGGGCTAAGTAGTACTGGTAAAAGTTTTATTGCCATGTATTGAAGTCCTAGAAACATGAGTAGAATTCCCGGTTGACGAGGTAAGTACGAGAAGCAGTAGTCCCATTCTGTTTATTAATAAGTTAAGTAGTAGTCGTTGCCTTATACTTATGAGTGGATTTCCCACTTGCTAGTCATTCCGATACTATTGAGTTCGATTCCCTGGCTAGTAGGAGAGATCTCTGTTTCGAGTTATGGCCTTGTCAATAGATTCGAGTTATGGCCTTGTCAATAGAGTAGTAATGAAAGTCTGTATGGAGCCGAGCCCCTTTTGCTTATTATTCATAGCCAGCTCCCATCTCATATTAAAAAAGCTGCCCTTATAACCCTATTAGCTACTGGGTTGGCTTCCCCTAGTTGTGGGCCTAGAAGGCACCAGTTGAGATCCGCGGGAAAAGGATTAGAAGCACTGGGTAAACTCTTGTTGCTATTGGAATCAGAATCTTTGGTGATTAGTTAACCCGGACCAAATACCATAAGTGTGGGAGTAGTTGGTTTCCTAGTTCCCAGTGAAGGTCTTGCTCAGTGGTGCTCGATTCGCATTGTTAGTAGTTTAAGAGTCAAGCATGGAAGGTAAGGCTAAGACGTAGAGGGCAGTCAGAGTTCAAGCCATTAGCGGTAGGCTTGGTTTATGGAGTTCAGTCAAGGGTTTGGTTTCCTATTTTTTGGTTAAGGTTTTGCTAGCTCTAGTGTGACCTAGGGTCTATTCACAAAGACATCAGCAGTAACAACCACAAATCCAATACCATACGAAAACGTATAATCAAATAAATGATATAAGAAAGCAGAATCATTAGCATTACTATAAGATAAGGAGAGGCAGGACCAGTCGCTACTAATGTAGGGGGCGTTAGTGGAAGAGTTCAAGCGGGAAGGGCAGCTTTAGATGCCTAGTGAAATCATGTTACTTATGGGTTAGGCTCTCTTTCTCCTGTTTCATTTCTTGAGTCCTGAGTTCTATGATAATAGTTATTAGTGGTTGATTTCCTTATGATAATAGAAAGTCCTATAGTTACTGATTGCATTCCAAGCTTGATTGTTACCTAGTTCATTACTTTTTATCCGTGGTTCGAGCCTTTTAGTTGCACTCGTTGCTTTACGTTTATCCGTGTCTTGGCTGTTACTTGGCCTAGCTCCTTTCTTTGGATTAGTGCTTTCTCGCTTCCCCGTTTGATTCTTTGGATGAAATCTGCAACTGTGATACATCGTACCCGACCCCCTGTTGAAGCCTCGGTTCTGAAACTGGAGCTTAGGTCTTCTACCGATTAGTTAAATCCTGCCTTTGAACTCCGCTTAACCACTCAAAGAATACTCAACAGCTCCCTACTATACTAGGTTCCGACTTTATGATTGATTCTTTGACTTATGAGTTGGATTCACTGAGAAGAGAAATTAGTCCGCTAGTGGCAGGGATGACATACAAACTATCAGAATTAGTTTAGGGACACGATACAGAGAATCAAAACAAACACCAGATTTGAATCAAGTAAGGGCATCCGCAGCAAGTTCGAGCCTTGTTATCGGTGGTGTGATTCCTCTTGTTCCAGGATACAAAGTATTAGGTAGTATATCGACAGCCTTTCCTTTGTGCCGATGTGTTGGAGCGTATTATACGCATCCTTGCTTCACCATCTCTAGGACTTCCTATCCTGCCCTTAAGTATGCAGTTACTACTTTCCCTTAAGTATGCAGTTACTACTTTGTAGTTTCAACAAGCGCAAAACACACAAGTAAGATATAGCAGAGCAGTGATCCGATTCAGTGTTATAGACTTAAATAAAGCATATTCAGAATCAAGTAAGTAAAGCGAGGTCAGCTCCAGGCTGTCTTCTAAGATAAGCTGTAGATGCTGAGATGCGGCTGGAGATGTTTAGGATAAGCTGTAGATGCTGAGATGCGGCTGGAGATGCTAAGATGGTAGATGGGCTGCTGCTTGGCAGGGAGACAGGCTACGAGTGTGCCAAGAGAATTAAAGTAAGAGTTGGTGTCCAACATCAAAGTAGGAGTTGTTGTCCATAGGGTACAGGGTTCTTCTTGTTGTCAGTAGGTCTTATCGTATAGGAGTAAATTCCAGTTTGTACTAGCTCAACTCGTTAGTATAGCAGCAATCAAGGTCCTAGTTCCGAACCTTAAGTTCAGTCAGCAGCTCCAATCTGATACGTGCAATCCATATTGTCTTATATTGATTCCTACAAGCACCGTATGACACTAAACGGACTTCAAAGCTGATTCCGGAGCTAATAAGAAAAGCACTGATGCTAATACGAAATCAACAACCGCTACCGAGGCTTCAACTAGTGAGTAATAGGATGCATCTACTACGGACAAGTCTGTTTTCTTGGATAGCCTCGCCTTTCCCACCTACATGTACTTAACAGAGCAGGTTAGTAAAGAATGTTGCATTGAAAAGAAGAGTACTGCCCCACGTAATGGTAGATAGCTGTGCCCCTTAATGATAAATTCTATGCATCCAATTAGATGAGTACACTGCGAGCCCTCTATTGAGATTCTATGCATCTATCGAATTGTATTATATGAGTACACACTGCGAACCTCTCTATTTAGCATTCGGGAAAGAATGTTTATGTAGGCGGATACTATGCAGCAAAAGAATAATGAATTTAATAATGAAAGGATAGAATGAAAAGTTTGGTAGTAAGACCTATGACGGACGGGAAGAGCAAGTCGAAGAGTGTATGCCGGGTGTTTATCCTTGTTGTTCCTAGGTTTAGTTTGATGTAGCTACTACAATACTACTGAGAGGAAATAGTCAGAATGCCAGGCAGGGAAGTCAGACCAATAGCCAGGAGAGTCGTACTGAAGCTAAGTAGCACAAATGGCCTCGAAGAAGTCTGATGAGCAGCAAAGAAAGGTTCTGAGGTAGCAAAGTTAGTCTGAGAAGCACTCGTTTCATTCCTTTTGTCTGGTGTCTATCCCTGCACTACTTAGTACAATTCCCTCTTCTAAGTTATAGTATGTTTGCCAGTAGGTCCAGACCAGTATACTTTCTTATTTGTTTCAGTCCGACTAGCATCAGTGCAAGTCTGTTTGCCCGCAGAGTCCATTCCTTCCTTAGAGTTTAGTTCGCCAAACAAACTTGGGAACAACGAAGCAACATTCCTTTTTCTCTCCCGTTGTAGTGTACCAAGAAGTGAGTTAAGAGTAAGCTGTAAGATGTTATGTTCATCATTCTAACCAATCTATCTCATCTCATAAGACAGGCTGAAATCTATCACTAATTACTAAATGAAATGCAAATCACCCTTTCTTTCACAATGCCACTACCCTATATCTTGAAACTCCACCTGATACGACTTACTGCGTTGCGAAAGACTATCAACTAATACCTTTTATTTAAGCGCTTAAGCTTTAATGAAGAATATCGGCACCAAGCTTTCTACTGCTGGACTTCGAGCGGATTAAATGAAAGACAAGGCTGTGGGACAAGTGTACTAATCAAGTCTTAGAAAAGAGTAAATGCAAGAAAGACTCACGTAAGCATCTTTACGAAAGAAAAGAATGATGTTAGCGAGCTACGCCTTTCTACTTAAGCTTCCTTCTGGATACAAGATTATTCCCGTAAGCAAACACTACATAGTAAAGAGATGCTTCACCACCTAACATATACCGCAATAAGGGGCCTAAAGCTAAAGTTATATTATTTGGATTGCCTTTCTAGTTTGCCGATATGAGTTATTAAAGTGATTTCCCTTCACCGCTTGCCGATATGAGTTATTAAAGTGATTTTAGTTTGTTTGCCAGAACAGGTAGAAAAGAATGATTTCATAGTTATCAATTCAATGAGGGCACAGCAATTTGTTTAAAATTAAATGCTATATGTTTCACACGCGCTAGAGTAATTAGCCCTTGTGAGCGAGCCGAGCGGGTACTCACGTATGCACAAGCCGTTCTTAAGTAAGTGGTTAGTTTTTAGAGTTTCCGAAGTTAGCAGTGTTGTTAGGGAATGCATAGAGAACAGGAAGCAAGGTAGTAATTAGACTCTTTAAGTTTTAGGTATAAGTAGTAGGGATGGTGGAGTAATGCCTCATTCTAAACGGAAAGGAAAAAAAGTAAGCAGGTAGGGCAGAGAACGAAGGAAGGTTTCTTTCGAAAGCAATGGAAAGGGGAAGTCGCGAAGTCAAGGTTCAATGCTAACTTATATTACGTTGTCGGTGCCGCCCGCTCTTGTGTCTAAGTTTCCAAGAGAAAGAAAGTGCTTGTTATACTAAAAGTTATCGGTGGTGCTCTTGTTAAGTCAATGAGATCAGTAGCAATTCCAGCAATAAAAACCTAGTGTAGTTTGGGTGCTTCTTCAGCGCTTCAATCTTTTCCTTATGAAGCGAGGTTAAGTTAAGTATAGAAAATGTAGCAATCCTCAATTCTATTCAGTTTATCACTTCAAGTATAGTTTCAGGGTGTGCCCAGCTTATTGAGTTGGCGACTAGCTTATTTTGTTTGAGTTCCGGTAAGAATCAATTACTTCCTAAGCGATAAGACAATTAGTTTCATCCTAGTCTACTATAGAATCCGGGGGATCTGGATCTTCAACAAACAGTAGAGGGAGAATTATACGTTAGGTAACATTCCTCT
The DNA here is from genome assembly GCA_021527575.1 of Ensete glaucum. Lineage (NCBI taxonomy): Eukaryota > Viridiplantae > Streptophyta > Magnoliopsida > Zingiberales > Musaceae > Ensete > Ensete glaucum. The sequence continues at coordinate 445,926 of JAHSUZ010000016.1, read as the reverse complement.
ATCCCAGGTGCTCGAAAAGATGGATTACTGTTTGACTCTGCGTTAAAATCAATTCCCACACAAGAAAAAGACAATCATATTTTCTGCGCACTCACTAACGTAAAGGATTAGGGGGAATTTAGGACTGCTCAATGAAATAGGCGTGTGAGGGAAATTCATGTTTTACTTCTGAAGCATTAAGTATTGCTAGGCCCAGACTCAGGAGTAGGAAAGTATAAGTCTAAGAGAGCATAACAAGTTGGGTTCTGTCCTTTACCCCTGCACTAGATGGCCTTCCCGCTCACTCACTAGGGTAACGCATAAGTTTTGTCAATATTGAAATTGGAGACATCAATTCCATTCTGATATTTATACTAGCTTCTTTCCTCTTATTCTTATACGATGTATCCCTGACTTTAGAGTGGAATCCAAGCCCCTACCACTCCATTTTCTTTGACTTACGACTTAAAGGATGAAGTGCAAAAGTGGATACTTACTTTGGTGCCTGTGAGCCTGTGACTACTAACAGTAAGACCTTCTTTCTCAATGCCCAGTTTTAGGCATCGCAGCTCAGCAGCTCCAGCTCCAGCTCAGCAGCAAAGCAGCCCTTGTTTTCAACTGATTGCATTTATTGTACTTCTTTACTCTTAGGCTACTGATCTCCAATATAATATTATTGAACTTATGAGCCTGCAGGTGTGCCTCAGTGTAGAAGAATGCAAAGGGAATCTAAAGAATTAGACACATAAGTCGGAATCGAACTAAGCAGTAAGAGAATGTATCTACTACTATACTTCACTGGGAACTGGAATGGAGTATTCCCTATTGTGCTATAGAATGCAGCGCGAAAGAGGATAAACCAATGCTGGAAAGAATCGAACAAGGAATAAGTAATTGAACAAGCAACAGGGAATTGAGCTACCAATAAAAAGAATACAATTACTATAACTGTAGGCCTGACACCACTTACCTAAAACACTAGTTAGAAAAAAAAGAATCATGTCTTTCGCTCTTAAACTTACTACTTGGATTCTGAAACTCCATGTTAAGAAACTGAATAGGGGTCTTTCAGCTGGTAAAGAACAGTCAGTCTAAAGCTTAGGTTCAGATGCTTCAGATAAGGATAGGGATAGGGATACGGTCCAGCGTGCCTAACAATTGAATAAGAAGCTGGTGATCGAGCTACTACTGACAACAATGGAATTAGGGCATATGACACTGGAACTGGGGCAAACAAACCTAACTACGCTACTGCCGCGTAACTACCACTAGCCGCTACACTCTTTGGAATTATTATTGTAACTTATATACTATATATGCACTAGATATTCTATGTGCACTAGATCGTACCAATGAGTTTCAGAATCTGAGAAAGTAGAGTAAGGTTTATATAGGCAAGTCAGAATCCACAGAAAGGGAAGCCCTACTCAAAGCAAAGATCGGATCAGTGGACCAAGAGTCAATCTCGCACATGGGAATGTAGGGCATTAGTATCAGTTTAATAGACGGGAAGGCCAGCTTCGATTTCAGTAAGGGAATGCTTAGTTTGTGGGTGAAGTCTTCTAAGCATTATTTGTATTCTATTGGAGCAGGTAGGGCCAGTATCTATTTTAATTATGAGTTGTTAACTTCCTTCTTCTGCTTATGGATCTTATACTTCCCCGGGTACCACAGAGTTATCTTCGGATGCACTGCACTAGGTTGTCGAGAGAGATCACTAGAGTATAATCGAAGAGTCTACGGAATACTTATGGTTTGGGTAGTTACTACTGGAATACGTAGGCAAAGGGAGTGATAGGGTTCAAAATCGAATGGGAATCTAGCTTGCCCGTAAGAGAATCCAAAAGGGGGGATAAAGACTCTAGAGCCGGCCGGGGGAAGAGTGAAAGAGATAAGTGTTGGAGTTGGGAACGCAGGTTTTAGTTAAAGAAGTAAGGCTTTATGCTATTGGTTTAGACTGAGTTCTTTGCCAGGAGTTACTAGTTGAGATGGACTGCGTGCTCCGTCCTTATGATTCTACTGATGGGTGGTTAAGCAGTTTAAGACTTGCCCTTGCACAGAGGAGAGTTAAAGTCGGTATTGGAAGAATGCAGCTAGGTGGTAAAGACTTGAGTACGGGTACAGGGGTGCGCCCAAGGTTCAAAGCAAGCCTAAAAGCAAGCAAAGCAGGAATCAAAGCCAGGTTCTGGAGGCAGTAAAGGAAGGTGGTAGTGGAGAGTCAAAGCCTTGTTGATGCTAGTGTAGTTTTTGTTTTAGCTCGATCCCGATCCCGAGTTAGTGGTTGTTGTCTAATAGATAGTAATAAGTAATGGAATTCCAATATAGCGGAGGAGGGGTTTAGTTCAATCCCTATTAGTAGAGGAAACAGACTTAACTAAATAAAGGGTATAGGCAGCCGGGTAGGTAGTAATTCTTTATTCCTTTTACTACTCTTAGGGTGGATTCCATATTGTTATATAGTAACGTAGCCATCGCAGCTCAGCTCAGCAGCAAAGCTGCCCTTACTATAGTAACTTAGCCCGGTACCTGACTGGAGGGTAGATTCTGGATTTACACCTTTGTTCTGACTTGAACAACCTATCTCTCCGCTCGGGGCAAACAATTGACTGAACAACCAAATCAACACAAAAATCAAATGAGAATACCAACTACCTTTTTTCTACCAAAAGCAGAATCACTAAATATACAGTTACTTATCTACCTATTCTCCTATGACTTATCTACCTATTCTTATGATAATAGTAATAGTAGAGTATTGATATAAGTCTGCTAGCGGGCAATAAGAAAAGCAAGCCTTAGCTAGCTTCTAGTAACTTTTTCCCACTCTTTCTAAGCTCTTAATAAGGGTCTATGTAATTGACTGTTAGCTGGTTAGGACTGGGCTGGGCTGTCTTGTCTGCTAAGCTTACTGCTGAGATTAGATGCGCTTACGGCCAAGCAACGTAGTTAGGCCAAGACACTAGACAAGTTAGCGGTGTGCCAAGTAAGATTGACTACTTGCCCAGTTACTCCATAGTATGTTTATTATACCTGAGAATTACTCTTCCGCCTATGGGTGCTAGATCGTAACACTAACTCAATGATACTAAAACTCACAAGACAGATTGAGGTGTAAGTGCGCCAGGCCCAGACAGCTCCTAGCAGTAGAAGAACTCAAAGTCAGTAGATCCATTCTCAGAAGGTAGTGTTTCAATCCGCTAGTCAGTCTTGTCCTAAAGGATTCGAGGCACCTGTTCCATTCTCTCCAGTAGTAGTAGTAGCCCTGTCAGCATTAGTGGATTTCTTGATTCTTAAGAGAAAGTATGCAAGTAAAGAAGGGCAGCGTTAGCTGGCAATCGACAACATAGGATCCAGTTGATAGTGTTAAAAGAAGAAAAGCCAGGCAATGCAAACTCAAAGCGAGGGGAGGCAGGCTCAAGAAGCAGCAGTGCGGGAACGAGAGCCAGTATAGTAATCATTTGGATGTGTGGTCAAACTCATCGGTATCGGTATCAGAATCAGACTACTACGTCTAAGGATGCGGCTAAGAAGAAATATTTGCACACTGGGTGGGCCTAAAGCCTCTAACTCCCAATAAAGATTGGAATCACTGCTCACAAGAGTAGAGGGCTACCATATCAATATATTATGATAAAACATATTACAAGAAAACATATCAATATATTATGATAAAACATACCCTAAATCTAAGTAATAACCAACAAGAAAAGAAAGAATGTAGACAGGGCCAAGCAACGGACGCAAAGGGAATCTCCCCTATGGATCTCTCGACTTTAACCTCTCTCTCTATCTACGACTTGGATTTTGGCTCCAGTAAAAGAACCCTACCTTAAAGAACCGCTCGTCGCCCCAGCTAACTAGGATTATAAACAATAAACTTCGTGCCTCGCTTCAGCAGTTGATAATTCTGTATAATGTAATACGATTACTTTCGCACCCGAACTCCATAAGCTTATACTAAATGATAGGTAAGGGAAGCAGTAAGCCCATCTTTTCTACTTGGTCATGTAACCCTTATAGAAAGAAGTAATACCTCTCGCATCGAACTCAGCTCAGTAAACCAAGCCTGCCTTCACTTACTTTACTTCTGCTACTGCCAAGTCACTGCTAGACGCCAAACAACTTATACTGGAAAGAATAAATGGTAGAACATAGGGAATAGAACTGGTGCCTATAAGAATCGATCTATGAACTAGCAGTTTCGGCAGGGAAAGCTGTCAATAAGGATAAGGCTACTATCGTCAACAACATAAGCCCTTCTACAACAAGGAATATACAAACAACCACACCCGACGAGTATTCAGTAGACCGCGCTTCAAAAGGAAAGGACAGAAAGAATAGGAACAAACAAACAAACAAAAGGAACTAGTTAGGGCGAAAGCAAGGGTGCTAGTGAGCGAGCGAGGCGGGGTGCAGCCGTTAAGTAGTCATATGCAATTATAGAGGATATGCACTAAATGATTCAATTCTTTGTTTACTGAGCACTGTCCGTACTTTGTTTACTGAGCGCTGTCCCAACTGTAACTCCAGCTAGGTTAATGCTTTACTTTGCAGTTAATAGAGTATAGAAAAGAAAGGATGCCTACGCCTATGTCCTTATAAGTATAGGGTTAGGCTACCTCCATTCTCTTATTTAGAGTCAGTACAAAGAACTCAATAAGCACAACGACAAAACTCAGAACTACTTTAATAGTCGAAAACAAAACTAGTTTCTTGCCTTTTCTTTTCTTAAGTGAGTTAGCAGTAAGGTTTTTATCCATATGAAGCGAGTTCTATTCCTTTATGCGGGTTCAATGAGAAAGAATTGCATTACATTCGCATTTTGCTTGCAATTCCATAATCGGTGACAGAGAGGAGAGAGGAGAAGCAGAGTCGAAATGATGTAGATGAGCCTATAAGCTGAGTTCAACAGAGGCTTAAACGACCAGAAGAGTAACAGCGCCTTAAACAACCTTATGAAGCGCTAAGTACTTATTTAGAGTAAAAGCCTTTTAAATACAAGTAACAGCCTTACTTTAGTGCCTTAGTGACAGAATCTGATAGGTAAGCGTCTGTTTTTCTTAGTAAGAGCAAGCAGTTTTATAGCTTTTCTACTAGTTGGTTGTCATGCATATTCTGTTATCTCTCATATGTTGTTGTCAGTGCAGTTCAATTCCATTGGGTAGCCCTCCTAAGGCAGAATGGAGGAAGCAGTCATGTTATGCTCTTATGGAGGAAGCAGTCATGTTATGCTCTTTTATTAATTGTGCATGAGATTCAAAATCAGCAAGCAACCGAACAAACAAACAAGCTTAGAATAATAATAGGCTCGCAACGGCTAACGCACTAGGGGGGTGCAAAACCTTGAACGGCTAACCGCGGGGGGTTTCGAATAAGAATAAAGATAGGGCGCAAGTCAGTGTTGAAGAGCAGAAGAAAAGGTAAGTAGCTGAAGAAGCAAGTGGTTGAGTTCCACGTGTGTTCCGTGACTCTAGAAACTTAAGACATGGAAGAAGCAAGCAGTGCGGGGATCAGTAGAATGAAAATAAGTGTATTGAGAGTGAGAACAAGGTAGAGAGAGCAGACACCATATAGGCAGGTTGAATCAGCAGCATAGGTATAAGAGAGTAATAAGGATAGGAATAATAATCCCGAGTCAGAATACAAGTAATAAGAGTAAGTAGGGGCCCCAAGAAAAACACTAAACATTATTAGAATATGATTACGACCTTAGTCACATAGCGTGGGTTAAAGAATTGACTAGTATAATCAAAGAATAGAACCAGCCCAGCAAGAACAAGGCTCGAACTCATAACTAGGCCTGTATCCGATGCTAACTAAACTATCACTACTAGCAAACAAGCTTGCTAACCACCTGATCAGACTTTCGCTCCTGCCTATTAGCATGTGACTCCTTCCTTGAATTCTGAAAACTGACCTTACTCCTCTTACCTTATTGTTGAATGAAGAGTTTCCTACCCACCAAACCTGTACAATTTATAGGATTCTACTACTACCAATGAGACTATAGCTCAGAACTAGTACCTCCGGCCATCTAACCATCTACAGACAAAAGAGTGGAGCGGGCAGTAGGGAAGTCCGGAATGCTAGTCCGATTCTAATTAGAGTATAGGTTTCATCCTTTCTTTGGGGGGTTCAATTCAGACTTAGTGCCAAGCTCCCCATTCAGAAATTCAGATTGAGTAGGCGCATGCTCATATGTTAGTAATCTAACCTACTACTTCTTTACACCTCTATCGATCGAGCGGAATGAATTTGATTTATCTCTTTTGCTGTTAGCGCACGAAAGTTGACCTTTGCAACTAAGCTTAAACGACGATAAATAGGGCAGGGCATTCTAGTCAATTAACTAAACCGAGTGGTGGCCCAACCCAACACTAGTACGTCAAGAGAGAGCATCAGTTCATTCTTTTACTTATGCGTTAGTTTCTGATTGTAATTCCTTAAAGCCATATTGTAGGCTATATGGAGCCCTAGATTCCAAAAGTAATGTTCCAGTGCAAGGAGGGCAGACATCATAAAGATAAGAAGAATCCGAAAATCCAATTCGCTCAGCAACGGAAGAAAGATATGAAGCAGGATTGGGATCTATAGCGGGGGAAGAAGCTGTAGTTGAAAGAGAAGAAGCTGTGCACAAGTCCTGATGCAAGCGACGAGTCTCGGTCGATCCTAAAAAATCTGCCTACATTAGAAAGCTTCCGTTCCCGTCGAGAGAATGAGTGCCCGGTCAAGTCCAGTTGCGTACGAAAAATCCCATAAACGTCAGAGCCATTGATTGGATTAGGAGATACTTTTATTGACTTGAAAATGCCTACAGATCCGGTTTGGTTTGTTTGATGTGCTTTTGTCACTGTAGCTTTACGAGTGCTGGCGGTATGACCTTGTGTTGTAGTTCCCCTATTACTACTGACAGCAGCATGTATTAAGACTATAAAGCCTCAAAGGGAGTGATCGAGCCGAGCTGGTTCCGCAGCGCCTCTCTCCAAAAGAAAGGGTTGTTGCCTTAGTATCCTTATGGTAGGACAGGGCGTTACGTTACATTAGGAAGCAACCGAGTAAGTAACAGACATTGAGCATTTCCGGCTATCTAGTTGCCAAGATGCTGATCGATGTAACCTTTCAATGATACTAATGATCCATCCAGAGAAGACTGGGGCCGGCCAGGTCCTTGTCCTTGCTTCAAACACTATCTTATTGATGATGAGCTCCTGGGTACGGGACACAATAAGGCCTTATATGTGCAACAATGGTAGCAAGAGTGCTTGCTGATCGATAATGGCTCAGCCAGCCAGATACTTAAATGGGGGTAACCATTATTAAGTTAGGAATTGATGAGTCAACCATACGCCCCAGCTACATTGCAATTCGTGCCGGGTGGATGGAAGAGACGGATTCTCGGTAACATCGATTTACCAGTGGAAATAGGGCCTTCTGCTTTCTAGGTGTAATTTCGACCGAAACCATACAACTTTATCCTAGGACGTCTTTGGGTTCATTCATAAGGGACCACCTCTAACGCCTTCATCATAAATCATAAAAGAAAATACATCGTTTGTTGGTAATAGTTCATGTAGAATCAGGCCGTCCTCCGATCCACAGCCTTACATAGACGTAGAGAACGACATAGTCCATAATGTGTTCCACTCGAGCTTCTGAAGGTAAGATATCTTTTCCAACCTAGCCCAAGATTTCCGCCAATAGCATGATGGTTGCTAAGGTGATGTTGAACAGGTTGGGTAATAATTAGCAAGGAAGGTTGGAGCCGATACAGGTAAATGACAAGAAGGGCTCCTATGGGTTACAAACCCAAGACAAACAGCAAGTAGCCGCCCAGAAGAGTGTAGATAAGCTTGCCTTCGAACTGTCAGTAGAGGTCTCGGGAGGGCTATTGGAAAGTGCGAATTGCAGAATGTAACTTCTGACATACTTCACGACGAGACCACATCCCATTTTATTGAACTCACGGATCCAATCGCCCAGCCCAGGAAAGGACAGTCTACTGACTAGGTGAAAAGAAAAGAATGAACCGAGCGGAGATGGCAAAGCGAGCAGCAACGGAAGGGAAGATAAGAGGCATTGAGGACAGGGTTTACTCAAACGAGTTGAATAAGCAAGCCGGAGAAGAGAAACTTCCTCTTTTCTTTATTGTTGAACCTGCTACTAATCACCAAGTCCTTTGTTTAGCCGTGCATAGCTTGGTTGGTGATAGAATTTGTGTGGAGAGCATGTTATTTGATTAAGATAAGAGATCCGAATGAATTGATTAAGATAAGAGATCCGAATGAATCAGACCTAAATGGGAATGACATGAAAAGTGTTTTTCTAAACCTAGCAGGCGTGACGACGATATACGATAGGAATGAGGAAAAACTCGTGATTGGTTATGTTTATGATGGAGTTTCAATAAAAAGTAGTCTAAGTCGTTTCTCGTTCCTCATTTTCCATTCAAGGCGGATTCTGAACGCCACGTAACATCGTCTTCAACCAACCCCCGCCCGGCCCGAACTAAAGAATTGCTTCGACACTACTTAGATATGCGGACGATAAGCGTTCAATTTCGAAAGAGAGATGTGCCTAAAGGAGAGAGAAGAGAGATGTTCGCAATTACTACCACCTACCCCCTATCCTCTTTCTAAAGGAGCCCGTAACTTCGCGAATGTCCTTATTCAATGTAAGCAATATGTTTTCGTATGTTAATAAATGAGAAAAGACATAATTGCGGGATTATTCTAATTATAAAAACACGAACCGTAACATGCACTGGGCTCCGTCTTCGGTGGTCATCTCTCATTCATTGAGGTGCCCGGCACTACTCTACTGTTTTTCATTCGAAAATGTAAGCATTCAATTACCATATGTTAATTTAGTAACTTAACTTAACTACCTTTTCAGTAAATATTTGAGGAAGTACCTAACCCTCCCCCCCTTTCTTTGATTGAACCTAACAGCTATCTGCCTCCTTACTCCTGTCTACTTATTTAATGATGAATGAATATTTACTTAATTAACATAACAGAATATTTACTTACTTATTTAATTCATAAGTAATTACTTATTTAATTCATATTTACTTAATTAACATAAATTCATATTTACTTAATTAACATAAATTCATATTTACTTAATTAACACGGATTTAAGATATGTACTCACTTGACTTAAGGAATTACGATTGAATGAACTAAAGCCAACTTTCCAGTTCGTATCGCCCTAGCGGAGAGAATGAAGTTATCCACCAATTGATTCTTTCCTTCCTTTTTTGTAGCACTGAAGCATAAATCAAAGGTCACTGTCAACTCAAAAAGCAATTGATTATCGAGCACATGGTCCGGATCTAAGTAAATACAATGTTTCCCGCCACTATCCGACAAGCATAGACGTAAGGGACAGAAGCACCTCAGCTCAGACAATAAAGATAATTCAACCAAATAGTAAGGTCAACTCCGAGGCGAGGGAGGAACTAATAAACGAAGAGACAGACGGCAAGGTATGAGCTTCAAATGCATTTCCTCCGCGGATCCAATTTCTAGTTTTTGGTTGGATAGGATTTCTTTTATCCGGGGGCGCTTTAATGAAGGCACGGCACAAGAGAGCCTCACTGGAAAAACGCTTCAAAAGCGGATGAGAGCCATTCTTTGATATCTATAAGGAATAGAAGTTTTCTTGTTTCATCGACTACTTCATTTCATCATGTCCAATAAGTGTTTCAAGTTACAGAATCGGCGCAGGAGCTTCATCGGGTACTGGCTTTGAATGCTACAATGAGAGTGAAGTGATTGCGTAATAAACACGTTGGTACTAGCTTTGATTCCGCTTAAGTTGAAGTTGCTAAGTTAAACATATAGAAAAAGATAACTGTGACCGAGGAGAGGTTGGTTGCCCTTACTTTAGCCTAGTAGTTGCTTGTTCAGTTAAGTAGGCCCCCTTGTCGACGAGTGAGGCAATGTTCTCTAACTTACATAAAGACAGGACTCGCTACGGACTAACCTAACCATTTCATTGGAGTTTCAGTGGAAGGGGTGCGAACGAAGGAGTTTGCTTTTGCGTTGATCCGGCGGAGCAGCAATAAGTTATGAGCCTGCAGTCATAGGTGTTGTTATCCAATTCTCAAAGTTAGTAAGCAGGTAGATCAGTAAGAACTCGCTTAGTTCGTTTGTTTCCTCAATCAATCTAGAGTAAGTAAGGACAGTATTAAGTAAGGACAGTATGTTTACTATCAGCTATCGTATGGGATAGAGATGATTTCAAATGTATCTAAACTCGAGCAAGGGGCTAATATGGAAGAGCTTCTTTTCTTTCTTTTCTTTACCGCTTCTTATCCTTATGATTATTCCTCTGGAACGGAACAACTCATTCAACAACAACTCAACGTCCTGTCCTTTCTTCGGCGTCAGTCAATAGTTGTTCTGGAACTTCACTTGCACAGGCAATTCTCGGGTACCACTAATGGAGTTTTGGGCTATAATATGAGGGCAATCAAGCTATTCCAACTTTCTTTTTCTATTCCAACTTTCTTTTTACTCGACACTAGAACAGGATTTGAGGAACCGCTTGCTTTATCGACGGCGGGATTCAGATTCCACTTTCGAATAAATAGATTAGACTCAAGCTCCACAACCGTTAACGCTTCAGAAGTCAAAGATGGACCTAATTCTTATCCTATACGAGACTCAACGAGCTTCTTTTCGCAAACACTCGAAACTTCATCCTTCTTTTGTTCTGTTCTGGGCGAGTAGACTTATGAAACTGTAACTTAGAGATGTTTTACTTTAAGTTTAAGCAGAAACCGAAGATCATATCCCTTTTTTGATTGAAAAGAAAATGCCCACCTAGCTACGTTGGCGATGATCAAAGTTGTCCCTTCCCGCTTGCAGTTGCCTTTCGAACTCGACTCTTTTTACCTCGCTTCCTTAACAGAGACCTTTGCCCTTGTTGCTAAGTACCAGTGGGTTTTCCAGCAAGTTTGGTTGAAAGCCAATAATTGAAGCCGGGTGCTTATACACCTTCTACAAGTCTCTGTCCCAGTTCTCGTACTTCTATTAATCTTAAGGTCATTTTCACCCCTTAAGTCGCAGTCCGTCCTATGAGGGGGTCTTCAATTGCTATTCTAAACAAACTCTTAAAAGCAGTTAGCGGTTCCTAAAATGGAAATGTTAGTTGCCCAGACATAACGTTTTAGTTGGCAGTGGTCTTTACTAGAGGGCTAGCGCAGTCCCCGGCCTTATGCTTCGTCCCTATAACAAAAGGAAATAGAATAAGCCCCTAGGAAAACAAAGGGAATAGCTGGACCCAAGGCAAAAGGGATACTCTTAGTTTTCTGTCCATCTTCATACTTCTCAAAGTAAGTCGAGTTATCTTACCCAGTCTCCTATCCTTTTCAAAGGCCCGCTGCCCGGGGGTAATAAAGATGGTTGCAGTCTCTCAGTAAACACTTTCTATAGTAGATAGAGTTATTCCTGTTTAAGGCCGTCCCCCTATACTAAACTAGGCTTCCCCTCTTCCAGGCAATTTTCGAATTTGTTGAGTTCCTCGCCAGAAGCGAAGCATAGCGTTTAGGCTCCGATTCTCTTACCAGAAGGCAAAACTTAGGCATGGATTCCCGTAAGAAAGAGCGAGCCGCCTGTAAGTGAGACAGCTAGCAATTAGAGCAACCCATCCAATCCTGCCTGTGATAAAACCATTGAAAGCCCAGCCCAGCCCAGCTTATAAATGAATCTTACGAGCATATTTCATACATTTGTAGACAGACTATTTGCCTTCTTAGTTGGTGCATCGGAGGTGTTAGATATTAGGTAATGCATCCATAGGTGGAATGGATATTAGGGTGTGTTTTGGAGCTAGTTCTTTTTCTTGTTGGAATACTAAGCCCATCTAATTGCAGTGCTACGAGAAACCAAAACAAACCCTACTTTGATAGTACTAAGGCAAGCAACTGGGCAGCAGACTAACGTAAAAGCAGAATTTAGCTGCCAATAACAGGACTGAAGGTACTATTAGAACCGAGCGCGGAATTGGAGAATACACCTCTACTACTGATAAGGCGGAAAAGAGGAATAAAGAATACACCTACCATGCAGAGATGTGGTAAAAGCTAGTAGAATCCAAATATAAAAGAGGAATAAGTCATTGGGGCATCTCAAAACAGGCAATTGAACAGCCGCCGAGACTCATACTAATAGGAATGGGACTCGGGCCTCTGGAGACTTGCGCTCCTGTTTGTGATACCGGGGAAATAAGGCTGAATCGACTGCATCCCGGTCTGCCTTCACTGCCTATAAGCCCGCGACTACTAGGTAAATACTGTCACCACTACCTTACCCATAGGCCCACACCCACTGGAATCAAATCTTACTCACTCCTCCAACTATTATGTCCTCCATTCCGTAGAGCTCGATTGTTAGGCTTACTCTCCTCGCTGACATTATCCAGAAAATTATTATGAATTGGCTACTTACTCCGCATAGCACATTTCCTAGTAAGAACACTGGTCTCCACTACAGGACTGCTAAGACCGGACAGGACAAGTAACTGCTACAAGCTAATTGCTGCCTTGATAAAACCTCTCCCTTTTCTTTGACAACCGGGACTACAACAAAGTGTACACGACGGTCTCGCTTTACTGCCTATTAAGCTTACTCACTGGTTTTTAAACTTCTACCGCTAGCCACTATCACTTACAACCAGGGCAGCTTTGGCCAAGCGACTACTAACGTTTAAGGCTAGCGCCGCTTAGCAGCACTCTTTCGCCTGCCGATGGCATTGAGCTACTGACACCAATCCTCTACTGTATCAACGCCTTTAGCCCTCTAGCTTTTAGGCTCCTTTGCCTTAACTCCGAATCCGCTACTCTTTACCTCACATCTGTATTTCTACTCCTAGGGCTTATACTTGCTCCTTGCATTCATATTCCTCCTAACTCCTTCCGGCGGAGGGAAGGGATTGATTCAACTAGAGCACTGGCACTCCCGATCTAAGTATGCTGCTCACAACTTAGATTTTTTACTCATTACTGAAACAACCACGTGTTAGTTAAGCCGGATCGAAGTCTTACTACCGCATCGCCCATTTTAAGTCCGCAGTTAAAGTAGAAACCCGCCCCTTGCTGTTAGCCTACCCCTCTTCCCTTTACTTTTAAACCGGAGCTACCTATCTCAATTCCCTCTATCTATTGGATTAGCCATCGAACCGAGTGCTGTTATAGTGCCTTGTCTGGTGACTTTAACTCATTAGTAGAGGCACAGGTGGACTAGCATTAATAGCAAAATAGGTGGACTAGTACACAGGAGTCGAATTTACCCCATAAGTAGAGGAATGCCTATCTGTGGTGGAACATAGGTAGAATTTCACTGGTGATCTCCGGAATCGAACCGAAGAACCTTTGACCAGAGAGTAGAAGACCAGAGCAGCTCCTAAGGAATTCCACTATAATTAGAGAACTAACAGAGCGGGACAGTAGCCGCTCACCTCAAACAACAAGCCCTACTTCCAATACTAAGCACCCTACCGTTCCTTTCTTTCATTACTTAGTCCTAGCCGGCCCCTACTGCCCGTCCTAATATTAAGTCAGCCTTTGCTAGCTATTATTCTTATTAGCCTCCCTTGCAGCCAGCCGAAAGAGTAGAGCTAAGCTAGCCGCGCAACTATCAAAAGTGGAGCTAAGCTGAAAAGAGTTACGCTAAAAAGAGAATCCGAAACAGACAGAAAAGTTATGGAAACCCGTGTTTTTTGATAGCGACTAAGTTTTCCTTCATAGCGAGGGCAAAATCAATTTTCAATTTATGTTTTCCCGGCAAAAAAGGTATCAACCCTGTTTTCCTTCATAGCGAACCCGAAAGAAATTCTATTTTGATGTTTTCCCGTGTTTTTTGATAGCAAACGAGTTTTCCTTCATAGATCCCCCGAAGCAGACTTACTTTTTTCGTTTTCCCGGGATTTTTGGTAGCCAAGTCCTTACAAACCTACATATTCATATGATTATTTGCAACAAACCTACATTCGAATGATGATTATGTTATTCTTTTATTTACTATATTATACTTTCCGGAATTCTAATTTCATTATTCTGATTTTATTCTTTTATTCTATTTTCTTATTATTCTTTCGCTGTAAAGAAGGATTCCTGTTTCATCGTTTACAGTTTTATCTTGTTTCATCATATAGAGAGAGGTGTTGTTGGTTCCTCAAGTAAGAGAAGAGGGCAGCTTAACTTAACTTCAAGGAGAGTACGAGTCGGGTGCTAGTGTTGTCTATTCCCTTTCCGACCCGCTTGCTGCCCGGCCTGTACTTGATTCTTAAACTTATAAGTATTTCCTTTTCCTGGTTGAGTTGACTCGCACCTTCACTCAAATGTATATACCCAATCACTTGAAGCTACTATGGCAGAAGATCTGATAAGTTTCTAAGCAGTAACTAATTACTCACCAGCTTCTCATCGCTCGCCCTGTCGCTCACCAGTGCTTTACATTACCCTCAGTTTGTCCGAGAGAAGGTATCGTAGCTCGAAAGGAGGTATCTTCTTTCTAAAGTAGGTAATAAAGAGTAAAAGAGTTAGTTGTCATTGCTCTTAAGAAATCGCTAAAGTTAACAAATTGGAGTTTCACAGGTCTAAGGTGAGTGTAAATTATAGGCTACGAGTGTGCATTCTAAGCTCGTTTCAAGGTCTTCATAGCTCTTTTCTCTGAATAGCAGTAAGACCATTTCTGAAAGGCCTAGACGTTAACATTATCCTTTCTCAAGACAGTGAGAGCAGAGCTCATTCCCCAAGAAAGAAGGAAAGTTCAGTCGTATCGCTTTCACCAACGTTGATTGTTTGGTTGTTCTCTCTCTGCGATCAAAGTGCTAAATGAACAGTTTTAAGATTCTATTCGCTCTCGTTAAAGCATCCCAATTTCTTTGTGCGCAGGCCAGGCCAATCTCGTGTCCCGTGCTCCCCTAATAAATTCTCTCCGCCTAATCCAAAAATCCATATGATTCATAATTAGCTGCTCCATCAAGTATTCAATACAGGAGTGTTTGTCTCGTGCCTAGCCTCTTTATCTAAGTTTAACCTATGGTCAAGGTTGCTCATGGCAAAATACAGAATGAAGGTACCAACAAGTACTACTAAATAAGCCGAAGACAACAGACATAAATAACAGCCTTATAATAGCTTTATCCCAGTCCGAAACTCTTTGCTTGGAGTCTACTGCTACTGCCTTAAATGTTATGTTACTGTTTTAGTATTGGTGGCACATGTATTGCTTTCTTGCTGACTGCTCCGGCATTCCTGTACTTGTTCCATCAATACCCGTTTGAGTATTCCTTTGCTGACTTTCAAACTTCTACTTTCATCTTTATTTGTTGTTTTCGGTTCTTGCGTTGTTGGCGCCCTGATAGTTTCCTGTGTTCATCAGCTTACATAGTATAGTATTAATATGAAGCAAGCAAACAACGTTGATCTCTATTATAAAGCAATAGGAGGTCTATGTGACTAATAAGATATGCATTTAAAGAGCCTGGCGGGGTAAAAGAGAGGAGATTTGGATAAGATCAGAAGAGTTGACCTCATGTTAAACTATTAAAAAGGTGGGTTTGCCAGCCCACTAACCCATGATAGCAAGCGCTAAGTCGACCAAATCGTATACAGTTGAAAGCATAGTTACATATGAAAGGGTAGAATGAAAAGCAGTAAAGGGGGAATGATATAGGCGGAGGATAAGACAGACTGATAACTCGTCTCGAGGAAGTAAGACTTAATTGAGTGGGCGCGGTCAAAATCTCATTACACGGATTAGCACTTAGAGGATCGAACTAATATCAATCAGATCTTCACTACTGAATCTACACCCCGCTCTACTGTATCTAAGGCTGCCTCCCCTGTCTTTGATTCCACCCTTTTCTTCTGACTTGTTAGGTTGACTCTACTACTTAGTTGTTTTCTTTATTTCGTTAAGTAACATCGTTCTTATCTTAGAAGTATTTGTGCTAACGACTACTACTAATAGGAATGAATCAAACTCTATACTATAGCACCCCTATCACATGGTTCCAAAGCTAAGTAATAGTCATCGAGAATTCATCTTTCTAATTATGATAAGTTCCAATATTTCTTATTGGTCCCGGCCTCACAGCTAACTCTCTATTAGTAGAGTCGATATACGGTTTTGATGTTACAAATAATAATGAAAGTCGTAGTAAAGTATGGAAGTTGGAGCCAATAGAATAAGAATAGGCATTCGAGTTGGAGTCAATAAACTGAGGTTATGGTACGTACGATCTAGTGCATCTAAGAACTATCAACAGGGTAATTATTATAGGCATGCCTAATAAGCTCTAAGGGTAAGTCAAAGAATCAAGTGGCCAAAGACTGATAAATGAGCGAGTAACACTAAAAGCAAGGTGAGCTGCAGGCTGTCTTAAGAAAACATTAAAACTCGCCTGGGATCAAGGACGGGTAGCCTCGAGTTCAGTAGTGAAAGAATCCAAGCATGGTAGCTCGCCTTGGATACGGTAAGCGTAGAGTTCAACTATCAATACACAGTTTCAAAGCAAGTAAGGTAAGCTTTGAGCTCGGTAAGGTAAGGACCAGATCGGTAGTTAGAGCATTCAAAGCAATAGCTCTAGCCTGTTTAGCAACGGAGAAAGTCTCGAGGTCAACAGCTATAGAACGTTACTTTATTATACGGCAATAGTCCTGTATTGTTATTACCTAGCCAATTATTACCTAGCCAAAGCCTTGTTTAGTATCAGTCAAATTATTCTCTATACAGGTTCTACTTTTGTATGCCTTTGCTCCATTCCTTCTATTAGTAGTTCAATTCCTGGTAGCATTAGTATAAGGGGCAAGGTCAGCTGCAAGCAGCTGGCTCACAGGCAGGGATAGGGATGCAAAGACCAAGCGTAAGACACGTCACCTATATTTACTACTTTATTCTTACTGGACCAAACAAACCTATCTATTTTCCAATTATGATTTTGCTGTATAGTAAACTGACTTCGCCAAGCAACGTATAAAAAGAAAAAGGAATAGTAATGAACTCGACCATAATGCATTAGTCCGGTACCTTGAGGCGATAATTCTATTTAGTTAGGAGTTAGCACGTTGCCATGAGCAAGTCCATTAAACGAAAGCCTACAACTATCAAATTAGGATCAGCATTAAACAATATTATCAAAGTGCCATTACTGCTGGAGAATCAGTAGAGCAGGGAGCAGTTCCAGTGTAAATTCCTTTAGTTTATATTTCTGCTTGTTCCGCAAGTTAAGTTGAGTTCAGGTGTTTTACTTTACAGTTTGTTTTCTTTTCTTCTGTTGGCACGTAAAGAGTTTTCCGTTGGAAGCGAGTTCTTTGCCCTCTTTTCTAAAATGCAGGATCATATGTTTCAGTATCGTCTCTTTGCTTTGGGTACGAGTGCTATAAGCATATTAGATAGAACAGTTAAAGTTGGCTGTAGTTCATAAGAAAGATCTGGATCAGAGGCAGTTCGACTTTAATCTAAGTATTCATAAGCGGGTCGAGTTTAATCGTGAGTTATTGTTTTCTCCGTTCTTGCTTGTGTTGGTGAGAGAGGAGATTCCATGTTGTAAGCAAGCACAGTGTCCGAATCAATCATTTATTAAGCTATAGCGGGTATCATACTAGTTTGGAAGCTTATCTCTTTTCGTTTATCCTGCGTAAGGTAAGTGAGTCAGGGAAAAGAATAGAGTATTGGCAAGGAAGCGCGCTAGTTAGTTATTCAATACGAGTTCCAGTTGTCTTAGTTAGTTATTCAATACGAGTTCCAGCTTGACGTTGCAAACAATAATTGGACTTAATTAAAGTATCTGAAAGGGGAGTTAAAGGCAGAAAAGAATCCAAACAAGTAAAGGAGAGGCTTTGAGGCGAGATCCACTTCACTTCATATGATAGTATCTTTGTGTTTGAGGTTAATTGTCAAAAAGAAGAAAAGGATCAGAAGCTTGATCATCGGTAGAAAAGAGAGGTGTTGCCGTTAAGTCAGTAGCTAAAGAATAAGTGCCCGGCTCCATGCTTATAAGTAGTAGTTTTTAAGCTAGCAAGTAAAGATCCGTAGCAGGCCATTGTAGCAAATGAATTCTGAATTATGAAATTGCTTATTGACTTTGGTACGATCCGGTGCATCCACTAGTAGGAATAAGAAAACAATAACTTGAAACACCCAGCCCACTTTGATCCTCCACTTCGTTTGACTCACTTGATTCGCTGAGTGGTTGTTTCATTCCGGCTTTCCTACTTGAATTACTGCTTTCAACTTGATAGTTAGTACAGTATAGCTTGGCGCCTAAAGCAGGTGAGTGAACTTCTCTATTGGGTGGTCGAGTTAAAGGATTCGAAACCGTGCTCATACCCTGTGTTCCCAGTGCTATTCTTTGACTGACGAGTTTTAGCCCTTCTTTCATTCCTTTGATTCGTATGCTGCTTTGCTTGGTTTCATTATGGCTTTACCAATAAATAGATTAGTGGAAAATTCAATATAACATCCGATAGTTGGATTGATAGCAAATGGATCATATCATAACCCTAGTAGAGCTTATAATAAATTTAAAGCCTATAAAACAGCAGTGCCAGCTTCAAACAAGGGCATTGGAGGCATTAGTATCAGTTTGCTATTAGGGAGTTTCAGGGTGAACCATTATTTGTTCGGGGACTTCTAGGTGAGGCAATAAGGCTTGCTTTTGCTTGGGTAATACGGGGCATAGGGCTAGCTTGGCTACTGAGGGGGTTTTCTAGTGATGATAGTAGGGCTTGGCTCCACTGGTGAATAAGGGGTTTGGTTCACTAAGTGCAATTCTGACCGGTTCAAGCCTGTTGTTTGACTAATAGACAGCAGTAGCATACTAATATAGGCAAGGATAGGGGAGGGATGGGCTGAGATAAAGCATTGGAAGGATGCCGGGCGTATAAGGCAGTAGTTGAATCCTCGGTTATGTGGCTAAGCCTCGTTATCATTAGCTCGAGCCTGAGAAGCGGTAGTTTTAGGTTGAAAACAAGCAAAGTCAGCTTAGTGTCCTAGGGAGCAAGGGTGGCTCAATAATAAAAGTAAGTAGCGGCAGGCTCTGTTGGTGTAGTAGGTCCTCTATAAGTATCATTTGGATTCCGTCGAGTTACATTCCTTTAGTGGTAGGTTGATTCTCGCTACCGGTAATTGGATTCTCGCGAGTATCAGCATAGATCTTACCATTTACAGTTGGCTTCCCGGGTTATAGCCTGTTTGCCAGTAGGGAGAGATTCTGATTGTTCCGGGCTTCGATCTAATGGTTTTCATCCGATTTCTGTATGCGTTAGGATCATACTTCTCAATTTATATTCTATATTCTAAGATAAATAAGGTTGTCTAGAAACAGTGCTCATCGGACTACTTGCTTTTCTCTTTGCTACCATGCCTATGCGCCTGTCACTGCCTCCTTTAAGCCTAACGTCCCTTGCTATGAGTCCTGTCCTGCTTTACTAGCTTTAAAAGCTTGATTTCACCCCGTAGACTAGTATGTTTTTGGACTGCTTTTTGCTCTAATTACTATAGGAATAACGGAACAGGTCTAGGTCGGGCAGTCAACTCCTACTTTGAGACGGAAACTAAATTATGTAATTGCTTATTACTCAGCTCTTTAATTGCTTATTAACAGTTCGCTTCGTTATGAGGTGTTTTCTTCCTATCAGTAGTGGGTGTTGTCTTACTTCCCAATATTAGTATTTGAGCTCTCCCGGCCCAGGTATCCCCACCGCTACTTAGTGCATTTCTTAGAAGCAATCAATAGTTAAAGCATGAAAGTAAGCCAGGGCAGACTCCATCTAAGAAGCTAGGATCCAAATCCGTAGTGTAAGAACGAAAGAAGGGTTTCAACAAACAACCAGTAAGCCGTAAGAGAAGAGAATCCAAGCCAGTAGCTCTATTATAAGAAGTACCGTATGTATTGTTATTAGAGGTTTTTCGAGAAGCCGTAGCTCAATTACATCGACCCTCTACTTATGAGAACAAGTCAGATTCAGTAGGTAGCAAATTCTTTTACGCCCGCCACCACTAGGCTCTTGTCTCACTATTGATCTCGAACCTTACTTACTGCTACAGAGGTCTTTAACACTCCGGGCACCGCGCTGGTCCCTACTAGCGAGTTCTTCCGCTGCTTTCTCTCGGCCTATAGCTATACACTGACATAAAGTCTGTTGTTTCGACACACACTACCTATAATCATGGAATTAACAGCTGGGAAATATCAACTTATAGGTGTTGTTAACTAGTCCTTAGGGGAATTAACCACATAAGTCAGAATTCAAAGTATCGTTAATAGGGTTATAAATAGAGGTATAGCCAATAGAGTGAAAGACGTAAGTAATAATCAAACAAGTACATTCAAAGAAGTAAGGCAAGACTACAGAATTGCAAGTTCGAGGTTGAAGTTTTCAACCGCAGGTATAGAATCAAGCAAGTAAGTCGAGGAAGTAACCCACCAAAAGCCAGAATGCGTGACCAAGAGAAGGGCTAAGAATGAGCTAGTGCTGAAAAGAGTGTAATTAATAACTAAAAGAATGAAGCTACTGCTGAAAAGAGTGTAATTAATAACTAGAAGAATGAAGCTACTGCTAGTAGAATGATGAAACACTACCTAATATAGATGAACAATCAATTAGGAATCCCACTATTGATACCAAGATTGAAACTAGCAATAAGCATCACGGAACTACCGGCAAACAGACTATGTAACTACGGGCTAAGGGCGGAAGCTGCTTCTGATAATACTTTTACTCGAAATGGGAAACTACACAAAACAAAGTACTAATAGACTTAAGCTAAGAAGTCAGAGAAAAGCAGACAAGTCAACGGCTTTTATTCTGACTTTGCGGAAAAAGGTATTATAGTATAGGGTTGCCTCCACTGGGTATGATTGTTAGTAGTTATTTTATTCTCATGTTAATTAGCAGTTGCTTGGCCTAACTACGTTGCTTGGCAAGCTGCCCTCGCCTCAAAGCCTACCAAACCCGATATCAAGTATTTGCTTCACTTACTTTCAAACTGACACCGCTACTAATAAGGGCTGAACTGGGAATACAGGGTACACTACAAGAGCGATAAGACCAGCTACAAGGCCGTTTAGTCCAATAGAAAGAATTGCCTTGCCGACTGAAACTTGTTCTTATGATAAGGTGCTGAAAGTCTACTGCTAACAAAAGACTCCTATTGGAATCCAACACTAACTGATAGACCGACAACTGAATAATACAAATACAGATTTTCCGCTATAGCTCACCGTGTTTAAAGAATTCGGGACAGTATCCTAATTGCCCTCTTAAAGTAGGGTTTCCAGTCCTGTTACTCCTGCCTAGTAGTCTGTCTATCTCTATTTTATTTCTTTAACCATTGATCCGGGGGTCCTTTACTGAATTTGTTAATATGCCTTCCTGGGGTTTATTGCATTGCATCTATTACTATAAGAAAAGAATTCATCTAATCTATTGAAGGACATAATGGAAAACGAAAACCGAGAAGCCAAAGCAAAGCCTATCTTCGATGTCCATTTGAAAGCCTTACTTAACAGATATAAAATCTGACTCTCCGCCCAGGTAGTTGATCTTACTTGCCTACTCATTATGTATCTACTGAGCGCTCCACTGAACTCGAAGTTGAAACCAGTGCTTCTCATAAGATGACTCGGAACACTCATACTTTTACTTATTATAAGGAATTGGACTACCAGCTACCAGATTCAACTAAGTAGAAAATTAGGGAGATACCTCAGACAGAAGAGAAAGAAACTAATACAGATAAGACCGCCAATAAGAAAAAGAAAGGAACTAGAGACTGGGAATTGACCTACGGATAACAAAGCCGAAACCACTGCCAACAGAACTGTAGCTCATAACCGGTAATTCAACTGGGACTATTAGATTTCAACCGTCGATCCTATCTTACAGCCCCCTGTTCACTCGTGGAGAACGAACCCAGTGCCTATCATAATGAACTGTAGCAGCCCAAGCCGAGCCCTAAGTAACGCTCCCCTTCTTAAGGAATCAAACTTCAGAGTCAGAATAAGAGTGGTGTGTAGTGCCTAGAAGTCGAAACAAGCAACTGGGAGTTCAATTGCTAGTTGAGAGGTTGATACTAACCCTACTTACCTCGAGTCTTACTCGCCAACGTAACAATCTAACTACCTATGTCACCGTGCCTTACTCACCGGTAGCCGAGCTTTGTTTCAAACTTCCCCCCGCAGACACCTAATCTTGCTGGTTTAGGAATCGTGCTTCCGGCGCCCTGTTACTCCTGTATCCACGCCTTGGCCTTTCCTATTCGTTTTAGGCGGACTTTCCTTTCTCGCATTCCCGCTACCTTTGTATTTAGTCTGTCTTTAGTACTACTGATCCTTGCGCTTGTCTGGCCTGCCCTCCTAGGTTCGATGATTGTTTGCAGTGATTTTCTTCTTTATTTCTTGCTGGTTCCGTTGCATAACCTATAAAAACTCTTTCTTTCTTTCTCTGTTGCTTACTTCCTTTCCTCCAAAGCAAGCTCACTAGCGCCCTTGTGTTAACACTTATGGAGTTGTTTGTTCGGGACTTGTTAGGCAGGTTTGTTGCGCTTAGGTTTGGTAAGAGTTAGTTAGCTGATGCTCACGTGAGCTCTTGGTACGCATCGGGGGTTGGTTTTACTTGTGTTGAGTTCCACTGGACCTGCTTCTGATCTTGTATACTTGACTGTAACTTCACCTTCAACAGCTCTTTTCTATCTTGCCTGTTCCTGATGAAGATAAATCCTATGATTCAATAATGACTTATTCCATATGATATACTCAACTCATTCTTTTACTTTACCGTTAAACACTTGTTCTTGTCGGGCCTGTACTAGAGTAAGAACACATTAATAAGTCACACATCATCTTATTCAATAAGCACAGAAGCTGCTACACAGGAATAGGTAAAGGAATGGAAGTACTAAATATTGAACATTCTATGATCCATAAAAAAGCTTGAAAGATGAGAGATAGACCTGACGCAAGGGGATATCGCACGGAAAGCCGGATTAGGTCTTATGTCTTATAATCGATCTTTCTTTTACTTGCCTTAGTTCCTCTGTCATTCTAATAACTCTTTAACCCCATTTTGTAAGCTAAGCTTAAGAAAAGAAAAAGATGGCCATACATATAAGTAAAGTTGGATCCTAGCCAGAGAAGAGCAACAGAATAGGAGCTATATTTAAAGAAGTGGGTGGTGGAGTATGCATTAAATAGTAAGATGAGTATTCTATGATTTTCCTTGACGAAGTTGGGCCACACTGGACTTGAATCGGAGATTGGATTGAAATCCCAAACAGATGGATGTAGTAAAAGAGGAGGAAGCAAACATAGCTAGCTTACCGAAATCAAAGAATTATTAAAAGGAGCGCTATATATTGATATTGGGCTGATAAGGGAAGGGCACATCCGCTTTTTCTCTGTATGTGTATTTAGAGTCGTACTGTCCTGATCGACAGGAGTAGCTCTTTGATTGAGAGTCGTACTGTACTGATCGACAGGAAGAGCTAAAATGATTGAACTTAAAAAAAGAATTAGCAAAAGCTTTCGCACTTCCTACTTACACTCCTTTTCTCTGTATTAGTACTTTATTTCATATTAGTGAATAGTAGGGCCAGCTGGACTAAGCGAGGCAGTACTCCGAGTTATATCCAAGACCCACCCAACGCATTAGTTCCCATCTCCCAAACTTGCCAATAAGTGGCCTATTCCTAAAATAAACAAAGGTTTCCATACTCAAGCACTAAAGAAAAGCGCAGGAGACATATCCTTAAGAACCAAACCAAGAACAGTATATTCGCATTAGAAAAAGGAGGAGAGCGAAGAGAAGAGATAGATAAGCACTTTGCAATACGCTTTCCTTATAACCGAAGTAATCTATGTGACCAGCTTCAAAAAAAGGCAAAGAGGGCAGCCTCAATGGGATGGGATTGAAGACCAGTGTCATAAGGTCTAAAAAGGCAAATGCATTTTCTGGTCCCTACATAGTGGTTATTTTCTGGTCATTACTCCTAATAGTGTATAGTAAGTAGAAAGACCTATCGGGGACCTGTGACAGTCTCGTTTTTGACTAAACTAAGAAAGCCGGGCTTGAACAAAGTTACTCTCGGCTACTTAGATCTTACCTGAATAATTGGTTTGTCTGGTAGCAACTGACGGTCTAACCAAGGAGTTCCGTATCGGAGCCTACCTCTTTTCTTTGCCCCCGGGTAAGGGTAAGAAGTCTGGCTGGTTGCAGGCTAGGCTGCGCTTTATTGAAAGCAGTGCTCCGCCTGTTTTATGAGATTAAAGCCTATGGTAGGGATCATGAACCACACACCCTACTTCACTGAACTCGTCGAAAGACCATTTTATGTCTTACTTGCATTACTACCATTTTATGCCTTAGCCTCACGCTATACTAAAGTCAGAATACTCTCTTAGCGCGTTGCTTGTTAGACGCTCTCTTCACTTCAGTGGATAATGAGTGGTGGTCTTCTTGCTTGCTTAACCAACTTAATAAGTGGATAATGAGTGGTGGTCCTCTTGCTTAAGTGGAGGTACAGGATTCGTGGAAGTAAATAATAAATAAAGTGAGTCTCGATAACGATCGGTGACTATGCCTCAAGCAGTAAGGAGTTAAGTAAAGAGTTCGGCAGCGGGTCTACAAACAAGGGTAACAAGTAAAGGTCTAAGAACTCCGCAGCTTTGCCAATCATGGTGGGCGCAATCGGGCAGCTCCGTATTAACTCAAGTTCAATCAGTTCCTTGTCTAACCATCCGATCTTGGAGAAGAATTAGACCTAAGGCCCATAGTATCAAAGTCACTCCATCTGTCCCGAGGATTTGCTTCTATTCTTTAGGCTGTTGTTATCTTAGCTTATATCCAGAAGTGAAGTCTATCGAATTATTTCTAGGATGCCTTTAGTTTTCGTATAAGCGAAACCGGGCTTTCGTTCTTTTCTTGCTAGCATTACAGGTGGGCTTTATTATTTCTTTCTCTTATGAAGCAAGCGGGCTTTCTATTTGGATTTATTATTTCATTTATTATTTGTATCATTCTGTGAGTAATGCAAGTAATGATAGGAAACAATGCGAAGTGAAGTGACTTTCTTTTATTAGTTGCTAGGTAGATTAGATGAAATTAGACGCTGTAGGCGGAGTGCTTCACTTAGGAACCCTTTCATTCAATATCAAAGACAACTGATATAAGTGCGGAACCTATAATCTCACAAAACTACAAAGCTCACTGCTTACTCCCTTAACAAACTCACTATCCCCCGTTCTGCCAATAAGTTCACTTGCTCCCTTTGCTTTAAGAGAATAATGGAGTGTTTTCATAGTTTATAACTCGGTAAACCCTTAGGAATATAATATTGTATAATGGGAATAGAATATTGTAGAATCAAGTAAACACGCCGGAGGAGGAATAGAATATTGTCAGCCCGAAGCGAAGTAAGAAGCAAGCTAGCGCCGAAGTCATAAGCTAAGGCACAACTGACTAACGCACCACTCACTAAAGCTAAAGTAGATAAGCTTGTTCCCCGATAAAATGTAAGCGTTGGTGCCGGGTCTTTTTCTGCTTATGCCTTATGCGACATAGTTAGTTTCTTCAGCGCGAATTCGATTCTGTATTTTATCATTAGAATATAATATGTAATATGTATTCGTATAATGATACTACTCTTTTGCTAGTTTAGTGTAGTAGTAAATAGTTGGATTCCCGGCTATGAGTTGAAGTAGTAGAAGCGGTGGTACCAGCCTATGAGTAGTACCTTTAAGTGGTAGCTGGCTTCCACGAGTCAGTAGCTAAGGAATAGCAGCAAAAAGAAAGGAGACATAGGCTGATAGCCAGGAGATATCGACTGAAGTCATAGTAGAGCAGGATTCAGATCAGTAGTTCGATGATTGTGTACATCGGTATATTCTTTTAAGCCCCTTTTCAGCCTTATTGATATGAGTGAATTTCTTTATTCCTATATAGATTCTTTTATATAGATTCTTTTACAAGTAGCGGTTCAACTCCTGTCAGTAGTCCCAAAAGAGTGGAGCGGAAGAGTAAAACAATTCATTCTCTTCTCTTATGAAACAATGAAAACAATTCTCTTATCTTATCTTATGAAACAATCTCTTCTCTTATCAATGGTTATTTTATGTATGGAAATGGCATGTGTTACGCATCGGACAAATAACTAGACAAGTGTAGCGGCAGACCTATGGTTTGAACTTGTTTTAGCTAATGGATCACTAAGATAAGACGTTTGTTTTACTTAATGATAAAAGAAGACTACTTTACTTAACTTACTTAATGATAAAAGAAAAAATCATAGAATTCCGGAAAGCATAAAATCATATAATTACAGTTTGTTGTAAAAGAGAATATTCATAGATAGGTTTTTGTTGGAAAAGAGTAGCGGCGGAGTCAAAGTTATGTTCTGTTTTCCCGGTAAAAAAGGCAGCAACCCTGTTTTCCTTGATAGAGAACCTAAAGCAGACTTCCAATTTATGTTTTACCGTGAAAAAAGGCAGCAAAGTCAATTTCCTTCATAGCCTGGTCATTGTTAATTACTTTTTTGCGGGAACTGCTGCCGCGTAACATTAGTAGTTACTTGGCCCCGGGTTTTTTGATAGCACTGGTATTTTCCTTCATAGCCGGGTTAAGATAAATTCTCTTTTCTCGTTTTGCCGGTAAAAAAGGCAGTGAAGTTCTTTTGCCTGCTAACGGACCGGATTGAAATCTTATCTTCACGAGAACTCCTTAGCTACACGGGAACTCGCTGACGCTATAGTCCCTGCCGCTCTACTCTTTTCTTTTCTTTCAGCTTAGCTCCACTCTTTTTGGGAATTGACTCGACTGTGCTAGTAAGAAAGAATAGGAGAGTAATAAGCGGGAGAATAGGATACAGCAAGGGGCATACTTAAAAGATGGTAGGGCTATTAGCCGGTATTGAAATCTCAGCTATGAGCCGGATTCTTATCGTTATTGGTTCCAAAGTGTTTTTAGTTGCTGCAGTGTATTGTTAATAGGAGTTGCTTTCTTGCGCCCATGAGATTATATGATTATTGGCCCCTTCCTCTGTTTTCATTATCATAAGTAGTAGTTAGTCTGATTCCAGTGGTTTTTGTTATCATTCCCATCAGTAGTAGTTCCTTGGCTGGTGCTTTGAAGTAGTTGGTTTCTTTTTATGTTTATTAGGTTTCCTCTTTTCGAGTTAAGGCCCGTACTAGGTCAGTCCACTCGGGTCTTATGGGCCTTGTAGTGCAATGGACCTATTCCATATTTTTTATTTAATTACGGCACTCTCCACAACATATATAGCCTTGCTTACAGTGTTTGTTTTCATTCTTATATTATTATAGTGGCATTAGTCTTATTGCCAGCATCCCTTACTTCAGAGTTTAGTTCCGCATGGCTATGACTTCAATGCTTTTTACTACTAAGCTAAATTCCGAGTTGCAACCTCAGATCCTATTCCTCGATTCTGTATTTCCCACTTCAAGGTTAGTTCGTGTCCTATAACCGCTCAGCTTGCATTCCTATTTGATGGTTTCGTTCTGACTTTCTCTACTATTACTTACTTTCGAGTGTGATTCCTGGGCAGGCGAGTAGGAACAAAAGCAAGGAAAGTCAAGCTCTAACCTCGGCACTCCATAATGGGATGAAGCAATAGGAGAATGAAAAACGAATACAAGAATTCAATCCCAAGGAGGCCAGATATCCTCTTCACCTACATTCTATTAACTTATAATAACAAACCTACATTCTATTTTAACTAATGCCGACAGGACAGGACTTACTTCACCAACTGGGGTTTCAAAAGTGCCTTTACCGACTGTAACAAGAAACGGAGACCCTAACGACTGTAACAAAAAACAGATCATTGAGCTCAGTAGCAAAGGAATCAGATTTTAGATGCCAGGTTATAAAACCAATAGACAGGAAGTCAGCCTTATAGACAGGAAGGGTAGACTCCGAGGTGAGAAATACCGAGTAAAAGAAAGGAGCGGTGAGCCAGATCTCGAACTTAAGAATTTTAATAAGTAGTCTCAGTGGAGCGCTACTAGGCCAATGGAAGGTATAGTAGGAATAAGAGGTATCATAGTAAGGTTGAAGCAAACCTAAGTCAGAGCTGGTGTCTACAGGGGTTATCAGTGGTTTCGTTCTCCTACCTTGTAGTATTGTCCCGGTGTTCGTCTAGTAGTGGTTGGTTCTACTCCTGTTAGCCAGAGCCCGGTTTCTATTCTCTTAGGGGCGGCTCAATTCTCTATTCTTTTACATTTCCTTCCAAAAGTAGTACTGAACCCGGGGATAGGGATACTGAAGCAAAGGAGTAAGAATTCGTTTTCGGTGTTTCAGTTTAGGATGACTCTGCATTTCGGCTTCGCTGCTTGTGTGTTCGTATCGTTAGACTCAGAAACGAGCGAGCAAGACTTAGGGGCAAGGACAAACAAGTAGAGCTAGCTTCTTAATCAGTAGCGCAATTCCGCCCGCGTCACTACTATAATACAAGTCACTACTACACTATAAACTCGAATGTGTAGCGTAAAGTCAGGGAACAAGTACTGGTAATAATCCAACTCTAAATTAAGGCTTTACAGACACCACTGGAATCCAACCCCTAAATGCATAATTTCGTAATAGGACCCAAGTGTTAACTTATGAGGTAGTCAGTGGTTAAGACAACAACAGGTATAATAAGAGAACTGGAAATGCAGATTGGAGCACTGCCTAGCAGTCTAATCAACTTGCAATTACTACAGGCATCATTCCTCGATCATAAATCAATGTCTTATAGCTCTGATGCACTCTAGATCGTACCTGATGCACTAGAAAGTACCCTACAAGTATTGTCTACTTAGGAGTCTAAGCCCTATAGTTGCAATAGTGGGCTAAAGAATAGCGGTAAGGAATTACAGACTACTGGATAGTGGAGTAAGCCTAATCTAATTACAAGAAGTACTAACTGGCAGGTGAAGTAAAGCATGCAAGTATGACTGACCAGTAGCTAGTAGGAGCAGACTAACAGGTTCAATAAATACTTTAGGGCAGAAAAGGCAGGAGCAACTACAGAGTTAAATAAAGAGTTCAAGACGGGAGCGGGAGAAGTAGTATCCGGTTGAAAGGAGCAATACATAATGCAAGTGTGTCTCGGGCATGTAAGTTATAGTATGAAAGTAAGCCAGGTCAGACTCATGGGTAGGATAGCAAAGATCCAGGTCAGTAGCAATAACCTTTTCAGCAGCAGTTACTTGTATAGTAGTTCCTTGGCCGTTGCGTAGGTAGAAAGTAATCTCGAAATAAAGGAAGCAAGAGAACAAGCAAGCGGTGAGATTATAGTTCTTAAGTAATGGAGTCAAAAGTCAAATGAACCCTAGTATAAAGGAAGCAATGAGTCAGCATAAAAACTTACATTATGATTGAGTCAGCTACAAGCGCTAAGTGTATCCTTTCCTTACAATCCGCTAGAAAGAGATAAAACCAATTGCATCATTTTAGGGTTTAAGAGGGCAGGGCACACGCAGAAGAGAGGTTCCGAGGCGCCAATTTAATTCTTTGTTGCCAGGGCATAATTCAGGGCAAAATTCCGTATTGGTGGTAGAGCACAGGGAAGGATTCAAGTTCAATTACTGGTATTGGCCAAAGCGTATTAAATAAGTTAGGTAGGATAGCTCACTTTCTACTTAACCACTAGTAGGTCAATAAGCTTATGTGCACCACTACTGGTTGGGGCAATTAACAGTACGACCTGTTTCTCGCCTTTACTGCTTTTCTTTCTTTGACTACGACATTGGATCCTTACTAGCACTAGCATTGGTGTCATGGTTTCCTAGTTCAATATAGTGAGTAAGTGGGTTCTACAGAGAATGTTTAAGTACTGTAACTGGTGCTTCTAAGACAATACCCTACCAATAAAGACTTGAACACTGCCTACACGAATGGAACTACTGGAAAAACATGCTAGAACTACTCCGCTAACAGGAATAAAAGAAAGAGTAGGGGGGCTACTAACAAGGTTGATTACTATGCTAATGGAGTAGAACACGGGCATACGGGACCTTAACTCAAACCGGGTATAATTGAGTTATTAACTCCAAGACTGGAACCTTGCTCAACAAATCTTACTTTCAAAGCTTCCAAATCGACACTGCCCGCATTCTTACTACCTTGGTCTGCCCTGAAACCCTTGCCTGCCTTACTTGCTTCGTTCTCAATACCATGTCTAACAGCTTCAAAGCTGCCCTGCCTTACTGTTAGCCTGCCTTTCTTTACTCTTAAACTTTCATTACTTACCTGCATTCTTGCTCTACTGGACCTAAAGCTGTCTTTGCTGCCACAGATCTTTGTTTTGTTGTGTTTGCTTTAACTCTCCAACTGCTTAGTATAAGATTCAATAATAGAATGCAGAATTGGAACAGTGCCCCGGCAACCCAACCTCACCTTCTAAGCGGGCCCTCCCCTCTCCGATTCTCTAACTACTGGGACCCATCTTATAAATAAGCTGCCCTGACCTGCTTGTTACTATAAAAAAGAATTTAGCTCGGAATTAGGACCTAACAAGTGCAACAACCTCACCAGTGCAATAAGGCCTGGAATAATAGATGGAGTTATTATTCTGACTTTTATAGAACTAGGTTTGTTAGGCGATACAGAGCACTAGGGGAGTGGTGTCAGTATCATATTGGGGAAATCATATTGGGGAACTACACTAATGCTTAAAGGAATCAAAAGGGAAGTAGAGAATGGAAATGGTGCTTCTAATCCTTTCACTCGTCGGGTATTCAAGCAAGACTGCTACTCCTTGATCTAAATAATACTTTCCTGTCTCTAAGCCTATCTTTGTTACAAGCTGCGTCAAACAAACTAATACTCCTGTTAGTTAGCCTGTCTTTACTCACTGTAATTCTTACTATCCTTCCTTGGTTTAACTACATAAGACTGCCGTACGCAATCTATCATACCAGTATAAGACTTCTAGTGGTAAGTATGCAAATGAAACACATAGGTAGAAGAACTCAGCTCATAACTCAGAATCAAGGGAAGCAAAAGAAGGAAGAGTCGAACTTCAAAAGGAAAGGATGAAACACTACACCTATAAGAAGCGAACGCTGCCCTTACTTGTATTGATTATGCCCCTGTCCAAACCAAACCCCATCATAAGTGATGTTATAGTTCGTTCTCCAAACCCCATCATAAGTGATGTTATAGTTCGTTCTATAGTTCGTTTGAAAAACCTTATTCCCATTGGGAAAGAGAGTGTTACGCGTCAGTTTGTTGACGGATCAGAGGCATAAGTTAGAATGAGTGCTACCACTATAAGAATAAAGGAAGGAATAACAAGACCCATACCATGATAAGAATAAAAGAGTGTGGCAGTGAATCCTACCCGTGGAGCATAGATATGGTTGTTGACATTACTAATAAGAATAAAAGGTGGAGTCAATCCCGAACTCGTATTGAAGGGATTCCGTTGAAACTGCTTCATCACCTTATCCAGCTTATGATCTTGTTGCTATAACACAAGAATAGCATCCGATATGGTTCCTAACACTCCATAAGTAAAAGAAAAAGTATACTTTGAACGAGAAGTAGCTACTACAGCATCAACACACTCACCTCTCGAGTCGCCAACAAATAAGGAATAAACTCGAGATTAAACAGGAACGAACTCTACTGGCATTTCCGACCTCAACTGAACCCACTCGCTAACATTTAAGTAGCTCCTAATGCTAGGAACTCATACTACCATTGCTTGTTGAGTTTTACAAGGGTCTCAAGTCCAGTAGATGGTATCTCAACGACGAAAGATAAGAATGTCGCTATGAAGTTATGGGTGGGAAGCTTAGTTAAATAAGAAGATAGGGCGCATTAGCTATTGGAGTTTCGATAATTCTCCAATAGGAGTTTCTAGAATTAGGCAAGAAGGCGGATTTCTCTAAGGGTTTAACAGGATGCCGGGCTAATAGGGGAAATACTAATTTGTGAGATCGGGAGCTAAAGAAAGGGGAGCTCTAACAAGAATGTCCGGCTTAAAAGCAGTAGCGATTCTTAGGTAGTAGCTGAATTATTCTCGTGTTATTTCTTTTGAGTGCTGTTAGGTGGGCCGGCGGATTCTTGTTGTCAGTGATTTGTTTTAATCTGGTGGCTAGCAGTTCGAGTGAAATTCTTCTAGTTATGAGCGGGATTCCCAGTCTAGGGTCCGTCTCCCATTATATTAGTGGAATGCCTTGTTTCCAGCTCAAGTCCGAAAAGCAAGCACTAGCTCAACACTCCCTTTTTCTCTTTTAAGTCTGGCAGCTAGGCAGTCCCATTCTCTTATGCCGAGGTTCGTTCCAGCTTTACTAGTGCTTTCCTTATGCCCCCGCCCTCCAGACAGCGGATTGGATTTAGTCCTGTATTTCCCTTTCCAGTATACCTCTCCTTTCTTGCATTCTATACCTATTGCTTCTAAGAACAACGCTAGTAACAAAAATTGTAGAGTTACTCCAAGAGGATAGCTTATCCAGGGAAATAGACTTATAATAGTAAGCACAAGGGTAAAAAAGGCCAGTGACAGACCTAAGCCCATAAGTAACAGACCTAAGCCCATAAGTAGGAGACCTAAGCCCATAAGTGACAGACCTAAGCCCATAAGTAGGAGACCTAAGCCCAGTAGCACAAGCTTTTCCTCTGGTTGTTATTTCGAGTTCGGAACTCCCCATATACCGGATCTTTGCCTTACTGACCTTTAAGCTTCTATTGATGATAGTTAGTCCGCTCTTCCTTTACTTGTATTCTGAAACTCACTACTATTAGACTCGCTCTACTGACTTCACATTAAGTTAAGAACTGGGAATCGAACCAATGCTCTAAGGGCTCCATCTCTCACAGGAGAATCCATACTTCACTACCTGATACCGATCTGTAACTACAATGCTACTCGTTGAAATAAGGACTTACTCCAGCCCATAAGTAGGAGACCTAAGCCCATAAGTAGGAGACCTAACACTCGAACCTAGGAATAAGGACTTAAGCTACTAACTCGGATGCCCTAGGTGTCTAACAAACAGGAATTGAACCACTAATGGCAAGGTAACAACTGCTACCAATAAGAGCTCCACTCATAAGGCAAAGAACGAAACCCTGTTGGAAAAGAATCAAGCTACGCAACAACAAATACAACTTATAGTCTGAAAACGGGCCTCCCCCTTTCGAGGATGAAACTATAGGCACCCACTCTTACTTGCATAATGGAAATTCAATAAGGAATATGAGAAATATAAGAACACACAAAGAATACCTAATTGAATAATGAAATAAACAAGTAAAAAGGAGAGGTAGGCCGGAGCTCCAACTATAGAATCTAGGGTTTAGGTATGATATCCGATTTGAAGTAAGTAAGAGCAGGCTTACAAGCTGGACTTCGAGTATGAGCCAAGCTTCCAGTACGCGGGAATAAGATGTAGCAATAAGGGACTCAAAGTAAGGGGAGGTTACAGTGCTTTATACTGATAGGTGGGCGCGGAAGAGCAAAGATGAGTCTTTTATTCGGTAGTATCAGGCCGGACGTTCCCTAAGAACGAGATACGGGATAGGTAGGCCTAAACTGGAAATCTAGAATGCAAGTTGTAGCCTTAGTTTTAGCTGAGGTCTTATCGGATACGAGTTGTATTCTTTCCGTTACTAATTCAATTCCTCTATGAGTTGGTTAATTCTATTTCCGGATGCTCTACATCGTACCCATGAGTATAAGAGTAGTAGTTGAAATGCATAATTAAAGTTAGGAGCCTAAGAGCGATCCCCCCCGGGGCAAGTCAGAATCAAGCCAGGGGTTGTGGTCTACTTAAATAAAGACATTAGTTGCAGTTGGAAAGTATTATTTAGATCAAGGACTGGCGTAGTTAAAAGTAAGTCCGGTCCGAGAGACAGTAAAGCAAGACACATTAGTCATTAGTTGAATAACTTCACTGGGGGCGTAAGAGTCAGGGGCAGGATAGCTAGGCTTAGAAACTAATAAGTCAGGGTTTAGGCCATTAGCTGGATCCTTCTGAGTAGTGACACCATTCCCTCTAGCACCGACAAAATTCTTACATTGATAGTGCCGAGTTTCTTGTTTCAGCATATCAGGGCAGTATGGCAGCCTCGGCTACAGTGGAGTAGGACTTCCAGCGGGGAGTTTAAGAACAAGGGTAATTATTGTATCCATTATTAGGCCAAAGGTACGGGCAACTGGACTAGGGCAAGGGCACTCGGTCTTCAACAATTACATAGTTACTCGTTCTTTTCATAGAACCATTTATTTTAAAAGTAGCTAAGCACATTCTTCTAGATTAGTCTTCCATCCCTTACCACTATTCTTTAGCTCCCTAGAGACTATAAGGCTTAGACTCCTTTCTGGAATTCTGCTGTTCGAGTGAGAGTTTCATCCCGGGCTTCACTTATCAAGATTCTATTGCTCCTATACCTATGGCAACTATACCTTAATTCGGCTCATATAACTCTGGCTCCTCTGTTTTATAGGCATCAATGGAATTATAAGCTCCATTAGGCTCCATGAGGGCAAAGCGGTCTTATGCGCAACAAATGCATTCTAAGCTCCATTAGACGTATTCTCAATTAAGGAAGGGCATTTCCCATAAAGCGAAATAAGTTGTGTTAGAGTGCATTTGAAACCAACATTATGAGGGTTCCTTTGCTGTTGCTGATAGTACCAATATTGTGAGGGTTCCTTTGCTGTTGCTGATAGTGATCTACTTGTAGCTGTAGCTTAACCCAGCTTTCCGGGCAAGGACATTCTCATAGCCAATATAAAGGTCATGTCAACCGTACTCCAGCGCAGAAGCAAGTAAAGCAAA
This sequence comes from Ensete glaucum, assembly GCA_021527575.1. Classification (NCBI taxonomy): domain Eukaryota; kingdom Viridiplantae; phylum Streptophyta; class Magnoliopsida; order Zingiberales; family Musaceae; genus Ensete; species Ensete glaucum. Next base: position 411,141 of record JAHSUZ010000016.1, on the reverse strand, counting down.
GCACCCTTATAAGGTCGGTCTTGTCTGAGGGTAAGGTCTCTGCTCTGTTTTTAATCACTTCTATATTAGGAAATAACTATATGCTCATTAACACCCTTGCGCTACCTTCTTATTTCTTTTAGTATGGGGTTCCTCACTCAAGTACTATATATTATCATATTGTAGCCTAAATTGTTTGTTCCCTTTCCTGCTTATAAATGAAAGTTGTTTAAATAGGAAAATATTACTTTAGTTTGAAAATGAATATCAGATGTCAAGTAATTTATCGAGTAAGAAAGATTCTTTAACAGCTGATTCAAATAGCTTCTTATCCTTCTTCGGAAATAAATGTAATTTTACTCCTATCCAAAATTAGTTAACCGGCTTCCTTCACTGGCTTCGTAGCGTGTAGTGGGCCTGCTTTTCGTGATTCAAAGCATCTTGCCTTGCCCCTTTGCCTGTTAACTCTTATACAAGAGGAAAGCCTTTTTACATTTTCTGCTGTATCACCATAGAAACCATAGAAAAGGTAACACCAAGGGAAGCTGGGTCATGGGAACCAAGGGAAACCCCGCCACAGTCAATCAGTTGAACGCTCCTAAATCCATCGATGCTAGAGATAAAGTTTGTGAGTTGCTTCCACCTCCCCTCGGGATCTAAATTAAGGTAGCTTTATCTCATCGTCTTGATTTCTCCCTACTTGAAAAATCAATACTTACTTAAAACTTCCTCCAACAGTTGAAAAAGGCTACTGACTCGGGATAACTTTCGACTCTCTGTCACTCACTTAATCCAAACAAACCTAATCTCGACAAAGAAAAACGCTTGGAGTTAGACAAATTCCCGAACCTTCAAAAGGAAGCTTACTTACCTTACAGCTGACCAAGAGTTAATTGAATGATTATTGCCCTCGGGTGACTGAACTACCATAACCATTTTGTTACTTATTCGTGTGTCAGAAATCGGGAGGTAGGTTTATCAGGTCGGGTGATTACAATCGCACTGATGAAACAACCGCCTGCAGAGAGAAAGAAACCATCGTTCACTTTAACTTTGAATCATATGCGCTAACTCTTACCTCTCGAGCAAGGGCCAGTTATTAGCCCAGAACCCTGTGTCCTTCCCGCCAGTTCAAATACCCGTAACGAAAGAGATTTGATCGTTTTTCTAAGGGATGCAAGTCTAACCTGAGTGCCGTCAATTAAAAAAGGTAAGCCAGATAAAGCAAAGCTCTTAATCCAGAAAAAGTACTAATCCGGTTAAGAAAGCCACGCCAGTGGTACAGTTTTTAGAGTCATTTTCCAGTTAAGGTTGCAGTGAAAGTTGTTGCATTCCCAACATCATTTAGAGTCTTTGTCCAGACAGCTCTCTTGCTTGCCAGTACTAGAGGGACCATCAATCCAGTAAAGCATGCCCGAGTATTAGTAGAATGAGTATTCTATTATCATTATATAAAGCATCTTTTGATGAGTAAGGATCTTAGGATATGATGGAGCAAACCAAACCAGTAGCGGGCAAAGGCCAACCAAACTATTAATCCTTATATTCTTTTTTGCGCAGCAGCAATGTCCGTGCAAGTGTCATTGAAAGAAAAAGTCGCTCTCTTTCTCTGTTCCAGCCATAAGTCGGATTGATAGCTTTAAGGTACGTCTATCCTTTACGTGTACGTTACGTGTATATATGTATGTGTATATTATAGAATAAGTAAGTTGTCCTGCCAAGCGTCTTCTATTTGATTTCTGCCAGTCTAGTCTGGGTTCTCAAGCTCAAGCAATTAAAGAAAGAGTAGCATAGTAGCATTTTCCCACCCACAATCGAGACCAGAGACTGAGGTAATACATGTTTGAGGTTACATCCCATGATGTCCTTAGAGGAGAACTCTTTGATTCGATTTCGAAGTTAGATACCCAGAGGGCCCACCTTAGATACCCGGGGCCTACCTTATAATTGATTAAGGGGTTTTTATTGGCGGGAGACTATATGGCTCTCAATATGCCGCAGAAAAAGCTATCTCCTTGACATAGTACCTGAAATTGACTATGATATCGATGAATTCCAAAACACTATTTGAGACTCTCCCCGATATGGGAAGTGGCCTGCCTTCCTTAGTAGCCCACGCTTCGAATTGGAGCGCCCTTATAATTAAGGTTGGGGTGCTGGATCCTAAGCCCTACCCTAAAGTAAGTTCCCATTAACAAAGTTGGAATCAATTCCATAGCCAGCAAGTTCCTACGTCCCTCGGGTCTGTGCCCCATAGAAAAGGGCAGATCATCAAAAGACAGATTCTCAATCGTGTAACAAAGAAAGTCTCAGACAGGTTGACAGGAGCAAGAGTCCCCCATGGTGTTGAAAGGTTTAGGAGCTGCTGCTAAAGGGCTTATGCCTCGCCCACCCTAGGACGCTAAGCTGGAATCAAGGTTTGTTTTACCTTCATTTTGTTATAAGTAGAAATCTCGCGGAAGAAGCGCCTGTCTCAGTGCCATTTCCAGTAGGCCTAGTTTGTTTTCTCGTATCGGTTTTGTATTTTGCCCCGAATTCTATAGAAACTAGCAAGAAAGGGGATAAGGACCCGCCCTTGAAAGGAAGAAGTTTGATAGCCCCCCTTCCTTTATGGTCTTCCAGTAAAAAGAAAAAAGTAGAATGCAAATTGAGGTAGCTACATCTTAGTCTTGAATTGGGATGGGAGTGCGCTCTTGATTTAGATAGGTTTTAAGGTGTGATGGGTGACTATTATAGGTGTGATGGGGACTCTTATAGGAGTTAAGTTGTTGTTGCCAGTGATTGTGCGATAGTCCGCTTTTACCAGTACAAGTTGTAAGCCAAGCCAGTAGTTGTGTTAGGGCAAGTGACAGTTAACGTGAAAGCCCGATAGTATGCCCTAGCCGAATGTGATAAGCCAGGATAGTACGACCCTAGCCGAATGTGATAAGCCAGTTTCACGCAAGGCAGTTCCAGCGTTCTAAATGAGTCTCCTTAGCTTTTTAAAGGAAAGGATAAGTTAAGAGCTAGAGGGCAAATACTCTGCTTATGTGTTTTAGTTACTTGGCTGTTGGTGATGAGAAAGGTTAGAGTTGAAGTTTGTATCTAAGGCTCTAGCTCCATATTCTTTACCTGCTTATGTTCCATCTTATCTTGCAACTTCACCTTCACCGGATCTTGTATCTGATCTTGTTGACAATGACACTTTCACTTCACTTTCTTACTTATATTATAGGCACAACAGGAACAGACCCGCTTGCTGATTTGTATCCCCCGGACTTGTTGCGAGCAGCTCATTGACACTGAACTGCACTTGAACTTACAACTACTTCTGTTAGCGTGCGTGATAAATATAGTGCAGTCAAACAATCATTTCCACAATACCCTTACTGTTAGAAATATTAAGAAGTGGGTAAAAGTTAAACTAGAATGTATTTCATCACCAACCGCTTCTTCCTCTTATTGTCACACCTTTGACTCTCTGGTGATAAAATTGTATACATAGGTTGAAGCTTCCTTTAGCGCTGAGGCAGCTCATTCACACCACGCTGAAAATCCCTTCCTCCAAAATAGCCAACCTAACCTATACTTGAAGAAAAACCAACAATACCTTTCAAAGATACAGTATCCTCTCTTGGATACTTTACGTGCACAGTTTATTCTTTACCAGCGGATTATGAATTGATTCTGTTATTGCTAGCGCCCAGCAGAAAGTAGTTAAGAAAGTGTTTCTGGTCAACGAGGCTCCTTGGGTTTCCGTTTGTTTTGTCTACGATAGAAACCGAGAAAAAGCAGTGCCTTTGGTAGAAGAAGCAGTTGGAAGCCAAGTTGAGAGTGTAGTTTCCGTTAAAAGAGAAAAGGAGATGCATGGAAAGTTTACAACATAAGAAGAATAAGCCAAAGATGGAGCAGCTAAAGAAGTAAAGTAGATAGTTAAAGTAGAAAGTCCAGGCCCAAAACATAAGTAAGAGTACTCCGTGCTAAGGTAGCAATCATAAGCAGTAGCAAGTAGAGGTTTAATCTAAAAGAGAGGATAGAGGAGCGGATGAAGAAAAAGGAGATAGTACTGGCAATCAGGATCAAAAGAAATTCGATCACACGCCCCGTAGTCTTGTTTGTTATCAAGCAGCTCATCTCGGAAGTAAAACAAACTGTGTTTTCTCTCTTTACGCGCAACTCCTTCATTGAACTAGGACTTGAAACCCTTCTTTCTGCTCTCTACAATGACACTGAACTACACTTGAAGAACCACAGGCTAGAATACCCGGCAACACCTTCTCTTCCAGTAATATAATCTTCCAAAAACTATACTTTAAGTTAATCTCTTTTGCTGTATCTTCTGCTTATAATTCCATTGCTGCTTCTGCTTTATCACCTGCCTCCTTGAAACTAAAAAGTAAGAAGAAAATGCGCTATATGACGTACCTGTCCCTTCATTAAGTAGATGATTAATAAGGTTGGTTTAGTTCCTAGCTCTGAGTCGAGGTATACTTCCTTCGGTCCCTGTTAGTGAAGCCCTAGCATAGAATGGATATTCCTACCTTAGATATAGATGCGCTACAAAGAAGAAATGAATGTTTGAGATATGAAACAGGATCTGGATCGGAATAAGTATATGAAGCGGAAGCAGTTCGAAAGGGCAAGAGCAAGTCCTAGGTTAAATGCCCGAGCTCACGTAAGCACTCCGAAACTCAATAAGTTGTTCGCACTCCTCCAATAAGCGTAAGCGCAACAGCTTCTGCTAATACACCTAAGTTAACGTACAACGTCTTCTGTAACTCGTACACTTGCTTCATGTTTCATTGCTTTTCGACGCGACGACTTGTTTCCTTTAATAAGGATTTTGTAGTCGGCTATAGAGATTCTTTAGTTACTTCGCTAACGTTCCTTACTTACTCCGTTTAGTGAAAGTATTAGTTAGGAGTTTGTTTTTGAATTGATGTTTTCGAGATGAGCTGCTTTTATTTGCGCTAATGTAGTGTAGTGGCGTGGGTATAGTTCAAACTATTTATTTATTGCTCCGGGGGGCTACGTTTGTTAAGTAAGTGGAGTCATTGGCCCCTTGCCTTTGCTTCGCGTGACTGGCTTTTTCTTTCCTTTTATTCAGCGCTAAGCATATTCCTTAAGTAGAGCGAGTCTCCTTGCGGGTGCAACTTACTATTATCAGACCAGCGAATACCAAAAGAGTGTGAAAGAGCGTACTCTCTCTCCTTTAACTCCGATACTAACTCAGGACTCGTTTGAGGAAACCCGTGTTTTTTGATAGCAAAGGAGTTTGCCTTAATAGATCCCCCGAAAGTAATGAATTTTTGACAAAACCCCGGGATTTTTAATAGCAACCCAGTTTTCCTTCATAGCGAACCTAAAAGTAATTAGAAATTCATGGAAACCCGTGTTTTTTCGTAGCAACCCAGTTTTCGCTAATAGATCCAAAGATTTCTATTATTTTTTATGGAAACCCGGTAAAAAAGGCAGCAACCAGATTTTCCTTCATAGCCTGGCCATTTTGAATTTGATTTTGATGTTTTCCCGTGTTTTTTCGTAGCCAAGTCCTTTTTCCCTGAGTAAAGAGATAGGGTTGGTGTCAAGCAAGAAGAAAAGTGGGTACGGTTTTTCAGAGGTGAACTGCGGGCTCAAGTGCTAATTGAAGAATAAGATGTGGTTAAGCAAGGCTAAAAGTAAAGAAAGAGGGGCAAGGCCCATTGGCAGTAAAGCGAGACTAATAGACAGGAAGGTAAGCTAGACAGGCAAGGAAGGTAAGTTTAACCTAACCCCAAGGATGGCAAGGTTATTGAAGAATAGAAATCAGCAATGCAAGACTGATCGTGTATGCTTCGTGTACCCCTAGCTGGTTAGATGAATAGACTTAGCGTCAGTGGAGTCGCGCGCTAATCTCTCATGAGTGAAGATTTCATTAAGATTGAGATTTCCGGGTACCGGTTTGAAGGTTAAAAGTGGGGCTTAGTCCTTTTGTTCAAAGGTGGATTCTCGCCTTGGAGTTGAAGTAAGTAGAGCAGAGATCCGGATGTTGAGTGGAAATCCGAGTTGATAATTGAGTTCTCAGTTGCCCGCTTCTGTCTTCTACTTATTTATAGGTCTGTCTTATACCTGTACCCGAGTTGTTAGTAACATTCCTGCTATGCTAGTAGTAGTGCAAATAAATCCTGTTAGTATTAGTGGAATCCCCGCCAAGTAGACAGCCAAGCAACGTATAGGTCATATGCTCTTATTGTATTCTTCTTTGTTCTATACGGATATACGCCGCCAAGCCTTACTTATGAGCTTAATCCTTACTATACTGTCTCTCAGTCACCAAGCAACGTAGCAGAAAAACAGCAGCACGACAGGCAACTACACAAATAGTAGTCCGAGATCTGAATGTAACTCACAACTAGGAATCGACTAATTAGTGTTTTGGTGAGGTAATTCCTATGGGTCTTGTTCTCTTAGACTACTTAGTTGGATTCTATGCTCTACTAATACGGAGTTTGGTTCTTCTAGATAAGTTAATTCATTATTTTGTATTATAAACCATTTTCTAATAAAAGATAGACTGAAAACAAAGAGTGTTAGAGAGCATTGCAGCTACAACTCCAGAATGCGAGTAACGAGTGTAAGAGAAGAGGGGGACTAAAACATAGGAAAGGTAGGATCCAACCAAGGAGCTTAGGCCTGAAAGCAAGTGGGAGCACTCTTATAAGATAGTACTAGTGGAATTCCTTATTAAGGGGGAAAGTAGCTGGGGTTGGGCAAGAAAGAGTTTAATACCTTTTCATTTTCGAATTGAAAACCCAAAATATGAGTTAAGGTCTTGGCGCCGAGATCGAGATGCATAAGCTAAATCTTTAAAGTATTAGAAATAGAAAATATTGATATTCAGTTGTGCGCCTAAGGTAAGTAAAGTAGTATCAATGGTAAGTTGTATCAATCTAAACTCATGCACCTAGCGCTTCAAAGCCAGTAAAGTAAGATAAGATTCCCTGTGGCCCACCACTACTTTATTCTTGCCCAGTGCCAAAAGGAGAAGTAAGCGTTAAGGAGTCCTGCTACAGCGGGCGTGGCGACAAAAGAATAGAGTATTAAGCTAGAAGATAGCGCTAATGGCTATGCGAACCGAACCTAATCCATCATCGAGGTACCCCATCGTCTGTATAAATTGATTTTAGCCTCATCAATGAATGTGTACTTGTTCTAAGAACTCCTTCGTTAGCCGATGAAGACAGGACTCTCAAAAGGGCTCGCTAACGCTTCAGCAGATGAGCATTCAACATTCTCTTTCTTTTCTATGAGTAGGAGAAAAGTCGACTGGGATGAAACAAAACCTGCTTACTTACTTGATAGCGCTTCTGATCTTGTTTACTTTACTCGCACAATCACTCATTAACTTGAATACCCGCCTACCGCTTACTTGGACTAAACTTTAGACAACAAAGGTCAAGCGCCAATTACAGGATACACTAACTCAATCAGTGGATCATGTCAAATTCTGCTTTCTTTACCTTTACACGATGAAACACAATCACTACACTTGAAGAACAAAACAAAACGATTTTGCGCATCACCTATAAGCCTATTTATTTAAGAATTGATTCCTTCTTGCGCATAAGGAAGCAAAAGATCTTATTGCTCGAACTACACTCTCTGAACCACCGCTTGTTGCCGACTAACTCTCCACTGTCTCTACTGCAGATTATTCTCTTACTGTTGATTCTCTAACTTATGATTCTATTGGCGACTTCCCGCTTGCAGTACTTGCATTGCAGCTGACGATCTTGTTTCTGACTCTCTTCTCTGGGAATTGAATCCCTAATCCTTTTGTTGAATCTCTATCCCCTGCCTAAAAAGAAGGAAGATGAACTGTGCTTGTTTCTATACTAGAGGAGAACTCCCTTACGTGCAAAGAATGCACTCGCGCAACTAAGTATTGTTGTGACTGGTAATACTTAATGCTTCAGTCAACTCAACTTCAAATCATATAAGTAGCACGATATAGATCATTTTTGTAATATTCAACACCTCCATACGATCTAGCAATAAAGATTTCATTGAACGTTGCGCCAACAGACACGGATACAAATTAGATTATGAAAACATTACTTGCTCGAGGCACCGGATTAACGCACAATGGCTTTGTTGCAGCCATTGCTTGTTGGGATTCAATATACCTATACCCAGCTTTAAAGCGCCAGTACTTTTATTTTTATCCGAGCTCCACTACTCAGGAAAGCTAATAATCACGCAAAGCAAAGAGAAGGAAGGGAAAGCCTAGCCAAGCCAACTTAATCATGCACCTACTTAAGATGTTCAGCTGACCCTTTAACTGACGTAGATACGAAAACAGGAATTGCTGCCATCTACTCAATTACCCCAAAGAGTGGGAAAGAAAAGAGTAGAGCGACGCGGCCCTTACTTAAGAACTCCTAGCCACGTAACCAAACCTACATTCGAGCCACGTAACCAAACCTACATTCGAATTGAATTATTATTTTATTATTTATTAAGTAGTCTTTCAAACAAACCTACATTATATTTTATTATTCTTTTATCATATAGTATATTATATTATGATTATGATTTTATGATGTAGCAAACCTTATGTATTATATGATTATACTTTCCTACATTATATTTTATTATTCTTTTATCATTCATATAGTAAGTAGTCTCAGTAATCCATTAGCTAAAACAGGGCAAAAACGGTCTCAATACGCCGATGCGTAACACATGCCATTCCCATACATAAAATAACCATTGATTACATAAGATAATCTAATGAATTGTTTAATTCCCTTTAGCTACACGGGAAAACTGACTGTTTGTTTTTACTACCCTATTGATTTGCCAGATTCTAACCAGCGCAGCTCCCATCGAATATGAAAGCAGCTTCACTGCCCTCTCCTTCCGTCGAGCTTAAGTTGGCCTTCCCTCTCCTTCCGTCGAGCTTAAGTTGGCCTTCCCTCTCCTTCCGTCGAGCTTAAGTTGGCCTTCCCTCTCCTTCCGTCGAGCTTAAGTTGGCCTTCCCTCTCCTTCCGTCGAGCTTAAGTTGGCCTTCCCTCTCCTTCCGACAGAGCCTAAAAAGAGTTACGCTAAGCTTCCCTCTCCTCGCTGGGATTTGTAGGTCTGTTTTCAATCCAGTGGCAGTTGCTTACTCTGTTTTCAATCCAATCCAGTGGCAGTTGCTTACTAAGTCAACTACGCCTAAGGGGTGGAAGCCGAAGCCTCCGCATACCGCATAAGCAGCCTAGAATACGTTTTTGAAAGAGAACCAGCTGTGCGGGACGGACGGACCCTCGAAAGGGAAGGTGGAAACTGCTCTATTTCCATTGGTCAAAAGGGAGACCACTACTCCTACAAGAGCTGCATTGCATGGTATGTAAGAGAGACTACTTCAAGTCAAGCTTAACAAGGAATTCAATTTAGTATTGGCAGGGCGAATGAACGATACTCCTCAAATAAAACGAAATCAGGTCAGCAACTTAAACGGAATCAAATCAAGGTTGGAAAGGAACGAAGCACTAAAACAACTTCCACTTAGTGACTTTTACCTTATTAGTCTGACCACTCCAACTGGATCAATGGCTGGAGTTGTGTTTACCTTGTTTCGTCAATTGACTTTTATGGGCTTGGGAACCGTTTTTACTTCCAAAGAAAAGAATAACCCCGGCACCGGTGCTTTCCTTCTTTCTTTTATATTCATAATCTCACCCTGACGAAATAAGTTACCCATGCTTTTTTATTACTACTTAACGTCGTTGACTTACTTAGGTTTTACTCGAGCATAGCATATGGATGCCCTATTGCACCCTACCATTGCCAATCATCTTCCCGTACCGTACTCAGCTCAGAGTTCCTGTGAAAGAAAGAATTCGTTGTGGGCTTTTCAAATTCCAATAAATAATAGACATAATTCGTTTTGTTGTGGGCGTTTCAATCCCCATTTTGCTTCATGGAACTAATGGACAAAAGATTTAGAGGGGAACATGGAATACAGATGAAAAGTATCAGAAATCCGTTTCAAAGGAACAGACCCTTTCCTCTCCCTTCTGTCGAGCTTAAGTTAAGTTTGCTAACAGTCAATTACATATACCCTTCTGTCGAGCCGAGCCCTATCAACCAGCTCATGCATTCGCTGCCCTCTCCCTGCAACAGAGCATAAGGAAAAGGAACCATCAGCTATGCTCCTTTCCTGAAGCATTAAAGCTCGATTCTAACATATTTGGAAGACCCAGTCATATGATATGAGGCTCCAGAATCCATGATCCAAGGACGAGATACAGTGTAGGACCCACTGAGAGCAATAGCGTAGTTACGAGCAATAGCAGAATTACCTGAGTTTGAATGGAAAACGCAGAAGGAAAGATCGGTATTGGTTTGTCACTTCATAACTTTGGTGAGTATCCTAACGTATGGTAGTTTTTTCTATTAATACAATACATAATATATAGTAGGGTTGTTCTTCTATTGATCCAATAATTCTGCTCAACCAACGAACCGAAGAAAAGAATCATGTTGCATTTCTGGTTGTTCCATTTTTTCTTTAAAAGTCTCAAGTATCATATCAAGGTAAGGTTTCAAACCCTCTTGTTAATGCGCTCCGCTCGATGTCAAGTCGGTGCCGATTGCTTAAGTCAAAGTTGTTGTGCACTCTAGCTCGGCTATGAAACTCTATAAATAAAGATAGACCTAAGAGTAATTTACTCATTAATATTTGCAAAGCAGTGGTTTGTTTTACAAGCAAGGGCAGAAAGAAGCAAGCATAAGTCTCAGAAAGAAGAAAGGGTGCAAGCGGAGCGATAACCATTGTTTCCATTGTGGTGCGGGGTGCCTCTTTTCAACAAGCAGTGAGTTTTAGATAACCAGTTACCCAATTCTTTCTATATCTATTAGGAACGCCCAAATCTTTTCCATTGTAGGGCAATAATAAAGTAAGTAAAGGTGCTTGTTCTGTGTGAGCTGATTTATAGGGCAGTGTTGTTACTTTTTTCTATAACTATAATGGGAGAACACTTTATTCAATTCTTAAAGCAAGCAAGGGAAGATACAAATGTACGATAACCAGAAGCGGAAACAGAAGATGAAAACGACACAAATTAGTAGTTCGACGATAACCTAACTTGCTAGAGAAGATAAAGATACCGAACAAGCAATTTGTTGCGCGTTATAGAACATTTACGCTTGCCAGCTTACTTAGTCCCTGGGTGGGTTGGAGTGTCTTCTCCTCTTACTAAGTTCTATACGTTACGTTGCTTTTAGCTAGATTAACTTCTTTTCTTTTTTCAGTGAAGATTACCCGCTTGTAGATGACTTTCGAACATAGATTTCTTAACCTACACTCGACACCAGTATTTTATTCTTATGATGAGTATTTCACTCTATTTTCAACTGCTTCTTCTGTTGCTTCGTAAAGCATTAACCTAGCTTGTGTGACAGTAAACTAATCATTATGCAATACCAACTTTCTCTGGTAGCACTTTACCAAAATAAGTAAGCTTTAGCGCAAGTAAAAGAATAAGAGCAGTCAAGGAAAAAAAGAAAACAGAATTCGAATACGGAATTGAGAACTCCTAACGCCATAGTAACTCGCAGGAATTAACACTCTGTTAGCTCTTAGTCATGTATGTGCTCCCTAATTTCATTGTTCTTAGCGCCCTTGCTTCTGGGGTTCGAGCAAGCCAAGCATTTGGTCCTCTTGTTACGAGTAAAACATTCAAATGAAACAACTCCCTTACGTGCCGAGATTGATTAAAGAAAGGAAGTCGACAAAGAAGAAAAACAGTCAAAGTAACACAGGAAAAGATCTTAGCACAGAAGAAGCACCTCTCGAGTCACCAACAAAAGAAACTCTCCTTAATGAACCGCTCACTCCTTACTGTGAAACTTACTCTTATACTTCCTGCTATAGCTCTACAAAACTTTCAGCAATAACAAAAGAGTGATAAGAGTTTCAACTTCCGCTTTCTGCCCCTGTGTACTTTCCGCTTGCAGTTTACTAACTTTCTAGAGCCGATTCTCTTTCTTATGTTGAAACAGTTTCTTCGTAGTGGGCATGATCTTCTGCTTCCATAGCTTATGATCTCGGAGACAAAACCGGAACTGGAACCTACACTGGGAGATTCAACTCTCACTTCCATTACACTTTCTGAACAAAACTCTACCCCGCTCGCACAGTCTCTTCGGGAGCCCCCTTCCACTCTTTTGACACTCCTACTTGACCCCATGCCTCCGTCCTTATAATAGGAGGTTCTTATGCTTACTTATAAGTATTATTTTATTAAAGCTGCGAGGTAGATAGCACCCAACCAGAAAGAATGACTTCATAACTGCGCAGATATTACGGATTGAAGCAAACAGATATTACGGATTGAAGCAAACAAGTAGTAGACCCTTACCTTTAAGTATACGAGTAGAGTCAGCCTGGTTACTTCTTTATGGAATCTTTTACTTAATTAGCACTTTAACTCTTTACCCCCTAGAATCCAGATTGGTATACAAATATAGAACTAATGAAAATACATACCTATAGGAAATGACACTGATTGGTCCCACCTTGTACTTCATACTTGTATCATTAGGTGCGCTTGTGTTAGAGTAGAGTCTCTTTCTGCTCCAGTAGTCGGTAAGTGAATCAGGTGGTTCGATAATCTGCAAAGTTTTAGAATCAACAGTATCAAGTCAGTCAGCTGTGCCAAAGTAAGGAAAGGTGGTTTCCGTTTCATCCGCATAAGATGGATAAGGCCCCGGTTTAAACGATGAGAATAGGCAGGCTTATTAACGGGCCAAGTAGTGGTTCAGTTCAGTGAAGATTAGGATGCAGGCGCTAATGCTTCTTGTGCGTTAGAGAGTTTGCCGACGCTAGAGGCGGGGGAGTGAGTTTATGTTCTTGTAGTTTTTTTATGTTCTTATCTTTGTTATTGGAGTCTCAGCAGTGAGCTTTGCTTTGGAGTTTCGCAGTTCAGTTACTCAAAGTTATATCATACAGTTGTTTACCCAATTCCATTCTTTTCAATAGGGACCTCTGCCTCTAGGGAGTTAGGTTGCTTCAATTCCATATTAGTCAGATATCAATTCCATATTAGTGAGATATCTTCTTTGATGACTTTTAGACGAGTGAGATTCTTTGAGATGACTTAGCGATATATCCTCCTTTCTTTGATCACTTAGCGAAAAAGAGATTCTTTGACAACTTATCTTATATTAGAGTTGTGCTTGAAATTCCTTTAAGGTAGCCCTCGTAAGGCAGAGTCAAGTCAGCTGTTTGTTACTATGATTCCATGATGGGAGTTAACTGAATGTAAAAAGGAATAGAATTGAGTAATACATAAGAGAGAGCAAAAAACTACACAAGCAATGCAGGGACAGAAACTCGCGGTATGGTAGAGCTAGCTCACTTTAGGGCTGCCGATAGAAGTTATTCAAGTAAGGAGTGAGGAGTCAGTAGGAAAATACACAAAATAAAAGCATCGAGCGAGACCCTTCTGTTCCATTGTTCATTAGAGACGTATTCTACCCCTGAATGTTATTTTGGAACACAGCGATCAGCAAGCGGGGGAGAGTAATGAAGGTGTACAAGACAGGACTTACGGGGTGGAAAACAGGACATGACTTACGTGGTAGGGCGCGCGCTCTTTCTCTCCCTTTTCCGCTTTAGTTTGGTCTAGTAAAGGTGCTTGTGCTGTCGTAGATACAATAAGATAAAAATGAGTATACTTATAGATAGAATGAGCAGTTGAAAGGTGCTGTCTTAGTTTTCAAGTGAAGTGAAAAGCAAGGGAACTTACAGTAGAAGAGCGAGTTCCAACCCCTAAGCGCTAAGGCAAGCCAACCAGGCAGGCAAAATACTATAGTTTATGTGAGTTTGTGTCAGCAGCTAGGATACAGGCCCCATTTTCTATGATGCGGAATCAACAAGCAAACAACTTATTATTGTTCTGTTGCGCTAACACTCTTTATGGGCTTAAGCTAAAGGTTTGCCCTAAAGTAAAGGAAAGAGGTAGGTTTGCCTCAGTGAAGTGGAGAAGATAGCTGAATGAAACCGCTACAAGCAAAGGAGAAAGAGTGATAGGTTTTGAGCATCTATCGTGTATATCTATTTTTTTTCGTAGTAAATTATGTGCTTTCTTTTCTGTTTTTCTTTTTGCTTTAGTTAATTCGCCGTTCGTTTAGTGAGTCAGCAGTAAGCCGTCATGAACAGGAGTAGGTTAGGTTCCGCATTTACATCTTATGTCAGTTCAATTCCATTCTTAAGTTATTTTATTAGCGGCAAGCAATAAGTAACAAATTCATGTTTGAGTTGCACGTAAGGGAAGGGAGTTAGTTACTTCATGAATGGCAGTAGGGGTATGGATTCCAATTCATGAGTTGCGCCCGGGGGGTTCCAGTGTTCATCAGCTTACTCAGTCGAGTTAGGCCCTCATAGGTAATTTGCCATTAGCAGAGTGGAACGGAAGTTTAAGGATTATTTAAAGGTCAATAGTTTTCCAATACCTAATCATCAACTATCTAATGTGTTAATCAGGTTTCTGTATCAAGCCAGTAGTGAGCGATCAAAGGTCAGTCCTCTCTTAAATATTCAAGATAATGTTGATGAATTAGAAAAGCTGGTCCGGAAACTCGCTTAGACGGTTCTTTCCTCGAACAGAAAGTAGTCGGAGCGGAGCATTTCATAATTCCTTCTTTTAGTCGGTAATAGGGTCGTCTACTGTGCTTTCGTCAGGCATTGGTAGTCTCTCTCATAAATGGATAAATCGAAAGAAAGCGCTTGCATTTCCTGCTGACGAACGTCTTTTCCTTCCTTTCTACTGTTCACTCAATTACTTGTCAAAGCCCTCGAGAATCAAACTTCCAAAATAGCAGACAGATCGCTCTTACTATAGAGTTAAGCGAGCGAAGGCTAAGAAAATGAAACAAACAAACTACACTCTTTATTGCTTGCTTGGATTCCTTCCTTCTTAAGTGGCCTGGCCCTCTCTATACCGATAACAGCCCTAAAGCCGGACAGATGGATTTCACTACGATCTACTATTTAATTGATCTACTTCCCTGATCTACTATTGACTGATCCACTATTGAGTTGATCTACTTCCCTTTCCCGGTTGGGCTTATCACACACGAGCCTGGGCTCTCATCGAGACCAACTCACTTATCTATCCTAAACAAACATCTGCGCTTGGTACCATTGCCCTTGCCGCTATATTATGAATTCTGCCTGTATTCTTGTGACGGCGGCATAAACTCATTATACCATAGTGGATTCTTTGTTTCGTGCTTGCTTCTTCAAAGACATGAGCAGCAATATACAATAAGAAATTGATTATGTGTTTCGAGTTCTCGTATTAGAAGCGGCGGAGTGAGCCTGTATTCCGTGCAAAATCCTTAAAATAAG
Source organism: Ensete glaucum (assembly GCA_021527575.1). Taxonomy (NCBI): domain Eukaryota; kingdom Viridiplantae; phylum Streptophyta; class Magnoliopsida; order Zingiberales; family Musaceae; genus Ensete; species Ensete glaucum. The sequence goes on along the minus strand of JAHSUZ010000016.1, from coordinate 395,801 downwards.
TAGTTGGTTCACTATTTCCGAGTTGAGCTCGTTAGATAGCGTTACATCCTTTTAAGCACTAGTCTTTTCTTTCCATTACCGGTGAGATTCCTGTTAGACACCTAAGGCATCTGAGCTTCCGAGTTGAGTTCATTAGTTCTCCGGATTCTTAGCCTCTCAGTGTAAGATTAAAGGCAGCAGCGGCATCCTTGGCTTTAGTGAAGTCAGCCTGATGTACATGAGCATTAGTTTCCAAGCTAGTAAACAAGCAGCAGTTCGACTCTCTTCCCATTTATTTCTTTTTTTATTCTAATCGGCAGCAAATGAGTTCCAATAGTATATCTTTTGTTGGTGGTACTTAGATTAATCATGGGTTTTCTCCCGCGGATCAATACATATCAATACAAGTAAACAGAATGGGTAGCAAGCCCAAGAGTGAAAAGCGGGAGAGGTACACTAAAACCATCAACCTAAGAATCAAGGGCAGGCTAAACTCTAGGAGTCGAAGAAAGAGCGAAGAGATGATTGATTCGGACTTACATACAGGAGAGACGGGCTTAGAGCCAGGGAATACCTCTTTTGATCTATTAGTTGTGGACTCAATGGCAATATGCAATCTGTGGTTGTTTACTTAATGTCAACATTGGATTAGATCATTAGTAGTTGACTTAATGGCAGTAGCGACATACTTATCTTATATGGGAATTTCGAGCCCGGAGTTTCAGTTGAAAAGTCAGCCTAATAGGCAGCAAAGTAAGCCCTATATCGAGGAAAGGCATACTAAAACGATAAGTGGATTAAAGCAAGGTAAGCGAATTGTAGAGCTGCGGGGTTGCCCTTGCTCCCTTTAATAACAAATGGAGGCAACCGAACCCCCACCAATAACTAACTCCCTCTCCAGTATTTGTTTCTGACGCTGTTGCTTGCTTGCTGAATTGCGAGGAAGTCCATAAGATATACTTCAGTAGCAACGAAACTCCGAAACTCAAAAAAGAATAAGCGTTAGGGCGACGAGAGCTCACTAGCGACGGATCCCCTTCCCTAACCTCACCGGGGGCAACGAGATACTTAATGAGATACCTGATTTTCCCACTTTACAAAAAAACAAACGGAAACTTTTCAACTACCTAAGTAGGGAGAGTGTGAAGCGACCTCTGATTCACGTAAGCACCCCGCAACAAAAACAAGAATATGGACATCCACAACTTATTGGAGAGAACAGGCGTTAGCGCATAGAAGGAATTGAGCTTGTGCCGTTGCTTCTTCGGTAAAGAACGGTCACTCTACTTCAGGATCATGTTACAGGAGCAAGCCAAGTTCAAAAAGGGAGCTGCTGGGCACTTCTATTCTGAAGGATCAAACACTTTTACTAGAAACTGATCTCTTGTTAGTGAGTTTGTCGGCGCAACCAGACGTTGTGCTAACGATAGAGTCAGATTCCAATAAGTATTGGTTGCGGTTAGGGAGCGGCTCGTCTCGTATTCAGTACACCGTTTCATTTAAGCAAAATTCCATAACATTCGCCTTTCTGTTGATGCTTAAGTTTGCTAGCAGGTTGGAGTACGGTCTTGAGCGGTTGCGTTAGTGAGTTACATAAGTTTTTTATTGTATAGGAAATTGGAAGTTATGAGCCGAGCAAGAGCAAGGGCAGTGTTGTTACTGTATTCTACAGGAGTCAGGGTTGTTGTTATTGTATTGTATTATATTAGTCTATAATATTGTATTATATTAGTCTAGTAGGTAAGTGACTTAATCTTCGGAGTATGATAAGGAAAGCATATTAAGTGGGGTAGCCAGCACCGTTTTGTTAGGTAGAGCCAGCCAGCAGTGAGGAAGCAGTTAGGTTACGCACTTCAAGTAGTGAGTGAGATTGAATTTCCTATTCTCAAGTCTTAACCAATAGAGCTCGCTAACACACAACGGAACAATAATCAATACATCTGCAACAAAAACGAAATGCGCGCACTCCGGGAGTAAGCAGTAATAAGTTTGTTGTTCCGCTTAGTTGTGCTTTAAATTCCAGTATAAAGTTGATTGAGTAGTCTGTAAGGAATACGATAGCAGTAGAGGGTGCCGACATCAATCTTCTATTATAGGGGTGGGTTCGCCAAACAAGCAACTACTAACAAAGTTAAGGCTCAACGGCAAATAAGGGTACAAAGTAACAAGTCTATTTCAGGTATCTAAACCCTCTGTGTTTTTCACCACTTCTATACAATGTGCACTCAATTCCATTCTGTTGAGAACATGCAAGCAAGTAAAGGATTGAGTAAGCAGCGACGTTAGCGAGTAAAGGAATTTCGCGTAAGGACAGAGTTTTTCATAACCTTCTTTCTATCTTAGGTCTATCTTACTTTCTTGTTTAGGAGAACACTATCTTATTCTTTCTCTTGTTTAGGAGAACGCCATCCATCTTACTTTATTGTTCTGTTGCTTGTTCGAAAGCTGTTGAAGATACCTTCCACTTTCCATCCTAGCTTTCAAGTACTTTCTGCCCTTGCTCACTTGTTCTCTCATTCAGAGATTGCTTACTCCTTTAAGCTTAACTCGCATATTTATAGAATTCTCATTTACTTATGTTATTTGGTTACAAAACACCTGTCCTTGATTTATTAAGCCTTAATCATTATGTGGTCCAAGTTGCTAACACCTCTGGAACAACTTATTACAACACACTAAACTGATTCAACTCGAACGAATTGAACTAAACCCAAAAGAGAAGAGTAAGCTAATGCACCAGCACCCCGGAAAGTAACAAAAGACTGCAAACTAAAAAACGAATAGGCGGCACCCTGCAAGTAAGCTATATATGGGCACCCTGGCCTTATAGTCATTCGCTAACATCATTCCGCTGGAAACTCTATTCTCTAACTGCTTCCTTATTGCTTTGCTTCCTTACCGAACCCCATGCTACAGCATCAAAGAAGGACAGCTAAGCGCCCTAACGCATTTGTTCGAAAGAATAATAGAATTGAAAAGAATTGACAAATAAAATGATACAGAAAAGAATGGCAACTGACACACATATGGAATAGGGTAAAAAAGAGCACAACTTCGAACCTCACTAAGACACTTTGGGGTTGATTTTTAGAATTGTGTAATATAGCAGCGTACCTAATGTATAAGATATAAGTGTAGAACTCCACTGGGAACTCACTAAGCGTAAGCGAGTGCCCTTTCTATTTGTTTCTTCCGGAATATCTAATTTCGAGTAAACACTCTCCTCTGACTGCTGGCTCTTCACTCGTAGACTTGCTTGTTCTGCTGATTCACTTATTGCTTCCCCTAATCATGAATATCGGCTCGGCACAAGGCTAGACTCCAATATAGAAAGATTTCCCTTGCTTTACTGTAACTCAGTCTACCTTTCTTTGCTTTTACTCTTACTTGACTTGGGCCCTATTACTACTGCGCTCTAAGACATAAGCTCTTCCACGGGGATCCCTCCTATGAGCCCCTATCCCCTTGCTTTGATTCTCTATCTAAACATTCTATTGGTCCATCTAAACGTTCTATTGGAATGAAAACAAACACTTACTTATTCTATTTGATTGGGAAACAAGGGAAACAGTAGGAAATACAGAATCAAGCAAGTGAGAATTATCGCCTCTTTATCGCCCACCGTGTGGTGTATTCTTTCTTGAAAGTATTCATTGCATAATGGAGTATGGGTGGAGCACAGCGCAGGGAAGAGAAAAGCAACGTAGTAAGTAGTTGTGCGCTCGAACAGAACCACTTCCAGCTGACCGCGCCCGTTCCTTTCAATTCTTTTGTTTCTACTTTACCTCGAACTCGACTCGTATTCAGTATTTCATTTATCCCCCGGGGGGTAAGATTAAGGCTTAAGAAATCCATATTGAGAGTCGGCCCATCTGTTAACTCTGCTAATGACAAATGAATAATTCCCTAATGGGGGAAACTCTGAAACTGGCCTTCTAATGGCATTTCCAAATCTAGAAAGCTGGCCCTCCTGCTCGGCTCAACCCAGTATCTCCGTACCGAACCTTTACTAAAGTACTCCGCAAAACAATAAATAGCGTTAGGGTCGTTGCTTCTTGTTCGTTGCTTGTTCCGTAGCTTTTTCTTAGTTTAGTTATTTCAGTCATTAGTTCCTAACCTCACTGCTTAAATGAAACTAATTGCCTAAGCTCACCTGCTATTACTTACTCCCTTCTTAACAAACTCACAGTTAGCACCCCGGGGAACTCAATAAGCTCACGTTAGCCCTTGCCAATAAAGAAAAGAATCTAATCTAGCTATCAACTACTTGCCAGTACTGCTATCAACTACTTGCCAGTACTGCTATCAACTACTTGCCAATACTGAAAAAGAATATAGCTAGAAACTCAAATGAGTGCATAACACCACTGCGAAACTTGCTTGTTTGAATTATGAGACTGCTCTGCCTTACCTCAATTCCGTAAAACCCGAATCCAGATCCTTATCTCCTTTACTGGCCTGCCGCTACTGCTTTTGATTCTTTATCCGTGCTGTGCTGGTCCGGATCCTTTCTCTAGTGCAGGTCTATGAGCTTGTATCCCGCCAACTCCTATTACAATTACCCTGATCATCAGTATGTTGCTCCTTCATATAATTATGACTTAACTCACTATAGAGCTTAGGCCCCTGCCCCCGGTTCCTATGTTCTATTATTGGTATGCCACTTAAGAAAAGGGAATGAAACCAACTACTAATGACAAGACGCTGCTACCAATGCTTCTAATACTTTGACTCACAACTGGGAGATCGACCACTACCAATAAGACCTACCTCGCCAACTAAAACTACCTCTCCTCGGTTCCAAGCGCATATGAGTCTCGGAAAGAATTGATCTATTACTAATCAGAATCATCTGCCTGGAGGGAAAGGAAAAGGATGCAACGCAATAGGAATGGAAATCCGTAACCCAAGTCTGACTCTTTAAGATAACAGACCACCCGCCTTACTTCCCCGGTAGCAAACTCAGTAGATACCCAGAAATCAAATAAGTAACGTAAGTTTTCATAATTAAGGATATAGTGCAGTGCCCCAGGCCAAGACAAAGGACAGTAAGCCCATAATTCAGTAAAGGCAGCCCCATTCTTGAGAGTGCAGTTAGCAAAGTAAAGCCCTGTATGAAGTAAAGGCAGCCCCACTCTTGAGAGTGCAGTTAGTAAAGTAAAGCCCTGGTTTCTTTGTTTCTATTCTATTCTTTATTTTTATACTAGTCAATTCTTTAACTCACGCTATGTCACTAAGGTCGTAATCATATTCTACTTCTACGGAAAGGTAGTTTGGTTCCATTGTCCTACACTTGTTCGCTAGTGCTATTACACCTATTATACCTATACTTATTTTCTTTCTTTCTTTTGGGGCGCCCTATCACTCTCTTACCACCTAGCTCGGTTCTTTTCTTTTCTTTTCTTTTCTTACTTTGGAGTGGATTTCCTTTGCTTAGCTCCTGAACCACTTCCCCACAAACTCATTCTTATGTTGACTTCTTGATTTCCTCATTTATACCTTGATTCGTATGTTGCTGGGGGATTCTTCTACAGTTGACCTCGAACTCAAAGGGCAGCGGGCTTAACAGCTTGCTGCTTAGACGGGGCTACTGCTTCTCGTACTTGCACTCAGAGCGTAGACTTTCGCTATTTACTAGAAGACTAAAAACGCGGGTGTGTCTGTCGGGCTACAAGACTAAATACAGGAATGCAGAATTGCTCCACCAATGCCAACTTATGAGAAAGAATCTAACTACTGCTGAAAAGACTTTCTCTTGATACAAAGAAATACACTGGTGCTGACAAGACCCTAGCTTATGAAAACAAACACATCCCATAGACATATAGAGTATGCCGCGACCCTGACTTGTATTCTTTTAATAGGCCTACACTATCAATAAGAAATGCACGGGTACGGGCAAGGCTGATACACTACCTAAATGACCACCTTAGCTTCCATTGCTTTACTTGAACTCTTCCGCTCCTTTCTTTAACTCTTCCGATCCTAAATACCAAACTACCACTCTTAGTTAGGGTTAGCTCCACTTCTGTATTTCCTTACTTCTATTCTCTGGCTTACTTCTTTTGTTCTTTATTCTAGGGTTTAGTCTGCCGCCGGCTGGCATTCCGACTTACTCATATAAGCAATAGATTAATAGCTGGCTCCTAAACTCCCATATCTAATGCGCTCTTCCAGCCTTAGGATACTTGCATTCTGTAGTTCACCTCCGGAAGTCTACTATTACTGTTTGATCCTAGGGTTACCTTCCTGTTTCTAAGAATGCTACGCCCCTATAAGGTTTTAACTACTGCCGATGAGACTGCAACTACTCATAAGCGGCTACTAACACAATAAAGGGAATCGAACCACTTCTGATGGTCCTGCGCTTGCTTACTATCTTTCTGGACCCCTGATCCGGGGTCTTGCCTTATTACTTATGAGCCGGGCTCCCTTTGTTTTCACTTTTTGACTCATCCCACCCATTCCCTAGTGCGAGTTTGGGCCTGTTACTTACTTATTGCATTCTCACTTGTTGGTTTCGAACTTCCACTAATGTACTTAGGGCTTAAGCCCCCTTTTCTAATACTTAAAACTAAGAAACAGGTAATCCAACTACCACTGATGAGAACTCCACTAGTCCTCCTTAACTAAAAAATCAGAATGACACGACACCGCTGACGTAGGAATTTCACTCAGCAGCAAAAGCCTTAGTTACGTGGTTAAGCTCTAGAGGCAATAGGTTGATTCTATTCCTGTATGTCCTGGATCGTACCTTAGTGAAATCCTTAAGCAAGTGGAGTCATACTTCGACTAATGAGAGGCAGAGGAGCCGTACTTAACCTAATGAGAGGTAGTTTTGAAAGCAGAGAGAGATAGGTGTTGAAAGCAAAGAGTAGGTTTTATATCAGTTGCTAAAGCCTGTTTGTCTGTACTGTTTGTCAATAGTTCCATCTATGTAGGGGGTCTGTTTGCCATTGGTTCCCCTTTCTTTTACTACTACAGTGAATTCTGATTGGTAGTAGGGGTTACTTTTTGTAGCTCACCATCGTATCACCACTCAATTACCCATCTGGGCCTAATATTGCCCCAACTTAGAAAGTCCATTGCCCCAACCTGTACCAAAAGAAGAGTGGTAATATATAATGTAGGTTTGTTGGCTGTGATTTCAGCCTAAGAGATGGTTGTTCCAGGCTCGTTAGCAGCAGTTCGATCTATTGTAAGTTGGATTCCCGAGTTACTAGTGTAGGTGCCATATCTCTGTGTTGAATCATGAAATGACAACTACTGTGTTTTAGCCTCCGAGCTATTAGGTATATTCCGTATTCTGAGCCTTATTCTCATTAGGGCAGCTGACGAGGGCTAACCAATGATTAGAGTGGAACAGGTGCTTCTCATAATAGAGCTGCTGGCGAACAGGCTATAACTACTACTGATGAGAAGGAAACCGCTACCAATTCGACTTGAACCGCTCCGACTTATGCTCACAACTAACTCTTCCTATACTAACTTGGAACCCTGCTTTATGGTCTCCCCGCTCGCTCTCGTCCTTAAGCTACCTATTGTGCATTCTGTATCTTCTGCCCAGCACCAGCATTCTGTAGTCCCGCATTCTTGTTGGCAATGGTATGGGTCTTGGAAACAGTAGTGAAAACCCCAGTTTCTGTTTCTATGATTGTAGTAGTGGGGCCTGGTACTCGCCTTTCTTATTCCTATTATTTTGTGTGCTACATCGTACCCGAGTGGGAAGAAAGAGAGTATTATCCTATAGTAGTACGTTGCTTGTTATAGTAGTACGTTGCTTGTTATAGTAGTACGTTACTTGTCTCTTAGTAGTGACATTGTTCTTATAGAGGAAAGAACAGGATCATTGTTATTCTAGCATTTGAGTCAGATCATTGTTATTCTAGCATTTGAGTCAGTTGAGTATGAGAAAGGTGCTTGCTTGGCCCTGGCTTTATAGTTGAATTTCTTATTTTAATAGTAGTCGTGCTATAGTCGTAGTGTTAGTTGGCTTCCGACTCCTTATTTATGATCTTAATAGAAGAGAATACCATATGAGAAAACCCAATCTAAATCTAAGTAATGGTCCAACATCAAAGAGGCAAGTACTAATCCACAGGCAAGTAACGTATAACCAAACAACCACTAGACAACTTCTCATACTTTATCTTGTAGTAATGAATTGAATGAGTGTTTCTCGGACTTGGCTTGGTGCTAACAATCAAAGAATACCCTTCCCGACTACAATACCAGCCTATATCTCTTGACTTGCAAACTAATAGGCAGAATATTAGAATTCGGTTCACCCTATACTTAAACTAATAACTTAGACTCCCCCTACTATTTGCTAGCCTTGGCACTTCGTCAATTACCCAAAAGAGTGGAGCTAAATAGAATTCCGGAAAGTATAAAATCATATCATGTAGGAAAGACGACTTACTTAATGATAAAAGAATAATCATAATAATCATTCGAGTGTAGCTAAGGAGTCAAAGAAAAGAAAAGTTATGGAAACCCGGGATTTTTAATAGCAAACTCGTTTGCCTTGATAGATGACCTGAAACAGACTCAAAAGTTATGGAAACCCGTGTTTTTTGATAGCCAAGTCAATTTCCTTCATAGACCCATCCATTTCTCTGATCAATTTATGTTTTCCCGGTAAAAAAGGCAGCAAACGGAGTTTGCCTTCATTGCCGGGCCATTTGGAATTCTCTTTTTATGAAACTCCGCCAAGCGCCAAGACACTACTAACGTGGCGCGGCAGCGGCCAAGCAACGACTAACGTTGCGCGGCTAGCGCCGCTTCACTTTTTCTAGTTGCGCGGCTAGCTTAGCTTCACTTTTTCTAGTTGCGCGGCTAGCTTAGCTTCACTTTTTCTAGTTGCGCGGCTAGCTTAGCGTAACTCTTTCGCCGCGTAACGGGGACTCGCTGACGCGTAACGGCTGACGCTACACATTATACGTTACTTGTCTACTTGTCTAGTTACTTGGCCCCGGGATTTTTCGTAGCAAATGGATTATCCTTCTTAGCTTGGCCCAGCTGAAGCTGACCTTGCTATTATTCTTGCTTATGAGTGAGGGCCTTACCCTTCAAAACAGGCCTTACGTCCGGGCTTAGGCTCTTGTCTTCAATGCCCATACGCGAGGTTCGCCTTAGCCCTTCTTTCAGTCCTTATCGCCTACATCAGACTGACTAACTTAGTTTGCCATCTCGGATCTTTGTTGCCTAAGAGCCCCCCTTGTAGTGATCGATAAGACAGACCTCGGAACTGAGAAACACACACCTATTGAGTTGAGCAAGAATTGTCCCGCTACAGAGTTTTTTCTTATCCAGCTCTTTCCCTTGCTTATGACTAATAGGAATTGCCCCACAGGCTAGTATTCTGACTTACTTACTTTTGAGAAGGAGCTAACAAGCAGAAAAGCCGACGATACTCACTTGTGGAATTCCTATACGCGGGTAGGGTAGTTACCGCTCTAGTAGTTGCTCTTAGCTTGGCCCGGTCCACCAACAACCTATCCTATCGACTCAGCTTTCCATTCTTTAAAATAACCCTCCCAAACTATCCCTTGTATGCATTCCTTAGTTCGTGTTCCAAACTATACCTTTACTTTAGTCTTATGTGTCTTGATTCTTCTGTGTGAGGGTGCCTCTTCTACTGCTATTGGAAAGAATCTAACCTATTGCTTAGTATCTAGGAATTACACCATTGATAACAGGACTGCCGCTCCTGAGCCCTCAAAGCTTACTTATTAGATTGAGCCTCCCGCTTCTTTCTCTTAGCTACCTGTCCTGGTTACTTGTATTGATATATATGTATTGATGTGACAAAACCAATTCTAATATATGATTAAGGAATACTGAATTGAGTAAGAAAGGGTAAGAACCCCGCGAAGGGAAGGACAGCTTTGATATCCGCTCGTAAAGAAAGAAGTGTAAGTTAGGGATCGAACTATTAGTAGTGGCTACTCTACCTCTAAACTTACCTTCCAGAACTGTACCTCTCTTTCTGATACCTCCGTTCTTTGCATCCTAACTTTCCAACTGCAATTCCAGGCTCTCAATCCGCCTCACAGCCCTTATCCACTTACTGGAAAACTTACTCCCCTTGTTATCATTCCTTCTATTATGGGATTACATCATAGCACCTGGTTCTCTTGTTGTTATCCGTGATTGGATTCCCATTAGTACTAGGGTTTTTCTTGTTATCAGTAGTTCGGTTCGGTTCTATCCGTATGGGGTCGGTCATATTGTCAATAGCACTAAACACATTCTCGATCTCAATATACAAGTCAATAAGCTAAGTCAAAGACCAATAGACAGGATAGCAAGGCTTAGGGGCCGGAGTACCAGTTTCAAAGCCAGTAAGGGGAGACTAATAGCCAGGGACAAAAGTCAGGTATGCGCGGTTGCAGCTGACTAGGTTAGGCCTACCCCGGAGTCAGAACAGGAGTTGGCCGAGTCAAAGAAAGTGGATAAAGCCTGAGCTCCATGTAAGTTCTACTTTAATTGCTAGGCGAGGTTTAAATACATATATACAATTTCAGTCAGAGTGGGGCATAGGCAGCATAGTAAGTAAAGACAGGCTCTAAGTGCGGGAAAAGAGTAATTCTAATAAGGAGTGGGCCAAATAACGTATCGATTTCTATAAGGAATGGAACCCTAACCTCTAGTTGGAGCAGGCGGATTTGGGATCAGTAGCTCCATTCTCATAGTAGGTAGCTGAAGAATACAAATGAGTAAGGACACCCGGGGGGAGAGCGTAAGTAAAGGAACGACACTCATAAGTAAGGATACATCATCGGCCTCTCTTGCTCTTAAATTAAAGTAATCATAAAAAACCGGAGCGACAACAACCAAATAAAAAGTGAGATGTTAATTAAGAAAAGTCAGAATGCAAGAGCTAGTTAGGAGAGTCGGAACTCAACCACCAGTACCAAGTCCAAAAATCAGAATGAGTGCGCGGGCGGAAGGGGCCTCTAGTATGTTATGCCATTGTACAAAAAGAAAAGTGGGATACAAAATACTCAACATCCTGGTGCGGGGAGTCGTTAAAGAATATCAAGCTGGGTATTGGTCTGTATCTGTATCCTGTGTTGGATAAAAAACTAGATGCGTGGCAAGGGTGCAGAAATCTTATGTGATAGTTTCATCCGGCAAGCGGTTCGGTTCTGTTCAACTATTGTATATTATATCAATAATCTATAGTATAGAAAAATGTATATTATATCAATAATCTATAGTATAGAAAAAGATGTCAACGCATAATCATACTTTCTTTGACTTTGTGGGATTTCATAAAGGATGTGAAACTGCGACTCCTAGCCGCCAGGAGAGCTCCACGGTGATCATGGGCGACGGAAGATGCCTCTACCCTACCTTGGCTTCATTAATGAGTATACTACTTCAGATTCATATTCCACTAATACAATTGATGTATATTCAGCCTATGCTATAACTATTTAATGAGAAGTGATTTCGAGGAGAGTACGAAACATCGGTTAAGAGGCTCTCTTCTTTGAACCAGGTTAAGTAAGGTGCATTTTCTATCCTGGCAAGGGGACTATGCCAAGCATCGAGAATAACAAGGCGGGCTACTTTGACCCATTTTGAAGCTCGATTAACTAATGCCAAGGAAAGCTACCTTTGAATCTAGGGTTTCGGATTCGTATAAAAAGACCTAATCATCCGGGGTCGATATTAACGTCAAGAAGGGAAGGGGGCATATCCATTTTTTTGTAAGATCGTCCTCTTATTCTTACCAAAGAACGATTGATTCCTAACGAGGAACGGTAGCCTTATTCAAGGAAAGGAAAGGCAGCTCCCCCCCTTACTTATAAAGCGTATATAATCCAATTACCTATGGAACACATGGATAGAAGCCATCATAGCTTTCGGATAAGCGAAGCGGGATTAGCTTTACATTTATATATTTGACTCATTTTCTCTTATGAAAGGGGGTATTTCAGTTATGATTATTCTAAAGTAACTTTGTAAGGCATAAAATGGTCTTTCCATGAGTTCAGTGAGTAGGGACACTTCTAGCCCCGAATAAACAAGCTTAAATGAGCTGATGCTGATATAGACTCTCATAATAATAATATGGTTTGGTTTGATTTGCAATGGTTTGCCCTTACTTCTGTGTCTTTCTTTCCCTTTTTTTGCTATCAATATTGAGTGAGACTAGAGGCGAGACACAACGTCTAGTCGGGAAGGGGCTGGGGCTAGTCCGTCCGAACTTAACCATTAGTTCATGAAAGGGAGTCGACGACTAAGGGGATAGAGAGATAGACAGAGGGCACGTGGAGACACATTTGTATTAGGCCTATGGACCGACCTCTCTTAAGGAATACAAAGAAAGGGGAATAAACAGTTTCATTGCTCCTTATGCAGCCGTAGGTATGAGATTCTCTATTCTTTTTTAATAGGCCCAGTCAGAGCCTTCTATTCTCTCTTTTCTCAAATGAACTAGGCACCTTCACCTTCCGCTGCTGCATTTCAATCACCGCTCTGTGCCTTTAAATCCGTCTAAGGAATAGAAGCTTCCCCGAAGTTAAATTAGGTTGTATCTTATCCTTAGTTATTAAGGAGGAATTTATCCAGTAGAAGAAAGAAAGAAGACGGAAGGCTGTTAGATGGAATGCTTGCTATCAGGCACAAATGCACATAAGGCAAAGGTAAAGAATAGAGAAGATCTAATAGGAAGTTCAATTGTTGATGCAGAGAATGCCCTGAGAGAAGGACAGGAATAAAAAAAGGAAAGGAATAAAAGACTATTGCTGCAACAATTACGGTCTCTTTCTTAGTGAAAGCAGAATCAAAACTGTATCACGAAAATGGGTATCTAGTAGTGTTTCATGGCCAAAGATAGGATTTTGCTCAATAGACGAACGATAGAAGTTACCCTTTCCTATGATTGCCCTATCTTGTGATACAAAAGGGAAAGAAAAGGAATAACTCGGGTTCCTTGCGAGCAGACTACGAATAAGAAGCCCAGCCGTAAAGAAGAAAACCGTAGACACATGACTAACAGCCTTGCTACCCTCGTTAGCAAACTTAAAGTAGTGCTTTCACAGCTACTATTGCTTCATCTTATTCTTCCATTGAGTACTTTAGCTCTGTATTACCCTACCAGTGACTAGTCCAGTCCAGCAACTATACTAACATTTGCCACTAACCCCTCTCCTCTGGACTTGAAACCTAGATATCCGCCAAGCCAATAAGCGTAAGCGCGCACAACGAGTAGATCGAAAACTGTGCACTGTCAATTGATCAACTCAACCATCTTCATCTGTTGAATACATTGAATCATATATCACAGAGGCAGAAGATGGAAAGCAAAGTTAAGAGAAAAAGTGTGTACTGGTGTAGCAGTTAAGGTAAAGAAAGAAGAAGAAAGGGGGCCAAGGAGTTACGCTGGCGGGAGTTAAACAATTCATTCTATTCTATTCGATTATGTATGGAAATTCTCTTATGTAATCAATTCAACAATTCTCTGAGTTCAACAATTATCTTATTACACTTATGTTTTTATGTTATTATATAGTATGATTATTATTCTTATACTTTCCGGAATTCTATATATGATTATTTAATATACTATATGATATTCTTTTATCTTTTATCATAACGAACCTATTTATTATTATTCTTATGTTATTCTTATTCTTTTATCAACACTTTCCTATCTCTTATTTAATTGGAGCTAGTGCTTGCTTTTGATGCTTTAGCTGCTGAGGATCCTTACTTGCCTCAGGACAGGATAACTCTTTCACTAATGCCTATGGGTGCCCTTACTTGTTCGAAGTCCACCTCTCCTCTCCTGCCTGCATAAGTCGAAAGTCAGGGGAGTTAAAGCATCCAAATACAGCGTTAAAGTATAGAGGATAGGTAATGCAGCTTCGGAGCAAGTAATAGAAGAATCGTGGGTGAACTACAGCCCAGTAGACAGGAAAGTTAGGCTTTGGGTCCGGAGTAAAAGAATGCAACAAGTGAGCGGAACCCAATGGGCAAGTTTCATCATTCAAGGCGGTAGCCGCGGCCTCAAATAAAGCAGAGAACACTGTAGAAACAGCGAATTGGGCCAGTGCTTCTGAGACTGATACCACTAACAATCAGACCGTACCACAAATAAAGAGGTGTAACTCACTCGTTGTAGCATGTCACTGCTGTATTTAATTCTGACTCTCATGCCTATTGGTCTATGCCCCCTTGCTCCATATATCTTTGCTCTATGCTACTTAAAGAACAGGTGATATTACTTTCATAATGATTCCCTTGCGCGGAAGAACAGGTGATATTACTTGAATAATGATTCCCTTGCGCGGAAGAACAGGTGATATTACTTTCATAATGATTCCCTTGCGCGAGTATTTGATTAGGGAAGCTCAATCTACAAAAGGTGGTTTCTACTCTCTTTTTGTAAGCCGGCTACGCTTTTTCTATTTGATCTATGTTTGTGCGGGTGCTCATTCCCATGTTTCTTCTTATCCTAGTGTTCGTTCCTACTCGCTCGTGGTATCTCTCATTATGATGCTTGTGGTACCGCTCAGTCTTCTTAAGTGCCCTAACTTCCCAGTCTCCTGTTTCATTCATGCCCTTGTCAAGCTTCCATTCATAATTTATGGCCATCACTGGACGGAGTTCTCGTGTTTTTCTTCTTGTAAGTGTAAGTACTTAGTGGAGTTCCGACTTCTGTGTTTGATTGCCTATATCAACCTGGGTGTACTAGATCTTACCTTGGTTAGTATGTGCTATATGATACCTTAGTGCTAATAATACATAGTATCATTCTGGTTCCGCTAGCTCTTATTCTAAATTTAACTTGTTAGCCGCCTGCCTGTACGGCCAAAGCAACCTTAGGCTTGTTCTTTTACTGCTGGGATTCGCCATTTATTCTCTTATACAATATTCATCTAGCATTGAAAGTTATCTTATTCTAATGTGTTTTCGTATAGTAATTGATTAGCGGGTTATTAGTGGTTTGTTTAGCTACACTAGGTCCCAAAACGATGTTACTTTTTCTCTTTTTCACTGAACGATGGAGCGGTGTGCAGTCGCCCTATGCTATGAATAACCGAGGGATTCCCGAATGTGCGATGAGACACTTTAGCACCCACCCACAGACTTAGTTGTTTGACTTGAAGACTTTGTAGCGCGCCTTGCGGAATGAGTGCCCGGCCGAGGTCCAATGAACCCCGAAGACAGTTCGTTCGATGTACTTTCGTTGAATGTGCGATGGATCCCCGAAGAACGAATGGTGCACGGTCGCTTACAGAATGAGTGTAGCTACGCCAGGAATGCGTGGCTAGCTGCTCTCTAGGTGTGTTTGTTTGCCGGGTGTGCTGCTGTGCTGGGTTACCCAATGCTCCATTTTTTAATGCTAAATAAGGGAATGATCAATAGGGGCCGGGCCGATAAGAGTAGAGGGCATACAATACAGGACGGAACTCTAAACTATGGAATTTACTACCCGAGAATAGGATGAAAACACTGCTTCTGAGACTGCAACTGCAGCATATGATCCTGACTAGCCCCAACTCAAGCTACCCATGCCATCAGTCTATGTCTCCCTGCTCTAATACCGATGCCCTTAGCTAAGTCTGCACTGACTGACTTTCTTGCTTTAACACCACTGCACTGATACGGATCCTAACCTATGAGTTTAGCCCGCTCCTGGTGCTTCTAGGGCTTCAACCCGTATTCCAATAGGGCTCTTCGCAGGTTAATTACAACGACTATTGCACCTGCACCACTCCTTAAGGTTAATGAAAAGTGTTTCTTCTTGCCCCAACTCGTATACAAGGGAAATCCTTATTGTTTTGTTTGTCTGCAAGATCAGTATAAGAAAAAACCTACAATATATCTCGAGCACCAATAATAGGATAGGAGAAAGTAAATAATACATCACTTGTTTACCTTCACCCTCTGCCCCTGCCTTAGCTTCACCTTCATTTCATGCCCATACTATTATAAATAGTTACACCGGACGTATATAAATGCATTGTAATCAACAGGGTCGGATTCACTGGAAGTTGACTTTTATCTTTAATCCTACTATAGAAATTGAAGCTGCGCGAGAGTAAGCAGCAATCCGGGATACTGATTGACGACACACTTCCAGAAGGAAATTATTTATCCACTTAAACTCGCCTCAAAGCCACGAAAGGGACTTGCTTATAACTCGTATTAGCTCCTAACTAGTAAGTAGTTGTCTGTTCCTGCTCCAACTAATCCACTTCTGCTGATGATCCTATGACTCCTGGGGATTAACCTCACTCAGGACAGAACTCGAAAGATGGGGTTCAATCCCACCCAAGTAGTGGTAGTGTAGTGATTCCGGGTTCTCCACACGACAAGGTAAATAAAGCCAATAAATCTCTAGTAGTATTATACAAGGGTCAAGTGCCAAGAGCAGAAAAATACGGTACTGACAGTAGACCTAGACCTCGCAACAAAGAATGCATTTTCACTCTAATATCTTTGCTTTAAGCTCCCATTAGCAGTAAATAGCTGGCACTTTCTAAAGCAGATGATCTTTATCCTTAAGCGCGAGATGGAGTGGTTGGGGTTGAATTCTTTGTTTTCGTAGTATAGTATATTAGGTCCTAGGCGTATATTAGGAAGGAAAGGTTCTATAATCCATAAATGATGTTTAATAAATTGATTGATAATTTTGTATTGCCCCAGAGTAATCTAATGGATTAAATCACATATGCCCTGCTAATGATTCCTCCTTGGGCGAAAACCCTTCTTTACTGAATGAAACCCTGTCTCGGCCCTCTCTTGCTGTTTGGCTTAATCAATTGAATTCTTTTTGCGCGTTAGCGAGTTCCCCTCTGTCATAGACTTAGCGCTACCCTTCCCTGTTGCCAGCAGTACTTTATTGTTCCCTTCACCCGGCTTGATTGATAATAATGAACCTGATTGAGAGTCGACACCGCTGATTCATTACTTTCTTCATCGACAATACTTGTTGAACGTAGTGCCCGAACTCTTTAGCCTGGCCTCTCCTAACTTCTGCCGATGATTATTATTATTATTATGATTATAGTATGATTATTATGATTTTATTATAACTTTCCTATATTATTATTTTTCTTATTATGATTATAGTATGATTATTCTTTTATCATAACAAACCGTACCGTAATTCTATGATTATTTAATATACTATATGATATTTTCTTATTATTTTATTATTTACTATATGATATTTTATTATTATTCTATTTTAAGGTTGGAATATTTGATCCAACTCTTTCGCCACGAACAACAACTGGACGGGAGTTCGTGTACCCAAAGAACCAGTATGGAAGAATAGCTTGGGGACCTAGCCTCCACTTTAAGTTACTAATTTGCATATCCATCTTCTCGAGCACCTCACCTGTATATAGGTTTGTAAAGGCACTGCCCTTCTTGAACTCTAAATCCTGGAATTGAATGAAACTGACAAGAGCCCTTATCCGCGCTTATGATCTTCCTCATTCTTTGGATTCAACACAAGGGAGCCTGAACCTTATCCAGCGTCTTATGATGTATACTTTCCCCATTTGAGAATTCTTTAATTTGATGATTCTTTCGTTGACTTAACTCAAACTGCTTCATCCGTTTCTACTCGCACTGCACTGCTTCTGATCTGGTAGCTTCAACGCCTGTACCACAATATGATTATTCTTTCTATGAACTGTACTCCCATGGCACTGCGGGTTCTCGAACTACCCTGATTGTTGAACCGGTCACTTCACTTTTTTCTTGTGTTGCGCAACGGGTGGATCTTCGCGGAGTGGGTATTCGAAAAGAGGAGCTAAGCTTATAGATGAGGCCGACAAGGAACTAGAGCACAGCACCCACACTGAACCTTCCTGCGCAACCAACCTAACTCTATTACCGGGTCACTGACCCACCTAGGTATAATAGTATGATAGAAGGAAGAGGGTAACTAACCAACCTAATGCTAGTACTCTCCACTAGTGCCATCTCCAGTAGGAAACTCAATTCTTTAGTTTTTTAGGGGAGGGGATCCATTCCATTCGACTTTTGATGTCATTAGTTTGATAGCAAATCTTACTTTCTTTATTCTCTGTCTCTGGTCTAACTTTCTGTTCTGCAAGAGAGAGAAGTTGTTGACTCTAAGTAAGAAGATAGAGCTGGATCAGGTACTGGCGCTGGCGCTCGAAAGATTGCTGTTTGACTTGACTCGGCGATAGAATAAATTGATTATGAAGCTCCCGCCCCAAGATCTGAGTGGAAGCTGTTTAAAGAGAAGAATAAGGATAAGTATCTTAAGCTGTAGAAAGCGGAGTTCCATTCCAGATTCCAGTATTGTTCCCGAAGCAGGATATGAAGCTGTTAATTAAGTTGAAAGATCAGGATCAAAATCAGATTCAAATTCAGTATTAGTGGGCTTGGCGCAATAAAGTTGTTCCATTCCCGGTTTCGCGGATACCTTAATGATAAATTGCCCCATAAGAGTACTTCCCCTAGGTTAAACAAGGCATAAAGGCCTTCTTCTCTTTCTTGTCCTACTTACGCTTAAAGTAGTTTCTCCGTTACAAGTGTTTATTGCTTAGTTGTTTGTTCCCTTGCTTATTGCTTTTTCTCTAAAGAGTAGAAGATAGAAAGATGGTTACTTTGAACAAAAGAATAATCATAATAATATAGGCCAAGCAACGTGACAAGGTTAGTATAATGTGTAGCGTCAGCGAGTTTTCCTGTGTAGCTAAGCAGACTGACTTTTCATGGAAACCCGGGTTTTTTAATAGCAAACGAGTTTCCCTTGATAGCGAGGTGAAAATCAATTTATAATTTATGTTTTCCCGAGAAAAAAGGCAGCAAACGAGTTTTCCTTCATAACCGGGTTCATCGAAATGCTCTTTTTTCGTTTTGCCGTGTTTTTTGATAGCAAAGTAGTTTTCGCTAATAGATGATCTATTTTGAATTGTCTTTTCACGAGAACTCCTTAGCTACGCTAACATTATCCGTGTCTCTTAGCTTGGCGATGCAAGTAAGTCTTATTTAGCTGTAAGCAAGCCAGACTCAAATAGAGAGATCAGCAGACTTGAGCTGGGCATTGAATAGTTAGAAAGGGCGGGCGGAGGTACAAATACAGATTTGAGATCGGTAATGTATATATACATATATGAGTTTTAGAGTAAACAAGGGCAGGCTAAAAGCAAGTAATGTAATCGACTTTGTCTAATAGGATAGGCAGTAAGAATATGAGTAAGGTTTGTCTAATAGGATAGGCAGTAAGAATATGAGTAAGGAAGGAAATACTCCCTAAAAGAGGTGGACTACATACTCTAAGGCGGGAAAGGCAAGGTCGGAAGTCTGATTTAGGTCTAGTAGCGGCGGGCTCATATACATCAAAGCGAGGGCAGTTAAGCTCGTTAGGACTGGGCTGTCTGCTAAGCTGACTGGTTAGATGCTCAGGAGTCAAAGAAAGCAAGTATCGAGTTGAAGAGTTTCAAGTGAACGAGGGGCCCTATTCTTACTACTGGACATCCACATCTGTTACGCGTCAGTGTTGTGTTGTTCCACTCAGAAACTAGAGCATAGGAAATGTAGCTAAGCTTAGAGACAGGAATGGCATGTTTAAATATAAGTAAGTATTAGCGGACTGGCACCTTGGTGGGCGTGGGAAGACTTTCGCTCAGGAGCCTAAGAGTGAAGAGCTACTAAGGTAGAGTTCGGTAATAAGAGAAAGATTCAATGATTTGTTTACTTTGCTTCAGCATTAAGTCCGGTCATTCTGCTGTTTACTTTCGAGCACTCGACTTGTTCTTGCCCCAACCCCTGTTAAAGGTCTTACGTCCTATCTTGTTCCGAGTCAACAAATACTGAATACACTTAATCTCACCTATCTCTGAATATATTTAATCTCACCTATCCTCGCTATTAGTTACCTCTCTCCTTCCTATCCTTGGTTGTTACCTCTCTCCTTCCTATCCTTGGTTACAGAAATGTAGCAAGCATACCTAGCGAATTCTTCTGCTTCATCTGTTGCTTCCTTTGCTTTAAGATAAGATACTCACTCGTATTCAGTAGAAGGAGCGGGATAAGGAGAATAAACGCAATCTTCAGCTGCAAGATATGGGAAAGGGGAAAGTATTGCTCCAGATTCCTGTCTGTATTGTTCCAAAGTATCCTCTAACATCATTAGTGGGCGCCCCAGATATGAGGCAATAGTTAGTTTCTTAATACAAAAGGAGAGTCTCGGGTGCTTTACTTTACGTCGGTCGTAGATAGAGGTAAGTTATTGGCTTGGCGTCTTTAGAGAAAGAAGAGGTGGTTCATTTGCTTTCCCTTCCTAGTGGTCGTCTTTTTTCCCTTTGCTTAAAGAGTAATTGGGTTAAGATTAAATAAGGAATTTACTCCAGTGGTAAAAGAATGAGACAGGCATAGGATGAAACTAAGTAGTACAACAAAGGTATGATCTGTTGAAGTAAGGTATGATCTGTTGGCGCATAAGACAGAGTAGCGGTGATGAACTATGTTTTCTAGGCAATTATTCTATGGTAGACTTTCAAAAGTGCTGCACTTTCTGAACCCGCTTGCATTGACCGGGTAGCGAAGGTCCTCTCCTATTCTTTTTTCGAAACTAACGCATTACTATATGGATTAGATTATGAAATTCCCCAAAGATATGAAATTCAAAGAGCCTACACTTGAAGAATCGCTTGGAGCTGCCTTTTCCTGACAACACTGGCTGGCACACAAAGAGATTCTCTACACTTGGGTGCTTCAAGATAAAGAATCTTGCTGAAGCGAGAAGGGGACTGAGTAAGGAAAGGTTAGTTGTTAGAGCTGAGCCAGATCCCTTACTTTATTATGTTCTGTCTCGACCTCAAATTCAGCTATACACTTAGTTTTGCCCGAACTCGACTTTCAACTTCACTTCCTACTTCCTTACCGGATCTTGTTTATGCTGTAGTTTCTGTATGGGATTCAATTCGAACTGTTGCCCGTGTTCTAAGCTATAGACCTGCTGATGATCTAGATCTTTTAACTCCAACACCCCAAACACCTTTACTTACTTTATTTCCCAGCTTCTAACTTTATTTAATCACTTTATTATTGTTGCATTGCCCCCACAAGCCAAGAGCCTTCTCTCTCCACGATTGACATCAAGTCAAGCACCCGACCTCCCCAAGTCACGTCGCATCCGAATAGTTAGATTGAGCAGAGCAGGCTCCAAAGTCAACAAAGAAATGGATTCCATTCTCTCCAGCTCTGTAAGCAAGACCCCGAATTCAATCTTTATACCCGATTAAGACGAGTACATGATAGTCGGATCTCTCTTGCTGACATCAGAACCATCATAGCTTATCCAGGTCTCACTAAAGACCTTTGAATCCCCATCCTCTCGTCCGCATCGCTACCTTACTGTGTTCATTAATATTCTAATTGGCATTTGTATTATGATGCACCTCTACCCCCACAGGAAAGCTTAGCATACTCAAAAAAAAAGAGTATTATTACCCTCTATATTGGTGATGTCGAAGGATCAGTTGGCAAGTCGAATCCTACTTATTGTTTGCAGCTACCGACACTGACTAATCGCTTCGCACCTTGCTTTAATCTATCTATTGCTTGAATCTCTATTGGATTTACCCATCTATACTTACTATGTAGCAATGTCGTTAAGCTTCCGAACCGTAACAATGCCGTTAAGCTTCCGTGAGTCCCTTCCGGCTCTGCTTTATGCTGATAGTAGTCCTTTATCTTTTATCCTATTTTTTCTGTCTTTTGTTTGTAACAAATAAGCCCTCAATAGCAGTCCCTCGCTCGACATCACTTAGGTAAATAGCGAACCTTAAAGTTAAAGTAAATAGCTAACTTTCCAGTAAAGTAAGCATCATCCTGGGCGATTGATTGCTAACCACGTTCAAGTTTGCCTAGGCAGAAAGCTCTTTCGATTTTAACAAAGTAAAGCTCACCTTACTTCATACCCACGGGCATCAATGCACTATCGTACCTTTTTTCCCTCTCATTCAAATCGCTGTCATTCACCACCCTTAGTTGTTTATACCGCCCCCTCGAGAGTTATTTCAATAGCAAGCATAGAGTTATTTCAATAGTAAGCAGTTATTCTTTCTTATGTTCTTTCATTCCCTGTCGGAGCTAGCCTTATCTGTCTGCTTTGCCCAAGGTTGAACTGACAGCTGTCCCATGGTAAAACTATTCTCATCTTCATTTCTCTAACTTAAATAAATTATAGGACCTAAAAAGAATCGAATCAATGGCAAGTTCTTTTCTTGCAGCTCCCATTCAAAGAGGATAAGATCCCTTCCTATCCAACCAACAAAAGTTGCAATTATCGATACACACATTTGGACTTTCCCTTTTTTCATGCTCAGGCTTTTTCCACATCTCCTTCCTCCATCTTCATTGCACTAACTGAATCAGGCCTTATCTGATCCCATCTCAGAACCTTATCTGATCCCATCTCAGTTGGGCATTCCCAAGCTTGCTTGCCTACTTTACTTTGACTACGCTATGCATTCAAAGCATCTCTCAATATTTCATATATATATCTTATTCTTTTGGTGCACTTATTTCTTCTCTGTCTGTCTTTTGATCGAAGAGAATTCCAATCAATGCCTGCCTACGTTCAAGCTATTTGAAGTAAAGCCTTTTATACAACCAATGAGAACGAGGAGAAGAAAGAAATTAGATTCTCATTCCCAAGGCCACATCTATACTAAGCTATTCTTCGGACTTCCATGCTTTTTTACTCTTACAACGAAAAACCACTGAGATTAGAATCCACTCTACTAGTGAAAAGAGTCAGCCCCCTTTTTATTATTCGTAAGGAAGTTAAGCCGAGTCCTTCCTCCTTTGCTACTGATGCCATACCACCAAGCAAGAGCGAGCGGATGGTTCGTATTCTCTATTCCTTATGATCTTAGTAGTCGATTTCCTATTGCTTCAACAGAAGTGGCTTTCGTTCTTTCAGCGTGGGGAAGGGCTCATTGCACTACCTTTTTCGAGAAGCCTGCCCCGAATGAATGTAAGAAAAAGTAAAAGCAGGCGGCTACTTGGAATTATTATTTTATAGGTAGGATCCCAGCGCTCCTGCTCAGCTCACTCTTATAGGCGGGACTTATAGAATTGATTAATGGCGTCCGTACGCGAGATAAAAAACATGTGAGGAAAGAATAAAGGTTTAGCTAACTCAAGCCCTACCCTTATTAGACTTAAGGAAAGACTCCTGCTTCAAGTTCAAGGTAATTAGATGAAACCAATGGCTTGTTTGGCGCATCTGGCCCGAAGGAAGAATAAAAGCCATAAGGAATTACAGACAGAAGCACTTCGTACTCCCCTAAATTGGAGATCGAAGAAATGATAGGTCCGCCCCTCGAGAGCCAGCAAGAAAAGAAGGATGTAGGGATTACTTAATCTATAAGAAGGAGGGAGGGACTACTTAATCGATAGAGCCCGGCACGATTACTGGATCGAAAGCTGCTCAAACTCCCACTTTAACAATCAATAGAAAATGAGTCTTTTAACTTAATTAACTAACACATGTTTATTTCTCTTATTTGAAATGCGTATAAAGATATCGTGTCCAAAAGTGTTGTAGCTTTCTGACCCACCCGGATCCATTAAATGAAAACATACTAAAGTCACTAAAGCATTGGGCCAGTCGGTACGTCTTACGGATTCATAGCGAAGCCATTTCTCATTTCAGCCATTGGTTATTTACCCTAAAATAAGAATGAGGCATTACTTCTTGTCCAGTAGCTATGCCGGAACTGAACCTCGTGAAAACTAGTGTTTACAAACCTTACGCTTCCCAGTATAGTGAACAGAATAGCTCTTTTCGATGTAGGTATGCCTTCGATAATTACTGCTTTAATGAATACCTTCTCGTCGGCAAGTGAAGTTAGGTAGCGGGCGAACTCTTCCATCACCAGAGGATGAGCAAGTGCACCACTAGGGGTTATGCTTAAATCAATAGTTACCAACGATTGCCTTAAAGTAATACTCCCTGCCATGGATATAAGCTTCAATTTCTTTCCGCTCGTTAAGACTAATCGAGACTCGGAATTACTAAGTGAACACAAAGATAGAAGTAAAGAAAAAACCATGGAAGGCCTGGTACTTAGTGCCTATCAATGAGAGCTATCTGATTGATTGGTATGGAGGATGGAGCAACGAAGGTAGCCGGCAGAAAGAAAGGTGCGGAAGGAATGCTTGCTGACTTTGCCCTTTGCCCTAGAGGCTTGGTTTTGACTCTTCCCGATCTGCCTTAATCCAATGACTGAGGCGCGGTACACTTTCTATATATGTACTGGACCATGCACGGAGCACGTACTTGAAAAGGATTTAGAGAATAGCATAGCAGGCTACCTTTTTCGACTTTATATACTACCTTTCCTCTATAGCTATAATATATATACTTTAAGAATTTAGGACTAAGGATTGAGTCCACCTCTCGCTATCGAAACTACGCACTCTCGTCGATTCTTCTTACTAGACGATACATATGAACTTTATCAATTACTCAACCCCGCTTTCTCCAATTCTGGGCATCTAGGAAGTCTACAGCAGAGGAGCCCTAAGCCGAAGAGAAAGACTAGGTCAGCTCCCTCTTTCTTTTGCTCTTACAACCATTTTACGTTACGAACATTTCCAGATTAGAAGGTTGGTGTGGGAGTACTTAAACCTAAAACACAGAAGAAATGCAACCGGAAACTCAGAAATAATAGGGCCCCTCATACTCAACCGGATTAGCTAATGGGCGAAACCTAGTCCGATTCTGCTTTTATTATATATTAGTCTAGATTTTGATAACTCAAGAGGTCGTCAATTGAAAGAAAGACCTATCGTCCAGAAGATGATTCAACCGGAAACTGCCCCATTAAAGTAAGAGTAGTAAGGGCGCTTCATTAACTCTCTATGCACTAAGGGGGTCAGGATACTAATCTTTGTATTCCTAAAAGGTAATAAACCTCCCTCATTACAAGATGGATAAGGTAAACAGGGCAGGGCGGATATCGAAGACAGGTAAATAAACCTCTTTATCAAGCGCGGCACACTAACAATATATAGCTCTAAAGCTTGTGTAACAAACAGAAACTTCTTTCAACCGAGCCTATTGGTCTGGCTTCCTTGCTCACTGCTCACCCGAGCCGGCTTTCTTTGCCGAGGAATACTTGGTTGGTTTATACAGGTCAGGTAACAAACAAATCTTCCATTCCTGACTCCTTACTCTAAGCTCTATAACTCTAACCTTAACCAAAACAACAAACACTTCATTGCTTTCCTTTTGCTTCCTATCTTCCAAAGCTTTACATACTTGTTCTTTCGCAGTTGCTTGTTCATTCCGCTCGCTAAGCACTTGTTCTCTCGCAGTTGCTTGTGCTGCTACCTACCCTTTGTATTAATAGAAAATAATAAGGGTAAACTTCTGATCTTTATCGGCGCACTGCCTGGACTGAACTTTGCTAGAAAGGTGCAGCCGACTTAAATAAAAATGGATTGATTTTGCCTATTATAATGTCAGTGAGTATAGTAACAACACTGAAAACTACACTGAGTATTTGATAACGTGGACACATATGGAGATTAAGTAGAGTAAGTCTATGTCTATTAAGTGGCCTTAAGTAAAGTATCTTAAGTTTAATGTTATTCTTGTGCACCTAGATTATTCTTATATTTTGTTTTTAGGTCCGGTGTGTTGTTACGTGGATTATCGAATGAGTGAGTTACTATTTTCTTATTGTATTAAGTAGGTAGAGTTGAGTAAAGAAGAGTATATGTCAGTGTGTGTGCCATCTTGCTCAATTCTAAGTGAGTGTATGCAATTTGACTATATTATTATAATATATTATATGCTATGCACACTTATTTCTTTATTTAAAGCAATGTAAATAACGGCAAGAATGAATTTGGAGTCTAGGCTAGGGGGGCAATGCTGTTTGTTTTAGTTGTTCCATTGATTAATTTCCTCATCCTCGTGTGCCATGCTCATTGTAACCAATGTATCCACTCATTGTAACCAATGTATCCATATGTCCATGGAAGACAGGGCTTCGGACCGGGGTAGCGTACAACAGTCATTACGTAATCTGAAGAGTAGGATAAGGTAGTGCTTTCCCTCGTTCTCGTTCCAGTAGTGCTTTCCCTCAGTATTTAATTCTAAAGGGATGTATGAAGTAATAGTAACCATATGCGACACCAGTCTGGGCTAAGGTTGTTTTAGATAAGCACTCTGCTAAGGTTTAGACCATAGTCGAGTGTAAATGGAATGTAGCCCCTCTTCCTCATTATAGTAATAGAAGCCCGGTGGAGCAAGCTGACGTATGAGATCATAGCACTTGAAGAGAAAACCATCTTTCTTTGTGAGATTGTGATAGCTGATCTCTTTTCGCTTAGGGGGGTAAATCTTCTGCTTTTTAAAGGAAAGGGAAGCTGTCGTCCACACACTATTTACACTATCTCTGCCAGCGCGAAGGACAAGCGAGCCGCAGACATCAGAGCACCAAAGAAGACAAGACCAGAAAGAGAGGAAAGCCCGACTTAAGCTCGTACCTAACGGGGCGAGGGCAGCTTTAGCTGGTATGAGCTGCGATGGCAAAAAACCTATAGCTCCAAGAGGGAACACAAAATCCAATATCATAGTGGAGGCTTTGACCCCAAACAACCCCAGAGCAGGCATTACACCATAGTCGACTCCCGTCCTGGAATAACACCCCTGAGGCGAGGCGCGCAGCAGGTGTATAAAGTAGCGAGACAAGAACACAAGTTAGCGAGTCACTGATTCCAAAAGTCAAACTAAAGCAAGCAGAAATTGGACTAATTAGGAATTATTGGGCTTGCTTGGTCTTTTATTTGATTAGTTTCTCTTTCTCGACTTTGTTAACAAAAAGAAGACAGAGATAGAGATAAAGATAAAAATGAAGCTCACAAGCGAGTCGGGGCCTAATTACTGTGATTTTGCTCATTCCCCTCTAAAGAGCTGCAGGCAGCCCTCGCGATCAAGCGTCCTTCGTCAACTCTTGGTGATACTGAGATGAGAGCTTAGTGATACTGAGATGAGATAAGGCCAGCAGAAAGAAAGGAAGCAGCTGAATAATCTATGGTACAGGAGAATAATCTATGTACAGTAAGCAACGGAAGAAGAAGTAGCTCCGTAAGCGCAACAGTTGCTTATTATACGGGGTGCAGTCCTGTAGGGAGTAGTAACGCCAAGAAAGCAAGCAGTAGGGCAGACTCGACTCCTTCTTCAAAAGTCGGAAACATCACTTCCGGGGTGTATAGCGCCGTTCTACCTACCACCTTTAGAGGAATATCAGTTTACCCTCTATCTCCTCAAGTCAAAGACAGGGGTTCGATTCCCGTAGTAAGTGATAGGCAGTCCTTCTAGGCGCTTTATGTTAGGATTGGATCCGCTATTCTACATAATGTGTAGATTTTTAAAACGAATTCAATCCAAGTAAGGAGTGGTCTCTTTCAACCCTAATTTTGGATAGGGGGCCTTGTCTCATCATTTTCTTGGCAAGCATTTGGCTGTTGACGTGTCCTACACACACACTTGAATGAGCTTGTTCAACAATGGTGCGCTCCTTCTTCCTTAAGCTATGTGTAAGTAAGCTATGTGTAAGTAAGTAAGGCTGTTTAAGTGAAAAGACCTTTAGTAAACCCAAGAGAACAAATCGTCGGGCAAGTTCCCTCCGGGCTGGCTCTCCTCTGACCACGAGTGGCGTACTCTGGTCTGAACCCGTAATTGTATAAATCAGAATACCATGGTTCCAATCGTCCTCGTTCGATAGGCCTCGTCTTGACTGGTGATAGTTCATTATGTTCCAACTCTATAGAGTATTTATTCCAGAAGATGAATGAGTCCCGTTCGAAGGAAAGGCTCTCTGTGGCTGGGCTGGGATATCCAATCTCTCGATAACAAGCGACTCTGTGCTTCGGTGTACTAGCATATGTACTAGAGCGGCTGAGTATTCATTCTTAAAGAAAGGGCTAGCGAGTCAGCCAAGCGATTATAGATTATCGAAACATGGGTAAAGGTGATCTCCAAAAAGCGCTTGATCAGGTCAATGGCAAGTTCGTGGTACGATATGGGGCTCGTTGGTCTTCCACTCTCCCCCTTGACTCACCTATTAATCCTATGAATAAATTATTAATCCTATATAAAGAAATCCTTTCTACCCTTTGATTTATTTATGAGAAACTTACTATCATTTTATTTATTTATGAGAAACTTACTATCATTAAGAAAGGAGTGCCTTACTCCGTCCTTGTCATGATCAATCACTCTTAATATAATAGTCCGTCCTGTTGAAGATTATCGAAGTTACTCTTGTTTGTTTTTTGAATACTTTGTATACAATGTAGTAAAAACTCCGTTGCAGCGCAGCGCCACTAAGGTTAAGGTTAAGGTTGTGCCGTGCCTATCATTACGATTCCAATGCATTTCCTGTGAGCGAGGGGTAGGCCTACTTCCTTCCCGTTGAGGCGGGCTCTGTTCTACCCATTGCTTTACTCCTATCTTTACCATGCCACTATCTTTTAGAGCCTAAGTTTTGTATGACCGAACCAAAGGGCAGTGGGTGGGTGAAATAGCCAAGGTAATTGATTTCCAATAGAATCCAATTCATCGAATTGCCTTCCGGGCACAGCACAGATTGAATCTGGTTTTGCCTTCATCACCGTCCTGTCCTAGCTTCGTAGTTCCGTGGATCCGAACGAAGTGTTTCTAACGAACCGGGTATAAGGTAAAAAATAGCATTAGCCTAACACTCAACAGAATATTACGCAGAGAAATCCGCATCCGATTGCTGAATATGAATCATGCAAACAAAGCAGCCTGAAGCAGGAGTTTTACTATGACTCGGCTCTGGGATGGGAGCAGGAAAGAACTGAACGCCCCCGTAGGATAAATAAAACCTATAAACCAAATGGAAGCTAACATTCGACCTGCAAAATAATAAGATAAGTTGGATAATCTTTTTTACAGGGTTGGGGCATGGTTAAGGCATAATAGAAATGGTGTCACTACTATATTCATTCGTCTTGGCTTTTTCTTCCTTTCTTTATGGAGACACGGCAAGGATCCCGTACTTTAAGCACGAATTCATACGTAAGATGCCGGTGGCCTCTAACCTCTAAAAAAGGGCTTTTTCCCGTTTCATTCACATGGTCTCTGAAGCTGTAGAAAAGGGGTTCGTTCGTTCCTAACCAAGCTTTTGGGCGATACGTTGTTGTACCTTTCTGAAAAGAGTGCCCCTCGCAGCGATCCATGCACAAGAGGGTTCCGTTCGGATAGACACGGCAGTTTACACACTACTATAGGAAGGTTTCCTACTTGGATTTCTATATAATTTCTGGATCCGATGTCTAGTAGCGTGACGTGCTATGATCGGCATCAGATGCAGGACTAGAAATAACTCATTCCTTTTAGAATAGACAGATTCCTAATCACATTTCGTCGCTCTTGGGCTCTCGCTTTCAGTACAATTCCCCATGCGGATCCTCATGGAATTCAGCTTCTTAGTCTCTTTTACCGGCCTCACTAGGTATGAAAAAACACCACACCGAGGCCTTTGGATGAACCTCTTTCTAAAGCAAGCATAATTAGGTATGTCGACCAGGCATAAAGGATTGGGAATCCATTGGCGCCCAGGAGATTATTCTTTATTTATGGTACACCCGGGCTCGGTCTTCTATTCCAACTCGAGCCTACACGGTTTTTTAAGCTTAAAGAAGTGTTTTCATTGGCGTCAGCGAGTTAATAGAACATAGTCACTGCGCCGAATGTTTCTACTTATTCCATCCACTCAGCCGTAAACTGAGCTAGGTACCTCGATATAAGCTAACGGAGCTGCCTGCACTTCCTTCAAACTGCATTAAGGAATATGCTTAGCCCTTCCCTTGCCAGCAGTACGAACTTATTGAATTTCCAGACCTCCACTCAAAACTAAGAGTTTACCTTACCATTGAATCTATCTTGCACATGGTATACCGAGCATATAGTATAGCAACTTGTAAGCCAGACACGCCCCTTAATCGTTGACTTTGCGCTTGCTACTGACTTTCGCCTCGAACAAACACTTATACTGGACTCGGCTACAAAAAACTCTGTTAGCGAGTTGCGCGTTAACTTATTTGCTCGAAAAGCCTTTGCCTGTTTTCTTGCTTGTTGAAGAGAGCTACCCGCATATAGATAGAATCAAGTTACCTAACACCTCTTAGAATCAAGTCACCTCAACTCACCTTCTGAAGAGCGCCCTTACTTTAGATCCTTCTTAAGCGCCCCAGCAGCTATTCCTTTTCTGTCTAAAAGAAAGTGGCTTTTTTGTAGTTAAGAGTAGTGCTTGGTCAAATGGCATTTTTCCGTTGCGCCTTTATTCGTAGTTGCTTGTTTAGTTTCTGTGTTAACGGCTTACGCGAGTTCTTCGGCTGTCGATATAAGTTATTAAAGTCGGTCGGAGTTTTTTACCGTTTTCTTTCTCTTATATGATCTTAGTAGGTAACAAAAAGAGTAGGAAAGCGAAGTTCAATAATAACATAGATAACAGTGCCTATATGAGTGAGTAGTTGTGCGTACAGGTTCATCTTCTTATTTACTTTACTTCTATCTACAACGGTGCTTCTATTCTCGCCGAGCCCAGCAAGTCAGTCAGATTGGGTAAGTTACCAAAAACAAACTAATGTAGTAGTCTTACTTGAAAAAGAAGGATTAGGCATTTCTTAAGAGGGACCATACCATTCTATTATCCATTAGAAATAGACAAAAGGAAAAGTACTTGCTTTACTTCTATCTCTTATGATTGAGTATAGGAAGTGGGTAGGTTGTGACTAATAAAGTATCTTATCTAACGGGGACTCTTGCTTAAGCCCATGGAGCAGGTTGTCAATAATGCGAGTAGATCACGGTACCTATTGTAGAAATGAATTACCTATCGTACAAATCAATTAATTACCGAATAGGCTCTGTTCTGTACTTAAATTAATGGTGTTTGAGGGTCAAATGCAAAAGTGGAGAGTCGCTATAGTTATAAGTAGGCATACATAGGCTTAGGCTCTCGCTTTCGGTGTAGCGTCGGAAAAAGAGAGCACTCATCTTGGGCATTCAATTCTGTTCATCAATCAAGGATTGTAGACACTCCCGCCAAACCCTCTCGAAAGACAGACTATCAAATACTCAAAAGGGGAAATTTCCAACATTGACTATCAGGAAAGCGACTATCAGGAAAGAGACTAAAGACAGACCCTATATTCCAGGAAAGAGACAAAAGACAGACCCTATGAAGTGTTTCTACCAACCAATCCCGCTCCGCCTGTACCCCTGTACTCCAGCTAAGCTATCGGTACCGCTATACCAATATACTAAATTATTGACTTCACCCTGTACTTATGCTATAGGGACCCTTCCACTATCTTCTTTCCCGGAACCCTAACGACTGTAATGAATAACCCGTGATAGACGCAAAACACTCTTCAGAAACCGGACGGGGTTCTTAGTGTGTGTTCTGTACTGTACACATTATGTAACTTAACTTATTAACTTTACTCTAGTAACTCACGTAAGCACACACAGAACTCAGACGACAGAAAAGAACTCAACGAGCAAGCAACATGGATTAGATTAATAAGTTTGAAGAGAAGATGTACACATAACATAGATAAAAGCGTAAAAACACGTGTTGTTACTTCATTATGGAATTATGTACTTACTATTATTCTCTGTTGTGAGGACCTTAATGAACTTCTCCCCAAATACAACTATTATGGAAACCCACAATAGGTAGAAAGAGTACGCCAATCTATTGATGAGATATGTTAGGCTACAAGTTCAGATTTGCGACAAGAAATAAGGGTACTTGCCATAAGAACATATTCTGTCACAGCCTATTCTATTTCCAGATGATTAAATCTTTTTCTCTGTATGGCAGTCACTCTAGAATCGACTTAGTGAAGCTAGCCTATTAGCATTGAATGAAAATAGAACGAACTAGAGCTTTAGCGGAAGCGTGAATAAGAAGCGAGAGTTATTTTACTTTTCTAAGAGCAGGGATTTTGATCACTATCTATCTATTATCCTATTTCAGAAACAAATGGTGAGGATTCAGATGGAATGATTGAACTTATAGCTATTCTTTCCATCGAGAGAGATGCGCCCCGGGTCTTTAATGGGAAAAAGGATTCCGCCCATTCCAGGCAGAAAGGACAGATGTTAGAATTGTGTTATTCTTTAGAATAGGATTCCATTTACTCCGAACTAATCTTTGGTCTATTATCTCTCACCCATGCTATCTCTTCCCTTGCTTGCTATTGATCTTTTCCTTCTCAACTGTCCTAGCTTCATAGTTGTTCCGTGGATCCGAACGAAGTGCTTCCCTCTAATTAAAGGGGTCGGAAAGAGATTAATTCGCATTAGCCTAAGAATACACAGACACAGTAGAAGCAGAGGGCATCTGATTGATTGCTGAATATGAAGAATACAAAGCTGCTTAGGCACCCGAAGTAGAAGAATAGGACACTACACTCCTTTTTCCAGGAAGGAAGATCTTGCTTTACTTTCTCTGCTTTCGATGGATGTAAAACAGAGTCTTATTGCCAAACCCTGTCAAGACGTCCAGGGGGCTCCGAGCTTCCTCAAAATCCTTAGTAGTCAGCTTTAGGAAGTAGGTAGGGTAGAGTCGAGTTTCCTACTATATTGCCTAGCTCCAGCATGATTTTCTCTTTATCCTTTCGATCATTCTCCGCACTTGATGACAGTAATTCTCTACACTTGATGACAGAGGGGCGTAGCGTCTTTTCCTCTCCCTTTATCTTTCAAGAGGGTGGAAGCATCATAACACTACTTCTCTCGGGATCATGTTCTTTTAATGAAACAAATATGTATTGATTATTGTGTGATTGCTTTGTCTTCATTCTACGGAAGTAAAGTGGGGTGGGGGACATGGGCAGTCTCCCTCATAGTATGGGACGGTTATAATTTCTATCTCTGCTGGTGATCATCTTCTTTGTCCCGGTAGAGAACTGATCATCGAGTGCTTTCTTTATCCATGGAAGCGTTAAAGCCCTCTGATTCCTTCCCCACACCCATCGCTCCGGGTTCGAGTAGTGGTCCGGTCCGACAAGTTGGAGACGAGATATGTTCTAATTCTATAAGCAAGCACTAACCCGGAATCGAATAGATTGAATAATCAAAAACTATAGACAATGAGAATCAGCTGCCCATAGAATCGCGTCTCGCCTGCAGGAAAGCTTTACTTGTTCAATAAGCAGCAGATCAAATCCACTTTATTTAGAAAATCAATCCGTTCTTTGAAGATGTTATATTTACAAAAAAGATCTGAGTTATTATACCCGTCATTCTTAGGGGCATAAAGAAAGGATAATTAGAATAAAAGAAAGAATGTATAAAGTAAAGAAATAGACGAGAATCTAAGTTTCATGTTTTTTTGATTACATCTAACTGCCTATTACTTACTTACTCAAATGCAACAGGAAAGGATTTCACTCCATCTTTAGTTTATGGAGTTTGCCCGCTGAATGCTTGCTCTTTCCATCTTATCTCTCTGAGTTTTCTTGCTGAATGCTTGCTCTTTCCATCTTATCTCTCTCTTGGCGACTCTCCACGAATGCTTGAATCAGCTTCTCTGTCGTTAGAACGAGAATCGCTACACTCCTTCTGCGCGGCTAGCTTAGCTTTTCTTTTTCCCACTCTTTTCTTTCTTTTTAGAGGGTGTGTTGGAATAGATTGAGTCAAGTCAACTACTTTATTTCAGCAAGGTTAGAAGTGGGACAAGGCTATCAATCATAATAATAGAATTAATAAGTTTTGGCGCACTTCTTCTAATACTTTTGGATCAGATTCCGCCCGGTACGCTGAGGTTAAGCTTTTCCCGGCTTTCCTCTTTGAAGGGGCCAAGTATCATTTGTTTCCAAGCAAGGCTATCTCTCTCTTCCCTTTGTGCTTTTCTTGTGATTCCACCTCTCTTTTGGCCTTACGTCTTTATTGAACCTTTGACTCTGACATTGTTTCCTCGCATGCCCTATGTCCCACTAGGTTGGTGAAATCGTATACTCGGTTGTTTCAAGCTGACACCACTGCCTAACAGGCTTACTAACCTAACCTCCATTCTTTGACTCGCCAAGCTACTACTGACAAGACTGTGCTACTATCCACTGGTGCCACTCTAACTTTACTAACTTTTGTTTGGTCTTACGTTACGCTACTGCCAACTAAACTAGCGCTCCTTTAATAATAGAACTAGGGAATCCAAACACTTACTTCAAAGCTGCCCCATCAGCCAAACAAAAACTCTTGCCCTATGTGCATACGAGCCTACCTTTCCTTTGTTTAAGTATGATTCCTCCACTAATGGAATAGAACTGGTGATAACAAGAAATCACCCAATGAGTAAGAGAGTTCAATCAATACTAACAGGAATCAAACAAGAAAAAGGGAATCCAACTTATAAGTAAGAGAACACATCTACTATCGAGAAGGCCACTTCTTCTAATACTTTTACTCGAAACCGGTAATTCGAATAGTACTGATCGCCACTATTGCTCCGCAGCTAACGCTACCCTCCCTTAATCTAAATCTGGAGTTGACCCATCGTTTTCTTACGAACCTGGGTTTCCAAACCGGCATCCCTACTTCTAATACTTGAGCTAGTAGTAAGTAGTAACTACAGAATTCCACTATGAACTAAAGAACTCGACTCGGAGACAGGGCTACATACTTGCATTACTGCTTCTCGAGCTCTAACTCAAAAGAGAGAGTTGAACAAGAAACTGGGAACCAAGCTACCACCTAAGAGGACTTAATCCACAAAACAAAACACGCCTGTCTCTCCTTAGTTGAAGTCTCTTATCGACTTGGTTAATTCAGTCCTGTTAGCCCAGGTGCGATTCCTTAAGCAAAAGGATGAGAAACACCTGGTCTGGTAGGCAGTGGTTCAATTCGGAGAAGTACTGGTTATAGGTTGCAAGCAAGACAGGGCAGCAAGACCAATAGCCAACAAAGTCAGGCTAGAAGACAGGAATAGCAGTTTTTGATTTAGTAGCGGTGGACTAAAAGCCGGTAGACTTTCATCCAGGAGATCCGTTCCCTT
This sequence comes from Ensete glaucum, assembly GCA_021527575.1. Lineage (NCBI taxonomy): Eukaryota > Viridiplantae > Streptophyta > Magnoliopsida > Zingiberales > Musaceae > Ensete > Ensete glaucum. Next base: position 360,747 of record JAHSUZ010000016.1, on the reverse strand, counting down.
CTCTAGTTCTTAAAATCCATGCTTGAACTCGACACTGGCAATTGAACCACTCACACACTAATTAGAGTTGAGCTCAGGCATACGAGAATAGAACTACTAATGGAAGGAATGCCCCGTAGGGGCGGGCCCGGACTAAATTACATAAGAGCTTCGGAATCACACAAAGTAAACAAAAGAATGGACCAGTAGGGGCGTAGACCTGCTCTAAGGTAAGGGCAGCCAAGAAATTTAATCATTGGTATCAGAGTCAACTAGGCATTGGTATCAGAGTTTACTGGGTAGATACTTGCTTGGCCCGTTGCTTGTCTGTTTGTCTGGTGACTCGAACTTATGATTCATATTTTCTAGTATACCTTCTTTCTTTTCTTGCCCTTAAACTAAAATCAAATCTTGGGCCCCTAGTAGTGGTTAAGAGGGAGGAATCAATATCTTACCGGCAAGTAAGCGCGTCGTGAATGAGTCTTTCTTTATTTGTTGCATTCGGATCAGAAAGTAACGTTCAAGTTTCAAGATCTGGATCAGAGGCAAAAGTCAAGTAGGCAGACCAATTAGTCCTGTTTTTAAGGTTCCGCAAGTGGAGTTCCTGTGTGCCAGTGAAATCTCAGTATGCAAGTGGGAAGTCGACAAGTAAATAAACTCAATCCGGAGCAGTTGAAAGTGCAGCATCATTTGCCATTCTATTCTATTTGTGATTGTGACGAATTGGATTCCTTTTCTCTCTTTCCATTATCATTAAATAAGTAGTTTGATCCACTAGCATAGTAGTTCAATATATGAAGATAAAAACATGATACTAAATGATAAAACACATGCCGCTGAACATAGAATCAAATCACATATGAGAAAACACATGATACTATAGATGTAAGGAATACGGAATTAGAATAATAAAAGTTGTAACAAGAAAAGTCAGAACCCAACCCCGGAAAGGCATACTAGAAAATAGGAGTGGTGGGCCCCGAACTAAGGCATTGAAGAAAGGTTAAGGCTCTGGGGTCACGAGTGAGATTGTTATGCCGGTGAGCGAGGCTTGGAAGCTAATAAGTAAGATCTGGTGCCTCAGTGTGAAAGAATCGAAGTCAGTAGCTCATCTCGGGACTATTTCTATCCGGGTACAGCTCTATAGTGTTGCTGGGCAGTGTTCGATCCTACCACGGGCATAAGAATAAAAGAAGTAAGTAAGGCCGCTAAGTATTAAGGTAAGACTACTGCGCATGGGACAAAAGCTCATAGGGCATATAGACAGCTAGGTTCCCCAGTTCAGTAGCGGTAGGGCGAAACAAGAGATATAGAATGCAAGTAAAGGTGGTAAACCTAACAGGGGCGAGGGGAGGGGCAGGCTTAGCTACGGTATCGGTAGACTTATCCGTGTGTGTGGAAGATGCAAGGTAAGTAGTCTACTCAATAGTTTTCTTCCGGATTATTATCTTATGTATAGTATGCTTAGTCCGGTATCCGTACTTGTCAGTGGCTTTGTGGAACTAGGATGCCAGGCAGTGGTGTGTCAAACTCAAAGGTGAAACAGAGAATGCAAGATGTGTTTTTGTACTTGTAGCTGGGGTTGGTAAGGAGAGAGTATAATTCCGCTCAATTCCCCATGATAAGGTAAAGCATGAGAAGCGCCCGGTGTAGTCTTATTTCTTAGACCAAGTCTCTTAATGCCCGGATTAAACACTTGAAAACTCATTCAGATCTTTCACCTCGCCAATGCCTCATCTCATTCTTGAACTACCTGCTTTGGTTCTTTAGTTGCTTACTTTGGTTCTGCCTTGCGTACATCAATCTTACTATCCACAATAGGTATCCCAAACCCCTTTACTTGTTTGTTTCAACCACCAAACAACTGGACAGACAAGACGACAAGCAAACAAAACACTACTAACAGGACTGGAGCCTACTAACTATGGAATTGCACTCGGGAATAAAAGAATGAGTAAGTGTATCGGGGAATCCAACGCCAAAGACAGATGTGAGGTCAGTCATGTAAGGCTGCATCACCTCTCGGACACCGGATCGGAGAATTACCCTCTAAACTAGCAAACTGTAACGATAGACTACAACTTGAACGCGGGAATAAGAATGGAGCATGGGGATCCTAAGGGGAGGAATCCATCCTTACTTACGGAATTACAGTGTTGATGCATGGACAGGCGATAGACACAACAAGGCTTGCTTGGACAGCGAGATAAGATACAGGGCTTTCACTACTCTTTTCCTATTAGTAGATGCACTACACTAGTGAAATTATGACTTGATGGCCCTAGTACTACTCTACTATATTGCCTTTATTAATAGAAATAGAAAGAACCGACCTTACTTACTTTTGACAGCTTAATATGATGCTATTACTGAGCTTTGGAACCCATTATTATATACCAGGATGGGAGGAAACAACATGGGGCGGCACCGGCATTGGGCAAAACTACATTGATTCAACGGGTGAGACAAAGGAGGCCATCGGTAATTCATTGAAGGCGCGGGGCACTGAACTCATAAGCCCTATGCTGGGAAGTCAGTCGAGTTGTTGCACTGTTCATTCTGTGTGAGCTGAAAGGTATGCTCAGTCTTTTCTGTGTGAGCTGAAAGGCATGCTCAGTCAACGGGTTTTCTCTCTCATTCTAGGAGTTGCGATCAACTGGTCTAGGTGCCCCGAAACATACCTTTTCAACAATTCTTCTATAAAGAAAACATACCTTTTCAACAATTCTTCTATAAAGAAAACAAACATACCTTTTCAACAATTCTTCTATAAAGAAATTGATTACAATTATTCTATTGCATAGATTTTCAAGAGGGAGCTAAAGAGCCCGGAGAGGCGTACTATAATATAACAAGTAATACTATAATATAACAAGTAATACTATAAGCAAGAAGGGTATGGAATGGATAAGTATAGGATTTAGTTTACAAAGCGGGGCTCGGCATGTAAGTGGAAAGTAAAGAATGCGCTGAGCTACCAACAGAATTAGTTCGCTTACAAACAGTGGTGCCCGAACCCTTCGATGCGCGTCCGATGTAGCCCAGTTGCTCGTACCAAGATAGATGACTGATTGAATGGTTGCTCTAGCTCTAGGATGGATATGGTTCCCCGTCGGTAGGTGTTTTTCAAAATGCAGGATATAGCTTGGTTGGATATTCCAAATCTGAATGGAAGGTGACGCGGGTAGAGAATATAGGATATGAGACTAATAGTAGAGGATATTCATAGTGGAGGTTATGGTATGATATGAGACTATGGTATGATATGATACAATATACTATGGTATGATATGGTATCGTATGACACTATGTTATGATATGGCACTATGGTATGGCACTATGGCACACCCTAGAAACAAACACATCTAGATCGACCCTGAAACCAAAAGAGCTACGCGGCCCTCCTTTACATAAATCAAAGTGCTTTCCGCATGTTATTCTGCCTTTTTTGTTTTATTATTATCTTAATGTTATTCTGCCTTTTTGATTTGATTATTCAATTATTTATTTATTCTACATTCCGTTAAACGTTATTTTGTACAATATTGATTAGTGGAAACAGTGCCTAACAGGCTACAGGCTCAAGGAGGGGCCCATCTCTAAGCCAAAAAAGAGGTATGCTTGCACTTGCACTTCCTTCCGTACCTTATTCTTAGTCTGCTATAAAATTATGAGTCTGCTACAAAGGCAACCAGTGACTCGAGGTCTTCTGGAGTGACATAACTCTCGTGTCGGGTAATTCAATGGTTTCACTCTGGTTCAAATGGTATCCTGGGGTATATCTCTTATCTGTTGTTCACGAATTCATCTGTTTCCGGTTTTCAGGCATATCCGGTCTGGTCTGTCTTTGCTCTTTCAGTTGCTGCAGAGGGGGGAAAGCCGTTTCATTAGGGAAGGTCTTATAGTAGTTGATCACTTAAGCTGGACTGGACTTATCTTTGCTTTTTCTTAGCCCGAGTAAGGCCGACTTTAATAAATGAGAACTAGGTGCCAAGCCTTTTTATGAAACCATTTCTTTCTCTCTTCTCTGGGAATCATAGCCTGCTTTCTACCAAAGATAGGGTTGAAACTTTCCTGCTTATCCTAGTTCTTGGCACTGGGAAGAGCATCGATAACCCATTTTCTAAGGAGCAATAGACAGAATTCGCCCTAACACCTTTAGGCTAGGCTCTAACGAGTGGGACGCAATTAGTCTGGTATGGCTGCAAAGAAGGGTTTCATCAGTTTCCTTTTGGCGATAGCTTGTCTTTCCTGCTTTCAATACTTTCCTTTGGATTGGGAAAATGCTTTTTTGATTTAGTCAGTAGTTGCCCTTTCTTTTTGCTTCGACAATAGATAAAAATCGAGACAACCACCTTACTTGGGGATCCCCGGAAAGCTTACTGGATTATCGGACGCCACAAGAAAAAGCTGAGTCGTACAAGCTTATCAGAGGCAATGGCCTTCGCTTACGTGTCAAAGACAGCGGATTCGTCCTATTAACATGTCTTCTGCTAGGATTGGGGTTGGTATCTTCTGCCAGAAAGAACCAACGACTTGTTTTGTTGTTCACCTGAGTGCGCTAGTGCAATTTAGTAAGCAGCACAATGCCAAATAAGGTATCTGGGCTTACTCATACAAATATGATCCATTATCAAGTTATGGACACGTTCACGAAACCGGAAGTCTTTCGATCCCTTGCCGTCAATGCCAATGAGTGTGCTTAAGAGCTGATGGCAACCGCACCTAACCCGAAAGAATGACTCACTAACTACCCCGATATATGTGATTAAACCTATGCGTTTGGTTACCCAATTCCATATTTATTCTATTCAATTCCATTCTGTTAAAGTCGTTTATAGGGTCAAAGCTTAAATACAGTGTGAGTTTTGTTACTTAACTTTACTCGCTTATATAATATCATAGATAGATTAAATGAAATAAGTCAGCAGTCAGGTTACTCTACTACATGAGTTGTGCACTCCCTTTTCACATTATCGCCGATATTAATTCTTAACTTAAGGAAAACAAGTGAGTTAAGAGTTTCAGAGTTAGGTAGAGAGAGCTATTTATTTAGTTGTCGCTCAGAACAAGCGCAAGGGAATAAATACAGAAAGAATATAGAGATGTAGTCTTTGCGGGGGGACAGTTTCGCAGTGTTGTGAGTAAGCTCTAAAATGATATAGGTTACCTTTACTTTATTGTTGCAAGATGGATCCTTTTATATTGAATCCCACAAGTCCCGTTTCGGAGAACAAAGCAAGTAAGATATGAGAATTGGATTAATTAAGAGGCTAGGCTATGAATAATAAATAGTCATTAATAATACAGTAAAATAATAATAAATAGTCATTAATAATACAGTAAAATAATAATAAATTTAGAGAGTAGGTTACAAAAAAGGAGTAATGAAACACAGAGAGGGTCACACAGATTGCCTGATCGCTAACACTTTTGGTTGTTGCTCGGTGGGTCGGGTGCCGCAGTCTGTAACTCGCAAGTTGGAGTAGGGTTCCAAGTGTGTTGTCGTAACGAGTAGGATTTAAAGAAAAAGTAGTGTTTATAAGAGGTAGCGTTCGGGTAAAGATAACAACTCGGTTGTTGGTACAATAGAAAAAAGAGTAAAGTCAGTCAATTATTGATTTGTAGCGCTGTATGGCAAAAATGTAGTATTTTATAGTCCACAGGTAGAGCGTAAAAGTTAGCATCAGCAGCAGGAGTAAGAGGTATAAGGTTACTTCAGTCTATAACAGGTGCACTCAATTCTTAATGCACACATCTGAAAGCAAGAAATATTCAACAGGCCCAGTGACTGGTTTTACTGTTTTGTTTAACTTGACTCGGCCTAAGAGGACTCAGTAGTGTTAGCGTCAGTGGCATCAGCGTAAGTATGAGTTTTTTTCCAGCTGTTAAGATCCTAGAACTACTGATTCAGTTACTGCTGATTTGGATGTTGTAAACCTCACTCGAACAGAAAGATATGGTACTTCTTTACTTAGGGCGCATTAAGAAGTTGGGGCCTTTACTTTCTCTTTCTACTCTTACTCTTACTGGTATGGGATGATTCTCGAACTTATTCTTTCTACTCTTACTCTTACTGGTATGGGATGATTCTCGAACTTATTCTTTCTACTCTTACTCTTAATAAACTAAGCGTGAGAAAAGAGAGTGGATTCAGCTTATGGAACTCCACCAGCTACAGCGGAACAATCAAGACATTCCGATCTTTCGGCTTCTTAATAAGATACAACTCGGGATGAAAGTCGAAAAGAAAGATACTCGTTACCAACACTCGAGCACACAGCTACAGCTTCACTTCTGATCCTGTTGACAAAACAATCAATTTCCTGTTGGACCTTCGAACAGAACCTTTCGGCAGCTCGCTCTGCACTGCAAGTGTTGGTGTTGAAAGGGAGAGTTAATATTTCCAGTACCAGGAGATTTGATACCATTTCTCGGCTATACTAAACCGGTTCCTGCTGAAGCAGGCTTACGATAAGGGGCACGTCCTGCTTTCGTCTCTCTTGCTGCACTACTTATAGAACGCTGTAACCTATCTGCTTCCCTATCTTTTGAATATTATTCTCTTCTCTCATCACCAATACTCGCACTAGAAACAATAAGTATGAAGCACTTTGCGCTCTGCTCTATAAGTAATTGATTATTACCCGGGAACTCTACTTTCTTTGCAACCTACTTTTGCCCGTTGCTTTCTGCTTAGACAACTTCTTTTCGACTACTTCCTTCTTTTTAAGACGATTCAACTCAAAACAAAAAGAGACTCGACCTCGACTCTCAGTTCTTCTGAATTGGATCCATCTCTTGCTGTTAGCGCAGCAAACAAATCATTTATCAAATCTCTATCTTTTGCATATCCAATAGGAATGGATACTCCCTGTAATTGAACTTGTCTTGCCCAAACTTATATAACAGGGGAAAAAGGAAACCCAGTAATTTCACTCTTAGAACATCTTGCCCTTTGCTACTGACTTTAGCTTAGAGTCCACTCAAACAAATCAGAAGATATGAACCGTATATTCCATGATTTAGGGATTAGATTAAGGAGCTCATTAACGCACAGAGTCTTTATCCGAAGTAAATAAGAAGATAACTCCTTACGCACAACTCAAACATCAATAGACGAAACTTACTGGGATACACTCGCTCCTCAGTATTGGAAAAGAGCTAGATTCTCCTCTGCTTATGTCCCTGTATAAGACTGAACTTTCCTCGCACAAGCACTTCGGTCACTCTACTTTCAAAACCACTTGTAACTGGATATCACACTTATTCTGCTCTTTCAACTCTATCTTTCCTGCGCTGACAATTGAACCGCAAGATGAGCACCCTATCTTTTCTTTCCTTTCCTCTCTTTTTGCCGACCAGACTAGGATATACAAAGGTTGTTGCACAAAGTAGGGCGCTAAATGAATCTCCAGCTCTTACATCAAGGGAAGAAAGAAGTTCGAGAGCAGCACTCAAAGCAAAGACTCATGCTAGGCTAGTTGCGCCAGCCAATCCTTACTAGAGAAAGGTAGGCCTAGGTCAGAGAAGGATTAAAGGTCCTATACCGAGTCAGTCCTGCCATCTAGAGATATATGTAAAGTCCTTACCCTCCTTTTTGCCTTAGAAGCCTGTGTTGTCGTCCACGAAATGATAATTGTTAACTTATGTTAATGAGAATTGTTACTTATGTTAGTGTTGGAGCTTCGATGCTCTTTATTCCAAGCTATCATCTATCGCATATAGAATAGAAGTAATAACAAACAAAACACAATAGAGAACAACTCGTACGGAACATATAGAACCAAACAAACGAAACTCCGTATTAGTGTGGTACGATGTGTAGCGCATACAGGAATAGAATGCAATCACTCCTGACAAGAGTGGAACAAGTGAGTAAAGTAACTACACCCGAGAGTACCGGCTAGGGCTACCAATGCTGGAATTTAGAATAAAGAATTTCACCAATACTACTTGGACTTGAACTCGTTGGAACCAAGCCTGCCCCACTGTAGGCTAACTCCTGCTTTACTGCCTCTGCAATCACTTTGTACTCCATTAAACACTAGAAGTTGCTTACTCCCTCCCTTAGCTTCAAAGCCCGTAATTTATTCTTTACCCTTTCCTTGCTTCTGCAGCTTCTTTTTTTAACTGCTTCCTTTGTTGTGTTGCTTTTCTTACGTTATCTGGTTGCTTTTCTTACGTTGCTTGTTCTGTTGATTGAGGAGATTAGATGCTCTATTCCACTTTAGATTGATTAGATGCAACATTCCACTATTAGGAACGCGCTCTCGGATTGATTTCTCACTCCAGTCAACAAGCGCAGTGAGATTGATTACTTTACAACTAAGGTAAAGCCAAGAACAATACTGGCAGACAAAGAAGCAACTCCAACATATATGAGTGTTTGCGGTTCTGTAAACTCCGTTAGCGGAAGTAAAATCAGAGAATGAAAAAACCCTTTACTTTAGCCTTAGCATGACAATCATATACAGTTCTTGAGGGCGCAGAAGAAATTGATCATGAAACGGAGACCTAAGCTCGAACCGAACTCAACTCTTTGCCTTATTGTCGTTACTTTTTCTGTTACTTTATACCCGCTTACCTTATACCCTTTTCTACTTAGTGCAGCTCTAAACCCTGATTGATGGTTTCAAAAGCTTGAACACCCGATTCGATTGAGAGTAATTGAACCTGATTTCGAGTCGATAACAACAATAACTTCACAAACTTGATCTTGATACAGCTTACTCTCTCTATGACTTGGCACAAATTCCACGACGCGCTTCCTTGCCAGTGCTTTCCTCCTTGCCAGTACTTGCCCATCGACGCAGCCAGCTGTTAAGCCTAATGTTACCCATCCCATCTTAGATGCAATAGTATCTAGCCGCTACACGCCAAGCTAAGAGCAACGCCAGCTAAGCTTAGAGACACTACTAACGTGGGCGCTAAAGCAGACTTAGGCTAGCTTAGCGTAACTCTTTCGAACAGGCTAGCGCAGCTTAGCTACACTCTTTTTCCCACTCTTTTCTTTCCCACTCTTTTGGTAGTTGATGGGGAATTGAGTGATGAATAGATGGCAATCGAATTAAAGAAGAAAAGTCAGCAGCAGCAGGCCCAGGTAGTCGCTACAGAACGATAGAAAGTCCAGTAAGATTCAGGGAGTATATAGCAAGGCTTAACTGAAGGATCGGTGGATTGATCTGTGGAAACGAGGATACCTGGCCAGGAGAGCAACTCTAACCTAAAGAATAGGAACATCCGCCTATAAGACCAAAACTGGAACCTAGGGCTTTCGCTGCGGAATCTGAGCTGATTCAAAGACCTCATTCCATACTGTAGAGCTGGGAGTTATTGTAAAAGTTCGAAAAGGAGATAGTCCAGCCATAGTTTCGACCTTCGACATAAGAGCCTACGAGTCACGTAAGGTTCGGCAGCCGAGTATAACAGGGGGTTGGCTTTAATACTCAGCGCTAAATCAATCATACGATAGAGGTTATTGTGTTGCGTTAGCAGTTGGCGACCAGATGGTATAGTTTTTTGATTGGCTTCAAGACGAGAATACTCGCTCTTTTCTCTTTCTTTTCAACTACATTTCCCGGGAGAAAACGAAACTCGCCCGCACGATGAGGAGAGAGAGTGAATTACAGAACAGAGTTGAGCATGAGCTTTCATGAGCTAAGAAAACACATTTGACACCACACCGACCTGCCCTTTATGAATACAGTTTGTTTTGTCAACCTATATATCCTACATATTATTATATATTATTCAATAGCTCATTTGTAGCTCATTTGTTTGAGAAATAAACGAGAAAGAAAAGACAGACCCTTGTCCTAAAGAAAGAAAAAGAAAGAGTGGAGAGAGCCAACTTAAGAAAACGGACTTCCTGAAACGAAACCACCTTCTGAAAGAGTAAAGAAGCTGAAAGGCGGCGGCATTTGCTCCCTTTGTTCGGATTCCCTAGCTTTAACATCTTCCCCACATAAAATGGCCCGTGAGCAGGAAAAGTTCCAGTGAAGTGAAGTGGCTGTGCTGTGGCTCAGTTGTTGTCTATCTATTCCAATATCAAATACTATATTATATCCATCCATATTAATCACTCGACAGGAAGATTTGAACTAGCTAGGCGCACACAACTAGGAATTCGACCATAAAAATCAAGATGGGAATGATTACTTTAAAGAACCTCTGGGGGACTAAGATACTTTAACCCCTACTTAAAAGAAATGGGCTAGCGCTTAAGAGAATCGAACAAAGAGTCAGAGGTATGCGTCCCGAGAGCTCTAATTATGGTAGTAAGTACCAGACTGCATCTCAGTAGTAGGAATGCAAGAAAGAAATTGGAGGCAAGGGCCTAGCCGCCACGAATACGGAGTGAAAGAAGGGATTAACATTAGCAGACTTACCCTCGCATATAGTTAGTAATTGAAGGCGATGATTGTTACCGGCAGCATTGGTCTTGTCAGCACCAGTTCCACTCTTTGTATGGCCAACTTCCGTCTTTCTTCCTTGTGCCGAGTCCTATGCGCCCTATTAGATTCCCTTTCTAGGTTAGTCTTACCCGGTAGTGCTAAATTCTGATGGTTAGTCGTTTCTGCCTTAAAGCAATATGGTAGAGACCAATACCCCTAAGAGAATTTCATTCTTTGTGCCGATCCTATGCTATTGGTGTTTAGCCTACCCTTCCTTACCTAAAATCCTGATTTAACCTATGAGCTCAACACGCCCAAGGATAAAAATCTTAGCACTCTATACGGCATTCTGACTTGCCTATTGAATTATGAAAAAAACTATTGTGTTATCTTATCTTACATTAGTGATAGTATTTGTAGAAGGGCCAAGCAACGTATAATAGGCATATATAATAGGAATGAATAAGGTCTAAGGGCACTGGCAACAATCAAAAGTATTGTCGAAAATAAAAGGGAATTGAATGAACTGGTTAGTATAGTGTAATGAGCTCGTGGACATAGAGGTAAGAACGAAAGGACCAAGTCAAAGGATTGAACTTGGGCATCAGAGCCTAACTCAGTAGGCATTTTCTTATAGAATATAGGTACGATCCAGTGCGGAATAGAATAACTACTGACAAGACCGATACTGTGGCCGCATAAAGAAGAACCAATGCGGATGGGACTTAGCTCTAAGACAGTTAACTCAACTCGATTAAGGAGACTACCGCGTAACACGCCCCTAACGCCAACTCGCAAATTAACTCCACTAACCCCGACATTAACTTCCGCTCCTTTCTCTAGCTCTTACTTTCCAACTTCAATGCCTAATTCCCACTTTGCCTTTCCTTAACTAATTCTTACATTCCCTCATCTAAGTCCTAAACTCCTAGCTAAAAAACAAACAAACTGGCATTCTCTTCTCTAATTCCCCTAATCATTAATTCAAGCCCTATTTCTATAGTACTAGAAGAGCAGTAGAAGCGGTATTAGTAGTGATAGTTCGAAACCGAGCAAAGACATACTAGGTGGCACAGAAGCCAGGTCCGATGTCAGTGATGTTCCCTTTCTCTTGTTTGATTATTTGAATTACTTCTTTGATTAAGACTTCCTATCCGCAGCTCATCCAGCTAAAGCTGCCCTTACTACCTCCTATTATTATTATTATTATTGTTACAATATACCTTATGATATATCCCTTATTCATATACCTTATGATATACCTTATGCAGTCAACCACAATACACCAATGAGCAGAGCAGGTAAACCAATGAATGAGTATATACCAATAAGTAGAGGCATACACCAATGAGTAGGGCACCCGGTATAGTATAGTATGGTACGCTGCCCTAGTCTACTCTCCCGCTGTTTATCCTTATTCAACAGTAACTTTATCCTTATTCAATAGTAACTCAGGGTCATATGCATTAGGGCGGACGAAAAGCAGTCAGGGCAGGCCCATAAGCAGTTAGAGCAGTTCTAAAGTAAGCAGCAAATGAAGCTATAGAATAAATATACTGTTCGAGTTGAATCCCTAGTTGACTGCCTCGGAGTAAGAGTCAAGAGATGCTTAACCTTAGATAAATCATTCTTCTTCAGCCAACCAGTATTTAAGGGTAGTAGAGTTATTGAACTTAGTAAGACACACCTATTGTTAGTAATGAAACAGATTGCCCTGCTGTAGCTCATAGTATAGTAGTTGAGTTCGGGTCAAGTCAATGACAGATAGGACTGACTTTCCTTGTAGTTGATTTCGTGGCACAATTTTGGACTGGGCTTTGATGCAGAAGCAACAGAAGTAGTTGAAAGATCCGTAGTAGGAACAGGCGAGGAGAGCAAGATTGGATTGGGAGAAAGGAAGGACTAGCAGAATGGTATTTAGTAAAGTCAGACCAATAGCAAGTAAAAGGGCAGCGTTAGCAGGCAGTAGTTAGAGTAGCGGTATTAGAATTCCACTAGTAAGCATTAGTATCAGTATCGTATTTGAGGTATAAGTATATCGGTATGGTAGTGGAGGTATAAGTATATAACCCACTGCTAACAAGCATCCTACTATGCATTAAGAAGTCAACTCAGAAGTCATTGTATTAGTATCAGTAGCAGAAGTCATTGTATATTAGTATCAGTAGCAGAAGTCATTGTATATTAGTATCAGTAGTAAGTAAAACAGTAGTAAGTAAAAGAATCGAATCGGACTACTGAGTCAGGGACGAAATAAATGCTAGAAGGGCGCCTCGGGACACAGGTTTGCATTTAAGAGTATCACAGATTGGGACTAATGATAGCAAGCCTACATGACTGCTACCAATACTATCACTATAAATACAGGGCAGCGTCAGCTGCGCTGGGCCAAGCGACGCCAAGCAACTGGCCAAGCAATTACTACTGTGTAGCTAAGGAGTCAAAGTGAAAAGTCAGTATGTTTCACCAAGCTAAGAAAAGAAGGCAAACAAACGAGTTTGCTATCAAAAAACACGGGTTTCCATAACTTTTCTTTGACTTTTAGGTGATCTATCAAGGGAAATGCCTTTGATACCTTTTTTGCCGGGTTTCCATAACATCACTTTTCTTTTCTTTTACTCTTCCTATCCTATCTACTCTTTTGGAGATGCTGAGATGGGGCAGGAATAGCCGTTTTCAAGTTAAGGCTAATAGGCAGTAGAGTAAGCTAAGCCCCGAGATCGAGTAATAACGGACTACAGCTAAGAAGCAAGATGCGCCCACACAACTAAAGAATGAAAATAGTCAATGTAAGTTTGCGAGCTAGTTTGAGCTTGCTTGATAGTGGTTCTTTAAATCAGTACTTTTATTCTTTTCTTGTTCTTAACTTAGCTAAATCAGTACCCTGCCCTTAATTCTTTAATTCGAAGCCTCACCTTGCAAAGTGAGTTTCACCTCACCACTCCTTTATTATCTCCATTCCACCTACCCTACCGGCTGAAGTCGATACTATAGTACTGTCCTGCTTATATATAAGTATTACTTTATACGGGCCTTTAAACTGATATACTCGCCAGTTAGCCTATTCCTCCTTTCTTTCTTTTTTAGTCCAATGAGAGGGGCACCATTTTCTGCTTTTTTTGACTAGTTCGACTCTTGTTAGCAGCCAGCTCCTACTTTTTAGTTGAGGTATCAGTAGAATAGAAGTAGGGTACCGATATGTCAAAGTGTAGTTAAGGGGTCGTAGTAGCAGTAAGTTCCCGTTCAGTTACTGTGTTGTCACATCTACCCTTGATCTGTTTTATATAGAGTTTTTTACTCACTTCGCTAGCACACCTAAACTCCAATGCATCATCAAAGGATAGTTTCTTAGTCTCACAATTCAATCAGTTACATTAGCATAGTTTCATGCATTAGTATAGTTTCACAGAGGCATACATATATATATAGTAGTGATGTTACGAAAGCATAACTAGGGCATACTAAGGACAGGGCTTCAACAATAAAGTCAGAATCTAAGAGATAAGTCATATACACTAGTAGAAATATAAGAAGTAACGGAACTAAAACAACCAGTAGGAGAGAACAACTCGACAGGAAGATTTAACTAATAATAAGGGGCTATGAATAGAAAGAAGCCGACCATACTAATATAATCATGGAACGAACAACTACAAATCAAACCCGGTGGGAAGTAAGTAAGGATACCGGTCTCGAGCTACAACACCGTTTAGACCAATAGGAAGAACAAGTAACTATTAATTGCAGGATGAGGGCAGGGTTCCAGGAACAAGTAAGGTGTTGAAGCAAAAGTCAGGATCCCCGGATCAACTGGTAAAGAAAGGTAGTAAGATCAACAGTAAGTAAAGACAGAGTTAGAGTTGAGCTAAAGAATGCTAAACAGTCGTTTTAGTTTCAAGTCCAGGAATACAGGCTCGAGGGCAAGGGTTTCTTGTTTTATAACTAGGATATACACACTGAGCTTGCGGAGTGATAGAGTCAAAGCGGTTTCGAGTAGGGTCAATGCGACTAAAAGTCAGTAAGGGCGCCAACCAGCTTGCTCTTTTATAGGCATTAATCCAGGACAGGAACTCGGCCTTAACTAATGGATAATAATTCTTAAAACAAACAATACATGGTCCGGGGTGGCCAACAACTCTTGCTTTACTTTCTCTGATTCCTGTAGTTGTGTCCCTCGGTCCCCTCTTATGCTCCTCGCTGAAAGGATTACTTCTGTGGCACAATGTTCCTGTCTCTTGGCCTCAGCTATAGAGTCTGCCTTTCCCGGCTATCATTATGTAGTCCCGTATTCTTTTAACTTGTATTGTATAATTAGATTTTTTTCCTACCTTTGAGTTCAATTATGTCATTGGTCCTTATAGTTCATCATCCAAGAGAATCCAATATAATCCAAGAAATTTGTATATATTAGTAGAATCCTGTGAGCGAGGGTTCTGCCTTCAAGTATAAGAGTGTAAAGAACAATAGGAGCTAGTAGAAGACCGGACAAGCACAACAAAGAACCTACCGACCCAGAACTAAGCAGTAGAGTAGATAATTCGATGCTAAGACCACTGGCCGGGATCCTTACTTTTGAGCTGGAGTATTCCTTTACTTGCTTTCATTTTGTCACTAGTGCTTATAGTACCTGCTCCTGTAATAAGTAAGTTCACTATGAGCCTACGAACCTCAGTATAAAAACCCATTTATTCAGTAGGCAAGAGAATTCAATCAGAACTCAAAAGACTCTAGTTCGTTCCTGTTCGATCCTGTCCGAAACTACCTTAGAATATTTCAACTATTAATACGATTACTATCAACTCAGTGTAGCTAGTGCAGGGCCTTAACTAGCAACAGGGGACCCAACCACGGCTTATCATACTTAACCACGGAACTTAGGCTTACTCAGGCCTCCAAGAGCTCAGGCTTAGCAGCGATATACCCGGAATTCTAACTTTCCTGCCTACGGGGCTCGCTTTACTCTATCTAATTCTTCCAATCAATACTTAAAGACATACGACACTAAGGTTGAAAACAGAGGCACAGCTTCAGGGCAGGCAATGGGAGTGAAAGAGGCACGCCAAAGACCTTGAGTTTGATCAGTAGCCCGAGAATGATAGGCAGCAAAGCCAGGTTCGGAGATAGCATCGGAAGAGGGCATGTCCGTATCAAGTCAAAGAATAAGATAAAGTGAAGTAGGACTCATAGGCAGGAGCGGAAGAAGCAAGGCGGGAAGACGCGATTAGAATGCGGTAGTTTTAGGCAAAAACACATAAGTAAGAATCACTACTTCAACTCAAAGTAATAACCGAATGAGAGAGGGCGGCTTTTAATTCAGTAGCAGCAGCCTTAGGCACAGGGCTTATATGGAGGCTGAGATACATTGGAACAAGGGTTGAGGTCAATAGTCAAAGCCCTAGTTTCCAGTTCAAGTCCTGTCAGCACCAGTTGTTGTCTGTGTCCTATTTGACTCGGCCTCGCGGCTAGAAGTAGTTAGTTATATTCATCATAAGCACAGTTTCTTAGTTGTCAATGCCCGATTCCACTAAGGTGAGTTGCTTGATCCTACGTTAAAGGACTAAAAAGGAGGGTTAAACGCCTTTCAAGAGTCGAGTTATGGTCCAAGTCGTTAACAAGCTTAGTAACAAAGGAGAAAGGAAAGGTGGTTCTTTTATTGACCTGAAGTTGTACGAGAGAGTTTCTAGTGTTGGCAACGATAGAAGAAGAAGTTCGAGAGAGAGGATAAGTTATCAAGTAAGCAACAGCAATCGGTTCAGAAATCTAAGTGATAGTTTCGTCCCTTGTTGAATCTCCTCTCCTGCCTATTAGCCACTGCCCTAATGCTGAACAGAAGCAGAACCGACCTAAGAAGTAAGGCCCTAACGTGCATATCAGAATTAGGCTATTGCTAACAGGAATCCAGAGCCCGTCCTATAATCTTTGTATTGAGTTAGTTTAAGCATCAAAGACAGTAGAGCAAGAGTCAGAGAAGTTGTATCCGGTGAGTCAGGTAGAGAGAGGACTAACTTACAAGCTCCATTCTTATGCTTACTTATTTAAAGCAAAGAGAGTAAGCCCACTTTTTAGGAGCTCCATTCTTATCGTCGGAGATATCAGTTTCTGAGCAAGTACAGCCTTACTAATAGTGAGTAAAGGTAGGCAAAGAAACAGGAAAGTCAGCTTTGAGGGGAATTCCTACTTATGGGGTTTGGTCTTGCCTTATAGTTTGTTTTCGGAGATTAGAAGCACCAGTTCCATTCTTTATTACAATCACAAGCATCGGTAGCCCTATATATGGTTTTCAAGAAGGGAAGGGCAA
This sequence comes from Ensete glaucum, assembly GCA_021527575.1. Classification (NCBI taxonomy): domain Eukaryota; kingdom Viridiplantae; phylum Streptophyta; class Magnoliopsida; order Zingiberales; family Musaceae; genus Ensete; species Ensete glaucum. The sequence continues at coordinate 344,073 of JAHSUZ010000016.1, read as the reverse complement.
CGTTAGCTGGCAATCGAACATAGTCATTAGGGGAAGTTTCAAACAAACAAGTGAAGATCCGTATCAGCAGCTAAAGAACTAGTTTCCGGTTAAAGTAAAGTTAGCGTTGATTTCACTTGAACTCGGTTCGATTTCTTATGTAATTTGTGGATACACTAGATCATACCACTAGGTATTACACTTAACTGCCCTATATCCTTAGACTAGCCTTATACTGTGCTACACCGTACCCATGCTTAGTATCCCCCCTTTCTAGTTAACTTCTTACTTGAGAACGAAAACGACCCTATGGCAACTAGACCTATAGGCTCTTCTATTGCCTATTAAATGCATTATGTTACTAATGAGTTTGACTCCTTTACTTACTGGTGGCTAAGAGTGACGGGAATAAGGATTCAATCTTTGAGTAAGGGCTTAGGTCTACTGCTTATAAGGCTCTAAACCACATCCAGCTACTCGGGGTTGACGACTTCATATTTCAAATAATAAGATTAGAAGCACTTGTGCCATCCTTTCTGGAACAGTAGTCAACTTGGATGACTAACTAGAAGACTGATCTTGATAGATAGCAGTAAGTAAGTACGATCTGTGCGCATCTACTACTAGGAAAAGAGTACTGGCAAACAGGCTATTGCTACTAAAATGGTAACGTAACAAGGATCGAACACCCTATAACGGACTTAGAGCAAGTGTAAAACTTTACTTAAACAAAAAACGGGGGATTTCGCTCAGCCGGTACACAACAAAAGAATTACTTTCTCCGCTTGAAACCTATGATTGTTACTCCGCTAACAAGGCTTTCACTATGAGCTTAGCTGCAAGGATCGACTACTCCCCACCGATAGAAGGCTGCCTGCCAATCCAATGCCTGGAATCGAACACTGCACCTTAGAATATAAGTACCAATGGAAAGAATACGACTACTGTTTCTAATGCTTGACTCGAGGATTTTCACTGCGGGGCAGGGAGTAAGGGCGGGCAGGCTATTAGGCGAACTACGGAATGATAGAAAGCAGTAGCGGGCTTATAAACAGTAAAGCAATATCGGTGGCCAAATGCAAGGACAGGAAGGAGCCCCGCACTACAACTAAAGAATAAGGTCAAGCTAATACACAAGGTAGCAAGAAAAGAGTGTTGAGCTAAAGAAGCGAGTGTGGAGCTAAAGAATCGATATGTAGGGGAGCCGCTCAGTCTAACTTATATGCTGAAGTCCTTTGCTTATGAGTAAAACTCTGATCTAGTGTGGGAGCCAGCCTGGCATTCTTTTACTGGCGGGTGGATTCCTTTTGTTGTAGGCCGGAGCCCAGGATAACTATTCCATGGATGGTAGGGTCCTGCTTTTGAGATCATCACCAACCTAAACATCACTGGCTAAATTCACTTATGTAATAACTGTTTCTCCATTAACCTCTATTAGCATGTGTGTTTTCATATGGTATTAGCATGTGTGTTTTCATATGGTATTGATGTTCTATTTATTAGCCGCTATAGCCTACAGTGCTGTTTCGATTCCTGGGTTATTGCTACCGTCTTGTCAGCACTTCACTTGTCCAATTCTTTCTTTGGCGTAACACTCTGATTAGCAGTAGTTCACCCTATATCTAGTCGGATTCCCTGTAGTAAGATTGGATGCTTACTTAGGTCTAGGTCCTGCTACTCTTTTCTGTAATTCTCTCTAGTATCAACATTATAAGTAGGGTAGTTTGATTCCCCGAGCCACGCTTTCGTTCTTCCACTTCTGAGTTGTTTTCTTTATCTCCTACTCAATGTCTTATAGCTGTGTCCGATATCCTGTATTCCTATTGAAACTCTGCCTTCTAGTCTTTTAATTCTGGCATTCATACCACTTAGGTTTAGTATGACTTTCCTGACTATGGGGCTTTTAGGTTCCTTACTTAGGTCAAAGACAGGGTTTTTAAATTACAAATCAGAACAAAAGAAAGCCATTGAAGAATCAAATCAAAGGTTGACACAAACAATGAGGCTCTATGTCCCCGATCTTTCATTATGATTAGCATAGGTTCGACTCCTACTATTGGTTAGCGCATTCCCGGTTGCTTATTAAGTAAGGTCTTGGTAGCACTAGTTCGATTCTTCTGTGCACTAGTTTTATACGCTACCCAGGTAGTCCATTCCGCTAGAAGTAATAGTTAGATCACCTGTTTCGAGCTCAATCAATGCTGAGAGGGTTGTGCGGGTTGGAGTACTTTACTACTAAGTGCGGCTATCCTAATTCCGATGCTCTACCGTGCTTGCTGATAAGATTAAGATGTTGAATCCAGTCTGCTAGTACTGGCATGGCAGGGCTGCTACTAAAATGACTTCACTTTATCTTACAATTGAAATACTTTATCTTACAATAAGGAATGCTACTACGACTTCTAATAAAGCATCGGTGTAGGACAACTCAACTCGGTCTTAGGGTAACATAACTTCTTCTGCGAAATAGGTTAATTAGGTAGGAAAGAAGGTTTAGGATCACTAGAAAGAGCTACCTATTTCGGCTACAGAGCAAGGCGACGGTAGATGCCGCTTAAGACTTTGAGTTCGACAGTGGCATGGATCTAATGAGCTATTCCTCGCATCTCATCCTTTGAAAAGCAAAAAAGAGAAAAGAATAAATAATATATTTCATAAGTATTTAATAAGGAAAGGAAGGCAATTCAAAAAAATCCTAACTAATGTCCTGTTTCTCTCATACTTCTTATAAAAGGAATCCCATCCCGGTCTAATACTTTGTAGCAAGAAGAGTTCGTCTCAATGTAGGTATAGGTACGGGCAACTGGGCTAATAAGAATGAGGTCGACTTCTAAGAATGGTGTTTGGCTTGGTTTACTTAACCCCGGAGCAGAGCGGGAAATAGAAAAACAACTATGGTATTTTTACTACAAAAACAGAAATAGAACTTGCTGGTTTTAGACCACTTTTATCTAAGAAAACACAATATTCTAGAGGGATTCTTCAATTGGATAAACAAAAATGTAGACTTAAGTACAGGGCAGCTTTCAAGGATGCCGACCGTAAGGGTAGTTAGAGTTGCAGTAAGGAAGGGAAGTCTAAAGATGTTGTGGAGGGAGTCGGTCTTGCCTTGCTCGTAGTGTTTTCACTCTCATCGTGGTAGCTAAAGTATTTTAGAGTGGAGCAGTTCCGTCTGGTGGAGGGGCCTATAAGAGGAGTAGCTCAATCTATGTAGGCAGTGCTCGATTACCTCTTCTTGTGTAGTTTTCTAATAGGAGTTGGTTTCCTTGGAATATCTATATGCTAAGTAGTGAAGTCAGTCTATAGCCCCGTACTATCAGGCTACAACCGCGGATCCGGATATCCTATATCTCCCGTTTGAGCCTACCTTACCTCTCTTTGTTGCTTCGAACCTTGCTCCTAGGCTGACAAGACTTACTTTCTTTCTGAACTGGCGAGCCCCCTATCTGCTCTTTAACTTCACGGGGCGGATTTCAATCTAGAGCTCTTTAGGTCAAGTCTGTCGCTACTACTTCTAACACTGTTCCCTACAGTAGAGAAAGAAACTAGTGCTTATAATGCTATGGCTCTGGATAGGTGCCCGCCTTACCGGCAATAAGGCTTCAATCAATGCTAACAAGGCTCCATCCAGCTCACAACTGGGGCAGCTTGTAAGTAAACCAAGCTATCAACTAGGGGGGCAGTAAGGGAAGAACCAAACTCCTAACTAAACCTATAATGATGCCAACAAGACTGACCGTAAGTCAAAGAATGGAGCTTAAGGGTATCATAAAAAGAAGTGGGAGACTAAAGGACCAATCCAAAGACAAAGAATTGCACTCAATAGCCCCAAAGTCGGACTACTTAGCCTTCCACACAAGTCTTCTGTTCCCCAGTTAGAGTCTACCTATCCTGACTTTGACTCTTTAAACAGTACCTTAGGGCCTAAGTCCCCTGTCATCCATTCTACGACTGCTCAATATTAGACTGTTGATGTCAACTAGAAGAATTGCCCGCTAGCACTTATAATAATAACCCTAGGAGTAAGTAAGGGCAGCTAATTTATTAGATGGTGATATGGGGCACTGGTCTCTACGCGGGCACCCCGGCTATAACCTAATACTCGAACTAAAAACTAAGCCTACCCTCCCTTACTTGTATTCCTTAGCTACTGCCTTTAGGAAACTCCTGATCTAACACATCTTTGCTTGTTGATTTTAATCTTACTTTCTATTGCTGCATTCTTGGACGCTGAGTTATAAGGCTCAGATGACTTAGCTCGAAGGTGTTGGTAGTGAACCAGGTAAGCATACTTCTGACTTCATTGTATGTATTTAAGTATCGACTTGAGCTATAGAGGGTTATTCTTATTCTTTATTCCAATGTACTAGCCCCCAAGTAACTACTAACTATAAGTATGCTACCACTGATCTCGAACCACCAAACAACGTATACAAACACAGGCAAGCAACCACTGCCATCGGCAGCGGGAGCTGCCCTTACTCCTTAAGATAAGGTCTTAGCCTACCTCTCTTTCTGTTCTACTGGGTTCATTGAACTCAACTAATACTAACAGAACCGGATTACCACCTATGGTCCTTACTTATGGGCTTCGGGCTTCTACTGCTCTGTCTCGGTCCACTGCTTTTGAACTTGAAACAGAGGATCTAACTGCTTGCCGCTTCGAATAATGCGACTAACGCTTTCAAGCCTTGCTCGCTAGCTTCACACTGACACTACTGATCTTGCTTAAAAACTACTACTACTTCCAGTCTATCGGGGTTAATCGAACTACTGCTAACAAGACCTATACTATCATCAACAAGAGTGGAACCAATGCAATGCCAACAGCGAACTCAACTAGTGCTTAAGTACAGGGACTTCAACTCATAACTGGCAATTGAACCACTGCCAACAAGATCGAAAAAGGGAATAGAGCTCATACTAACAAGAACCAACGGTGTGACAAAAAGAAAGCTAAGACTAACTACCCACTCCACTGCCAACTACCAAGCTCAAATCACCGATATCAAGCCTGCCGCTGCTGACCTAAGTCTTGCTTATTGACCTATAGCTCTTAACTAGAAAACGGACTTCTTAGCTGCACAAAGCTGCCCTTCTTTATTATGAAAATCAGTCTTTCACTAACCCCTTTCACTCTGTAGTTGGTAGAGTTGGACCATATCTGTATTTTCTATTCCTAGGTTCGCTCCTATCAGTAGCAGTGTTTAGTCCTAGAGACACTAGTAACATCCTATAAGGCAGTAGTCGACTCTGTTAGTTCACTGTCTAATTGGGTGGAATCCCTTGTTCCGTGCTTAGTTCTTACGCTATTGAGTTTTATTCCAATGGTATCGGTTAACTAGTATACGACGACCCTGCCCTTGGCTTTAGCCTAGTCGGCATTAGTTCAAAGCTGATGCTCACTACTTTCACTTTGCCCTAAATCCCTGTGTTTGAATTGTAGTCTGCTGTTCCTTGTATCAAATCTGTATTTCCACTATAGGGCTTATACCTATTTACTTTGATGTAGTATTTCAAATCTACTACTTTCAAATATGAGTCTGCTACTAATAACTCAAAATACTGGAATTACTGATCTTACAAAGCTGTCCTGTCTCCTCTTTATCCTAGTAGGGCACCCCCTAATCCTATTCCAATTAACCTGTCTATTGTTCCGCCGCTACATTCTTCTGGTGCACAAGAGCTATCAAGTGAAATGCAAAAGTGGATAAAGTATAAGTTTAGGGCTAAGGTCTTTCTTATCGGGGTAGTTTTTCATCATCAATCTATCGGGTAGTGTTCGACTATTACTAGAAGCTAATGTAATAAGGAATTTCGGAATTCAAAACAGTAGTGTTGGGCTAACCCCCGCGCATAGGAAAGTAAGGAACAAGTACAGGCAGGCCGCACTAGCTTTGGTTTAACAACAAGGAACTACCGCTTTTGTTCTCTAGCTGGTAGGTTACTCTTTAATGAATATGCTCCTTAGACTGGATGCCGTAACCTCATTATTATAATACCGAGTTTGTTTCCATGTTCCCTGCAACCATATCCTTACTGTATTACTGATACAACTTGTACTGCACTAGATCGTACCGTACCACCAGCCAAGTAACTACTACTTTGTAAGAGAACCAAACCTCGCTTACTGCCCTATCTAAGCTGACTATACTGCTTTCATTAAATACTAGCGATAACAAGGCTCGAACACTGCCTATACACGGATAGAACCTCTTACCCGAACTGGGAATAACCTTGGCTTTAACCACCTCCTGCGGGTAACAAGGCTGACCTGCCTAACCATCATTCTATTGAGACACCGATCACTCTGTGACTCCTTCCTCGCATTCTATTCTTTAGCTCCACTCTAGGCACGTTCGCTTTGACATCGCACTGGTACAAACGAAGTAACTTCACACCGAAACAAACAGTCTAAAATACAAAGAGAAAAATGCCGCCCGGCGCTCGCTCTAAGCCGAGTTTGGTACAACCTGCACTCTTCTACTCAACTAACAAACAGGGTCGATGTAATTGAGCTAATGCTTTAAAGGTCTTAACTACTGCCGGGTAAGTCTGCTCTTACTAACTTGTATTCTAAAAATGTCCCTTGACTTATAGAGTTTGTAGTATACATTTATCCGAATGAAATAAGTCATCACTAGGGCTTTCACTTTTCACCTCCGCCTCTAAAGAATGAAACCCCTATTAACAAGAATAGGCCTACTACTGGCGAGAGAACAACTCACAACTAGGAATCTCGCACAACAACTAGAGCACCGGTCCCACCTTTGACCCTTGAAACTCAGTACTAGCATTCTGGATTTCACACCTCCGCACTAGAGCCTTACTACTATGTCGTAGCCTCTATTCCCTTGCTTTAGTTCTTTAGCCGCTTGGCGAGTTCAATTAACTACCGAGTAAGATTGGCTACCTGCCCAGTGATTCTATATTATGTGGTTTGCTCTTATACCTGGATGCGCTACGTCATACCTTACCCTTACTACTTCTACTAATACCTCCCCGACTTCTACTCCTGCTTATTGGTTATAGTATACCTCTCTTTGCTCGCAAACTGACCACTGCTGCCATAAGACTCGCGGGTTGGTTGGCGGAATACATAATTTCACTAGTACCGGTGAGATCTTAACGCCCCTAGACTTCGCATGCTATACTGAACTTAAACCTGTCTCTCCCGCCTTTGACTCTTCAACTAATTCCTGTGGGCCTGCCAATAATTTAGTGGAGTCTGATCCCTCTACTGATAAGAACAGGACTATGACATATAGAAGAAAACAAGCAAGTAAGGGAATGCAATCAAAGATGCTTTAACAATAAATAAGGAATTAGCCCAGTGCTCTTGAGTATAGTAAATGCATAATTCCACTTTGTATTAAGAGACCAGTAGTACGGCCCTACCGCCACACTGACTCGCTACTGTATCTCAGTCACCAAGCAACTACAAACTATAGGTATACAAGTAAAGAGTAAAGAACGGAATTGATGCCTATAAGATTTTAAACAAGAAACAGGAGAGTAAGCCTAATAATGGAACTAAAGAGTACAAGTATGGCAAACAAAACAGTAAGCCTTTTTGTCAATAGCTCTCTATTCTTATATAGAGTAGTTAGATTTCTGCCCGGAGGATTTAAATAAGCCAGTAAAAGCTGATAGAATGACAAGGTAGACTAAACCTATGGAATGAAAATAAGTAAGTACTTTAGCAAGGTTACAACTATGGAATTGAAGACAGGAATGTGATAGCTAGCTCTGGCGCATAGGAATGATAATATGTAGTAGAAGACTCCGAGGTGAAACAAAAGAAGCAAATAAGTGAGATAAAGAAGTAACGTGTTGGGAAGTAAGGGCAGCTTTAGCTGGATGAGCTGCTGAGTTGCAAGAGAAGAGATCAATTCCAATCTACTTGACTTGATACCCGTAATCCATATATTTAGTATTTCACTTTCTTGTGCCGAGCTATGTTGCAACAACTCCATTGGAAGTTCCTTCCCGTTTGCTTGCTGCTGACTCACTTGACACTGATTCCGATCCCGATCTTGTAACAGATCTAGACCCCCGTTCCAACTCCATATTCTTCTGCCTGATTCTATTGTTCCTCTTTTTTATCTTTCAACTGATTCGGATTATAGAGTCTACTTAGCTCACACTGCTCGCACAACACGATATGCTACTTATTCACCCACTCACCGCTTAAAAGCGAGTACCTGATCCAGCTAACCCCAACGCGGAAACTCATTCTTAAAGAGGAGCCACTCGGCTTATGCTTTTAACTCTGACTCCATCAAGGTACACCACTAATGGTGTTGGGGCTATTTTAAATAAGGGCAATCGAGCCGTTCGAACCTAGCTCAGTGGTTACCCTATTCAATATGTCAGTTTGTTTTCCATTCTATCTTTTAATAAGGAGCACTGTGTAGTTACCCAATTCTATAATACATACCTAACTCATGATTCTGTTTCCTGTGGAGGGCAGTCTCATTGTAACTTATTAGTGGAATTCTGTATTTTATTAAAGAGCACTAGGCACGCCCACGCCGGTTGGTGACTTTCTTCCACAATAGGCGGTTAATTCTTCTGTTTCCTCTCTTTCCACTGGATACGTTACTCTTGCTGCAGTTGATCCATATTCTTTCACCCCACCTTCTTATTCTTTTTACTACACGAGGACGCTCAACTTTAGCTACACTCCTTTGGCGCTTGGCGGGAGTTAAACAAAACAATTCCATGAGTTAATTAATTAAACAATGAAAAGAAAACAATTCTCTTATGAAACAATTCTATTATTTTATCAATGTCAATAGCATGTGTTACGCGACAAGTAACTCCATGCATGTTACTAGGCAGGAGTCCTCGTTCAATTCGAATTCCAAATAGATCATCTATTAGCGAAAACTACTTTGCTATCCAAAATCCCGGGAAAACGATAAAAGTAAATGAAAAATAGATCAGCTATGAAGGAAAATGCCAGTGCTATCAAAAAACCCGGGTTTCCATAAAAAGTAAGTCTGTTTTGACCAAGCTATGAAGGAAAACTCGCTTGCGTTAAAAAAACCCGGGAAAACATAACTTTTCAGTCCGTTTCGGATTCGCTATGAAGGAAAATAAGGTTGATGACTTTTTTCCCGGGAAAACATAACTGTCTGCTTAGCTCTACTCTTTCTGGGCTTAGCTACACTCTTTTACAACAAACCTATATTCTTTTAACTTATACAAACCTACATGATATTCTTTTATCATTAAGTAAGTCGTCTTTCAAACCGTAATTCATATTCTTTTATTATACTATATGATATTTTATTATTATTTTATTATTTACTATATCTATTCTATCTTTCTTTCTTTTGATTATTATTCTTTTCCTATCTCTTTCTGTTTGTTATCCGCGTAACTCTTTTCGTACCGTTAAGGGAGAGGAAAGGGCATTCTACTGCTAGGAAGGGGCATTCTATTCTACTTGCCATAAGGAGAGGGTAGAGGGTCCACCACAGGTTCAATAACGAAAAAGATGTGTGATATGCTTCGACTTGATTCATAATTTGTCAACAACTCTATTCTCCCCTTGTTTTTTGAAAGAATAGAAGATTGCCTTAGAAACTAAAAAAACTGTTTACTTAAATCACTTAGCAAGGTGCACCCATTCAATAATGTATTTGCTCATGGTACATTGTTTGCTTGTGACATATAATATAATAGATGTTGTTCTTCCATATAATATAATAGATGCTTTTCTTTTCTTTTCTTTTCCTTGTTGCATTTGATTGAGTAAATGAACTTCACCGCTTACTGCTGGCTCTAGCTAACTCTCAACTCTAAATAAGGAATAGAATAAATTTAATAAAATAAGATCATTGGGTGCACGACTAATGTAATAGAGTAAACAACCTTATCTTCTTAAACTCCAATCCCATACCTTATTGCATTCCTTAACCTAGGTGCAACTTATCTTATGGGCGCCTTTATTTCGACTGCTTTTTAAGGCAAAGGCACGGCTACTGATCTGATCTCTACGATTTCACCGGCGAGCACTGCTTCTGAATTTGATGTATTAAGATTCCAGTCCAGCAGTTCTCGGCGAAATACATTCATGAAGTAAGGAAGGGCAGACCGATAAGGCCCTACAAAAGTTTACGAGTTAAATTCCTCTTGTCTTGTGGAATCCTAGTCGACAAGATCTAAAGCTGTGCGCGGAAAGCAGTCAGTCAGCAGGAAGATTTATCATCAGAAGAAACAACAGGTAAATAAGGAGGAGTCGGAGCTGGATCTGAGGCATAGGCCATATATCTGGAGTAGGAACAACTGACTTTTGTTTTGTTCAGTAAAGTATCCAAGAATAGGGATCATAAGCTGTAGAAAGTATAGTTCCAGCGGAGTAAGAGGAGAGGTAATTAGAGTAAGAGTAGGTGTTGTGTCTCAAGTAAAGCAACAGTATAAGGTAAGAGTTAAGCTCAACCCGCAAGTGGACTTCTTGCAGACAATGCTCGAACAGTCTCATCTAACTCCTGGCTACAAATACTTCTTGAAACAAGCCAAGCTGCTGGCAACTAAAACAAACTATTAACTCCATTCAGATCCTATACATACCTGTAAGAGCCATAAACAAGTCAAGTGTTTACCTGTTTTTGGTATCTTTTACTGATTGATTCACTTCCAGCTTCAAAGCCAGATCCTTCTCCTACTTTCAGAGAAAGCTTCTTAATCTTAGGAATCTTACCTAGCAGCTTAGCTTCTCGACTTTAAGAATTGATGGAGTATATGTATATTAGTATTAGTAAACAAGCCTACTTCCCTTTCTTTTTCATCATCTGACCTGGGGCTTGGCATACCTTTTGCGTGACTTCTGGAACAAGTATTTCAACTTCACTTACCACTTCGTCGCCAACACCCTTTCTTTCTTTCCTTTCTAACATCATTTCCTCGAACTGCTGAAGATACTCTTTGAATAGAATTTGTCGTTTCTTTTACACCTAATATAGAAAAGGTTAAGACACTACTGCTTCCATATCTTATTCATCTGCTCATGATCCTTCTCCAGCTGATGTAAGGTTAATAAACCCTTCTTTTTAGTGCTTTAACGCCTGTATCATACTATGTGTGTGGAATTCTCTTTCTCATTTCAACTCGTAACCAGTCCTACATACTCATTAAGAATTCAACTCCGGGAAAATAAACAGAATCATTAGCTCTCTGTATGATATAGAAGAATAATTATTAGCTTAGCTTAGCTATCCGTAATATATATGTATATATATGGGTAACTAACCCTATTTGCCATTAGCAGAGTTTACCCCCGCCTTAAACAACCAACACGAAATAAGCCTTCTTGCCTTTAACCCACCCCTATCCCTTTATTGCCTTCTCAAGTGCATCTGTCCTGCCCTTAAGTCTCTTTCTTTTTGTTGGAGGCAAGCCCTCTGCCCCTGTGGTAAATAAGTGGATTGAGGTCTACGATATAATCATAATAATCTTTCTTTCTAACAAACAGAGGCTAATCAATGAAAGTAAACTAGATAAGAATAAGGATTAGGTACTAAAGCAAGATCCAGAGAATAAACTTTATGGAGAAGAAACAGTCTAAAGTAAAGCTCGGGTTGAATCGACTCGAGAGGGAATAAGATGAAAATGAAATGATTAAAGCAACAGTTAAAGCGGCTGGATCAGAGGCTAAAGTTGGGATCAGCATCAGACTAAGTTTCAAAGTAAACTGCAAGTAGTTCAACAAGAAAAGAAGTAAGTCTCATATAGAAGTTAGAAGCAGCGGTTCAAGTCAACAATCTTTATCCTGGGCTGGGTTGGAGCAGGATCTGTGCGAAAGAAGGGTGTTGGCTTGGCGACTCAATTGCCAGTGATACTTTAATCGCAAGTTGAATCCCATTTAGAAGCTGTGCCAGTGTTGTCTACGAGAGAGGTTCAGTGCTCTAGCTCTAAGTCTATGAGATAAGATGCGGTGCAGTGCCGAGATTAAGGAAGCAGTTCCGTTAATGGGCGTTGCTTGTGCACGATTAAGTTGGGCAATAAAGTAGAGCTTTCCAGTTTTGTCTTTCGAGGTACAAATCTTTTCCTAGTGTTTTTACTTCTCAACTCAATATTCCGCGAGATTCGATCTTAACTCCTACCTAGATTATATGCGCATAAGATGGATTCAAGATGGAAATGTATTCCTGAGGACTCAGACTGTATTTACTGTACTGCTAGGTTAATGCGATACGGATCAATAAGATCAAAGTAAGTGTGTTGGGGGGTATAGAGAAAGCTAATGTTACACTGGCTACTAAACGAAAATACTGAGCGATATCAGTAAAAGTAGCTCCAGCAGGACAATATTTTGACATGGCCGATGCAGAGCAGTTACAATCAGAAGAAACCCGCAGTTACAGGCGAGGACTCCGTTTTCACATAATAATTCCGGCTTTAAAGTGGGTAAGTACTAAAGTAGATGGATTTCTAGTTCGAGGATCTTCAGCTCTTCTCTAACGATAGAAATTTGGACTTGTTTGTACTAATACTAACACGCCGATAATGAAAACAGGAAAAACAAACTCTTATTACTCTTTTTGAACAAGCTAGGGATAACAAATAAACCAAGTTGTAAGAAGAATAGATGAAAGTGTAAAGTAGAATATTCATTAGTGGTAAGATCCTTCCATTAGATTCGTTAAGGTGCATATTCTTTTACTGTCTTATGTTAGTTGCTGCATAGATGAAATGAAAGGGCCCAAAAGCAAGTAAACTTTAGTAGTCTTTATTCTTCCATAAAGTATCTTATTCCTCCCCGCGCCAGTAGAATGCTGAAGGATTGTGCTAATTCTTCTCCGGTTTATTACTTTTAGGGTTAAGGGAAAGAGACCTAGCAGCTTATTAATTAGTCTTAGATGATTAGAAGAATTGAGTCGTTTTCTGGAGGATCTATCAGTATTCCTGGATGGGAAGGCAGGAAGCTCCTAGGTCGCTATTTAATCAACTATCTTCTTCCGGGAATTTGATTCAAAAGGCAGTGATTGGCCTACATTGAGTAAGTCATGTTTTAATGCAGCCAAGGTCTTTCCTAAGAGCTGATTAAACGAGGACGGCATGTATGTCAATGACATTAATTTAAGTAAAAGAGGATGTTGCACTGGTCCTACCCACAAGTCTCTGTTTTTAGGGAACAAATATTCCATCCAATATTCAATCCCCTTGTCTATAAGCACTTTGTTCACCTTGAAAGAATCCATGTTATGTAGAGAGAGGCAACGTGTGCATATGGCCTTTATGTGCTGCATCCTTTTCGATGGGTTGAGGTGCGGTGCGGTGATTTGCCCTATCATTGCCTGAAGGCCTGGAAACTCCGGGTAATGTGGACTGACTTTAGCACACTAAAGAAGATGTCAGTGTGCTTTCTGGGATGTCTTGAGCGCAAATAGAACCGGTATTTACTTAAGCTGTTCTAAGATGTCGTACTCGTCCGCTCTTTCCCTAGCCCAAGCAAGCGGTGCGGGTCATTGCCAAGCAAATGAGGCAGTTGATAGACCCTTCCTGTCCTAGTAGTATGGCTAAAAGAAACTTATTCCTCTGAGGATAACTCCAAAAAAGGATATGTGTATTTCTTATATGTATATATAAATAACTATTATTCACTTCTTTAACTTGTATTTCTGCTTTATTCACTTCCTGAACTGTTTGTGTGAAATGAGCTGAGCAGCATAGTAGGGCAAATAGAGTATCTCAATAGGTCGACCCGCTTGCTTTCATCACTAGTTGAGGAGTATGATAGCGCGAATAGCACAAGGAGGAAAAAGTTTAGTTGGCATTCACTTATGGAGTTTTATAATCGGCAGTACATACACCAACACCAATATGAGTGCTTACTCAAGTTCGGGAATCCCTTCTCTGACTGCACAAAAGGCGTGGAAACTCACAGCCCAATGTTGCAAAAGATAGAATTTAAGCCAGCCCTTTGAACCTGTTGAGCCAGTTTGATTTAGCTTTTGTGTCCTCCACTTTCTTTACACTAGACATAATCAGTGGGCAAGAAGGCTTTAATGACCCAACACGGACAGACATAAGGACAGCCTTAAGAACATTTGATGAGACCTAAATAGGCTATAAGCTGCCCCCCGGTAAGTTCAACACCGTGACATTGTGGGTGGGGTGCTCTTGTCACAGCCACACTGTTCGTTCATTAAAAATGAGAATGCAATTGGATGATGTTTCTTGCATTTAAGATTTGACCTTGGTTTAGAGCAAATAAAAAATAGTGATCAGATAGTAGCTCTGCGTTACAAACTGAAGAGAAAATACTTTTATTAGCCTGAGGGCTGCCACATCAAGTAACAGAGTATCATCTTACGGCTACGCCCTTGAATCTGGACCACCGTAATACCCTTTGGGAGGGAGCTCTCAGCATCATTGAAGCGGCTTAAGTCCATCCGAAACCCTGTTTTATTCAAGTAAGCAATCATAGGTCCCACTAATCTAAAGCAAGCATAGAAATTCGGAAAAATTAGACAATGGATTGACCATAGCATAGCATTTTGAATCATCTTGCCAAGATCTAAATTAGACATTAGCTGGCCTTAGGCCTGCAATTCCCTCCTACGTGACTCGGCAAGAGACCATTAGGGAATAGAAAAAGGCGTTAGGTTAAAAAGGTCTGTGAAACAAGCGAGCTTCGCTTTCTGAAACCGTAAGTTCGAGCCTGGTAGTTCGTAGGAGAAGTGACCATACTTTTGGAAAAGGGAGCTACTTGCGCTGGAAAAAAGGGGATTGAATCTGCCCTGCCCTCATTCCCATCAAATATGTCTTAGCTTTCTTTTTAGGTGGTCTTTCCACCCCCACCATGCTTCCAACTCCGACTACTACTACTAGATGAGCAGCTCTCGTCAACACCTCCTCTTCAAAGAGCTAAAGTAAAATAAGATAATTAATTGCGTTCTTGATCTAGGGTCACTCTGGTCTATTGGAGGAGGACGTGGGCATTAGGTTCTTTATGATGGGAGGCTTAATTTCATGGATTGGTCTTCGCAATCTATCTACTGTACGAGAACTAATTGTCTTAGAGGGCGAGAATGAACCGAGAGTTCACGGGCTATGGCCTCGGGTTTGTTTTTGGGCCGGCGGCAGGTCGTTCTCCACTGTATCTCCTCTCCAACTTGAGCGAGACTCTCTTCTCTCTTTCGGATCACTCTTTTTTGAATAGGCTTTCATTGGGCCGACCTCCTATATCTTAAGAAAATGAGAGGGACGCTTTTGTCACACGGTTTTACAGCACCCAAAGAATCAAGGGAATGTCGGAGTTGACTCAAACTGAATGAACATCAGATGCATCAAAACCCATTTCATCAACCGCTGGAGGAATCTATCTAAGTTTACATCGTCCTCAACCCATCACTGAGTTTACATGTGCATGAACAATCTTCGCTTCGACCAGGCATAGCGGTATATCTACACAAGGTTTACGACCCGAAGAGCTTGTGCTTCTGTGTACGTGCTTGTTATAAGTAGATGTAGATGTGAAGGTGCCTCAGCCTATAAAAAGATGGTTGTGTTAGAGGCTAGGCTACTCGTAGATATTACATACAAGCGTGATTTAGCTACTTAAAATCCCCTAAATTGCACATGCTTACTCTACGGGAACGAAGACAGGGACCAAGCAAGCCTGCCTTAGGTAAATAAAGAAAGGAAAAGAAAGCATCATCACTCCTGACAACCAACCTACCAGCAAATAGACTACTCCAGCTATCCAACTATAGATAGTATGAAAGAAAAGTAACAACTTATAAAAGGGCTCGCTCCATAATGAATAAGTGGGAACGAGCGTAATACCTGTAGCGAGAGGGAGGTTGAGAGGAAGGGGCTCGACTGTAGGTATATGTTGGAAGAGATGATTACTAAAAGAAAGAGAGCTCCACAACTCAGAGATGATTACTAAAAGAAAGAGAGCTCCACAACTCCTAAATACTAACTATGAGATAAGATCCATTAACTAATAGAAAATTACAAGTCACAGGAAGAAGGAAGACAGAAAGAAAGAAAGACTCAGGGGTATAGTTGCAGCAAATTACCCACTGTTACTGTCCTATAGCAGCAATCCACAGGGCGCAGCTAGAAAGGAGCAGCAAGGAGTTTTCTATTACAGATATTAGAACTGGCTTGGCTCTCAGGAACTGATGGATGATGCGAGACTCTTGCTTCGAAGGGAGGAAAGAAAAGAAAAGAGGGGATTCTTCAAAAACCCCCAATGGATGCTTTTCGTTACGATGTGGGCAGTCACCCGATCTAAACTTACGCCGCCTTACTAATTATTGCTCCCAGCACTGGCTAGAGGAGACAGACAATAAGGAATGAATTTGTACTACACTTATACTTACTTTACTGGCTTGAAAAGAAGGACAGGAATACAACTATATATATATTTACTTACAGGCGGGCAAGGAAATGCAAGAAAGTCAACTTACAGGAAAAGACAGGCCGGAATTCCACTAGACTGACTTATTGACTTGAAAAGACAGGCGAAGGATCCTGGCTTAGACAGACTGGGATAGACAGAGACAAGCTAGAGGAAAGGACAATCTCATTTTGTTCACCAACCGACATGCCCACTGACAGACTATGGGACTAGATGGAAGACAAAGCTTTACGACTGGTTTACTTAACCAAGCTATATCCCACTTCCATGACAGACAGACTGGGTAGAACCATATTGCCACAGGGAACAAGGAGATAAGCAAGAGCTTACTTCTGTCTTTACTAACCAAAGCTTTCCTTTGTCCCTTGCTTTAACTATTCCTATCCGGGGTGAAGTAAGCCTATTCGTAGACAAAAACACCTTTATGAGATATGGGAAGTAAGCCTATTCATGGACCATAGATAGTATAAGACAAAGGACTCTCTATGGCTCCATAATCCCTGTGTTGGCTGTAGCGGGCTGTACCTAGAGCAAGTCAAGTTTCTACGGGAATCATAAAGGCTTTCTTTGCTTTGAGTCGAGGTGTACTTCAGTAGATTGATTTCCAGTGATAGTGTTGTCTCCAAGATCATTAGCAACAAGTGATTCTTTAAGTCAATTAGCAACAAATGATTCTTTTAGTTAAGGATCTGTATCGGATCCAATCTTTCTTACGAGCGTGGTGTTTATGCTGTTATCTTCTCTTTTTTTATCCGTTTGTCGACCTCCGGTTGCTAACTCAACTTCTTGTATCGCCTCCTAGTATACGAGATAAAATGTAGATGTAGCATCAAGGTAAGGATTCAGGTAATAATCCAGTAGTGGTGTAGCGCGTAAGGTAGTTTATAACTCACATTCTCTTAGTGGGTAGGTAGGCCTCACGATTCTTTAGGGCCAGCAGTAAGCAGTGCGGTAGCAAGTAAAGTCTCACAGAAAGAAGGATTATTTGGATATTCTATTAAGTATTGGGCAAGGGCACAGAAAGGAATAGAGTTTAGTATTTAGTAGAAGCGGGTAATTCTCAATAAATACAAATTTTCTGAACTTAAAGTAGAGATTGGAGAGATATAATCCGCGGTGAACAAGTCATCAGCAAACGGTTCTGAAGGTTCATTAGTTTGGGATGAGCTAACGAGAGTTCTCTTCCTTTCTAAGTACTACAATCTTTTACTGATCTGCTAAATTACTAAGTCATGTGATATGCATGAGATTCCATTCCTGTTTGCCATTTGGAAGAGAGAAGACATCTTATATATATGGTGATGCTCGAGAGTAATATGGAAATGCAGCCGTTTCGCTATAGCTTATTGACCCCCTCCACGGTGAAGCAGTAGAGTATCCCTCTGTTGTCGGTTCCACAACTTCAAGAATCCATTTGAAATGGAAGTTAAGTTATTGTATCTAAGTCTAAAAGCGGGGCTCCAGTTGAATCGACTCCCTTTTCTCATGCCCACTCACTCATAGGTGAAGTCTCAAGCTGGAGAAGAAGCAGTCTAAACATTAAGTAAGCAGCGCCAAAGTAATCTGCAAAAGCAGTTTCAACACGTAAGCTAAGCTGGATCCGCAACAGGATCATAGGCAGCAGAATGCCCCGTTAGAAAGTAAGCTGCAATTGGGTAATCCTCAATTCAATTCCTAACTTCAAGGTCAAGGAGAGGTCTACAATTCTCTTTACCTAATTTATGGTCGTTTAAACGAAAAGCGGATTCTTAAGCCCCTTTTTTAGTGCTTAGCTTTACCTTTGCTTTGTGTGCCTAACTACCCCTTCCCATTAGCGTAGCGCAACTTATTTATTTCAATTGAACATACGCATTAGCTCCAATTGGGCCTAGACCTACTTCTTCTCTTTCTACCTAGACCTACTTCTTCTCTTTCAATTTCTTCTTTTGTTTAACAATTGAAACGTACGGAATTGAACTTGCCCAAACGTAACTCTCAGACCAGCTTGTTGCTTCCTTTCGCCTTCGCATTCTGTCCACAATGACACTCGCACCGGCTCCGCCAAGAACAGACAGATCTTGCGGATGCTGACAATGCTTGAATTGTATTGTAGACTGTTATACCTCATTCATAAGCTTACTAACCTTATTCCGTTTAAGATCTTTCCCCTCTGGTTTTAGAGTTCTCATAAGTTATGCGACTTAGTCCTGTATTCGACTCTGCTAATGTCTAATACCTTTCTTTTCCTTAAGGAGTTTGCCGGAACAAGTAACGGTGCAACAAAATAGCTTGTTGAATAGATTTAGAGTCGGAGTTAGTCTCTGGAACAAGCAAGGAGATAAACTCAAACTTATTTTATTCATTATTGTAGTTGCGGGTGTTTAGGTTACCTGAATTATGGATATCAGCTCAGCTCTCTTTTGAATCAATTCCATATTAGTAACGCTAGACTCAATTCCATATTAGTAACGCTAGACTCAATTCCCGGCTCTAAAGAAAATCATTTAGCTCTAACCGCATCTGACTTAAGAACAGAAAGACAAGTGATCCTAGAATTGAAACGCAAACTATTCTTATCTTTATCCCTTGTTGCCAACGACTGGAATTGGTACGTACTGGCCATTCATAAGCTGACTTTCGCCCGAGATACCCGCGCTTTTACCGGAACAGCTGCGGATTCCTAATAATAAAAGAGGCTTCAAGTAAAACACCAGTAATTGAACTTTAAGAACAGAACCGCTCACTCCAATACTGCTGACTCAACTAGAATTTCATTGAGTGCGATATAAGAACGTAAAAACACTCTCTCTAGCTCTAGGACAACCTCTCGAAACCAACCATAATATAAGTTAGCAACTGGACGACTTGGATCTTAAAGCTACCTATCCCTTCCTACCTATCTCTTCCTACCTATCCGGTTGACTTTTCCATTTCTATAACAGAACAGGCGCACCCACATTCTTAAAGGACTGGTTTCGGCGAGCGCTCATAAAACAATTCTGAAACGGGGGGTGGAAACTTCTATTTCAACTTGACTCGATTCAACAAAACAGATAAGTCAACCCGACCCAAACTCTAATACTCTTTAAGCGGGGAAAGCAAATAACAGAACAGGTTAGTCTTGCTCGACCTTAACTTACATTTCCTTCACTTACCCTGCATTCAGCTTCTATCGTGGATGACACTCGTACTGCTTGCTTCTGATCTAATTGTACCCATTTCTATATTAAGTTCCATTCTCCTCTTTAGAGTTTCCCAGTCCGGAAAGGGGAGTAAAAAAGAGGACAGGTGCTTGTAGCTCACAGTATACTTGTTATGTCACTTGTGTAGCATTAGGAAGCTGTTCGAAAGGAAGCAGCTAGTGAGATGAGAAGTCAGCTGCAAGTGCAACGTCTGTCTCTTCAAGTGGTTATGAGAGTTGAGTTGAAAGATAGTATGGGGGCCGCATAGAATTGATTTGGTAATAAGAGAGGGCGGTGTCAAATCGTACAGCAGTACTTAAAGTGGATGACGTAGTGTCTTTATTCTAATTCTATACCATGTACAATAGATACAAAATCCAATTACTAACTATTCTAGGAGAGGTGAGCAAAAGGGATGCTGTTGACAATTATTACT
This sequence comes from Ensete glaucum, assembly GCA_021527575.1. NCBI lineage: Eukaryota > Viridiplantae > Streptophyta > Magnoliopsida > Zingiberales > Musaceae > Ensete > Ensete glaucum. Next base: position 324,113 of record JAHSUZ010000016.1, on the reverse strand, counting down.
TATATACAAGCACTCGACACTGATGGAATTCCTGGGCAAGTGGGACACAATCCAACAGTGGAATATTTGCTTCATCTCGAATCTTCCCTTTTCGACTTCTTTTAGTGCTTTTTTATCCTTCTTTTAGTTTAGCAGTAGTTGTGCATGGTTTTCATTCCTTTTTCATCTTTCTCAACTTCCAACCTAATGGGATTCCAGTCAAATAACCAAGTTTATGTTGGAATTTCCCCCCACTGCTTTTCTAGTAATAGAACTTTTTCCTGGGAGTCGAGAATACTCAACGTAGTCGACCCTTTTTCTGAACTACATACACTCAAGTCAGACTCACTCGCATCAGTCGTAATAACACGTTGACGGCCTAAACTTATATACCACAACTTCCAGTGAAGGCACTATTGCGCGAGATCTCGATTTGCGAAGTGGAATGCCCTTTCATTAACAGCCTGAGTTTATAGTGTATTACTTCACTGATGATTCTAACACTGCCGGCACTGACTTATCCTGCTTATGATTATGCTTTAACACTTGATTGAGAGTGAGATTACTTTAACCCAGGGGCGAATGGAAGATGAGTATATAGTTTACAGTGCTGTTGTCGGTTATGAAAGGATAAGTTCGACTGAAAGCCCTGTTTGCAATGAGATCGGATGCAGCATCGAAAGAATAATTATCATTTTCCCCGATCCCTATGAAAGAGGCCACCATTACCATGTGCTCTCAACTCTATCTAATTGAACTTGCCAATTTACTAACTAAGGCGGACTCTTAGGGTGAGGCGCTAATGGAGCTCCTTTTTCCACTATAGGAATTTCAAGCTAACGGATTAGATACATTATTCCTTTTTCCTTTGTGCCTAGTAGACTACTTTCCATTCTGATATTTGATATTGGATTCTGACTTTCGAGAAGGAGCTAGAGGTTGGTTAAGTAAGAGCACTTAGTTGGTTACTGAGACACTATTAGACCCCTCACACCCAGGTAATTATGCTTTTTTACCTTGATAGTGCGGATTACCTGTACATGGTTGACTTAGCGCTTGCTGCAGATTCTCTCTATTCTGAGTCAAGTAATCATTTCCTCGACAATAACCTCTTTCTACGGATTGATTGATCTGATCTTAGCGTGTAATTTGATTCCACTTATTTTCTATCTCGAGCACCAATGATAGGAGAAAGTAAAGACATAGCTTGTTCACCTTCACCCTCTCAGCGGATTCTTATGTTGCTTCTACTCCACCTTCGGCTGATGACTTGACTGCTTAACCGATCCCTCCGTGGGCATTCTATTCTCTTCGGCTTACGTATTTGTATAAGATTAAACTAGCACCTGGGCATATTCTTTTCTTTCAACTGAAGTCTGGCTGGGCCTGTCCTGTCTTTAGAAGTACTATATTCTTTTCTTTTACCTGAAACTACACTTTCGACTTTCCTTCTTGCTTCAATGGGACAACTAACTACTACTTTAAGGGGTAAGGTTTTCCCTTCGGTTTAGGCTTCAACACCTTTCATTGATAACTGCATCTGATCTTGTTTATGATCTCGCAAACAAACACATTAATTTCATCTTGAACTTATGCATTAGGATTAGGAGCTGGATTTGCACTTGCGCCTTCGCATTCATTCTATTCTTTCTCTTTCATTTTCTTTCCCCCTTGGCAACTTTACTTTCTAACCTTTGCTAATTGACTTTACACACACCCTTGCAGTTGCTGATCCATCCACCAGTTGCTGTAGCTGAACCCATCTTTCTCGTACTCATTGGTTTAGGCTTCAAACTATCCCTTCGTTTTAGGCTTGAACGAAGACCTATACGTAGCCTACGGAGCGGTAAGGAACTGGAACAAGTATTTAGTATACGCTTCAAACCCAGTGTTTTTTTATGACCAGAAGCCCACTTTACCTCTGACTCGCTTAACAAGAGACACCCGCCCGAGTTACCCCGCCTTTAAAGACTCAAAAGAGGGAACAAAAACAAGTGCAGAAGGGCAGAAAGAATAGAAACAAACAAGGGCAATAGGTGGATCACCAGAAGCAACAGGTAGAGTAGATCACGATCACTATCAGCAACAGGTAGAGTAGATCACGATCACCATCAGCAACAGCAAGCTACGTAAGTGATTATGAGAGTTGAGTTGAAAGATAGTATCGGCATAGAATTTTGGAATAAGAGATGGATGAGGGCGGTTCAATTGAATTCTGACTTTCGAGTCTTTTCTTTTAAGGAGGAAGATAAAAGACTGAATGCTTAGGAAGGCGGTCAGCACTAAAGGAAGCTACATAAGCAGTCTCAACAAAGCTGTGCTAGGCTATATCCGAAAGTCAAGTGTAGTTATTGCAGCAGAATCTCTTACAAGGAAAAGTAGCGCGGGGTACTCTTATGGCTATGACAAAACTGAATAATACTGAAGCACGTAAGGGAAGGGAGTGAGTGTAAAATAAGAAAGAGTATACCTGTGCAGAGAAATAAAGTAATATGGAAATTCATGTTGGCAAGGCCCTCTGTGACATTCCTATGAGATAGGCGAGTTAAGTTAGATAGATTCTTTCGGCCCCAGTATACTACGAGTTAGTTGGGGAACTTCTTAAAAGCCTATGGTTGGTAACTACACTGATTGTCTCGCTCCTAATTCCTTTGAGTTCCAGTATTGTAAGCATTGATTCCATTCTTATCTTAGGTTTGCTTGCCCTAATTCGATTATTGCTGTATCACTTGTTTGACTAAAATCTTTTACTGATGGAGTCGATGCAACAATACTATATGCTAGGGTGGATCTAGTTTAGTTCGTTAGTTAGTGCTGAGTTATTATTTTAGAGTCGTTTTCTTATTGTGGTGGCATTGGGATTCCTTCTGATGAGTGACATTCTGATTAGCAGCAGTCCGAGCCTTCCTTTCCACCAAGTAACTCTGTCTTTATCTGGTGAGTCGGATGCATATTATTGTATACTTATTATGTTATGATGTGGACCTGGAAATGGATGATGAAATAGGATAGGCTCGATCATGGCTATACCGGTTGTAATCGCTGCCACAATAGTATAGTAGAGAATAAAGGAATTGATGGTGTTGTTCGCCGGGCCTGAGATGAGATTCGATTCGTTCCTTATCAACCAAACTAAATTCGTTATACAGAGTTTCGTATACTCTATATGAAGCATATTAATGTAGGTGATGTGATCACGAATGACCAACGAAAAACAGAAAAGTCAATTATCGTTTTTTGGTTGGAATGAATAAAAGAAACTTTAGCAACCGGCTACAGATTGATGTTGATGAAAGAAAGCCCAAGGCGGTAGGTGGAAGCTTCTCATATGTCACTCGCTTCTTTGTTCCTATAAGAGTATGTATTCCTAGCCCCTTTCCTCAGTAGTGAGTGAGCATAAGCGCTGTTAACTTAGACCAATCGCCCACTCGCTCCGGGGACTACTATATCAAGGTCACGCCTTGCGGTTGGGTTGGACAAAACTAAACATTATTTGAAAACTATGCGGCTAACTCCGGGCTTTCCTCGTCCCCAGTTAGGCTGTGATCCTACAACAAGCTCGATTAGGCTGTTCCTAGCAAGAAGTAACCTGGAGCTTTTGGGTGTCCAATAACAATAAGTAGTTACCGGGGGAAGTAGTAAGAACAAGGAAGCTTACTGGTGCTGTATGATAATTGTGTATGCTAAAGATTACGACAGTTGGCTCCTCCTCTTTTGGTTCAATACACCCCAAACTCAAACTATAGTGAGTGATTGAAGAAGTGGAGCTGCTATAGTAAGGGACGAATGCAGAGTCAATAAAAAGGTTGTGTCTTTCTTATTCACATAAAGAGACGAAACTGCTTTCCTGGGTGAAATAAACTTGCACCACTAGGCGGAGTAGTAAGGAAATAGAGTTAGATGAACAAATTACCGATAGCAAAAGCCTCGCCTCGCAGGCCCGGCCCCCCTTGGCCAAGAAAGCGCCTTTCGAAAGCAACCAACCGGTCTACCCCAATAGGAAGAGTAATGGTGCTACTAGAAGGTTCCACCTGTTATCCAGGATATTGGCCGGTCAGATAGATGTAGATCCAACCAAGTTCTACGATTTATCTCTGCTATCCTTTTGTTTAGGTATCTTTGGTGGGGCTACCTGATCACTCTCTCAGCTCTCAGTAGTAAGTCCGGCTCACTCAGAGGAAAGTTAGAGTCAACAATTTGTGTAAATAATGCTAAAAGGAAGTGGCCCAAATGAAGCCGTAGAACCGTTCGGTTTTGTAGAGTGATCCAAGTCCGTTGCGTAAATAAAGAAGAGAGGAGTTAGAGATGCTGCTCTTAGCAAGCAAGACCTACCCGGAGAGGCAGATAAGAGGGTAACATCGTTCCAAAGAACACTTCGTCACTTTGCTTTTGGATCTAGTAGTAATGGTTTGGGTGGCTTAACCTCGTTCCGGAAGAATAAGAAAGGGGTGATATGAACCTTTTAGCTTTTTCTGTAGACTAATACTTATATTCAGTAGATCAATCGAGATAAGATAGGGGTAATGGTGGCACACCCGAAAGGGACTAATTTCTCAACAAACAAAAGTGAAATGAATCAATAGAAAAGAGCTCGAGCTCCGTAAGTAGAATATTTTGATTAAGAAAAGGAAATCCAACTCGCGCCAACAACTCAGAAAAGGGGCTTAAACCTATCCTAGAGCTGCTAAATCTGTGTATTATCCACGGACTCGCTACTGTGGGAAATCAAATCACTCTTTCGTTATACCCCTTTACCCTAACGAGGTTCACACGGCCGTTGAAAAGTGTCTAAAGCCCCGGGCGATTTCTATTTCGTAGTGAGCTGGTATAGTTTCTTAGTGATGGAAGATGTCAAGTGGGCAATTCTTCTCGTTTATGCCCTCTGGTTATTCAGGTATGACAGAATTGACTTAAAAGAAATCCTCGTAACTGAGTTGACCACTTTAAATCTAGTAAACGAGAACGAGGCCACGTGTGATCCTCAATGGAAGGCTTTTACTCATAAAGAAGCTACTAAGGCAAAACCTACACCAAAAGAAATTCACCGAAACTGTATCTCAACAGAACAGCTTGGGATAGGTAAATATATAAGATGAACGTGGGGAATAGTTAGTGAGAGAGGGAGCACTCGGGAACAACCTTCGCATTGGAAATCAGAGCACTATAAGTACCTACATTCTGAGTATAATTTATGGTAACAAGACAAGAGCATTGAAATATACAGACGAGAATGGCATGAAAGGAGCTCTTAGCACGTACATAGAAAGCTGATTAAAACACTTAGCGAATAATGCCTTTGAAAGTGGATTAGAACACTTAGCGAATAAATGTTGATATTTGACAACAAGGGCGAGCCACCCATTCAGAAGAAATATTCCTCCATGTATTAACTGGTATTCCTATGTATTAACTGGTATTCCTATGTATCAACTGGCGCCTGTACTTCTTGCCTGCGAGTTGCCCCTTTCTTTATGTTGCTTGCTTGCATTCTGCGATCGGAAACAAGAGAAATGCATGCAGATGCAGGAGAGAATCGAATGATGCTAGTGGATCTATTACAATGCAGGAGAGAATCGAATGGTGCCTAGTGAGATATTACAATGCAGGAGAGAATCGAATGGTGCCTAGTGAGATATTACTCTTTGGTTTCTTTGGGCTCGATATGCTGCTCAATCAACGAGCAAGAAGTGACACAACAGGCGGAGGTTTTAGTTGGTAGTGAAAATCCATTTAGTGTGAGCTTTATTCTGACTCGCGTCGGTTTCTCCCTACTTTTTATTAGGATTCTCGGTATCAGTGATTGTATTCTATCTAATAGTATTATAAGTTTGGAAACAAGGATAGGTATACTCAGTAAGGGTGTAAACTAATGAGTAGAAGAGTAAAAGTCGGTAGTTAAAGGCCAATAGACAGAGGGATACTTTTTAGCACTAGTTCGATTCGTTAGGTGCAGTTGTCTACGGATTAACCCCTTATTTCTATTCCCTTTATTAATTATTATTATTCCTATAGGAGCCATATTAGTACCATAGTAGTATTGGTTGGTATCTGCCCTTAACTGTCTTCAGATACAGGAGCTAAAGAGTTAAAAGCACTAGTAATAGAGTCAAAGGCAAGACCCCAAACTCATAAGCGAGAAAGAGTTTAAGGGATGTTCGTTTTATAGCTAGGGGTGTCCGGGCAGGGATAATTTTGTAGGTTGGTTCCCGTGCTCCAGTGTGATTCCTACTATTTTTTACTTGTTCCAATCTTGTTATCAATAGAACACATTCCAATGTAGAAGAGAATCGAATAACTAGTGTAAGTAAACAGAAGAATTCATTTTAGTTCAAAGAGTATGGAAGTTACAAAAATCAGAGTCAAGGATAGAGCGCTAAGCCTAAAAGACAGGATCAGCATACTTAGAGTTTGTGTAGGGGTTGGGAGTTGGGAATGGCAGAGTTGGAGTTGAGCTATAGGATGAAAGAACGAACCAGGGCCTGGGCATAGATCCCACTTATTCCTTATTAATAGTTTGACTTGACTCTCGCTAGTAGCGACCCGACCCTGTTCTGTGCACAAGTACTAGAGCCCGAGCATTACATTACAGGCATTGGTGAAAGTAGTGGTAGCCCGAGTTCTACTCTTTAGTGTAGTACATCAATCTTGTCAGTACCAGTTAAATTATATATTCTAATCAACAAGTGGAGGCCCTAAACACATAAGTGAGTATGGAATTCCCCTCTTGAAGTCTGACTCGCTCCCCTAGGATATAAACTATTCCTAACTAATTTGTTATAAGTACTTGATCCATTCTCTTACCACCTCTCCTGCCTCTAAGCCTTAATAGCTACTCCCGGTATCTTTACTTGAAGCTTCGCCTTGAACAGAAACATCATTAACTTGCGTTGATCCTTATCCTTTTATGCGTAGGAAGAAATTTCACTGTCAACTCAAACAGTCATTTAATGGATTATCGAGCACCCGGCATAGAAACAAAAAGTGACAGATACTTAATAAGTGCTTTCTGAGTCGCCCTAGAAGATGGATACCTAACTCAGATACAGCTACATCTACGGATCCAACACCTTTATCTTACCTTACCCGGCAGTGGATCCTGCTCCTGTTGCTACTCCATCTGTGGCTTCTGGCTCCTGCTGATGATCTAGCTGAAGTAAAGTAAAGATCTTTCTACTTAATATGGGCCTGATCCGGGTGCGCATCTGAACTTAACGTGCCCCACACTTTAGGCCCGGTACTATTACGATATTCTTACCTTAACCGAACAGCAACTCCATTAGCGCCGAGTTAAGCAGCAATTGAATCTTTATCTAGAACAGCTTCCCCTTAACTTACCAAGAACAAAGCTTGAAAGATCTTGCTTACTCACCCTCACCGGATTTATAGTCTATGCCTATACACCTCTGTTCTACTCCGCCCACGTAGCGGTAAAGAACGTGACTAGGGTAAAGAACGTAGCCCACTCCATCCGGGCCAAGGTAAAGAACTACACTTGAAGACCTGTTCGCAGCTGATTCTTTCACTTTGGATTCTCTTCCCTATTCTGCTAATGAAACCTTTCTTATGATCTTGAAGAAAGACAATAAAATAGGACATTCGAGTAGACAAGGGGAAGGGGACAATAAGCCCTTTTTGCTAACAAGCCATGTTCTTAGTAGACAAGGTAACTTTACTGACCTGCTTCTGATACTTATTCGGCTTCAGATACATCTGTAGCTTCAGATCGAGTCGACTTTCTTTCTTCCTATAAAGATCCTTCTCATGCATATCTGATATCGTAGACCTAACTAGACCTGCCCTGCTTACTGCTTATAAGTAAGATGAAAGAAAAACTGGAATAAAATGAAACAATGGATGAAACTGCACCCGGAACAAGAGAATACGCTGGAGCAGAAACATCATTTCCTTCCCCACCGGCCCAAAGCCTATTCTCTCGTTCACAGAACCCAAACTGACACTAGCTTCTTCATTTGTCGACCCTCCTCTCCGAACCGATTGTAGCTGATAAGCGCACTGCTGCTTCCTTTCGAACGGATACTTAGAGCCAATATGATCGTATGGATCCTGCTTATTATTCTGATTCAGTGCAAGAAAGGATTCATTTAACTATTTGTTGAACAAGCAAGGTCAAATGGAACAAGTGCTTTAGCGCGTTGCGCTTCATAAGTTTCTAATATAATGAAACAGAGACCTGAGAGTAATACATGGATTCTTTCTTTCCCGCTGACTGGAGAAGGCTTATTAAGTAGCACCTCCCTTAACCTATTCTTAATACAGAGCTTTTCTTTCTTTCCCGCTGACTTGCTCCTTTCTGAACTTGATTCTTCTCGGAACCCTGCTTTCTTTCCAGCTTGCTTTAGGCTATTCCGATGGTTATAGGCGTTAAGAAAAGCGTAATCAAAATGATAAGAAAAAGAACTGTTAAAAACATACGAATATACTATACGAGTGAATCGAAGCTAAGACGTGACAAAAGCGCTTTAGTCGAGTATTCACAGCGCCCTTTCTTTGCACTAAGTGGATTTTTCGAAAAGAGAACCCTCGCTTCGATTGCTCTACCAGCATTCCCGCTGTCATGCTTTCGCTGTCTCGAGCCCATTAATCCATGTTACAAATGAAAGTAAGACTGCTCATAAAGCCGATTAGCGGTCAGTTGGACCTTTTCTTTTGCCTCCTTAACATAGTTCCTAAATCCCGACAACAGCTCCAGCTTCAGTCGAGAGCAATGGCGAATGTGTTTTAGTAAGACCCACTTCCTCTTCCCCTTCGATATGTGCCCGGTAGAAATTTGATTGCTTTCTATTCTTCCTGAAACAGAAATAGGGGCTTGGATGTAAGTTTCTTTCACTAGCAAATCCCTCCCCATCAACACAGGCGTAAGCCCGCAGCCAGAAGCCAGCCCTTTTCTATTAGATTTAGGCACCCTAAGTTAATTATGCGTCCTAGTCAGGGCATGAATCCGAGTGAAGAAGTAACCTATTCCATTCCTTTCCTTGTATTATTTCTATTTGTTTGTTTTTGCGCGTGTAGACTATTTCTTGATTCTATGCCATCAAACCATGCTAACAGCAGAAATACAATGCAAGTACAGCAAACAGCAGTCATGCCGAATCCCTTTAGGGCGTACTACCTTCTTTCCCAGAGGCAGCAACCTTCTTAATATAAGTAGGAGTTTTGCTGGATTGGGAGTCGGACCTAACCCTGGACGGGGATCCTTCTTTTCTAATCTTTTCTATTTGTTAGTTGTTGCAGTTTACTTTGTTTGATGAGTCTGATAACCATGGATTGTAGTGGCCTGGCCCTTTCTTACACATTGTGGTATCCCGTTTACAATCATTACAATAATTCGTTCTTTTGACTGTCTTGTCGATTGAAGACTTTGACTCAAGTGTCGACATCGTCCTCTGGCTCTGGGGAGCTCATTTTTACGTGAATCAGATTCGGAGCACATGGCTTAGAATCACACAATAAAGGTAAAAAGCAAAAAGCAGAAAGCGGCGAACTACTCTTTTACCCCCAAGGGAGTGAGTGAAATACAAGTAGTAAGGTTTAGTACAGCAGAATTAAGCAAGCAGTTCGATCGCACAGTAGATACCCGAACTACCGATGAATCCTGTAAAGTTGGGTACACTATAAATCCTGTACACAGTTGTACACTAATGATGTACACAAACAAATAATGATAGCCTCCAGCGTACAGTGACCTAACTCATTCATTCTAGTTCCATCCTTTTCTGATGTGATGGGCTTTTGCTTTATAAATTCCTTAACAGTAATCATATCTTTCTTTACCAATCAATAGCTTGTCGGATAGCTTTTAAAGACACTTGTTTCATCGAACTTCATAGTCGGATTTGGAATCTTGGTCTGTAAAGCAAACAACTCTAGCGGGCCCTTCCCGGCTAAACCCTTAGGATTGAAATCTCCTTCTCTATAACGGGTGAGATAGGAACTTCGTAAACTATAAACTATACTCATAGTAGATATACGGCTATTGGTATTGTAGTGGAAGGAAGGAGCACTTTCGATTTCTTCCTAAATAATAACTGAATGTGCATTTTTCTTTTAAAAACTCTTTTGCGCTTCGACAAGGACTACCCGAGATTGTGCTATGCTTCCACTTCCGCGTAAGACCTCTCTAAATAAAGTTCCGACTTCCTCTTCCATTTGTATTTGACTTAGTTTGCGGTGCGGAATTGACTTATCGTAGGCTGCCATTTCTCCCCGGTTCACGATCCAGGAAAGATAGAATAGAAGCGAAGCGATCCAAGCGCGCTGAGGTTCTTTTGTTTTGAGCAAGCTATCAATCCGGAATTCAAACTCATGAGCCGGCGCCGCCTATTTGATTTTGAAGCTAGTCGTTTAAGAGGCTATAGAAAAGATAAATTAGAGCCTCTGAACCCATGTGAACAAAGTATGGGCGTTAAGCTCCTGTGGCTATTCATAGAAATACAGAAGTGGTCTTACGGGCCAATGGTAGAAAAATGGAAAGCAATGTTCCTGGTAGAGAATGGATCCGCTGGGTACTGTGTGGCAGGGTACAAAAGCTTTTGAGCGAATACGGCCTATATATACATACTTACTATTAATTAGATAGAAGTAAGTGGATCCTAATGTCCCTTTTCTATGTCCTATGTACAGCGTATGAGCCTCTGAGACAAGTCAGCCTTTTTTAGTTTATTTGAATTTGTAGCTATTTCGGCTAGGGATGAAAATGCACTTTGATGACTCGACTTAAACCAACAATATCTTCTTCGATCTGCACTAAGACAAAAAGGTCTGTCTATCCATTCGGGGAAGGAAAACAAACAACCGGGCGGTGGGAAGGGTATGGTAAAGATCTTTCTCCAGCATTAACAAAATGGCCTCAACACGAATTGTCATTAGCCACACCTCCGTTTATTTTACCTCGTATTAAACCTTATTTATTTTTTGCTTACGACTAGAAGGCCAGGCCACTCTTCCTTTATTTCTTTTTGAGCTAATTCACACACCAAAGGGATTTGCCCACAGTTTAGAGAGATACTTACTTATTTCTACTCGACCATCTTCCTTAGCCTAGCCTACCTGTTTACCTCCATTTCTTTCTCTTTTTTTGAATCATAGCGTAATCAAGTAGCCAAGCAAGGGACTAATTCACGTACATAAAAGGAATATCCAAGCCAAGCAAGGTCAGTTAGTTTAGGCAGGCGAAAGAGAATCGAATAGTATTTTCCATAATAATAATAATAGGAGCAAGAAGAGTACTGGCGGAAAAAAGCAGACGAAAGAAGTGCCGGGGTTCTTTTCATTTTCCGCAGCATGTGTTCGATGATCAAAAAGCATCCTTTTTCTACCTATACCCGGGTACTAAAGTAAAGAGAATTCCCCATCTGATTCGCGTTGGTTTCTTAGTCCAAAAAGGGTCGATGTCCGCTGGGATGTAGTCCATGAAAGAAAGACCACCTTTTCTGCTATAGAGCCAATATGATCGTATGGATCCTTTCCTTCCTTTGAAAGAATCGCAAAGAAAGAGTCGCTTATTAGGCAGCAAACAGGAAAAGCAAAAAACCTTCGAGAGTCGATAGGGTTTACACTCCTTGGAACCTTAGCCCTAGAACCCATTTTGGACCGGGCCCCTGCTTGTTTTAGAGCTGAATAAGGCTTTCTTGCAGCTTCTTTCTGTGCTCCTAAGATAACTCTCTCTCGGGTACCCAAGCTATCCCCGTTATACTATCCCCGTTAGAGTTATTTTATTGGTACATGCTACTGCTAGGCCTTCGATTTGATAACGATTAGTCTTTCATAAAACGATAGCTCTTACGCTTAGTCTTTAATAAAGCGATAGCTCTTACGCTCCTTAGGAATCAAAGGAAAGGGATAAAGGTGGGAGTGAAGTGAGATAAAGGCCATCCGCTGAATAAGTGTTTATGATAAATGCAAGGACTGAAGAAAGAGAGCAAGAGTCATCTGATTATTCTATACCAAAAGAGTAAAGTAACGAACAAACAACCTCTGTTGCACTGCACCATCAAATAAAGAAGTCAGGACCAATACAACTCTGGCTCTGATGATGATTAAGAGTCTTTAAGTGAATCATCTTTTTACGAGGCTCAAATATGATCCGGAAATTGTGCCGAAAGCTGGCCCGTCCAGTCACCCCAATCGATTCAATCAATCACTCCTATGTCACCTACACAGAGCGGTAACTAGAAAGAGAGAGGAGAGAGACCCCTAATTTGATAGAGTTTAAGCAGGTTCAATAGCTGCCTATGAGTGAAAAAACCATCTCCAACAACCGAGTCTTCTTAACTTACTCCATCACCAGCAGTTTACTCAGGGCATGTCCTTGATACTAATGTCCTTACTGTGGGGGTATTCCTCCAAGAAGATACTAATCTAACTATCAATTGACTATGTATACTAAGCTAAGTCTTTGCCAAATCATAACGAGTAGGTCATTCTCTTCTACTATGTAGTTTTGCCTTTTTGTTTTATCTTAACCAAGCGAGGTGAATAAAAAATCGATTGAAGCGCCAGGTAATCGTTTCTGCTATTGTCCTTAAGTAGTTGATAATTGGGTGGGGGCTACTAGGACTACAAGGGTATTCTCCTTCTTAAAAACAGTCTATTATGATCTTATCCATTATTCTCTATTATTATCCATTATTTCTCTTAGGGATTTTTGATTACAATAGCAGGTTGGTTATAAGCTAGTAAAGTAAGCCAGTGAGATTAAGTCCTTTTGTATCAAGTTTACAGCCATGGGGAGTTTCTTTATAGGCTATTCCTTGGGGTTTATGGGTATGCTTTCCCCTTTTCTAAAGTTTTTCTTTACTTTTGTTTGAACTATGCTGGTAAAGAAAGCAGTTGATTAAAAAGGAGAGGCATAGTAGACATTTGATATCTTTATTTTACGTGAAAGGTTTTCTCTTTAGAAGGATTCTGCCTTTGATCGAATTGAAGTTCCTTTGGGCCAAAGTTAGGTGCCCGTTTTTTTTGCTGATAGCTTTATTCGGCTAACAAGGCTTGCAAATGAAAACAAACTTGCCAGAATAGCTTTCCCGAGCCCGAGAAGAGAAGCACTTAGTAAGGACTCTCACTTCATAATGGTGTTTCAAGGGACGGACTAAATTGTATCGTAAGAAAGAGGGACAGAGTAACTTTATTTATAGGGACAGAGTAACCTTATAGTAATGGTTCGATCACCAATAATTGTTACCGGTGCTTTTTCTGCTTACTTTGATACAGCTTCCATATCGAGAAAGGACAGAGGCAGCTAGGAAGGAAGATGATTACTACTCCACCCGGAAACAAAGTCAGCAAACGACGAAGCTAGAAGGAACTGAACGAGTTTCTTGGGGTGCAAGTGGAATCGATGTTATTGTTTAATCCTAGTCGACTTAAGAATTAGCAAATGACAATTAAACCAGTAACAAAATCAACAGTAGGAAATCCAAAGTTTCAGTCGTAGTTCAATTCCTGCAATAAGATCCTTTGAGCTGGATTCAATGAATGTTTAAGTGGAGGTCGGGCAACAAAATTGTAACAAGTTTCTGGGGTCGAAAGTAACCATTTTTTAACCTAGAGCTTAGGAACTCTATACTTATAGTTATACACCTCTTAGACTTATATTATTCGATTTTTTATCCTCCGCAAACAGGTATCCTTCGAGTGCAACTCATGAGTGACAATTTGCTTAGACTCTAAGGTAAACTTTATACCTATCTCCCTCCTTGGTAACCTATTTATTTATAAGATTCAACTGGAACAGGAACTCGTATTTATTGAATCTGGAACGGAACGCCTTATACAGATTCATATTACGCTGGAAAATCACTGATTCCTAGCTGCCCTGCCTTCGATTTTGTACTCTTCCCACAGTCCACGCCAGACAGAGCAAACTACGACTAAGTTCATAGGTATTACTTGATATCTGTTTCAGTAACCTGAGCCCGGCATAAGATAAAAGCGCCATCCATCCATTGCTCCTGCCAAAATACCATTGAATAATTTCGCATATGGGGATCCCTGAGAACGCATGAATTAGCTAAGAAATACCGCTTAGCTAAAATCAGAATGTCGCCCTCCTTGTCAAATCGGGAATCCAGTGTATCATTGGGAGAAGCACTCTCTTGAACCGGACACCTTGAGTCTTTTTATTATATTAGAGGTATTCGACTGTTTGCGTAGACCGTCCAGTAACCTACTACCTTATTTTCCTGGTGATACACCGGCCTTAAACTCTCGACTGAAAAGCCCTGGCCGATCGATCGGAGCAAAGGAAGGAGCATCAAAAGCCACAGGAGCTCCATATGGGGTTTTAGAAAACAAACCCTAAATCACAACTCCTCAGATGGGCAAAGAGCCTTCCTCAATATAAATATGAATGAGGTTAGACACATCAAAGGGAAGCATAACATCATCGGTCAGTTATTCTCTTTCAAAAGAACTAACAAAGTTCAGTGCTCTCCTCTCTCCAAATAAGGCCAACCAAGCCAAATCAAGCTTCGTCAAGCCCCCCAGAAACCTTCACTCCTATTATAAGCACACACACCCTGCCCGCCTATTGCTGAAAAATCGAAATGGGGCCTGCTCTCCAGAAGCTTTGACTTAATCCATAAACTGAAAAAACTCATGGTGTCCAAATACTTTCTTATATTCCATTGCAGGACTTGACTGCCTGCCATCCGCTTTATCCGTTTCTCCCCCTTTCTTTTGCAAACCTTTATCACATGCCAAATGAAGTCCTCCGCTACCAATGGTCTCTTTGAAACCTACATTACATACTGAAGTTCAGGTATTCCATTTCTTGCTACCTCTTTGCTTTCTTTCTTATTCCACAGATTCACTAAAAAGATAAAGGATCCATCAAACAAAGAAGGGAAGCTCTATATTGTACAGAGAGAGGATCAGTATGCGATCGACCTTGAGTTCGCTCTTAATGGAATCATATAGTCAAAAAGCCAGTGAAAACTCTCTTCGTCACTAGGTTCTGCATGATTCACGAGCTAGACGCAGATAGGTTAATGAAACTGTGTGTCCTGACACAATCTGCTGGAAATATCTGATGTGTGAGTGCTTTTCCCAAGATGAGTGCAATTACCTAAGGATTTACGCGAGACTACACATTGCCATTTGAAAAGTGTTCTATGCATTAGGGTCTGAATCCACAATAGCCCATTGAAGTTTAGGTTATGAAAAAGGTGTCCCGCCTTTCACTTAAGGGATCACGAGGCTCACTTTTGACTGCACTCTGGCCAACAATACTCGAAATAAATGAAAGATGGATTTAAGCAAGTGACAACGATTTTACCCTCCCTGATAAGATGTTCAAAATGGTGCAAAGGATAGAAGCATTCCTTGAGTGTTGGTATCCTGTGCCCTGTGGATTAAGATTCATCTTGGCTGGCTAAGTGAAGGAAAGCAAAGAGGAGTAGTGCAGCTGGGGAGGTTAAAGAGGGAGCAAGCATTAAGCAAAAAGAAATCAAATCCAAAAGCCTTATTAAGCATATATATAGATATAAGCTATAGATAGTTAAGGCACAACAGTAGGTCATGAATCGATTTCTGTTAGAGCAACCAAATGATTTCCTAATAAGAGGTAATGTAAGGGAGGTCTTGCTTTGTGGCAGACCGATCAGGTGACACAGAGAGTTTTCTAATACTATCGGGTGCTAAGAGGGTTGGGCTCCTCAATAAAGGGTCCTTATTATCCTCGCCACTGATGGTTTCAGCAAGGAACTCTGTATTGGAGCTTACTTCTTTATCTTTAGTTGGTAGGACACGGTTATTAGGCTTGAAGGTCGAAGTCAAGGGTAGAATGCCTAGATTAGAATCAGGTATTACATCAATCTCCGGCCGGCCTGTTTTCCATTTAATAATCACTTTTGCCTTGGCTTCTTTCTAATATTATTCTTACTCATCTTAAGATAGACAGTGAACCAAGACATGAAGAAGTGCAAAAGAGCGAACCGATCCTTAAGTGCAAAAGAACGAACTGATCCCTATCCGGAAGCTATATTTATTTTACTTCTCTTTCGATTCTACAAGCCATATTTCTGTTATTTCCATTTATCTTCTACCAATGATCAGTGGATTGCGCACTAACTCCATCTTGACAAACAAACAAGGGTATAGAATCCGTAGAATGAATAAAGTCGACGCCTAGATCATGAAAGGTCATACCATCTTCCCTAGGATGCCTTCTCTTATTCAAGTGATTGATAGTTAGGATGGATCACTCCTACTCCTAAAGCAGCTGCCTTTCTCATATTCGTAGATACCCGGTTCAATAAACTCCTTCCTCATCTGGAATAGCATAGAGAAACATTGAATTTAAAGTCGAAGCAGAAGGCATAGAGTCAATCGGATAAAGATAAAGGGATTTAGGAAAAACTGGAACGAACTTTTAAAAGAATGCTATGCGCTCTATTAATATCACAGAAGAAGTGGTTTATAATAAGAATATATATATAGATGAAGACGGCTCCTTATTGTGTAAGATGACCCGCTCTCTTAAGATGGTTCAATGACCCCGAGGGAATAAAAGTAATTATAGCCTCTTATACATTCAATTCATTAAGCATTCAATTTTTGTTGCTCTGGACTGACTGAGGCATAGGACAAGAAGATGGGCTGCTAGTCCTTGCTTAAGTAAGTAAGGCTATATCTTCTTCCCGTAAAGCCCTTCTATTTTACTTTTTTGAAACCTGCTATGGCATAGTATACTCTTATTCCAAAATTGTGTATTGAGGAATCTGTCTATCGATACTAAGATATCCGACTTTTGTGTTCCTTTTTGACTCTTACTTTATACTAGTAAAATCTGTTATTTGCCCTATTGCTACTCCATGGCTTCCTTCCTGCATAGAATACTTCTTGCTAGAGTAGCTCACTTCCTGTAGATGCTCCTTCTTTTTCTTTTTTCTCCGACTCATATGCCTCCCCCCGGTTCCACCTTTTGACTCTTACCGAATCGAATCCCGTGTGCTAGGGAATGATTCCATTCCCGAGAGGATTTCCCTATTGTATCAATTTCTTAAGTAAAGTAATATGCCTCTGGTTCCAGTAGTTCGTCTAAGGCGTAGGCGTAAAGAGAGAGCTGGCCTCAGTAAGCACTAATGGAGTTAGATTTATTCATAATATCCATCCTTTTTTGTGTATTCCACATAAAGTTATTAAGTAGTTCAAATTAGCTGGACAGTCTTCAAATTAGCTTAGCTGGACAGTAATAAGTAATAACATTACAGTAATAAGTAATATAATTACAGTAATAAGTAATAACATTACAGTAATAAGTAATAACATTGTCTTCTTTCCTAATATGTTATTTTATCCTATATGAGAGTTGGTAAGTGAGCGAGGTATTGCAGTGAAATGTTCCATTAGCTTATTTTCATAGGTCATTTCCTTCATGGCATACAGATAGCCTCATCCCTTTTTGGCGCTGAGGGAGCGCTGCGCTCTTTCCCACTCTTCTCTTCTCTATTTCACTGAACGATAAGAGCTATGGTGCCGGTCCGGTGCCAAGTCCATTGTGGCCTCCCTGTTTCCTCTAAGCTAAGTAACTGTAATTATATTACTCATTTTCGTTGAAGAATCCATACCGGTTAGCTGTCAGTTTTATGAAAAAGAAAGCCAAGCCTGCCAAGCAAGCCGGACGTTAGTGAGTTAGCCGTTGCGGAAGCCCTTGTGTGAAAGCCGGTTTCTGTTGCTTATAGAGTTTAGAGTTGAGTTTGATTGTGCTTGTTCCGTAGTGTTTTTGGAACTGTACTTAGGGCCCCTATTTATCATCGTTTCACATGGATTAAATTACTCTTTTATGGTAATTGAATGCCCGCTCTTATATTAATTTAGCCTAATATACTTATACTGTCTGTGGACTTGGTTGCCACGTAAGCTGAAGAGCGAAAGAAAAGAACTTAGCTATCATAGTGTATAGAAGGGTAAGTAAACTCACTGCTGACTGCTATTATACCTCAGAGCGGTAACCTACTAACTTCAAAAAGAAGAGAATTGAGTGCACCACTAGGACTGTCGCTGCCCCCCGCTCTGCTTTTAGGCTTAAACTAAGGTCCCTCTTTTCTTTCATTCGGATATCCTGACTTCAATACCTTACTGAGTACGCTCTGCTCTCCTAGCAGCCTGCCTCTCTTGTCTTTTATTCTATTCTATCTTTGCTGCCTATGAGCTTACTACCGCAAGTAGGATAACTTCTAAGGTAGGAAACCATTCCAGAGTTGCTCACCGACACCGCCTCTCACTCTTTAGCTCCTGTATCTACACCTGCTTTCAAAATGTATTTCATCTGCCTTCTACTATGCTAGCTGTACGTACTATATGACTTAAACAATAAACAAGCAATCGCCATATAAGCATCAATTCTAAACCCGAGCCTTGTTGCATCCTGCGTCACTATGGTACCCCTTACTACAAAACGATTAGCTTCTATCTCATTCTTTATCGTATTACTTCCATCATAGTACTTGCTTTGCTCCTTCTATTCTAAATCCTATTCTACTTACTTTCTTATGAACTGCAGCCAATAACCTCTCTATACTGTGAAGTACATAAGCCATTATGCTAATGCGAGTTACTTTAGAGTTAAGTGAATAAGTAATAGGTTTTAGGGTTACGAATTTCGGGTAGCCCTCTTCAACAGGCAAGGGGAGTTCGAAATAACACTCGATCAGGCAAGGGGAGTTCGAAATAACACTCGATCAGGCAAGGGCAATAAGGGAAATAATTGAGTAGTTGTCCTAGAAAGTCGAATTCATTCTATCTATAAATGGTTGTACTGGAGAGTCCATCTCATTCATTCTATCTATAAATGGTTGTACTGGAGAGTCCATCTCATTCATTCTATCAATGATGAGTGGTGCACCCTATTTTTCAATAAGTGAGTTTTCCGTCTTCAGTGAGTTTACTAGAATATATGATATGGATGCGACTTGCACATTGAGGACTTGTCCCGAACAAGCAACTACAGAGCAATAACACATTATCAATTTGATCTGATAAGTTCTGTTTACAAGCAACTACACAGGGAAATAGTTCCAACAAGCAGGGGAACCATCTGTTGAAGTCAGCAATGCTCTGTCATATTCATCTATTATACACTATGCTCGAGAGATTCAATTAAAGGGCAAAAGGGAACAACAAAAATTAAGCAAGGCGATAAGACAGTTTGGCGGGGCGCCTCAATTCAATGGTTATGGAAAGCAATAAGTCTTTTTTGATGATCAAAGGGAAACCAAGCTAGTAAAGGGAAACCAAGCTAGTAATTAAAATAAAGAAAGGGAAGCTAAAGAAAGGGAAGCTGTATAAGTAAACAGTGAGTCAGGAGTCAGTCAAAAAGAGTTAAGTTAACTAATGCCGACGAAGAAAGCACTTGTTCTGTTTCTTTATTTGTAGATCTATGCCTGATGCTCGAAAGTCAGAATTACACTAGAAAGTGGCAGCTAACGCTGCCCTCCATCTCGCCAACAAAGTAGCGCTCTCTTTCTCTCCATCTCCAATACTCAAAAGTAATAATTCCAAACAAACCAAAGCAAGAGAGATTTTGTAGTTTCTCAGTTGCCAGGGGTCTGGTGCAGGATAAGAAGTAACAGAAGAATAATAGCTATGGGGGTAGTATTATAGATTGCTCGGTAGTATTCAAGATTAAGATGACTAACCATGTGTTCCTTTCTTGAAAATCGGAGTTTGGAGTTTGCAAACAGTAGAAAGAGAATCACCAGTTTCAGGTCCAGGTGCAGGTACAGACCCAAGAGAAGAAGCAGTTGCCAGTAAAGTCGATTCAATTTGTCTTGTCGTCAAGTATTGGGCCAGATGAAAGTATTGGTCCAGCAATGGAATAAAGAAGTGGTAGAGTGCCAGCGGAAGAAGTCGAGTTTAAGGGTAGGGCAGAATCTAATACTGGCCTAATAGCCTTGCATACCTACCCTGGAAAGCAGAAAGGAATAAAGCAAGCGGAAAGGAGAGTGGAAGTTTCCGTTTATGAGGTTGGAGTTTAGTATCTACTATCATAAGGTAAAGAGTAAAGAATAAGGCTATCATCATTCATATAAGAACGTAACAACACACTGCGAAACTAAATAAAGAGTTCAATCAATTCCTGTAGGATGGTAGTGTCATACTCCGAGTTAGTAGTCACAGAATGGTAGGTGGGGAAGGTAATATTTAAATTAATAAGTAAAGATCGAAGTGTCATTAACTAAGCTATTTCGAGTTAAGGTATTGGAAGTGGTATAGTTGGGTTGCCTATTTCTACATTGATTCCCCTTGGCAGAACACAGGATACGATCCGGCCCGGGTATCTAGTCCAATTCCAGATTAGCATTAGTATAGGTATGATTCCTTGGTTCTAGGCGTCCCTCTCCCTCTCCATTCTTATACTCCGGAGTTGGGTTCTAGACTTACTCATAGATGCCATAGAGCCATATTATGCTACTAATACGTATGAGTCAAGTCAGCCTGTTTATCAACAGCTCCATTCTCATTAGCAGTAGCTCAATTACATCGACCCTTGTTAGCAGTGGCTCCGTTCCAGTGTCTCCTGTTTAAGTCTCTTAGTGCATTAGTTAGGGCTTAGGCTCCTTGGGGCAATCCTGAATTACTCCATTAGAAACTAACCTCCCTTATGGTATTATGTATTTCTACTTGACTTCTGACTTATGAAATCACGTAGCTATTACCTTATGTACTCACTCGATAATCAAAAAGGAAGGAAATCTCCGTGTCAAGTTGCCAACATAGAGAATCTCTCTCAATCCGGAACTAAAAGAGTGATCCTACCGGGCAAGAGATTGATTATCGGATCATTCCTTACAATTCGTTCAAAAGCCGGCACCCCGCGGCTTCGGGTTCAGAAAGACAGACAGACTGATTAATTATATTAGGCGGATATGTGATTAAAGCCAGTCCAGCATCACAATGGCAAATGAAATAAAATAGCTTATGTAAGTGAATCGCACGTCCTCTACTCAGAACGATAGAAATGTGTGGCAACTCGTTCAGCCGCCTTCAACAGATACTGTTCCTCTATTCAGGATCCTCTAATCACACAGCTTACAATTCTGTATCTTGGGGTAAAGCCGGGCAGGGCAGATCTACGTTTTGCATCCTGCTGCATGGTTTTCTTTGTTACATGCGGGAAATACTATGTGTGCCACACAACGATAGGCTGATTGAATCAACCCCGAATCTTAGTATAGCCCAAGCCTAAACTATACGTCGGGATGGCCTCTGAGCGATTACGATCTATAGCTGGTTTGGTGTGATATTACTTTATATACGAGACTCACTTAGCTTATGGCTTGTTGAATAGAATTTGGATTGAGACTTCTTTCAGTTAATAGTAACTAACAGTAGTAGCAGCGGGGACATATAATCCAATTTCTGAAGTTCAAAACAAAAATCTAATGCTATTACAACTTACACCGAATCGAAATACTAGCAAACAGGCTCGCTACCTAACACTCAAACTGTTGTCTGGCATTCTACATAACTCGATTGTTGGTCTGCCCGCGTAATGCTTGAATTCTCGTAAGGGTACTTGCCCCTGCCGCTACTTAATCTAAACCCACCTCCCCTGACTCCTTCCTATTCCTCTTATTATTGTTTAATGGGGAGTCAGTCTATTGGTGAGCTATAGCGTGTATGCACTGCAATAGAATAAAACTAGCGTAGCGCCTAACAGCAATGAAACACTACCGGATCATTGACAACAAGAGCTATGCCCTAAGCAAGGAATTGAGCTACCAATACACAGAATCAATCTAATACCGATAAGCCCTTAACTTACAACTAGGACTGCAGCTTTTAAGCCCGCCATTACAGCTGACAAGACCAATAGTCGACCAGAGCTATGAGATAGATTGATGCTAGTGTGTGTTGTTGGTTCTGAACGGAAAGTGGAGCTTTCGTCTTCAATACGAGTTATGGCAATCAGATCTTCTGTTTCTGTTTGAAAGCAAGCATCAATACTATATGAAAGAAGCTCATATCACACCACACGATAAAGATGTTACGTAAGAGAATAAGCTGTGCGAAAGAGGTCAGGTAAAATATTACTTATATAAATGCTAGGGCAAGCTCTTCAATATAGAATTAAGGTTTCCTTGGCGCCACAAGACATTGTTTATTAGTGAGCTCGGGCTTCGGTTAAGACTTTGAATCCTGGATGCTTGTTTTCGATTCCTCAGATTCCACCTGCCCTCTTAGACTATATGCTGAGTGGAATTCTCCCCGGTTCCCCAGAAAAACCATTATTACTTGATCTAGATAAATATTATTTACCAATGACATAAAGAGAAAAGATGGATTTTCCAGTACTTGTCTCAGTCCTAGCAACAAATCCTCTGTTCAAAGTGGGATCGGTTTCTTTCTCTCGCTTGGCTTTGTTATCAGTCCGGTGAAAATCACTTTGTTATCGTCCCAGTGAAAATCAGGAGATAGTGCGAACTAAAAGACATGTCATCTCGGGTTTCACTACTGGTACACTTCTCTACTGCTGAACTCTTGAACAAAAAGGAATGCTACCAGCAATAAGTAAAGTGATAAGGTAGCGGGGAGGATATCTTGAATATGGATCGATCGAGCTTACTTTAGTAGACCAGTTCTCTTCTCCCCTTGGAACCTATAGAGGAGCCTGCCTTCTTTCATCTATCAGCACGTCAAGCACGCTCCTCTCCTTCATTATTGTACATCTATGAGATTCGGGAAAGAGCGCAGACCACACCACGTTAGAGGGTGAAGCGCTTCAATGCGCAGCGAGAGATGGACCGAGATAGGAGCTAATAGGCGGGCCAGGCCTCTTGTAGTAAGACGGATATGCATGCGGTAGAACTGTTGACAGAGTGGTCCAGCGGAGAGACCTTTAGGGCCTTTTTCCGCGCCAATACAGACAGAAATCAATATTGTGTACAACGAATAGAGCCTTTATATCAATACCGCTTCTTGCCCTACCTTGTTTCGGTGATCAATGACCCTGGCGAGAAGAGGTCCCGCAAAAAGGAATGGTAGGGGGAGTAGGTAAAAACAAAAAGAGTCTTTGCTCCGGTTGTCTATATGCTTTTTTCATTTGAATGCTTATTATGGAGTGAGGAAAGGGAAGTTACCTTTAAGCTGGCAGGTGGAGTCGCTCAGATATGGGACTGTGGAAAAGAACGATGGAGAATATATGATAACGATGAAAGCGAGGATATGATATAGTTCAGAATTTCACTTAACGTTAATAAATAATGTATTGGTAGCTCAGTGGTTCTAAGTAATAAATAGAAATAGGGGATTTAGCTATGGGTCCAATAGAAAGGAAAGCAGTAACTAACCCGGCTCTTAACCAAAGAAAAAAGTAACTAAACTAACCTTCCTCGAAAGTGGGAATATCAGAATTTAGTGAGGATTATAAGGGTAATAACCCGGGGGGGAAGGTAATAAAAGTAATAATTATCAATATGGTGTATCATTATTATGTATATGGGCACAACTCCCCTAGTGTTCCTTCTCGCCACCCCACCGGCGTGCTCCCATTACCTCCCCTACTGTTTGCTATCCTTTGGCACCCGTAAACTCCCCATCTTATAAACCCCATCTTATAACATCTAATACCATCTTAGCATCTCCAGCCAGCCGAGCCGCATCATACCATCTCCAGCCATCTTATAAAGCACAGCTGCCCTCTACTTATAAAGAAAGAGCTTAAGCCGAAAGAGTGGGAAAGAGATAGGAAAATCATAATAATCAAAAGAGCGGAAAGTTATGATAAAAGAGAAAATCATATAATGTAGATATACTATATCATAACATAATAATCATCATTCTCATTCCGGTTTGGTTATTACATCATACAATAAGAATTCTCATTCCGGTTTGAAAGACGACTTACTATATGAAAATATATATCATGTAGGTTTGTTGGAAAAGAGTGTAGCTAAAGAGTCCTAGAAAAAAGATAATTCCCAATTGGCCCTTTAGGAGGGAAAAGAAAAGGACTTCGCTATCAAAAAACACGGCAAAACGATAAAACCTAATTGAAAATGGCCAAGCTATTAAGGGAAATTACTTTGCTATCAAAAAACCCGGGTTTCCATGAAAATACAATTACTTTTAGGTGATCTATGAAGGGAAATGCCTTGGCTATGAAAAAACCCGGGAAAACGCAAATTGATCATCACTCTTGACCGAGCTATGAAGGGAAATGCCAGTGCTATTAAAAATACCGGGGCCAAGTAGACAAGTAGACAAGGTTAGTATAATGTGTAGCGTCAGTCGTGTAGCGTCAGTCGTGTAGCGTCAGTTGGTTACGCGGCAGGAGTTTCATCACTTTGAAGTCTGCTTAGCTACACTCTTTTTGCGCTTGGCCACCCCAGCTCTACAGCCAGCCCAAAGAGTGACTAGGCGCTAGCCTAAGTTAGTAGTTGGCAGCGCAGCGTTCAGTCAATTACATAGACCCTTATGTTGAGCTTAAGCCCGCTGCTCTACAATTCGCTGACCTTACCCACTCTCATCTTTTAGCTATTGATCTCAAAGCTGTCCTTCCTGGATAGCACTCCTACTGTACTTATTAAATCTAACAATGTACAGAAGTGAGCGAGTAAGGCTGCTAGGTAACAGCTAAAGAATACAAGTCAAGAGAGGCACCCGGCATAGTAGAAATTCTTATCAGTAGCGGTGTAATTCTCTGTTTCGAGCTCAATTACATCGACCCACTCTAAATACCATGTCTTTGATTCTGACTTTCTTATTCCTACTCCCAGAGTCCTATTAGTCCCTTTACTTTATAGTTCCATTCGTGGAGTTACTAGTTCGATTACTGGTTTCGAGTTGCTCTCTTATTGTTATTACTCTTATCCTGGATGCACTAGATCCTGTCCTGCACAACGCCCATTAGTCTTATAGCTCTGATATTAGTTTAGTATCCTTAGGCACTTTGTAGTTGTTTTCTGTATCCCTAGGGCGCACCACCCACTCTGTCTGTATTCTGAGCTGAGCTCCATTCGTACTTGCCTACTCATGTATTTACTACTTCTGGGCCCGATACTGCCTTGTCTCATACTAGTACAATTCGAACCTCTCTTATTGCTTAACGTTCTTTTACTAATGAGTTGACTTCTCCTCCTGTGTGTTTAGTCCACCTATGATTATTCCTATAACAATTAGTGAATTCTCTGACTCTCTACTCCGATATCCTTACTATTAGCCTGGCACTACTACTTCCAATACGATACATAATGAAGTGAGGCGGGCTTTTTATAGCTAGCGTTCTCAAAGAATAGAAGCAAGGAGTGTTTTCTAGCTTAGTTTATGCTTTATTCTAATTGGAGTTCTTATCACTACTACTACAAGCTTACTACTTGCTGCTACTACTATAGAGGATAAGAGGTATAAGTATTAGAGCTACTCATCAGTAGAGCTACTCCGGAAAGAAAGAGGGGAAGACAAACAATAAGTAGTTTTAGTTTGATAGCTGAGTAAAGGCGGGCTAACAGGTAAAATCCATATTTAGGATGAGTTGGCGAAAGAAGAAAAGTAGCATAGTGGAGCAAGGTTCAAAGTCTAGGTGGAGAGAATGCAAGAGCGGAGTAAGGGCTCCGGAAGCTAGTTTTTTTATCCGGAGCGATAGACTTTAAGCAAGGGTGTTGAGGCCGGGAGAAAGGGTAGGGGCATACCACAACTAAGCTTCTCGAGCTAGCTCGGTCACCGGTGGAGATAAGGTCTGCTGGGTGCAATTCCCTTTATTATTCGGATGTTTCTTTGGTCTTTGTCTACTGAGTTAGCATCCCTTGTGTCATTGAACCACATGCTATACAAAGTAAGTTATAATCATAAGAAGTACGTACTAGCTCTAGGCTTACGCTACACTGGAACATGGGATAGGTATTGAAGTAAGTAGGGGAAGTTGGAAAGCACGAGGCGGTTAGAGAGGGCATGTGAGACTGCTGCTGCTGCTTTTAAGGCTATAGAGCTACTTCGGAGCACTTTCTTGAAACTTCTGTTGGATAGGCGTACAAGTAATTCTAAGCTCTAAAACTCGCTAACGACCTTATAGATATATGTTTTATACGGCAAATCCAAATAAAATGCAAAGGTATAAGAACGAGAGACAGGAATGACAGTTGGAAAGTCAGAATAGAAGTTCCGGTAGTTCCCATACTTACTTGTTAGGCTTACTTTCTTTTCTATCAGCATTACTTTACTTTCTATAGGGTTTGAGCTGCATATCAGCATTGCTTTCCTGGCTACCATTCTAGAACCATGGATTGATCTCCTTACTCGCTTGACGTGCCTATAAGATTGACACACAATGGTCGGGTTCTAATACTTAACCGAGCCCGTAGGGAACCGAATGATAAATAGGAAATAAACCAATAAAGATAAGGCCTTAACTATTCACTAGGACTTTTGCGGCGGACCTCTATTCTTTAACTTAGGGTCGCAGCTTCTACTCTTGCCTCTCCATTAGTAGGCTTACTGTCCTATTAGGCTTATTACTTGTCATTTGAATCCTTAAGTAGCTTTAGTCAGGGTACCAATATTCTGTGAATCGAACTGCCATGGCACCTCTCAGACCTTAGCTCACCCCCCGCTACTAGCGCCTCTAACACTGATACTGGGAACTCAAACTAATACGAGTGCCAGCAGGACTTCCCCTACTACCCTCGGATCTTGCTTCCGAGCCTTCAAACCCATGGGCGTCTAATCTTACTCCCCCGCAATAAGGATGGGGCTTACAGGCAAACAGACCTGTTAATCATAATGGAAATGCTAATACATAAATCAAAAAGCAAAAGCAAGACCGAACTACTAGTCAATAAGATGATCACCAATAACAAGATTGAAACAAACAACTGGGGATTCAGCTCCTAGGTAGGAATTAATTCTTCCAGTACTTATATAGGGATGGGGCTACTGCTGATGGGAATATGGTATCACTGGTGGCGAGAATCAACTACTCTCTAATAAATATTGGTGTACGGGAACTCAGGCCTGCCCTAATAGCTTTATTCTACCTTTTCTTATTGTTAATATGTGTTTTGTTGCATAATATGTTAGAGCATTTTCCTAGTAGTTGATTAGATAAACTAAATCTAATGAGTACAATAGTTATTCTCTTTCTTTATCGAGCTCACATCTGTATTTGCCCGGGTCAATTCTTTTACTTATGAGTTTGATTCCCTTCGATCCGATAACAATTCCTTTCCTGCCGTTCCAATCTTGTTAGCCGGGTCTCTATCCTTGTACTCTCCGATTCGAGTCTTGGATGTTGCAACATCAGTTTTAGATGTACTTGTTGATTTCTTGTATAGTAGAGGCGTTAGTCCAATCCCTTATCCAAAAGACTAGGAGCCAGTGACTTTATCAATAGAAAGGTTATTGAGATAGGTGGAGGCATACTGATACTGGAGCATAGGGCCTAGTTTTAGTTTGGTGAATCAGATACATGAGTTTCAGAAGAAAGGTTGTTATGGGCTGTAAGACTTCTAATTGTTGGTTACAGGCTACTTTCTATACGGGCATTTGCGGTCCAAGTCACTAGGGCGTGAATAAGGGATAGTGACCAAAGCAAAGAGAAGAAAAGTCAGCGAAGGTTAAAAAGTCATACTTATGATTCGGGTAAAAAGAGGGAATTTCCGGTGAAAGGTACAGTTCGGTTATATAGTTAATAGTTGGCTTCTTGCTAGCAGGTGTTTCGGTCCACTAGTTAACAGCTCAATCCCCAGCCCAGCCCAGCCAGTTGACCATGATTGTTAATAGGTGCACTAGATCATATCCGTATTCCTACTAGTAGGTGTGCTGGATCATATCCATATTCTGACTCAGCAGCTATAGGCTTGCAATCCGTAATCGAAGAATGTAAGGAAGCAGTCGAATACTAAAACACAGAAACAGGGATTCCAGGAACAAGTAGGGTGCCGAGTAGCAAAAGTAAGGCTTTGAGGCGGTAGTGCTAAGTCTAGGAATAGTCAGATTGATAACTAGGAACTGGGAATGTAGCTACTAACTATGATATGAGCCTACCCCTTTATACCCTAACTCTAACTATTCTGTCCTTTAGTCTCCAACGACTACTTCTTGGACATAAACTGCTGCTTCTAAGTCTCTCGCTACTGATCCGGATGCTTGGATTGAGTCTCTCGCTCTTGTCTTTGAACCTGTCTTTGCTTTCCCCTAAACGGATGTTGCTGCTAATCCGAATTGAGCTGGTGACAAACAAACAGGCTTACTATTATTACTTTGAATTATGTAGTTACTTATGGCTTTCTTTACTGCCTATGAAACTATGAGCCTACTCTTTCTTACTTGCTTGGCGAGTAACTTGTATCAAACTCACTATCCTGTCTTGGAAGCTTACCCAACCTATTACTTCCATGGCTCTCGGACTTTTACTCCTGTCTGTTAGCCTGCCCTGCCTCACTTTACAACTATATTCTGTCTTTGATTTCTCAATTGATCTATCTCATTCTCTGCCTACCTCATTCTCTGTATACTGACCCGGGTCTTTGCTTTCCGTATTGAGTATCAGATTCTAGAAACAATACCAGAAGGAATCAACGACATGGGATGCTGAATGCGAGGAAGGAGTCTAATAGCGGTCCGGGCCAGAGGATTTAAGTAAGTGCCAGAGGATTTAAGTAAGTACAGCAAGAATGAGGCCAAGGAAAGACAGGGCCAAACTCTCAATACAGGAACAAAGCAAGGAAGGTAAAGTTCCCTGTGTGGGTGCTAAAGAGGTAATTACGAGTGCAAGGTGGGGGCTACAGAGGTAATTCCGTATATGGTGGAGTTGTATTACGCCTGATGAGTTCAATTCTTCTAGTGGTGCTCGTAGTGGGAGACCCTAGTTGGATTCCGCTCGTTAGTAGTCCAATTGATAGGCGCCAGTTCATTTCTCATAGGTAGTAGCATCAGTTTCAAAGAAGGAATAGCAGAACCAAGTAAATAGTAATAGGACTGAAAGCTAGGGGTGTATGTAGGTTTTCAAGTAATTGGTGGTAGGGTGAAACAATAGGATATGTTTTTAAAACAAGTCAAGAGAAAGTAAGACTCAAAGGGCAGAATACAATATAGGGGTTTTGGGGACTTTGTAAGCCTAGCACCAGCAAGCAAGAATGAAAAGAAGTGCGGGGGTTTCGTTGCTAGGATCGGTATTCCCAGATTCAAGATTGAGTTCGGTAATTCAAGGTATAGGTATGGGGTTCGGGTTTTCAGAAATAAAGTGGAAAGGGGAGTTTGGAATCCGGAATGAAATAAGAAATACGGAAACAAAGAATAGAAGCGTAGGCAGCATAGCAGCATAGCATAGGAAGCAAGCTAGGGGTGTTGGGGAGAAGAGAACCCACCTCTACATAAAAGAATTTAGCTCGGACATAGGAAGCAAAGCGGTTCCTGTAGAGACATATCAATACCGAGTTCTGAGTGTAGTTTTCTTCTTAAGTATTAGTTAAAGCCTTAAAGTAGTTATTTTCCGTTGAACGATTGAGCGGTGTGAAGCAAAATCTTGATTCTTAGATGCAAGGGGGGCCGATCCTATACTAGGGTGTGCCATACTAGGGTTGAAATCCATAGGGGTTTGTCACGCATGGAAGGTTAGAGGGACGAAACCAAGAATCAAGGACATAAGTCTAATAAAAAGAAAGATGTATAGTAATGCTAATAGGTAATAATACTGAATACCACTAAAAAGTAAAAGAATTCATCTAAGAAGTCAGAATTGCAGAAAGAAAGGAGTCTTAAGGCGGAAAACACTCCATAACGACTTAAACTCTATACTAGGAATATTGAGACTAGGGATATTACGTAACTCATAGGGATGTTATTTTACTTAACGCCGATACATACCCCTTTCTTTGGCTAAGGAGACACCTGAATACACAAAAAAGACTGGACTCGTCATCTTATTCTGTTGATTCAGTTGCCGACCTCCTCTTTCTCTTCTCTTAGCGCCTAAGCTTGGTGACAGATGCAACTCGTACACCTTGAGTAGATACAACATCTTAAGTCTACTCTTTCTCGCCAACCCGTGCCCTTAACCAATTATAAGAATGAGAGAGAACAAACAAATACATATAAGAGTTTCACTGGAAAGGAATAAGCAGAAAAGGGGAAGGGGATTCCGCTTTGTGTTAATAGAGAAAAGTGACCTGACCCACCTAGCCTATCTAAACTAGAAATACAGAATGGAACAACCATAAATACAGAGCCCTGTGTAGGACTAAAAAGAAGAATAGGATTTGACCTAGGTACAAAAGCTATGGGTAACCGCATGTACTCCTTTCAGAATTTGTTTTATACGTTTCAGTTGTCCAGGCCTAAAATCAGAAACAGGCACTATTGATTGGCGCTGGAGCTTAAAGTCGGCCAGTGTAAGTTCGAGGGGTCAGATGTAGCTCGAGTTTAGGTCGGGTCAATAAGCTCGTGTATCCGTATCCGGAAGGAAGTGGCTAATATTCCTCTACCTTAGTTAGTGGCGAAAGTAAGCTTATGAATTGCCTGTTCGAGTTGAGTTTGTCTTAGAGAATCGTATCTAGAAGAAGAGAACTCTCATCTCACTAAAGGCAGGGCAACCCCCTGCAGAGCTGGTCTTCAACTCTGTCCTTAAAGTCAGAATAACTGCTATAAGTAAAAGAATGAAATAGGAACACCCAAGATAGGTGCCAGGCCCCTCAATGCATGAGCGATGATGTCACTCGAAGCTACTCTCTATGAATGAGCAATACCAATAGCGAACAGGAACGAGAAGAAAGCGCCTTTCCACTGGAACATGGAACCTAGACTCTCTGAATAAGGTACACAAGAAGGGACGCTGAAATGTAATAAGTAATGTAAGAAAGAATACTTGTTGACAACACTCCTTGGGTGCTGGCTGGCTGGGAGGAGAATCGCCCTCGAAACAAGGTCAGCGTTAGCTGCTTAGATGGGCGAAGATGGTAGATGGTAGATGGAAGATGGTATAAGTTGGGGGTAATTGACGGGTGCCAAACGATTCTTCAAGGTTTGAGTTCAAAGTCAAACTAATGGGTAATAAGGGCAGCGTCCAGCTGCCTGTCAGCAGTCCCATCCTTAAGCGTCCAGCTGCCTGTCAGCAGTCCCATCCTTTTTAGTAGAGTAATAAGATTTGGATGCCATGGTACCGGAATGCAAAGAGTAGTATGTTGTTGTCTTACTCTTGTTGGCAGAGGGATTTGGATTCAATAGTTGTACACTTTAGCTCAAAAGCAATAAAGTCAATAGGGAGCCCTGAGAGTTAAAGCCGAGCGAGGTAGTTAGCCTTGAGAGCAGTAGTTAGAGCTTTTAATACACTAGTGGATTTCCTACTTGTTAGTGAAATTGCCGGTTGTGAGTGAAAGTCCTATAAGCGCTTGTTCCATCCTTTCTGGTGCTATAGTAGTTCACTGAGCGCTGAGACAGTAAGGGCAGCTCCCGCTGGTGAAGATGGTTAACATTGGATTGATTCTTCCCGGTAGTGGGTTCAGTCTGTCTTGCCTGTTATAGTGTATTTACTGGCTTTTGTTATAGTGTATTTACTGGCTTTTAAGCTTATTATGTTGTGTGTGAAGTAGGCATCTAAAGCTGCCCTACCTTACTTGCGACTCCCCTGCCATTCGATCTCAATACCCTGTCTTTGACTCTATAACTACCAATTGGATCTTTGCTTCTTTGATTTAGTCTACCTCTCCGCACCTGACACTTACTTCTCTGATTATTCCTTAGGGGACGATCTAGCCTCTTACTTGATCCTGCCCATTCTGAAAACGGACCGACCTTACCGACCTATACTTTGGATTCTGTATTTTCTGCATTTAATGGTTAACTGTTAGCCTGTCCTTACTCTCTTCGATTCTGGCTACCCTGCCCAGCATTCCTATACCTATTAACAAAACTCTTATGCTCTAGGTTCCAACTTAAACAAACTGCATCTAAGCTTTCTCCAATGATGGGAGAGACGAAATGCAAGAAAAATCATGCCACTCACTTGCAGAAGATCGGGAAGGCTTATTTTATACCGACTTACACAAACAAGAGAAAGCTTATGAATGAAAGCCAACTTGAACAGTGATGAGCAGTCGATCTAGCACTTTATTGACCCAGTACTTCAGAAGGAAAGGACAGAAAGACTTGGGAGTTTTTGTATCAAAGTAGGGTGGGTAGCCCACACAACAGGGAAAGAAAAGAGGGACTATAACTCACGTAAGCGCAACACAGAGTAACTTGTTGCTTGTTGAGTCAGAGCAGTGAGCAAGTCAGGAGTTTCGAATGAAAGGTTTAGTGCAGCCAAGGGAACAAGGAATGATTCAAACAGTTCTCAAAAACTCGCACAAACAAGAAGCTTTCTTTTCGAATATCTTATATATACTATGGATGATGTTCTTATGTATGATTTATGTAGTTTATTCCATCCTATTTTTATAATTAAAGTTTATTCAACAAGTGGATGCTAATGTAAATGAACCAAATCATAACTATGTAGACCCATTCCTAATAGATTGATTAAAAAATGAGATATAATACAATAAATCAATCCTATAGAAGCGGAAAGTGTCGAATTCGTACTTTCTTTGATTTGCTAATACTTTCATAGTAGTATTTAGTAAGAGTATTTTCATAGTAGTATTTAGTAAGAGTATTTAGAATCTAGTATTAGTATGTGCATAAATCGCGAATATGGTCTAAGTCAGAAAAGCCCCAGCCAAGTCTCTTTCTTGTTGGTCCCAATTCTAATAGGATCCACACCCATGACTCATTAGCCCATCCATACTGCTCCACAAAGAATGCCTATAGTTGAAAAAGGGTAAACCGGAATAATAGAATTGATAACTCCAATAATCCAAACGTTGAGTCAATTTCTATTTCGAATAATTTTCTAAATAACTATAAGAGCGACTGAGAATAATGATCTGCGGAGCTGCATAGCGTTAATAAATGAGACTGTAGTGCATCATTAACTACTGAGATGGTGGGAGTAGGTACTAATATGTATTTATTATTTATACATTTCTGTGAAAAGAAAGACCCGACGTGGCTTTGCCTTGTATCAAAAAGTTGGTTTGGTGTGGTTATTGTGCTTAATTGATTCTGAAGGGTTCCCCGTCTTAGAAATCATATGAATAATGGAGAAACCATATGAAAGGAAAATGAATTACTCGGTATAAATGACTTAACTAAAAATGTCCCGAAGAAATATAAAGAAAAACAAACAAACTAATAATCCGATTTTAGAGAAACAAGTGGCTATCATCCCTTTCTTTTTACGATTAATCATGCAATCCGGAGATTTCGTGGACTAATAAGAAGGTCATTAATCTACATCACACAATTGACAAATTCTCGAATAATAGAATAGATGATACTCTATAATAATCTATGTTAAAAAATGATGATGTTCTAAATATTATCAAAAGGGGGCCTATTAGAGAATTCCAATCTCGAATTTAGAATACATGCATGAAAGGGGTTTCTCTTATATATGGATTTTCTAAGATTACATAGGATGCCACCACTCGTATTCGAACCGAGATGCTCTACTCTAACACTGTGCTTCCTAAGAGCTGCGCAGCGTGTCTACGCACCATTAGGCTTACTTTGAAAATGAATAATAAATCATTAATGTATAAATAATAAATCATTAATGTATAAATCTAAGAGGGATTCCAGGATTCAATCAATAAAGAGGAGTAGTCTCATAAACATTAGAATCTTTAAATAAAGGATTCATTCGCCTTCCTTCCTATTTGAATCCATATTAAAAAACATAATGCGGGATCATTGTCAGTTTTGTTTTTAGAAGAACCTTCGCTTACTAGAAACTAAGTTGTCTTCCTAAACTGGTAGAATTTAAGAGTATTGTTGTCGATCGTGAAGTTTAGCGCTGCCGGGATGAATTAAGGTAGTTGCCGAGGGCTTATAGTATTATAAGTAAGATGGCATAGCCAGCAACCAGCTAACGCTGACCTTACTGCTTTATCAATCAAAGATCAGATTCGGGGATATCATAACTATGCCCATTTCTTGCAAGAAAGGTGGATATGAGGTAGTTGGGCACTTTCCCCTGCGATTGGAGGATAGGGTAATAGGTTGTGCAATTGAATCAATAGCAATAGTCAAGCAGGCACTGATGGATGCTAGGAATGATGCCAGCCACTGTCGCTTACAATAATCTTACTAGTATAAGAACCACCCGCCTGAGAATAGGCTAATGGGGACTTAAATACTTCAGAATCACTTTGTACTGAATTTACCGACGGAGATGATCTTAGTCATTCAGATTGCTTGTTCTCTCTCCATCTCTAATTAAAATGTTTCTACGCGAAAACTCACTAACGTT
The DNA here is from genome assembly GCA_021527575.1 of Ensete glaucum. Lineage (NCBI taxonomy): Eukaryota > Viridiplantae > Streptophyta > Magnoliopsida > Zingiberales > Musaceae > Ensete > Ensete glaucum. The sequence goes on along the minus strand of JAHSUZ010000016.1, from coordinate 289,828 downwards.
TTACGCACTAAGGCCTTGCGCTAACGGAGCTACGATACTTGACCGATCTTGATACTTGACCTTTACCCAAAAAGATAGAATTGACCCAATGTCGCTCATCCCTATACCCGGGGCATCCGACCACGGCCGATGGTCACTATAAAGAATCATGGAACTGTGCGCCGCCACGCCACCGCCAATCTGACTATAAAAGGAGCTTCTAATGCCCTTTCTTGTAACAAAGAATCCTACTGCAGACAAACAAACAAACAGACTGACTTTTGAAACACCTGCTACTTTACGAATAATCATAAGGCAAAGCTTATAAGAAAGAATATCCCTCATGGGTCTAAGGCATAAACACATGATTAGTAATTTAACCCATAAGTACAAGAAAGAAACCATGGCTTTAAAGACCTTCGCCCGGAACAGGGGATGAAACTTGGAAGTAAGAAACCTCCCCGCGCTACTGACTTAAACTCCAAAGCTGTCCTTCCTCGATTCAATCTCATTCTAACTATCCTGTGTCTTCCATTACTTATCTCTCTTTTCGCTACGCCGCTCCCCTATAGAATTCTGTGCATCCCTACTTTGAAATGCCTAGGCCTAATACTCTCCTATGCGCGAGTTGAGTCTGCCTTTCCCTTCTCCTAACCTTCAACTAGTAACTATCAGATTATTAAATCAAATTAAAAAGGCGCTTCTAATACATTAACTGCTTAGTAGGAATCTCCTATTGAACCTAATCTCATAAGTTGGAAATCAACAGTGCAGTGACCTAGACACTTAAACAAGTAGGTAGAAGAACGAAAACTCAGAAGGAAGGCCCGACAAACGCAATACATACAATCGAGTAAGCACATAAAAGAAAGTAAGCGCGTAACACGCACATCAGAATTAGGCATTGTCCACTCAATCCAACTGCTAAACAAGGATACGTCTAATAGGGATGTTACTTAACTCATACTAATCATAGGGGCGGAATCATACTAAGAGTGGACTAATCATAAGAGCGCTAGGCAAGAAAGTCAGAGCACTAGCAACAATCATAAGTATATTACATTCGAAATAGAAGCAACCTCGGGGTATTATCTTTGACTAGTACAGCTGATACTTCACTGCCGGGGTTACTTGCAAACCCACCTCTCTTTCTGTTCCACTGGGTAAATCATTCAAACTGGCCTGCCCCTACTTTATCTCAAGCTATGTCTCCTGCCTCACAGCCCTTATCCACTAGTTCCGAGTCTCCCGATAAAACATCTGTAGTTGTACCTGCGCCCTACTATTAACCTACTCCTCATAGCTAAAGTTTGACTCTGTCTTTACTGCCACCGGCAGCTAACGCTGACCTCGCTTGCTCGTTTCGAACTAACACCGCTCTATCAATAAGAACTCCACTGCTGTTTCTACAAACACAACTGCAATAAGGGACTTTCACTCGTGGCGGTCTCCCTTTCTTGCCAGCCTACCTCTCTTTCTTATGGGATTACTATGTATGTTCGTTCTCTTATTGATTACTTCTTTTCTTTATTCAATTTCATCATTATATTAAATTATCTTATATTAATACGATCTAAAGTCGACTCTCTTATAATAGGAATTGCACTCACAAGTAAGGATCTCCACCCCCATAATCCAAAAAAGAGTGAAAAATCGAATGTAGACAACTGGCAACAACTAGTGAATAACAGGCCCCAATGAACAATAACTCCACTAGGAACTCGACTACCGCTTCTGGTTCTTTAAACACTACATCGATCCTTGCCCAGTAGAGCTTAGCTGCCTTTACTCGCTTTGATTCCTATGATGTTTCTCGTTCTCCCAAACGCCTTAGACCTCCTAGCTAGAAAACTCAAATTAACTAACGTCTTCCATTCTCCGTATCGCTCCCTTCGTTCTGTGTCTCTGTGCTTTCACTCTTGAATCCCTCGCTTTCAACCTAGAATGACGTACCCAAAGGCCCCCTTGCTCTCATTCCTTGCGCGCATCTACTAACTTAAATTATGGAGATAATAGCTCTAAAACTGCTGGCTGGGGGCGCTCTTTAATGCTGGTAGTTACTTGGCCCAGTTTCATTGTCACAAGTCCAGTTTCATTATCATAGGTAGTGTTTTGATCCCTACTATTATGAGTTTAATAGCAGGGTTAGCTACAGGCGGAATGCAAGTCAAGTCAGCTGCAAGCGGTAATAGCATACCAAGGCATAGGCGTTGAAGTAAGTTAAGTCCCAGAATCAGTCTTGTATCGGCAATAGGGAATGCGAGTAATAAAGGTCAGACTATAACAAGAGCATAGGCATTGGAGGCATTAGAGGAAGAGTGCAAGTAAGGAGCGTTCTACTTATGTTGATATATAGGCTAGTTTTCTGGGCGAGTCAAGAGACATGTTTTCCCCCGAGGAGAGGGCAGCTTGCCCGGTGCTAACTGGTGACAAGCAGACTGCCGCTACTTCCTCTAACAACGAAATAAGCAACTTGGGCTTTAACTCGGAACGGGGAACCGAACCCAACTACTGTTTCCAGTAATCAATACAAGAATACATAATATGAGTAGTCAGCATCATAATGGAACGGATACAAGGGTCTCAGAAGCGAACTACTGCCTAACGAGTTGAACTATTGCTTCTAATATTATGAACCAGAACTCTTACTGTCGCTACTAACTATCAGATGGAGCTGCCTATAACAGGAATGAACTAGTGCCCAGCCCACCAATAACTGAAATACATAATACATAATGCAGTATAGGTCCACTGCACTACAAAACCAGTGGAGTGGGGCCAACTGAAAGAATGGAATAAGTTATCAATCAATAAGACCTTATAGCTCGGAACAGGGGATTTAGCCAGCCTATTAATAGCAGAACGAAACCAGTGAACTACAGAAGAATATAAGGTAGGGGGCAGGCTTATACAAACAAGTCAGAGTTGAGTTCTTTAGTTACAGATCGATAATTGTTCGTCTGGGCGCTAGTCAATAATAAATCCAATAAGTAAGGCCAGATCGAGGGCAGCTTTAGCTGGTATGAGCTGCAATGAGCTGCTAAGATGGGAACGAGAGCTGGTAGTGGTGGCTTAGTGAGTTCAAGCAGAGATACAGTTTGCTGATAGGGTAGCTTAGGTGCCCAGGGGAGAAGGATACGAATCACAGTAACTGCAGAAAGAAAGGTGGGCTAGTAAGATTAAGAGACAGTGAGGGAAGGCTTGGCTCTGTGCTTGCTTCATTATCGGTATTGGTTCGATTCGAGTGACTTTACCTTACTCCCGGATCTAAGCCTGCGTTGCTTATTATTTTATTGATTCCTCCATTTACTTATATAATATTGATTACTTGAAAATACAGTTAGTTTGGAAGCAAAGATAGGTAGGCCCGAGCTCTGCCTATGGAATCAAAGCCAGTAGCTCTAGGAAAGTATGCCAAGGTAGACTGATCGACATAGTAGTCAAAAAAGGAGTTAGGCGGGACAGGCCCCTTATTTTTGGGTTGATGCTTATAAGTCGTAGCTGGAATTCCTTGTTGGTTTGGGTTGACATCAATATCAGATTTTCAGTCGGAGGACAAAGCCCGATATCCAGTAAGTAAGAGTTTTGGGGTATCTCATTATGAAAGTAGTTAAGCTAATTCTGAAAGTAACATCAATCAATCTTCTATTACCACAAATAGTAGTAGGTCTTTCTCGTTGGCGCAAGGTAGGTTCTTAAAGTGGCTAAGCGCATTCTTAAAGTTACACAGCTAATTCTTTCATTTTTGCAAGACTCATTTTCTTGTCGTAGCATCTATCAATCTCAATCTATTGCGCTCCCCCTGAACTAAGTCCTCGGTCAACATCGTTCATGCATCGCTCAGAATCGAACACTAACACGAGGAATAGCGACTGGAAGAAACCAACTCGAACAAGAGAATTCAATTAATAAGAAAATAGCTCGGAACTAGGAATTACACGGGACCCCCTACTCACTAAGTATTACTTTTTGGACTTTATCTCGTTCTTTTACTGCAGCCTATGGGCCCCCTACGAACCTTGCGTCACTGCATATAGGGCTACCTCGCCTGTCTCTTACTCAAAGCTACCTTTCCTAGATCCGGCTTTGCTTTATCTAATTCTCCCGCCTCTGACTGAAATTGTGTCCTGTCTATTTTTCTGTTGTTGGCTATTGACTTATATATTATCATAAGACACTCTTAGGGCCGGGCCGATCCATCTCTTTCATCGGCAACACACCTATTATTCTTTTGACGCTTACTTGCTCACCTGAATCATTGACTCTACCTTTACACTGTCATTCTTTAGTTCCACTTCCCCTCTTCCGCCGGTATTACTTTGCCATCATATCATCAGCATTGCCTTACCGTAAATCAGAATTGGGCTAGCGTTAACAAGGCTGCCCTTTCATTCGTCCAGTTCAAGTATGCCGCGCCCTTATCTCAGTCTCAATACCCGTATTTAAAGTTCATTTATATAAGATTACATTAGTGGTTTCTTTCTTAGGGGGTTTCAAAAGCTTCTATTTCTTTTCTATTATTTGTCTCAAAAGTACAATAGTTATTCTGTTTCATGATACATCAGTTGTTTCGGTGTTAAGCACTCATCTTTCCTATAAGTCAACAAACAGCATTCTCTTTAGTCGACATCATTCTTATAAGTATGCATATTGATGCTAACTACGGGGAATTAATCAAACTCGAAGACAGGAATCGAAGACTAAAGCCGATGAGTCAGAAGAAATCAACTCGAAAGTCAGACTCAACTACCCCACCATAAGACATAACCTTTGAATTTGGAATTGACATCACTAAAAAGAAGGATGGAACCTACATCAGAAAGCAAGATTTGCTATCTACCTGATCTTAACCCACCAACCAAACAAGCCACGTATACATGTGTTTCTGGGCGGTAGCGAGTCAACACCTACCTTTCCTCGAGCTCTACTACCTAAACTGATAATACCAACTATCAAACAAAAACAAGGAATATGGAATCCACTAATAAGTGAATAGGTATGGTATCGGATCGGAGGAAATCAAAACTACTACGAATAAGACCAAAGAAAGTCAGAATCCAAACAAACACTAGGCCCTAACGACTAAAGCAAGTGTTTACAGGAATGCGACTAGGAATAAATAATGAGTATATCGGTGCCAGAGAATCAAACCTTACCTTACAGAATTGAGCTCCTTCTTGCTCAACCCGAACTCTTTCTCTTTCTTGCTAACCATCCATAGGCTCTTTCTTTAAAGCAGCCTTACAGAATGCAAGTAAGCAGGGGATTTGAACTCAATTAAAGGCGGGAGAAGCGGAGACAAATACAGATGTTAGATCAGAGGGCAGAAGCGAAAGTCCTATTTCTTTGTTTTAGGTGAAGCCAGTAGTCCTAGTCTCATATGCCCATAACACAGGGGTTTTTGAATAAGAGTAATAAGTGGTAGAACCGTAGGCAGGAGAGGTTTAGGTAGTGGTTTCGTTCTTACCAGTACCAGTTCTGTTCTTTGGCTTACCCGCTTGATTCTCATAAGTAGTAGGTTCCGCTTTTAAGTCAGTAGGGGAAGAGTGAGTTTTTGGTTATCGTCTTTCTTTAAGCACTAGCTCAGCCCCGTTATCAGTAGTTCGCTTCCCCATTTCCGGTAAGGGTGTGTGTTGTTATCCCCGGCTTTATTCTCTGGTTCGGTGTGAAAGCCAAGCCTCGGAGTTACTAGGTTAATTCCTGTGCTGGAGCTATAGCCTTATTGTATTGGCGTAAGTTTCAGAATTGTAATGGAGAGTGCCGGTTTGAAGCTAGCAAGTATGGCCGGGACACTTTGTGCTGTTGCTTTCAAAATGAAGTACCTTGCGCCGATGTCTGATTACCCCCGCTATGCATTCACGATGTTGACCGTGCTTTCGTCCTAGGTCGATGCATATGTGCCTACGCCATTTTCTTTGTGTGCTGCGCCAGCCTTTTCTTTTCTTTCGGGTAAGGGATGTAAGAGTGACAGAAGCCATTGGGGGACTTAGGGGTGAACTAAAGAATCGGGTTCAGCAGCTTCAGACTTAATAGCAGGATTGGCGGACTCGATCTCGAGCTACAAAATCGAAGGTGGCAATGTCCGGTTTATAGATTGACTATTACAACAAAGACTATTCCACTAAACTCACATACTAAACTATCACTTGGATTTGACTCTTATACTAACAGAAAAAATAATCCCATACCTTCTTATGTACGAATATGGTACTCCACTAGTTCTTTTGCCGAACTCACTCTACTTGCAGAACCAAACTCCCCACTTTATGATCCTGATCCTGTTGAATGATCTCGTAGACTACAATCGAGCAAGAACATCACTGGATTTCCTTCCCGCTTCCAAGTACTAATATGAAGCTTGCATTTATTATCTTGCATTAGCTATTTGTTGTTCGGGGCTTGTTTTATTTAGTGCAAGAGAAATAGAGGGGGATAAGAGAGAGCTGCAAGTTTAGTTGTTTGCTTCTGTTTTTGTCGTCGCTTACAGCTTACTTTCGCACAACTCATGAACCTATACCTAGCGTATCAAAGCAAGTACGGGATCTTGTTGAGTATGGGCCTGATCCTGTTCTTCAAACAGCCTATACTTAAAAGAAAGCCACCCATAGTTTATTCTGAATCAAATCTAAAGTAAGCAGAAGCTACAGAAGAAGAAAAGTATCTCGGGCGAAAGTAAAGGTGGGTTTCATGGTGTACAGCCCGCGTGCGGAGGTCTTACTTAGAAAAATCAAGGTTGACAGCTTGCTTTACCGATAATGGCGCTTCCGCTTTAGAATAATAATACCTTACGGCTTCACCGAGCTTGTAGGGAGTCGGCCTATGATGATTGTCTCGCTGTAGTTCAAAGTAGTGTAGTTCGGGCAAGACGTTGTGCTAATCGTCAATGAGCTGCTTGAGAACATTCCTAGTGCCCCGCAAGTGCAATTATGCAATTAAATGATGTACGTGTAAAGAGTTTAGAGTTGACAGTGAAGGGTTGGCTGCTTCCTTTACCTTTATGCCCCTTTTCTCGAGTTGAGCACCATATTTAAAGTAGAAATATTGTCCCGCCTCCTTGTCGACGAGATATGATGCTGTGCTATTTTATTGTATCAAGAATAAGCATAAGATACATCCGGAGTAGGTAAAGAAGAAGGAGCTAGATCAGTGCCAAAGTAAGCAACAGAATCAGCAGTGTGAGTCAATGCCTCTTTTCTTTCTTTTGAGGCGTAAGGAAAGGAAAAAGGATCTAAGTTAGTATAAAGGAAGTACCTAGACATTTTCCATAAAGAAAAAACTGTATCCTAGGCAGTGCCGACTTCAATCGGGTCAAGTTAATAAAAGAATAAATAGGGTGGATTGATTGTTGTTGGATCTTAGTCAGCCTATTGTTGTTTGTTGCATCAGGCTTTCATGTACCGACACCTTTACTTGCTTTCTGTAAACTAATATGCCTATGAGCTTGTCTCTCCTTTATCCAAGTATGTCTTTCCTGGCTATTAGCCTCGCTTTCCTACTGTACTGGCAAACTGACACCAATGAGGCTTTCACTTTATATAAGTAACTCAGCTCAAAACATATACTTAAAGTATGAAAAAGGGAATTGAGATGCTACTGATGAGAACGAAACCAGTGCGGCCCTCTGCTCCTAACTATTACTCTTACGATCCTGCTTTTGATCCCCGTATCTAGATTCTAATACAAAGCTTGCTATTTACTTATTTTCGACTGCTTCTTATGTTGTACCTGTACCTGGCAATAATACTTCGCGCTGGACTATCCCCGGAATTCATTGAATCTTTTACTTGCGCATTAGGAGCTGTCCGTTCCAGTGTCCCTCACGGGGTCAGGCCTATGTACCCTACTCGAGACACGAGTTTACAGGAATAGAGTAATAAAACATGGTCAGGTCATCTGGATCGTTTCATCGAGCAACAAATGGGTGGCCTTCTTGCTTGCTTGACCGTAAAAGAGGTAGGAATTGGCTTCACTATCGGATCGGAGTTGCTAGCAGATCGAAGAGGGAAGCGGAAGAAGTGCCGTAACTTAGACAGCAAGCCTTGGAATCAGATCAGTCATTCCAGCAAACAAACTATGGCTTTAAAGCTGGGTCAGGTTGCTTCCTCGACATACATACACATTGTATCAAATCCAATAAATAGCTTGATTGGTCGAATGACCTTAAGGGCATCAATTCACCGCCTTAAGGATTGTAGCTTATACTTTCCTTCCTAAAATCTGCCTCCAGCAACAACATCCGAGGACTTAGTAAAAAAGAAAATAGCTAGTCTGTCTTCCGGCTGTTTAAAAATCCCTGTCTGTCTGTATAGTGGGGTAGGCAAATAAGAATAAGGAGATCAACCTTTCTCTATAGACTCCGAAATAAAGAGTATCGGTGGGCTCAGAAAGAGATGGTCGACAGATCAGCCTCGACAATTAGAAGATTTATCCGGGGTATCGTACCCAGATGAGATTAACCCTTGTCTTCCACTTGATGTGGATTACCGAGAGAAATTGTATTAGTAGAAAAGAATCGGCTATTGAGTAGGCACTCGTAGCAGCAAGATAGGTTGTCTTTGCTCTCTGCCCCTGAGTCATGTCCACAGAGAAGGATATACTGACCTGCGACGCCTTAAATGAACAAAGTAACTCACTTGATACCACTAGTTGACTTTTATTTTGGTAGTGGGAAGTGAGTGGAGTAGCAAAGCGCAGGAAGGGTTTTTTCTAATTGAATACATGGCCGGTGGGATTGGGTTTGGCGTTCTGTGATACTGGCCTTTCTCTTTTTGTTGTCGAGTGCCTACTGTTTGATTTCTTCCACAGGGTAAAGTAAAGCCCTAATCGCTTGCATGCCTTGTGGCAAACTATACGTTCGTCTTCTATACAGAAAAGTGCTTTCGCTTGAAAATAACTTTCAATATCCAGAAAAAAGAGTCATTTTTATAGAACTACAGAGGATATAAAAAGAAAGAGTATTGAGTCAGCCAATGATTAGCGAGCAAGCAAGTTTGCATCTTTCAATCGAAGGATGTAGCCATAAAATGTACAAAAGGTTGTGTATTTCACTTATCTATCGGGACATTCAGCTGGCACTTTACTTATCGTACAGCTTCGAGGACTGCGGGCTCAAGCAACTTTATAAAACGAAGGAAGAGATGTTGCGCACAAACTCTTATGGTCGAAAGTGAAAAACCCTTGACTCATTTTTAGGAAATCGTATGCATGGCTGAACCTAAGAAAATAGCAATGCGTTTTTGTCTTTTCACCAAACCGAAGGTCTTCATTACGTTTGTTATTCTTAGTCTATTAGTATCTTTTTGAAAAAAGAGTCTTCTTTTGTCCTTTGCGCTCGAAGGATTGAATTAATGATTAGTTGCCCTCATTCATATTAGAGCCACCAACTATCTTTTGCTTTACTTTACTGCGCACTGCGAAACTTAAAGAAAAAGCTATTATCCATCTCACGTGAGCTCGGGCTCGGGGCTAATACTCTCCGCTTCCTTCGCTTACCGCTTACTTTTGAACCGCTGCTTCATTCTCATCACCAACAGCCATATATTATTATTGTTGTTGCACAGCATGTTCCCTCGGAGACAAAGGAGAAAACAAAAACTAGGCAAACATAAGGATATTCCAGGACATAAGTTGATAGTTGTTCCCTTGCAGGTAGGTTCTGTTGCGCTTACTTAGTTTACAGACACTGCTTCTGACCTTGGTTGTTGACTTGCGTAGTGACTTCTTCCAGCAATTGAATATCTCTCTGACTTATTACCATATTGTAGCATATCTCTCTGACTTATTACCATATTGTAGCATATCTACATTACTTATTACCATATATATTATAATAGATCTAGATTAACTAGACAAGAACGTTCGCTACGGCAAGTTTGTTTACCCTTTCGACTTTACCCGACAGAGAGCTTCTCTCTACGACAACTAAGGGAAAACCGATCCCCCCGACCCGACCACCCGAAACTCTTAACTTGAATAACGAATGGGGGCATCTGAACGCTAGACTAGAGTACTCTTTTCTTGTCTTTGCTTCTGGGGCAAACGGATACAGAATTCACTTACCCAGCTTAAGATCTTGAACCAACTGATTATTCTTCTATCTCTCATCTACTTTCCTGTCAACGGTACTAAAAACAAACAAATGATTCCAAAACTTTCCAACGATGAATACACTGCGCCAATACCAATCTATCAATCCTATCCTATGTCTGTATAATTATACCCTTTCTATACAAAAACTCCCTTATATTATGATTTTGCTCTTGAAACTAAAAACGATCACTTGATTCTTCTGACTGAAACAAAAGCCAATCACCGATGGATTCAACAAGCTAATATGCAAAAGCGGAATTGGAAGAAAAGAATATTTATGATGAATTTTGGATCTAGCACGTTCCCCCTCTCTATATATATCATTATCATTAGATAAAGAGCACGATTATATATCATTATTTCTTTTATTAGGTAATAAATGTCTTTTATTGGGTAAGAACATTGTATTGCTTTCAAACTAACTCCCCTTTCCTTAAAGAACTCATTTAGTGAGGTACCCTATCTTTTACTTACTTCAAGAGGCTACGAAACAAATACTTTTCTATGAGATACTTTACTGAGAGCTCCGTGGGCCTAACCAAAGACTGTAGCACAAATTTATTGACTCAAGCTTATAGTGTTTGTTCCAAAGCTTACGGGCGAACTTGCTTTGCTTGTTCTTACCTATTGCTTCAAAAACGAATATAATGAATGAGTGGGCCCGAAACAATTATAGTTTGCTTATTATATCTCACTAAAGCACTTGTGAGGTAAACAATGAATTACAGAAATGGGTGCAGTGCACACATGCATATATAATGTAACCAAACAAAACGGAGCATTGTTCACGAATTGAGGCATACTTTTTCCTGTTGAATAGAATATTGGGAGAAGGCACCTTTTCACTAAATCTGTGTTCCGACCCTTCCACTTTCAATCCGTATTCCGCCCCTTCCACTTTCAATCCGTATTCCGCTTGTGACCTTGCTTTTTTAGTGCACACGCATATGAGTAAACAAAAGAAAGAAAGAAAGGATTTAGTGCACCTGCATATCTAATGGAGTAAACAAAAGAAAGGATATAGTGGCGCGTATCTAATGGAGTAATAAAAAGAAAGGATATAGTGGCGCGTATCTAATGGAGTAATAAAATAGATTTGATGCACATGCATATGGAATCAGGTAAAAAAGGAAGATTGCTCTACACTATAAATTACCCCACCGCGCCGCGTAACTCCGTAAGCGCAGATAATCCTTCTCCCTTATAACTGTTTCGAGCCAAGTAAATATCCTGCTCCCGAAAACTGGAATTCATATCTATTCTTCATCCACCATTAGAATGGAAAGTAGCGGAATCACCCATCATGGCTCTTTCTGCTCTTGATTCAGTTTAACTGCCCGGATCTTCTCCACGTAGTCGACCCTTTCCTTCTTCTTGTTTAATCCATCGGAAAGAAAAGAGGGGTTGGTTGGGTATATTTAATTTAGTCGAGCAGCGTATTTTCCGGATTTTCTTTATCTTCTGCTCCTCTGCTCTTGCTATGGCCGGAACTGTGGTTGGGCCATTTTCTTTATTCTTGCTGCTCGTCCCTTTTGCTTGCTTAGTTTAGCTAATCGTGAATCCGCTTGCTTTCTTCCAGTTCATCTTTCGGGTGAAAACTTAGAATATCAAACCTAAACTCCTGCATCTTTAGTTCATATAGTAGAGTAGAGAGGAGCTATAGTTCATATATAGTCACGGCATTTATCCAACCATTATAATATAAGAGGAAGGGGAAAAAGCCTGAGCATAGGGACTGGCTCCTGTATAAGCTCCTACAAGGATTGAGAATAAGCATCAATCTGCGGAGATCAAAGGAAGAATAAAATATCTTTAAGCAAAGGAGGATTCCAATCTATTAACTTAAGCAAAAGAGGAATCAATCATATTTTCTATTTACTTTGTAACAAAGGAAGATTCTATTGCTTTATTTATTTTATTCCCATCTAAAGCTCGGTCATTGGCTGGCTGTCCTCCTTAATCGATTATACTATGGCGAATGTGGTCTTTGGGATAATTTATTGCTTGTGGCTCCCCACTGGTCTTGATCGGTTTGTCGTGTCGGTCCAAGAGATAAGTATGGGTCTTGCGGTCCAAGAGATAAGTAAACCATAGTTGCTTCTCCTGTCCGGTGGGAAACAGGTATTCTCCTTATGGTGCTCGGGTCGGCAGCAAACATAGGAGCGGCGGTCGAAAGCGAGATGGAGTGAAGCACGGTCGGCAACAGCTAATTGGGCTATTCTTTTTTTCGGGCATAGAACCTCTTTCTCTTTTCAGAGGCCTAATATGAAACCCCGGAAAAGCCCCCGGAATCCCTCCTCGATAAAAGAAAGAACAGAAATAAAGCTCTGCTCAAAGCAAACGTAGGCTCGAAAGATGGAGAGAGAAGCCCTTGACTTGATCGATCCTGAAGCTCGTGCGTGAGTAAGGTTTACGGGAAAGGTAATAAAGCTTTTGCCCCCCACCGTAATGTGTGTGTGTATGATATGATACTTCTCTATGTGGTGTGATATGATATTGATCCAGTAGGAGGCGAATAAAAGCAGCAAAGTTGTTGCGCTTGAGTATTGACCAAGGCATGGGATCCTTAAAAGCTCATGAAGACAGACTAGTGAGTGACTTAGCTTTCCCTGCGAATCTTGCTAATCAGTATCCAGACTTACCTAATGTATGTAATTAGTGGAAGAAGGCCCGGTTATGGGAAAGGATCAGAACTAGACACAGCAGTACAAGAGCCCCTAAGGAAGAAGAATTGAGCTCATTGATATAGGCCATGATGGAAAGTCGGAATGAAAACAAACGCCCCGAATGCAAATGGTGTAAATGAGATTGGAACCAATACTGATCATAATCAAACACAGAAGTAAGGTACGTGCCCTACAATACAAGGCGCATAAGATCTATTAAAACAAACTAGTGCAAACCTTTAATCACTACTAGAAAGAATATCACTGGTGCCTATCAGATGGAACCAAGCAACTGGGAATGAGGAAGGGGAAAAGGAGAGTACATGTGTTCGATATGCAAGAAATCAATACAGAACTCAGACTTACTCTACCATATTCCCTGGCTTACTGCGCTTACCTTAAAACCGATACCAACGCTACTCATACTCTTAATTTTGCTGGAGGCGCTTACTTATTCCCTCGGAATGGAGCTACAGGCAACAGGCTTACTCTCCCGGATTCTTATTTGTTTATTAAGAGGTACAACATTGGTATTTGTGCATAAGCCCGACCGACACTCCTTGGGTTTAGCCTCGAACTACTTATTTGCATTCTATAGTTCGGGATTCAGGCCTGCTGTGCCTTCCTTTAAACTAGCACTCCAGGTCCGGCAGGCTTACTATCCTTAGTTATCTATCAAACTCAAACGACTCTTCGTTCTTTTTTCGTTCTCTCTACTATTAATTACTCTTATTCTTATTCCTGAGCTGAGAGACTTTACGCTAAGATCGTAGTACCCTACCTATATTTCTACTAATAACATATTCCTACTACTGAGTGAGTTGCACTATCCCTCTACAGGCAAAGACAGGCTACCTGCCTCACCCATTCTGACTGCGAAGTCAAAGTATTCCACCAACGATTTCCACCCTGTCTGCCCTTTCCAAGCTACTATGTTGCGTCATTCTTGTTAGCACTACAGATTCTGAGTTTCGAGCTTTTCTCTTGGGCTACTAAGGACAATTGAATTCTTTGCTTCGACTTTGATACCTGGCTGGGTCGTACCCATATTCGACTACTATCTCTTTTGCACTAGATAGTACCTACTCTTTTGTACTACATCATACCTATGGTTCCATAACTGACTCTTTTGTACTACATCATACCTATGGTTCCATAACTGACTCTTTTGCACTAGATCGTACCTCTAGTTCCATACTATTTATTCTCTGATTATTCCATACTATTTATTCTCTGATTATTAGTATAATAGCGTATTCTTCTTCTTATTAGTCTACTCCCACTTATATAGATTCTGGCTCTTAATGTAATGGTGCCCCTATTATATATATGATGCTTACTTAAGAGTTGGATTCCTCTACTGCTTGGTCAAATTCTGTATTTACTAATTTGATGCATTAGAACTATGTCAGGTACCCTTACTTCTATACTTAATGCGAAACATCATACCTTATTATGATTATTATTGTGTCAATGGCAGTCTATTGATTGATGAGACATAGTGTATGTAGCAATGGAATCCGAACTACAATATAATGTTACGCGGTAGGTTGTTGCCACCTTGTTAGCCCTAGGATTGTTGCTAGTTTTCAGCGAGGTCAGTCTTATCGGGTACAGTTCCATTCTTTAAATAGATGGTGAAAGCCCTGTTCTTTTATTTACCGCTATACATTGATAAACCTTTACCCCTTAGCGCGAGTGTTTTGATTATTTCTTTCAAGCCCTAATATATGAGTTAGTAAGCTTACCGACAATCTATACTCCCTCTACACCCTTTATATCTTCCTTATCTTGTTCTCTTGCACTACTTGCTCCTGTCTCCCCTTTCTTCACCGCTTGCAACTGACCTCAGACTACCGGGCTTTAAGATTCGATTGCAGGAATACAGGCATGAGGAAGGCAATTATCTAAGTCAGACAATCAGTCAATTATCGTCGCCGGGGTAAACTCATCGTGGAGTCACCGCACAAGTACTTCTGGAACTCGTATTCAATCTGTATCCAGTATGGAATAAAAGCTTTGTGACTCCATCCAGTAACTCGTATTTAATTAAGTTCGAACTGATCCTGATTGATACAGATCTCGTCGCCTTAACTAACTGGAACAGCTGATTCTTTAGTCTACTTAACTCACACTGCTTCATCTGATCCTGAGTAACAAACTCATCTTTCAACTGATCTATAGGAATAGGAATCCGCCTCTACTGCTTCATCTCGAACTGCATCTGATCTGGTCGACTTGACTTCTTTTTCATCTGATCCTGTATTTGATTCTACTGAAGATCACGATCTTGACTCTTGAAACTCGAACTGCTCCCCAGACTCCCTAACTTCACTTAGAATACTTATTATAGAATAACGACAAAACCCTTAGAATTCATTAAATATTTATTGTGCAGCTCTCTATAAGATAGGAGATAGGAATGATTGTGCAGCTCTCTATAAGATAGTAGATAGGAATTCTTGTGCAGCTCTATAAGATAGATAGGAATGATTGTGCAGCTCTATAAGATAGATAGGAATGTCATTGAGCAGAAACTACTGACGCGAGTGACACCTCAGATTCTATCGTTGACTTAACAAGCGCAACAACTTCACTTTCGGAAACGCCAACACTGTAAACTCTCTTTCCGTTAGGGCAATCAGAATTCAATATATCTATTCTATCTCTTGCGCCGACCCACTTCAAGTATTCCAAAGTTCAGAATGCAATTGATGAGCTCGAGCACCAGGACGACTTCTGCACTGCACCAATAATAGACGACTGACTTCTGTAATAACACAGCTTCTGATCTCGCCTCTTGCTCTTATTGATTACTTTGTTCTTTAATGCTTACAAATGTTGCGCGTTAGGACCTGCGGACACTTTACTTCCAAAGCTAACAGACGCCCTTGCGCCTATACATACATCATTTATTCAGATTATGATGCCCTAAAACACCAATGAATTTGATGCATAACGGAACAAGCTTAGTCACGAGTAAAAGAGCTCACTAACGCCCTCACTTAATGGAATTTCATCTAGCTACACACATCCATTTGAACGTAAACTCACTTCGGAACTCACTAACGCACTTAACTGAAGAATATCATCTATTGAGGCACCCATCCCTAAGCTATATAATTGGCTAACGCTATAGGGCTTGTTGAATTTAGTGCAAGAGAATGTAGGCACAGTTACAAAAGGGCGGATATGGGTACTTCGCCCTTGCTTCTGCTTCTGCTTGTTGAAAAGAATATTTATTGGAAGACAAACCCTATAACCGCACAAAACTCTATACACTATAATTACACTATAATGAAATGGCACCATAATTAAGGGCTCCGGTCCAATATGAGACTTGGCAAACTCACTAACAAATGAAAAATTATAGAATTAAGTAGTAACAACAAACTTTCTCTTTCCAACCTCACTGCCTATTACTTGGTTGAACTCACTAACTGTAAGCCTTCGCTTGTTTACTTGTTTGTTGAATTTCACTTATATATATGATGGTCTAAGTATAGTAGTAGCAGCACTCCTTTTTATAAGTGATAAACTCCTTCTTCCCTTGCTTGCGCTTACACTTATTGTTGTTGGGGTTATTCTAGTTCTGTTGCACGTTAGCGAATTCTACTTGTTTGTTCCATTGTTTGTAAGAATCTCATATTTATTGGCAGGCTTAGCCCTGTACTGCATAGTACCCTCTTTATTGGCAGCTTAGCCCTATGCTGCATAGGACACACCATTTGCACTTATTCTACTTACTGCGTAGGACAGAGACACTACTCTCCCTAACTTTACTAACTAACTAACGCCCTTGCTTGTTTTAGTTGAGCACCCCTATAAAGACTCTATACTGCTTGTTCGTTCCCTTGCTTGAATTGTTTTCTTAGTGTTACCCATTATGTAATTAAGGTTTAACCTCAATGTTATCAAACAGAATTTCATATGTGTGCAGGAATATGTGTGCGCAATACAATATAATGGAATAATCCTACCTTACCAACTCATATATAGAAAATATCATAGAATATCCCACATGAGAATATAATCATCTTTCTTTTTTTTACCTTACAAACTCATATATGGAAACTCTATTCATTTCTCTTATTGCTTGCTTGCTTGTCTGCTCTGCTTGTTCACTGCTTACATTCACTTATTTCCTTTCCTGACAAAGGCTGGGGGAAAGAAAAGCGAATGCTAAATAATTAGGCTGAAGAAAGAGAGAACACCGGCTTAAGAAGGAGAGAACACCTGCTCGACTCGAATGCTAAATCCAATTATGGGCAACAAGGAAAGGGGTAACATCTGTATAAGGCAGACGAACCCATACACATCTTACATGCAGTCCGGAGGCATAGTTTAGAGAATAGAGATGTAGTGGGATAGCTATTTACGGGTAGTACCCATTTTTCTTAGAAGAGGGTATAGCGAGATAGTATAGCGAAAGCGTAGGGCGAACTCACTAACCTCTAGTCCATAGAACTCCACAAACTCACTGTATTACTTCCAACACAAGTTATAGAACCCTACAAACTCATTGCATGACTTTCATTAGAATAGAGGCACTCCGAGTTGCTTCTTTCGAATCATTTCACTGACACATGACATAAGCATAGTAACTACACGCTTAAGTAGCATCATAGTCTCCACTGGCGTCATTGCTTTCCCGTACTTTATGAGTAACCTGACACGAGCTTACGTTGCTTGTTCCCTTGCTTTCTCCCACAGATTGAATCTATCGCCATTATTGATTTAAACAACATGGCTATCCACCCGCTTTAAGAAAAGAATCCCTTATTGTCAGCCGAATCCTATTCAAATGACTAAAGTAAAGGGCCAACTGAATAATGCTAGCTAAGTATTCTTATTAGCCTTGCCTTATTCAGCGCGTTGTACTTCAGTGTTGTATATGCGGGGCAAAGTATACAAGTGTAGTTATTGGCTTTCCCTTAGTGGTCCTTGGCTTTAGCGAAGAGTAGAGTTCCGGCCGCTTTACGCAAGTAAGTTAGGGGCCGCTGTAGCTCGCCTCGCAGGTTGGTTGGAGTGCTCCGGCAAACAAACGGATGTCCTTTCAAACCAAAGGAAGGTGCTTCCAAGCAGGGGTTCTCGGGTCTGGCAAACAAACTTATTGAATATTTCCTTTCCCTGGCAAACTCACTTAACTGAGGAAGAATCTAATTTAGTGATACAATAAGTATAGAAAAAAGTAAGATAACTCACTACTCGAACGAAAGCGTCAATCCAAAGAACGGTGTGAAAGTCGGCATACTCACTTAACTGAACGGAATAGAAGAAAGCTATCTATATATATCCATTATAAACAAAACTGTCTTGCTTGGCTTTCGTATCGGGATTCTTTTAGTACATCTTTTCTACATGGCTTAAGAACCTTACTACTTGTTTTGGTTTCCCTTTCAGAATTTGACACTAGGAGTAGGGATTAGCATAAGAAAGCTAGTAAGCGTCCGGTGTATAACTCGTGTAGTACTTTCTTTAGCAAGCACTATTCCTTTCTATTGGCCCGGTTCTCTTGCCTTTGTCGTGAACTAATAAATAAACACCTCTGCTCGCTCTGGAACTTATTAATACACTAAACAACTTCTTGCCTTAACCGAGATTATGGTCCAACTCAATAAGCTAAGTAAAGAATAAGAGCTCCAGAGGAGAAGCCCAGCCAGCCCTTGTTGAAGAGAGCTTACACACATATAGAATTGGAGGGAATTATTCCACTGATTGTCCTATCTTATGAGGCGCGTTGTAGTGGTCCAAGCATGAAAATAAAGAAGAAAGACCTCAGTGGAGTTTTGTATGGATTTATTAGGTTAGGTAACATTCTTTTGTTCTATATGATTTCGGTTAAGCTATGCTCCAAGCTCGGAATACTCCATTTATTCTTTTACTTGACTCGACGCAACAAGTCCTTTTTCGGAAGTTAACCTGGTTGCGCTAACAAAGTAGAGATCTAATTACTATTAAAATTCATAGATTCCTCATGCTCTTATTAACTTACTTATAGAGATAACAAGCAAAGCAATAACCTCTCGAGTCTACAACACCACCTAGGGCATTATCCTCGGCAACAGCCATCTACTTCTCTTATTCTTGAGCCTATGGAAGATCCTGCCCCTTGCTGCTTGAATAGAGGTACCCGTTCCGTTGCTTTCAATTCCAAAAGCAAAGAATATTTATTTTACCGGCTGGTGAAGAACTAACTAATTACTATACGAAAACTAGGCTGGATACTTCTTTAGTAGGATTCATTCATAGGATCTGTAGAAGCTCTTTAGTTTGAAGCGGATCAGGTCAACCAGGCATTTCAACAACTCCTGTTAACGCAACAAAAAAGCTTATACTTATGCTTCAGATTACCCGCTTTGCAGTTGACGACTTAACCGCTGACTTTTGAACCGATGCTGCAATGACTACCAATGACTACTTTAACTTCGAGATAGAGATGGAACAGGATCATAAAGACTAGCTTAGGAGCAGAAGCACGGGAAGCTAACTTTCATTACTATTAATCTACTGCTGTATATGTTTATACTGATTGATATGGATCCGCCCCCACTACTTACTTGCTCTCTTGCCTATGAGTTAGAGCCCACCGCTACTGACACCTAAGATGTCCTATCCTTACTTGCTTCTATCTTTGCTACCATGCCTATGCGCCTGTCACTGCCTTAACCCAATTCGAAGCTACTGTCCACTGAACCTGAGCTATTCTTCTCGCATTCTGACTATCCTTGCTTAGAGCCTTGCAACAAACATGATCCTTTCGCTCTGTATGATAGATGATCGATCCATTGGTAACCGCATTGCTTTTAGAACGAATATCGGCACCCTTGTCTGTTGAATAGAATTAATAGGAGAAAACACACCTCTATGGTCTGGCTTTTTCACTAAATCCTTATTCTTTAACAACTGCATCCAGATCTTTACTTGTTTGTTTAAAGAAGTGAACCATTACTATCATAATTGAACTATTGCTTCTCCAGACTGGAAACTCGCCATAAAGAGTATAAGTGGTAAGCGTCGTAATGACATTATGGGGCTACAATCAGAATAGAACTGCCGAAAAGAGGCCAGGCCAAGTAACTCGAGCTTAACTGTAAGAATAAAAGCAACCGTTTGTGTATAGTTAGACTCTCTCTGTTGTCTTCGGTGGTAGGGAATAGGCTGGCTTATTAGATGGAGTCTGGCATTACTCGATCTTTTCTTGTATTGAGAGTTTGTGTGCCCCTACCAAAGGAAAGTATACCCGCTCCCCCCCGGTTCAGTAGAACTTTCCTGGCTATTAGGCTTTATCTTGCTTTTAGAAACCTTGGGCCTAGGCTCCCTGCTTAAGGAGTCCAATTCACAGGTCCACTACATTACAAGACCCAGAAGACCAAGACAGGACTTTGACCACTACTAATAAGGCGGAAACACTACCTTATTAAGTAAGAATTGAACTACTGCTCCTAGGGCTTTAACACTATACCCTGATTGACAACACAACCACTACGGGAATTCGACTACTATACCCATTTCTTAGTAATAGGCCTACCTAAACCATACTCCTTCCATTGTTCCTGTAGTCTTAGCCCACCTTTCCTGCCCTTGATTCTGGAATTACCCAGGAGTCCAACTCATTAGGGAGATTATGGGAACCGGCCCTCATACTAGGGATTAAACTAAAAAATACGGAATAGCGCTAGTGGAAAAATGACTTGAAAGACCACTTAGAGAGGAGTCCAACGAATAGCTAGGAATTCCCTACATTATAAGAGAATAGAGCTAAAGGCAAACAGTACTAACAAACAGACTAGAGCTACTACTTACTAGAGCGGAACGGAACTGGAAACTAAGAAGCGGGCTACTGCCTAACAGCCTTACTCCTTCTTAAAACACATATTTACTACCGCGTAACAAGTTACTTGCTGGGATCCCTACTTTTTGGTTTCAAACTACCTCTCTTTCCTATCGTACTACTTACATTATAGTAATTGTTCCTTCTATTCAAAATCCTATTCTATTTGCTTTTTTGCTTTAACTGCGGATCTAACATCTTGCCCGGGAGTAGAGTCTCCCCTTCCTGTCTTTGGGGCTTTGACTTACTTTACTTAGTTTATTTACTTAAGAATAAGATCTAGCGCATACAGGCAATAGGATAAACCCAATACGGACAAAGGAAACTTGCACTGGGAACTAGGAAGCAAAGGACTAAGTAGCCGAACGAACCCTAGCAGTAAGAAATAATGGGCATATGCCTCAAGCGATTAGAATTGAGATTCAGAAAAGTATGGATGGGAATGCGCCTGGGGTAGGCTTCAACACACATAAGTGAGTCTGCCTTTCCTGTATCTAGGACTTACTACCTTACCCGAGAAGACTGGAATCGCCGATAACAAGGCGGAAGCTAAAAACCATTAATGAAACTATTAACTAAAGAATTGAACCAGCGCTATTAGAATCAGCTACGGCCTAGTGGAATGGGGCTGGGAATAAAGGGTACGGGCGGTAGGACACAGAACCCCAGCGGAGCAGGAGAAGAATCATAAGTCAAATGCACAACATCAGTAAGGGCATCCACAGACAAAAAAAGAGCTACGCGGCAAAAGAGTGTAGCTAAAAAGAATACGTGTAGCTAGAAGAGTGGAGCGGAAGAGTAAAACAAAACAATTCCCTGAGTTAATTAATGAAACAATCAATGGTTATTCTATTATTTTATGAAACAATCTCTTCACTGAGTTAATTAATGAAACAATGAAAACAATTATCTTATGAAACAATTCATGAAATTCTATTAGATTATCTTATGTAATCCATGGTTATTTTATGTATGGAAATTCTCTTGTGTAATCAATGGTTATGGCATGTGTTACGCATCGGTGTATTGAGACCTTTCTCATGTAATTTCCCCTAATAGAATAGAAGGAATCATACTATACAATAACATAATCAAATATCATAAATCATAAAAGCATTCGAATGTAGGTTTGTATAAGTTAATAGAATGTAGGTACGGTTTGTTGGAAATAATCATATATAGAATTCCGGTTTGTAAGGACTTGGCTATTAAAAATCCCGGGAAAACATAACTTTTATGTGTTTTTCGGGTTCGCTATGAAGGAAACCAGAGGTGCTATGAAAAATACCGGGGCCAAATAACTACTAATGTTATGCGGCAGGAGTTTTCAAAAGTCAGTCCGTTTCGGCCTCGCTATCAAGGGAAATTACGAAGCAGCCTTTTTTCCCGGGTTTCCATAACTTTTCAGTCTGCTTCGGGTGGTCTATGAAGGAAAACAGAGTCGCTACCTTTTTTGCCGGGTTTCCATAACAGAACTTTTCTTTGACTCTTCCTAGTAACTCAACTCTTTTCTTTCTTTTCCTGCATTCGGGCAATCGGTAGGCTTACTCTCTTTTCGGGCAATCGGTAGGCTTACTACCCTGACTGCGGGAAATCGGTAGGCTTACTCTCTTACAATTAACCCCTTTTACCTAAAATGAAAAGAAGTAACAATTTCCTTATGCAGCTACAGTTCAGGGTTCGGATGCTTATACGAGTGATTAAAGGAAAGAAAAGAATCATAAGCACAAAAAGCATTTTGTTCAAAGAAAGGAGCCGCTATCCGCCTAAATTCTTAAAGCAACTCGGGCAATGGCAACAATGAATTTCAAGCATGGGCAATTCAAAAGTACGTCAGATATGGAGTTCAATGTGTCGATATTTGTTCTTCAAGTAGTGAAAAAGCAGTCATAATAGGTCAGATTGAAACAAGCAAAGCAGTTTTGTTACTGGATTTTAGGTTTCAGTGCTGTTTACTAATTTCCATATGATGCGTTGCGTGTACTAATAAGATTCTTCCCTACTTCGGTGGAGCAGGATTAAGATCGGGTAAGCAGTTAGAGAATAGAGTTTCGCAGTGGTGTGTACTTTATTAAATTCTTGAGACTAAAGCCAAGGATAGGTGTACTGGCGTGGCGCCCTAAGAAACCAATGCTTGTAAGCAAGGATTTCCGCCATTAGTCCTATAATTCGCCCATTGAGCCTATGGATGAAATGCTTAAGTACAAACAAGAGTTCAAGAAGGGATAGTCTTAGTTGAGTTCGAACCCTGTTTTGAGCCAGCTTAGTTCTTCTCGACAGTAAGCAACAGTTTTGTCAGCGAAAGAGTGTAGCAGCAGTGTGTTCGGATACGGTCCAGCGCATCTACTAATAAGATCTGAATCTCAATTGGGATATGATGTAGTGCCTAAGAGGATTAGTATAGCGGAACCGATGTATGATATGAGGCAGCGCCCAGAGCATTCTATCTGTGCTTTTTCCCGAACAAGCAACGAATAAACAAGTCACTGCTACAAAAGCTGTGCTAAATGAAAGTGTAGTTGAAATTGAAAGATCAGGATCAGACGAAGTATCCGCATTAGGAGTAGGATTAGCATCTTAGGAGGGACCTGGAGAAGCAAAATCTCAAAGGAGTTTAATATAGATACAGGTAAGATTGCCAGATTACTTTACTTATATACTTCAGCAATAAAGATTTGAATTCATTCTTAACTTCAAGGAGAGGTTGGCAAAAGATATCATAAAAAAAGAGA
The DNA here is from genome assembly GCA_021527575.1 of Ensete glaucum. Taxonomy (NCBI): domain Eukaryota; kingdom Viridiplantae; phylum Streptophyta; class Magnoliopsida; order Zingiberales; family Musaceae; genus Ensete; species Ensete glaucum. The sequence goes on along the minus strand of JAHSUZ010000016.1, from coordinate 266,528 downwards.
AGAAGCTATATCATAAGTTAAGTATCGATAAGAAGCTATATCAATAGAATCAATGGGAGAGGTAACAAAGCAGTTTTTCAAGCAAGATCTGATGCTAGTATAAATGGCAGATCACAATAAAATGATAAGGGAGCAGGAAAAGAAAGAAAGTATGGGTTCCGGGGCAGCCCCTGAAAGTTTCATTTGAGTGCGAAAGTAAGAGTCTCCTTTATTGTAGGCGCCCATAGAAGAATCAACTGTATAAACTGAATCAGCAGCTTCAAAGCGGGGGTACAGGTCTTAGAGTTAAGGTACGACGTTTTTCTCTTTATCATAAGCAGAAAGAAGTAGAAAAGCTGGTCGAGGAGAGTATCCCAGAGAATAATCATAAGAAACCCCAACCAAATAAGAGGTGCGGGGGAATAAGTCTTTTGGAACGCAACGCAACAAGCAAGTACTGTTTCATGAAATAAGTATATTGTGTCGCGATAGGTATGATAGAAGGAAGAGGGTAACTAACCAACCCATGTGCTAGTAAACCAATCTATGTGCTAGTAAACCAATCTATGTGCTAGTAAACCAATCCATGTGCAAGTACTCTAAAGTAGGAAACACAAAAAGGAAAAGAGGGGGAAAACCTCCTAGTGATTGCTGACTCAACAAAGTATTAATTTATTATTGATGAGCGCACATGGGAAGACTGCCCGAAGAAGTAAGCTTATGCTACAAGGCTTACGGAACTCTCTTACGCCGCTGAGTCTTGCCCGAACTGAACTCTACTTAAAGACTAACACTGGGAATTCGATTTCTGAAGATTCGGTAATTCTCTTTCTTATGCTTCAGATCTTTAAACTAATACAAGATGTCGCCTTTAATGCAAATAGTATTAGGTAAGTACCCTTATACTTCTACCGATCTAGTTGAGTGGAGCCTATGATTCCTTTGATACAAGGAGAGAGAGCACTGTCAAAGAAGCGGAATCAATCTAAGGAGTTGGGAGCTGTATTTAGCTAGCGGAACTACATTCTTTTCTGTGGACCACACTGCCTTGGTTCAATTATAACTTTCCTACTAACGAGTTTTCTTCTTATGTTCCGGTTTATAAGATACCACTGAGTGAACTTCCTTAATTCCTAGTTGCGAGTCGGGTTCTTCTACTTATGAGTTATCTTCTTTATTTCTAGGGGAAGCGTATAGGGAAAATTCGTAGTTGCAACCTTGGAGCCTAGTACTAAATTCTTTCCCGCCGGGCAGTTGAGTTATGACGAATCCACCCTACCCTCTTCTACTACTTATTAGTTATGGGCCTTATCCTCTTTATTTAGAGTTGAGAGCACCTGACCTGGTCCTGGTATAGATTTTATCAAATACACAGCTTACCTTTCGCCAACTCCGGATTCGTATTAAGATCCTACACTTAACTTTCCAGTGTTCTCAAGCTATAACTAGTTGTCAAGAGAGAGGGTGGGACGAAGTCAAGTTTAGGTAAAGGCGTTCAAGCCCTATTTCTGGTCATTTAACCCATTTATTCGTTGCTAATGGGGTCCCCGAAAACAGTCATTTACACAACTCCTAAAGCGAGATCACCTTTTGATCACCCTATCCTGAATTTGCAGCTTCAAATCCAATCTGTATTTTGCCTTACCCGATCGCGCTCTGAACCATGGAGCCAGTAAGGACTCGCGTCAGCCATGAAAAAGGACTTGTGCCTCCTTACGCATGATCTTGAAGTAGAGTTTCATTCTTTGTTGTGCATCAAGGAGTTCGCCCGGTTAGTTCGCCGGAACAAGCCCTTGGTGCCTTAGCTTACTTTTGAAGGAGTATAGATGATAAACAGGATCTGATGAGGCTGGTAAGGAAGCACTAAGCGGTCCAACCCCAAGTAGTGTTCCAAAGAGTGGAATTCATGTTTGATCTGCAAACACATCACGTCAAATACATAACTCATAATCGCTTTTTTAAACTATATTATAGGCAATAGCGTAATGACACCGATCCCTGCTTGGCTTGCTCTTGAAACTTTCACTCCACTTTCGGATTCTTCCTTAAACACAAGCAATACAGTCAACTCTCTTTCCTGTTAGCGCAGAGGAAAACAAAGAAAAACAAAAGAATGGAATTGAACCAAGACGAACTTTAGGTAAAAAGAAGGAGTTGAATCTACTCGTATTCAGGTTAAGGTAAGGCACACGTGTACTTAGTTGATTGTTCGTCTGTTTGTTAGAGCATAGGATAGGTAGTAGGTTGTTTCTACTCGTATTCAGTACTTATGGGGCCCCTCTTTCTGTGTGAACTAATTAATACAATACAGACTTCTGGAACAATACACGCAACTGAGATAGCACTCAACTTATTTTCTTGTCTAAGCCAACTACTTATTCAGTGCCAGCGCAACGTTAGCTGAATCTCTTTCGTGGTAAACTCGCATTGCAACAATTGATTGAACAGACACAGAACCGCCTTGTATCATTTCCATTTGATATTGAGCACATGGTTGTGTTAGAATAAAGTAAAGTGTCCAACAGTCCATTCGAATGAGAGTTTGGCACCCACTTATAGTTGTTAATGCTAATTTGATTTGCTGTAAGCCTCTGTTTCATCCAAATAGGGCTGGGCGATGAAGAAGTCAGGGTCGCACGCAGAATATAGAGGTGGATTTCAAAGTCAAGCTGAAGAAGGCAGATTTCCAAGTCAAACTGAAGAAGCACATAATTAAGGTGTTGATATTGGGCAAGAAGCTCCGTAAGCGAGATCACCTTTTTCATGGAAATTGGACTCTTGAGCAGGACATATAAGGTAGGAGAAGCATCTTTCGAGCACCTAACCTTGTCAACAATCTATCGATCGAGCCCTTGTATGGAAAGAGATGTAACAGTACATTCCAAAGCCCCTAACAATCACCTAAGATTATTCCCTGCCCTGATGCCTTGTCAACAACTCCCGTCCCTGCAGCTTAAGACTTCACCGGCCAAGCGCCAACTTGATTGATTGTTTGATTACATATTAGTATATGGGAACGTAGTACGGTATTCTTATATAGGAACTTAGTACGACGGTATCTTTACTTGCCAAGTAACTACTCGGAACATATAGTATGCGACAAAACACGTGCAAAACAAATTGCTGCAATATGGTAATTAATGTAAACAATAAGAATAAGATCAAGGAGCGGAAGAGGTAAATACAACCCTGGGAAGCGACACAGACTACTAGGCCGGAGTGGAAGGATGCATGGACAGGGCAGAGTAGTAAGGGTGTGAAAGGCAAAAGATAGAGTGAAAGAAGCAAGTAGGGATCCAGACCGTTAGTCATAGGATTTAAGTATGAAAACAATAGCATAGGGATTTCGAGGAGGCAGTGTCAGAGCCAAAGGTGCAATAGGGAATCCCAGGTGACATACTTACTTTAGGTCAAGAGAGGGACAGGCTAACAGTAAGGCCGATTCGAATCAAGGCAAATAGGCATTAGCATCAGTTTGGAACCAAGTAATGCAAAGTAAGCCCAGGGGCCGGTAAATACTTTAAGTAAGGATCGCTAAGCAAAGTGAGCTAAAGACTTGAGTGCAGTAGTAACAAAGTTAGAGAGGGGTGAACTAGAGACTTAAGGCAAAGAGGGCAGGCCGATAGAAGATATAGTAAGACCGATCGACAGGCAATTTCGACTAAAAGCATGGGGACATAGGCTTAGGCTCCTGGAAGGGGAAAGCGAGGCGGCCAGGTTTCTGGTCTGTAGTTGAAGAGTCGTTAGGCGTCGGGAATGCAAATAAGAGTTGTTGTCCAAATGACTTTCGCACCCTCCTACTAAAACTAAACATAAAGGTTGCCTTTCACTCCTGGGCATAAAAGAATAGATAGGGTTATTCTTTTCATCAGTAGGTTTGGTTTCTAGTTTATAATTCCAGTATTGCTAGTAGAAGTCCAATTCTGTATTAACAAGTAAAGTATTGAAGTAAGTTAAATCACTACTGGAAAGAATTTAGCCAGTGGTTCTATTCCTTTTGTCCTGTAATTGGTACACCGATAGAGAGAATTCAATGTTTCTAAGGCTTTCGCTAGTTAGTTACTCCTAATCAACTAGGAACAGAATGGGTACGATCTATATGCACATCTACTATACTAATAGGAAAAGAGTAAACCAAGTCACCAAACAGACAAGTAACTACTACAGGCAACCAACCACTAATATCATTTCACTAAGTAGTATAGTAGAGGACTTAGACTAAGAAGTAAGGATACTATAGGTTAGAGGCTAGGGTAAGGAAAGCTACTATGAAAATAATAATCAATAATTAACAAGTCGTACGGGGCCACAAATGATAACAAGGGTACCTATCAGGCTAAGGGGCAGGATACGAGCTATCAGACTAATAGTGGTAGCGGTATGATCTAGTAGTTAGTGATATGATCTCTAGCAGTAGACCAATAGTAGTAAGCACCATCATGGAATTCAGGAGGAAAGGCCGCATAACGTCTATAGTTTTGGTTCGATCCACAATAAATAGATTGGTGTGTAAATGCAACTAAAGCATAACGTTCCTAGGTTTATGGGAAATAGAGAATTTAGTGCTCCAACAAGACACGGCACGGTGTGATGAGTACAAAAGCAGGTTTTCATTCTGATTCAAGGAGCTGCTGTCTAGTTGGTTAGTCTTTGCTTCTCACTAGCCTCTGGGCAGTAGCCGCTTCTTACGCGGGCCTTGGTCCTATCCCATATCAGTCCAGTCTCGTTCCAGCTTCACATCGGTGTAAAGTATCATATGTATAGTGGGGTTAATCTGCTAGCTGGTATTGTGGTCAACCAGGGGATCGAACTAAGCGGTAAGAGAATGCATATATTACTAATAAGTATTAATACGGGAGCTCAGGCTTACTAACCTGGCAAAAGGGTAACATGCTTTACTTTAACTAATCCTGGCAAAAGGGTAACATGCTTTACTTTAACTAATGCCTATGAACCTGTCCCTTCTTGATACTGGACTACCCGGGCTTACTTTCATCATTCTTCTTTTTGCTACTGGAATTCTTACCCCGCTTTCACTTCATCATGTATTGATGATTGTTTCACTCATGGGTATGGTCCTCGCGCATCTAGGCAGTCCATAGGTATAGTCTCAGAGCGCCGACAGCAAGAACAACCACTAAAACACAGAATTGAGTTCCGGCCAAATGCACAGAGGATCCAATTGTAGTCAAAGAATTTGTATAGATCTCAGCCAGCTAATGCTGACCTTTATTCTTATGCTCCTCTTCTACTCTTACTATCCCGCCTATCAGCCTATCAGTCTCAATACTTAGAGAACCCACCTATAACTACATTTTCTAATAAGAGAACTCATCACTGGGAATTGAGCTACTGCTAACAAGACAACAACTAACTTAGTATGGCTTTACTGCTTTTCAAGGCTGCGTGACCAACTTCTCTAACTGCTGATCTGGATCTCCACTGCTCTATACGAGGTATGAGCCTACCTTGTCTGACTTGGTTCTGACTGTCCGGAGTCCAAGCCTTAATCGCTGGGTCTTCAATCTGACTATCTTGCCTCTCATTCCATCTTTTCTGTATATCTTCTTATTTCTATTCTTTTCTTTGTTTGGAACTCCACTTTATGAACCGAGACGTGAGTCTTCTCGAGCACCCTTTAAAAACCAACAACAAATACAGATGAAACGAGGGATTCAATCCGGGGTTCTTATCTTAAGTAAATCCACCCGAGCTAACTCCACTTGCAGAACCGATCGTAAACCTTCCTGCTTCAGTTTCGGATTTGATGATCTAGCGTCTGTCTGATCCTGTTTAGACAGCTTACTTTCGAACTGCTGATTCAGAACGATAACTACTTGTTTGTTGGGACTGTGGAGTCTAAAGTAAAACATTCATATTAAACGACTTTCCCGGACGCACGAATCTTGTTTATCTAACTTCACAAACACACAACTCATTCATTGAAATTGTCCAACTCCTAAGGCAAATCACACCTATTCCTCCCCTGTTACTTTTTCTATACAATGCAATGCCAGGGACTAGCGCGAAAATGGATGATTCTCGAACAATACTCATCTTAGAGCTTGCAGTTTGACTTTCAACTTCTCTTGCAAACAACAGTTAGACCAGTAGCAGCGGGGGTAGGGCCGGGAATGGAATCTAGCGCAGTTATTGAAGAATTGACGAAAAGAAGAAGCATCTCTCTCATAGGCAAACACTCGAACCGCATTAGCTGAAGCAGTTGATCTTAAGTCAACATCATTCCTGAGCCTTGTCAACAAAGAATTAATTTACTGTTTCCAGGAGCTCAATTCTATAATATTTGTTACAAGGAAATTACTAGCTTAGCTTTAAATCAAAGAATCTGTATTGTCAGCCGAAGAACTACCTAACGACAAAAAGTAAGGAAATATTAGAGCGGAGGTCAGCTACAATCGGTTTTGAATGAGTTGAATACATATGGGCAACAATCGGTTATGAAATGGGAGTTCGTGGTTTTCCAGCTTTACTCGGCGCAAGTCAAGAAAAAAGTTTAGTTTGTGGCAATAAGATATTCTAGACTCAAATCTTAACGGGCGCTAAGCAGCAAGTAGAGTTTCGTCCGCAATATAGTATTCTTAGTATCATTCCGTATATCGAGCCGTATATCGAGTTTTCTTCTTTCTTACTTAAGAGCAGAGCCAGTGAAATAGAATATTTTAGTTTTGAAGTCAAAGAGGAGTAAGCTTTATCTGAAGCTGGATAAGGTAAGGAAGTGGAAATAAGATCTTTATAAGGAACTCGCTAACTAAGCTTATTATGTTTGTTCAGTGATAGTGTAATCATGCGGTTCAGAAAAGATGGTTTGTTTGAGCATTGGCAACGAGTAGCAACACCATTCTAATATAAGAGGATCAAACTCAAATAAAGATCATCTCAGCATCAGCAATTTAAAGATAAAAATGAGTTGAAAAGATTTGAAGCAGAATCATAACCTGTGCTGTGATAGTTGACCACTAAAACCAATGCAATGCTCGCTCGGCGCTTTATAGATAAGATAAAGTATGTATTATAATAAGAGAAAGCATTTGTTGTTTCTTAGAAGACAGGCTAGTTCCAACAATCACAAGTGCTAAGGCAAGCTCTCACCGTTCAATTGATCCGCGCTAACGGGAGCAAGAGAAAAGAAAAGGAGAAAACTGCGCCTTCCAGCCTTTTAATCTTAACCCCGGAGTAGAAAGAAAAGAAATTAAAGCCGCCTTTTATAAGCTCGAAAGATGGATTTCCAGACCCAACTGATGATTATTTAGGCCTATGGTTGGTAAAGTCACTAAACTGATTGATTGTCCTATCTTCTTGAGCGCTAAGTACTCTGATGGCCTTCTTCAGTGCATCTGTCCTTCAGTAGAGTTCCATTCCAGTTAAGTGTTCGCACAGTCAATATTATAGATTGGTCAGCTTAACACTTCAAGGATAATTTGGGTAAGGGGAATAATGTAGCAGCACTGGCTTTGATTTGATGCCATAAGTACTGAGAATATCTTTCTGCTCGGGGAAAGTATATGAGAGAAGAAGAAAAGTATCTGAATGAAAAAGGATGAGGAAACTAAATCAAAAGAAGAATCCGCGCGCGCAAGCTGCCACTGGACTGGTCCCGAAGAGTAATCCCCAATAGCTCCTTTTGTCCCCAATGGAGCTCCTTTTGTACTGATTACTCAGATCTTTGTGTGTGAAACCCGGGATAAAGTAAGCAGCGAGCAGAGGTGTTACCGTGAAGTCTGAAGCAACAGGTAGATGTGGATCACCATCGGCAACAGCGCAAGGGAGATAATCAGTATTTGTTGAGCTTAGCTGTATCGTAATAAGGATCATGGGCTGGGGGGGCTTGGAAGCTGGAAGTTCGTTTAGTTCGGGTTACTTTCTTTTATGTAGTAAGTAGGCTAGTTGGTTCTTAAAGCTGAGTTCGCTAGTCTTTACTTGTAAGGGAATCTCTACTGCGGATGTTTACTCTGATGCTCTACCTATTACTGCTGACTCTATTACCCCACGTAGCAGAGCAGTAAGCGCGGAAGATAGTATTGGCTTTGAAGCTAGGTCTACTGTAAGTTGAGTATCCTTCTGTTCAAGGAAAGTAACCAAGATCATAAGCAGTTTCAAGTCGAGTTCCTTTTCTTTCTCCTAGCGACGTTGAAACCCGTTCTTTACTGATCTGTAGGGCTACGTTTGTTAAGACAGTGGAGTTCTTAGTTAAGCTAGTTTAATAAAAGGGGTCAAAGGCAATATTCAATCTTAAGAGGGAGGGTGCGGTTTTACAAGTTCCTATACCTTACGCTATACCTAGTGCTCAATAATAGAGTAAAGATTAACTTAAAGTGGTGGTCGAGACCCCCGTGGAGAATATCCAGTTCGAGTTGACAGAAACAGTCCTTGCATAAGCTTCTGCTACTACCACATAAAGGTTAATCCAATACTATAATACTAGGTCAAGTCGGATGCAAAGATTGGTTCAGTTGGTTTTGTTTACAGATAATCTTTACTAAGGGAGTGGATAGGACTAGTTTTAGGTTCAGGAGTGAAGTGTGAAGAAAGGAGATAAGATCTAATGCCGAAGCGCCAAGCCAACAAGAGAGAATGTTGCCCAGCAAGACATCGGGTCTGAAGCTGCACCAGCAGATAGAGTATCCGTTTGCATTTAATGATTGAGGTATGGAGTTTAGGTGGTAAAGTAATCATTCTAAAACAAGAAAGCACGAATTAGGCCCCTGATAAGAGCAGAGGATTTAGCAACCTAATAAGAGGATTTGGTTAGGTCATCATGTCATGAGCTGGGGATGATAGAAAAAGTAACTAACCGCCCTCTAGCTCCTTCTCGGAAGTAGATAGGATTCAACTTTACTCCGGGGCCCATAATCAAAAGAATAATGAGCTAGGTATGATAGTGGAACAGAGGCTAAAGCGGATGCAGCATAAAGTCGCGTTCTATATTCAGTAAATGGAGGGCGTTCTACAACTTTCAAAGTCAATAGTGAGTTTGTCGACGCCCTATAGCTCTATAGTGAGTTTTGGAATAAGGAGTAATAAGTGCTTTGTTACTTAATTTAAAATAGGTGCGTACTATCTTCTAGTCTTAAAGCAACGGATAAAGAAGAAGTTCTAGGTTACACAACTCTCTTCATCTTAATTCAATAAGCAAGGGCATAATTTAGGATACAAAGTGCAAGAGTGGGGGAGAAGTGTCCAGTTACTAATTCCTTCTATACTCGGGCGCGAAAGACTCAATAAATCATTTTTTACCCGCTATCAAATCTTCTCTGCTTCTGCAATAGATTCCATTAATTATTTGTTTGGTTGAGACTGCCCGGATGCTAGCTAGGTTAATGCGAGATAGAGAGTTTCAATATTGGAAATACTGAGCTGAGTTGCACTACGCTAACGGGAAGAAAGATATCTTATCCGGTCTTTGGCGCAATTAACTGACGAGTTAATAGTTCGAAAATGGGAACAAAACTGCGGAACTACAAATCTGGAACTCACGCTTCAAAGCAAGCCTGTACCTGACTATCCCTTAACCGTTGCTATGTGGGTCTATTTTAGGATAGCTCCTCTTCATTCAATTCTTTTTGAACAGCTCATTCTCCACGACAAGGTAAAGGTCAGGAACCAATCTCTACTGATTTACACCACGCTTCTTTCTATGAGAGACAAGGTTGGCGTCGTATACTTTGAAACGACAAGGAGCTATAGGAACTACAGCATCAACACTCGACACTTGATCTATGACTCTACGTACTGTGAAGAGGGCTACAATAATCAAGGTTAAGGGCAATAAGAATAAGGAAATTCGAACCTCGCCCGAGATAAAAAAACTGAAGCTAGAAAGCGCTGAAACAACCAAAAAGGAATGGAACTTGCACCTTGTCAACCATATCTTGGGCCGAGTTAACAAGAACAGCTTCATCCGTTGGCCCTGAGACTCTTATTCTTTCGTTGACAAAACACCTTAGCTCCTGACCACCATAAAGACTACTAGAGTGAAAGAGACTAACGCCATCAGATGCAAGACTCGAGACTCCTACCGACATGAACACCACTCGACTATAACGCGCAACCAACTAAAACAGCACTCGGACCCGGATTGTTGATTATTATTTCTATCTACGCCAACACAAGCAAGCACCAAATGCAACTTCGTCTTTATCCACTGAGTCAGTCTGGGCTTGATCCTTCTTCTTTACCATATTATAGTAATCTGGTTCTGGTTGCTCCCACCTTAGAATTCGTTAAATTAGTAGTTTGACTCATCCCGTGACTTGTTCAATAAGCGAGCGTAGTTAGTGTCCCGAATAAAAAAGTAAGCGTAAGCTGAAGAAAAGACTTGCGCAAGATGCTTTTGATGCCTCACTTCAGTCAGATACAGCTTATTATCTTGTTTGTTGACTTAACTCGCCCTACTTCCTTAATAGATGAAACTCTCACTGCATCTGATCTTTTACTTTATTCTTTCTTTAGATTCTATTTCAACAGATGCTGCTTATTCCATTGACTACCTACCCCGGAACAGAACCTTTCTACAGATTCTTTTATCGAGAACAAACATAGGTTAAGGGCAATCAGGCAAGCAATAAGAGTCGTGGAATCCTTTCTCTTTCTTTTGGCTACCCAATTTCATATCTCTCTTATCGAGTACTAGATGTCAGTAAATAAACAAACTACACAAGTCCTTTTTTAATCGGCATTAGGAAAAGGCGCCTCTACCTGTTCTTTAAGTAATAATATATGTAAGTAAGCAATAAGTTACTTTCGAGTTGAAAGAGAGATTAGAAGCTTGAGCAGGCGCTATCGGGTCAAGCAAGGGAAGAGAAGATTAATAACTGAGATCCGATGTAAGTGGATGCGATGTAAGTGCAAGAGAGTCAAATGACAATGAATGAGTGGAATCGACAAGATCCGGTGTAGAGATCGGAAGCAGTGTTAGCTCCCGACGAATAAGCTGTATCCGACTCATAAGCTGTATCAAGTAAGTAAGCATCAACCTCTGCAAGCGGTTCTGCTCTAGTTAAAAAAGTAGTAAGATGTTGGCGCAAGGGAAGGAACCATAAGGATTATCACTATAACTGCCGGTAGGGTGTCTTACGTTGATCATTTCATTTGCTAACAACTATCTCTGACGTTACTCTACTACAAGACAAGGTTTGAGCTACATCGGTGACGACTTGGACCACACTTTAGAAAAGAGGCCTTATTGTCTATGTATATTAGAAACTATACTTTACCTCCCGCCCCGTAAGTGCACTTGTTCCTGTGCCGAGTCAAGCTCTTTTAACACAATTTCATAATATATCTCCAATTCCCGCTCCGTGGGTCTATACTCTAAACTCTTCCCTCATGCTTCTTCACTTTCAACTATACTTTGCGCTTATGCTGACTTTCGACTAAACCTTTCTAACGCACTGCTTCATCTTAGTACTGCTTCTTAATACGTATGAAAATCCAGTAGAATTTCCTCCCCGCTTAAGATATAGATGAAGCTTATTCTACTTATCATTATCGCACCTCTCGACTTGCTTGGTATTTTATCACTTGTTTGTCTTTTGCTCCGCCCTTGTAGTGCTACATTTTACCTTTCTGTTAGCGCGGATCAATCCTTTCTTTGTCTAATTACGTCGACAAACAGATTCAACAAGATCTGACAACTAATGGAAAACCAATAACTGATCTCGCTGCTGACCGCCTTTCCAAAGCATGAAACATTCTATTCGACTTCTGGAACTCGACCGCGAAGAAACTGACCTTCCCGCTTCAAAGCAAGTACTTGATTCAGACCCCGACCCCGATCCTTATTCAGTGTATGGGATGCAACTGGAACTGGCAGTACTTAAGCGCTTCTGTCAACCAGTCAAACAAAGGAAATGAATCCATCTCTCGCCGCTTTTATTGGTTACTTTTTCATATATACCCTATCTCTTTTGTTATTATTAAACCAACTTGTACACCTTTCTTTCTCATCGTTTAAGCAGTTTAAGCAACGGTTGAATGGTTTCTTATTATTATAATTATAAGTATAGGTGAATACAACAGCATACCCAAAGCCAACACTGGAACTTGCACTTACAATGATGATTTTCCTAACTAATATTCTTCCTCAGCAGCTTCTTTACTCTTCGCTTGAATACGAGACCGGGACAAGACAAGACGCTTAGGGAGTTAGCTGGGCACATTGGACTTACTTACTTACTTGGTGCTAATAAAGCTTAGTGCTATTAAATTAGATTCTCACCTTTGGAGTTTAGATATAATGCAAGATCAGAAGAAGGATTAGGATCAAATGAAGCAGTAAGTAGTTCTTCAAGTGGAAGAGTGATTGTGGAATCCGAAAGTACTGGGTTTGGGAGCGCTAGCGGGAGTTGTTGAAATGGAATTCAGTGCATCAGTGAAAAGATAAATGATACAAGCACCGTTAACACTTATTCAAGCATCGTTCACACTTATTGGAGTGGATGGCGTCAGTTCAATTAAAATTAATGCTTTACTCGGCAAAAGAAGGAAAGGAAGAAATTAATGATTTGTCGACTCAACAAGTAACGCGAGCAACGGGCCATTAAAAGTAGAGCACCCGACACTCAATCCCTCTCACAGGAATCATGAAACTCAAAAGAAGGATTGACAGCCCACCTCGCCGTGTACTTGAATTCTCTGTTAGCGGCAGTCCTTTCTTGCTTGCTCCCTGTTCTTATAGTCTTATGCGCCCTGAACTCCAATACTCTAATAATAAGTGTGTTTTTTCCCTTAATTGTGTTTCTTCCCTAAAATAATAAGAAGAAGTACTCAGCTCTGCACCTTGATTTTTGTATTTACTTTAAGAACTAGGGTAAACTCACTTCACTTCTTTTTAGCCTATCTCTTTGTATTGTATAGGTAAGAAATCAATTATTAGGGTAATACGACTGCTCAACTCCCAATCACCACTAATGCATCCCTGAACCATAAGCCTTAGCGCCACGAAAGCTCACATTAGTACTTTTGGAAAGCTCACATTAGTACTTTGGCTTCTTTAAGGTGGAGTCCCTATGGATCCTTGTCGACCAGAGAGTCATTTTCTTGGGGTTGATGCGACTTTAATAATGTAACTCGAATCTCAGTTCTTTGAATGGCATTTCTCATGCTCATCTTTACTGCGTCGGTCTTTGGACTACTATATAGTGGAACCAAAACTCTCACCTCACGGAGCACTTGGGCTAACATAACACACCCTGCCCCAATAAGCTGAATGCCCCTGCTTTCCAACTTCCAATCCCGCTTGGGATTTAGCTTCCAACTGGCACTGCTCTTACTTTGATTCTCCAATCCCGGATCTAGCATCTTGTTTATGAGTTGTGGGTTTCCTTTCTTGCCTTACTTTATCTACTATAGCTCTAAAACAGACTTACTTTCCAACTTCAATGCCTAGCCTAGTTACAGCTCTGCCACTATACAAAGGAGAAGTAAGTATTACTATCCGTCTGTCTTGCTTGCTTGTTTGATCGTTCAGAGTATTAGTTTCGCTCTTGTACTTGCTAGTAGTATTACTCATAGGAAATTGAACCAAACTCTATCGTATTGGAATATAGGTATGATCTCCAGGCCTAAAACCCACTCCGGAGCACTCACGCTTTCCACCCTAATGATAAGCCTACGACTTTGCACAGTTATCCAAACCTTACGGCTACTTGTGCCCCCTAAAGTATTTATTTATTTCTTCCCTTCTTGCCTATATCAGACTGACTTGCTTCCTTAGCGAGTCCAATAATCATTTGACTTATTGTAGCATCGGAGTGAGCCAAGCCAAGCGGAGGCAAGGCACAGAGCTCACCGAGTAGGCGAGTGGACAAGTAAGGATTACGAACTTATTTGTATAAGAATAACCAGCAAAGCGGGGAACCAGCTACCGCTATAGGACCTTAGAGCTACTGTAAATCCGAATTGAACCAATGCTACCCATATTTATACGCCGCCCCAGCAGCCCATCTTAGCCACAAAGAGTTAACGCTAAGCTATCTGTTGAGTGGGTTTTCGCAGCCTTGAGAGCGCTTATGCAATTCTATATTATAAGAGAAAGTCTCAGTAGGCGCCATTTTCGTTTGGATGCAATAGATAGGGAGTTGAGATCCGCAGCTACAGAACGAGAGGGGTACCGGCTTTGAGCAGCGAGAGGCAGCCCTGATATAAGAGATATCAGATTATAAGTAAGCCAGAGCAGACTCATGTGCAATGTCGCAAGGTTCTAGGTAAGTAAAGCGGAAGGTAAGAGTGATTGATAAATGGGCAAGCCAGCTTTAGTTGGGCAGTAGGAAAGCCTGGGTTCCACGTATAGGTCTTGTTAGCATTAGTTTGAAGATGATACTTACTACCTACCTACATTATGTATTCTTGTTTACTACCTACCTACATTATGTATTCTTGTTTACTACCTACCTACATTATGTATTCTTGTATCGATTCCTAGAAGCTGGAGTTTATAGGCCCTGTTTCGTAGGTTATAATATGTATCCCTAATAGTAGCGGAGCAAGTAAAGCAAAGCGTCGTGGGCATTAGTAAATTCTGTATAGTAGCAGCATCATCCCTTCCAGCACAGCACTGATTTAATTCCCGGTTAAGTGGCCTGGCCGCACTACTTTCTTTCTTAGTTGTTAGGTCCAGCCCAACTCTTCATTAAAGTAAAGCAAGATCTGAGTTAACAGTCAAAGGGTAAGAGACATGGTAGTAAGAGGACAGGATCAATAGGCTAAGAAACAAGCAAACGAGGTTCGAGTTCGGTAAAGCAAGATTATATGTGAGTAAGGGGGGTATTGTTGCAGTTGATTTGTTTCCCGGTCCATTCTTTCGAGTAGTGTGACATCAGCCCTAAGCTAGGGAAGAATCCTTACAAGACGCCCCAAGGGGGAAGACTTATGAGCAGGCATATCAGATTTGATGAAAGTAAGGACAGCTTCTTTAGTTGATGGGGAGTAGATGGCTATCGGTTAAAGGATAACAGTAAGCATAGTTTTTGTATTTAGTAAAATTCTGTGACTTATAAGTGCAATTCCTGTTAGCATTGGTTCAATGTTCGTAGTTGAGAGCGAGAGCGAAATTCTCTCATAGGTATCATTGACCTCGTTTCAGTGGTACAAGAGTAAGGGTGAGCAAAGATAGACTTTGAGACAGGAAAGCAAGCCTCGAATTCCGTAGTGTTAGGCCAAAGCTAAATACAAAGATAAGAGAACATGGCAATAAGGTAAGTATAGGATTTAAAGCAAGCAAGGGCTGACTAGGAGTTAAGGCGGGGAGTCTAAGCGCTAGGTGCAATACATATGTTTTTGGCCAGGTCGATGTAGCATATAGTAAGACGGGTAGTAAGTATGTCACTGAGGAGTAGTCGAATGAAGGTCAAGTCCTGATAGTAAGCCTGGGGTCAATAAAACATGTCCAATTCTCCCCCTCGTCGTAAGATTGGCATACAAAACTGCAAAGAGTAATTCTGATTGTAGATAGCTTCGAGGCATGTCCAATTCTCCGGTTTTCCCTCGTCAACTCGGAATTGAGAATGATATGAAATTGCCATATAGTATTTCTAATCTAAGCTTGGCCGGGCCCCGGCCCCCCTTGACCTTGAAGTTCGGAATTTGATTGCATCATTTTAGAATGGATCCATAACATAGAAGGCATCATTCTGTACAAGCTAGATGACATGACGTACTTCATCTTACTTATACTATTCTTGTCTTGTGAGTAACCCGCCCCGCCCATGCTTTCTTTGAGTTTAAGGATGCCGCCATACCTTTTGTTTGATGATGCCGTACCTTTAGTGGAATTCTACTACTGTGTGTTAGTACGCTCATTCTGATTCTTCTACCTCAGAGTTAATTCTCTTACTGAGCTTTGGCACCCATTATTGACATTACGCGCCCCTCTTTGAACCAATTCTGCTATTCCTTATGTTATGGGACCCATTCTGATGTAGTTAATGCAGAGCCGAGGTATTGATTTTAGGAATTAGCATAAAAGAAAGGAAAGTCAGATCTGTATACGCGCGAGAACTGTGTCATTCTTTGATTACTGAATGTAGTTCTCCTTTTTTATGGTGTCAGTCCTATCGCTGTGTAGGCACCTGGGGACTCTAATACGTATGAGTTTTTTTCTTACATATGGGGTTGTTTCTTCCGTAACCTTCTGTAGCCCTGGGGAGTCTGCTACTATAGTCTGGCATTCTGACTACTTCGACTCTCCAAACCTTATAGCTCGTATAAGAAGACAGGTATCCCTAGCTAGGTAGCTAAATTGATGGCTTCACTCCACTAAGCAGCTAACGAGTATAAGAAGAAAAGATGGAGTGTCGGTGCTCGGTGCTGGTTCGGGGCCGGGAGTCCAAGTTGAAAGCATAGAATACAAAGTGAAAGGACCAACTCCAAGAGAAAAAGCGTGTAGAGGCTTAGTTCTAAGCCGAGTGTCACTGATTCGAATTCCCAGCCAGTTGATAGGTCTTGTCGGCATGGATTTGATTCCTTATACCGAATATTGGTATTAGCATCCGCGCCAAGCAATTAGACAAGTAAGCTAAGCAAGACTACTCGTTATTAATGTTTGTTTGCATTATTGTGAGTTAGTTGAATCAGAATGAAAAGAAGCCCTAAAATAATTAGGTAGTTACGTGTAAGGCCTTAGTTTCCGTTTGTTTGATAGCTAGGAGTGGTGGGCTTGCATGTTCCATAGATGCTCAAGACTTAAAACAAGGGCAGTGAGAATTGGATCTCGGGGAAAGTCAGAAGGGGGGCGACAGGAGCGACAAGGTGAGATAATGTATTAGCGGACTCAAGCTATCAGTACAGAGAATGAAAAGCGGGAAGGGGAGACTATAAGCATTAAGTGGACAAGAAGCGTGACAAGTGGGCTTGGTTATTACCCAGAGACCCGGCGTATTAGTTGGATTGCCAGTTGGTTGTTCAAGTACGATAAGTACTATTTGATTGCGAGTTGTGAGTATAGTTCCGAGAGTTGGAGACCGCCAATTCAAATGTTAGTCTTGTCAGCACGAGTGTAATTATGAGTTTTGGTCGGCCCGAGTGGAATTGTGTCAAGTTCAAGCCGGTAGCAGTGGAATTCCTGTTAGCATTAGTAACATCAATCAATCAGTTTAAGAGCACAAAGCAAAGGTTCATAAGGGACAGACAGTTCCAGTCTCATAGTTAGTTGGTCATACCCCTTAGTACGTACGATTCTGATTAACAGTGGTTCATATCCGTATTTAGAGTTTCTTTCTTATAGGTCCGCATTCTAGATTTCCACCTTGACTCTTTTGACTTGGATTCTATTACTGTTGAGTTCGATTCCCTATAATAAGATAAAGTATTGAAGTCTTTAGTTCGAGCCCTGTTCTGTGATCAATAGCTCTATACCGGGTGTTCTTGTTCAATCCTTTGACTTCAAGTTGAATTCCCCTGTTGGAGGTACCTTCTTTGTATTATAACCTTACCCCATACCTTAGTAGATCAGAGACCCTACCTCTTCATTATTACTCTTCATTCTTATTCCCTCTTTTCCGCCGGCCAGTCCTATACTAATGAGCTAAAGGCAGCTACTACCACTATCATTATGAAAGAGTAGATAAGTGATTGGTATTAATATAAGTTAGTAGAATACTGAATTGAGTAATAAGTATAAGTAAACTGAATGATGACAAGCAACTGAAGAGCCAAACAAGTTGTTATCAGACTCCACTAAAGGAGAGGAATAGACAAACTAGGCATTTAGGGGGGTGTAGTGTCCGTTTTCAACCAAGTAGTCGTCAAAGGCTCTAAAGTCCCGAGTAAGACCCCAGCTCGAACTAAAGAATGAGCTAGGAGGTAAGGTTTGGTTATTATCTAGTTTATCTATATTCTTTGCTTTGCTTTACTCTTGTACTTGGATGCGCCACCGCCACCTCGTACAACTTACGCTAATCAGCACAGCACTCTTATCCATTTTATGTATGAAACCTAATACATTATAAGAAGAAATACTGACATGTCTGGGGACAAAGATAGAATGAAAGGCGGGCTAGTTAGAGTTAGGGGTAGTAACCCAAGCAAGAAGAAAAGAGGGAATACAATTTTTAATCCACTTAGCAGTGAGGGAAATCCACTCTAAATACGAGAATGAGACTCACAGATCGCAGAACTCGCTGTTAGGGCAAAGAATAAGAGTAATAGGAAATGGAATCAAACTAAGTATGGGAAGGACTGTAGGCGCCGTATCCGATTGAAGCTTCTTCTAAGTAAAGAAAAGAAAAGAAGTCACCTTGAGGACAAGGCTACCCTTATAGAAAGCTCCACCCCAAATAGAAGAATGAAAACACTATGGACAATACTTCCTTTGATAGGGCTCTACCTAACCTCGTTACTGGGCATTCAACCACTGCCACCAGGACTCGACTATATTGATGCACATAGTTTGACTACTCATACTCGACTCGAACGCCGGGATACGAGAATAGAAACACTTTCTCTAATACTCTCCTTTAGGGCGGGTACTCCAACTGCTATCAGGGAGTTTCACTTAGTATTACAAGGATACAACAAAGGCAAACAGGACTACTACTTAGTATTACAAGGATACAACAAAGGCAAACAAACAGGACTAAAACGAAAAACCCGCCATGAGCCCAGTGCTAATAATACTGTAATTGGGGGGGCGAATACGAATATCAGAATTAGGAAATCGACATCCGGATCTCCTACGTGTCTATTGTTAGTCTAGTCTGCCCTGCCTTGCTTTCTTGCCGTACTTCAAAGCTGTCCTGGACATTGGTCTTACTCTACCGGCTTTAAAGCGGACATCGCTATCCAGATAAGAACCTTCATCTTATTATTAGAGAGTATAGAATATCACTAGAAAAAGCGAGGCTTGGCTTGCCCGGGGATTCTACAATACCGGCTAAAACTAACGTAAAATCCTACTTGCACTGGGCCTGGAACACTCTGTAGTTAATAACTATTGGGCTTTCACTACTGAACTAAATTCATAAGCTTGGGATCTAGGCTTCGAATCCTCCTCGTCGAGGCGCCCTACCTTTCAATCTCTCTTGATAGCTTGGAGTCTGGCTTCACATCCATGAGCCTACCCTTTAAAACAGATATTACTAACTCGCTTTTTATTGTTAGCTAGAGACTCTAACAACTGTCTCTAATACTCTAGATTATAATAATAATACTCTAGATTATAATATAAAATAATACTCTAGATTATAATAATAATACTCTATCTTATAATATAAAATAATACTCTAGATTATAATATAATAATAATAAGATAATATAATAATAATAAGAATACTCTATCTTATAATATAATAATAAGAATACTCTATTAATAATAATAATAATACTCTATCTTATAATAAAGAAATCAACTACCACTAACAGGACCTTAATGACTAATCAAAGGAACCAAACTTATTAGTAGTGGGATGAACTAGTGTGCTGCCCGCCCCAAACCCTACTCTCTCAAGGATTAAGCTATAGCATCGGAATCCAACGAAGTAGTAAGATAATGAAATAAATAACAATAAGAGTTTTTTATGCTTGGGGAAATCCACAGAACTAAGCCCGGGCAAACAATACCTTAACTCAAAAGCGGGAGTCAAACCCCATACTTTTACTGCTCCGCGCCGAGCTTAGCGAGAATAACTATTGCATAACCCTCTCCACTCTGCTAGAATCCAATTAATAGCTACCAGACTCCCTCTAGTGCTGACAAGAGACCTTAGTCCAGCAGGGAATCAAACTCAGAGGAAGCAGAATTAGGGACGACCCCATCCGGCATAGGCTTAGTATAGCTACTTGAATTCCATATCTCTTGGCCGGTCTACAAGGCTAACTACCGCTTTACTCCTCTGAGCCTGCCCTGCCTTACTTTCTTTCTTTGTTTCACTAATGCTTCTAAGCCTGCCTTTGCTTTACTACTATTCTAATTATCCTGTGGAGCAGTCTTGCTAGACCGTTCCGGGGGCATTCTAGAAATACGCCCAGAGAGCACCTTAGCGCTAGGAGAATGAAAAGAGCGCTTCCAGTGTTAGCATCCTTATCCTTATGCTCTCATTGGATTATTGATTGACTAGTGATTTGAAATAGGCTTCCGGTTGATGAGAAATATCACTGGGGTTAGTTGGCATAGGCACCTGTGAAAGCATTAGAAACGGCAGCTACAGTCCGAGCTTCTGGCTAGGTTCTTATTGATATTGGCTCCATAGTATTCTAGTAGCATAGTCGCGGACCTAATTAACAAATGAACATTAGTATAAGTAGTAGTAGCGGGATTCTTTATTAGAAGAAAAAGGTGTATTGGTGTCCGTGGGCTCTAGAAAGCAGAGAAACGGAACGAAAGCCAGGATCAGGGCTCTTTTCCTATTAACTTTTTCCTTTCTTTTATGGCTTGATAGCACTGTTTGATTTCCTTATTGTAAGACGGCAGCACGAGTTATAGAATGTAGGCGAGGTTGGCAAGGAAGGACAGGCTGCCACCAAAAGCAAGCATATGATCCTTTAACTGGCGGATTTGAAGTCAAAGACTACCTTCTCTAGTTATGAAAATCAATGCCTCGATTCTGTAGTTCCTTTCTGTCAGTCCAACTCTCCTGTCTTATCTTAAGAAATCCAATGACAAAGTCCAAGAACGAATCACTGGCGGACAAGAAAAATCCATAAAGTAATCTTTTAACTAAGAATAGGCAATGCACGACTACAAACAAGAATCGGATCGGGGAATATAGGATACCGAGCTGTGTTCTAAAACATGGAGTAGTAGATACCAGAAATGGAACTAGCGATAACAAGGCAAAGGTACTATTGGGGCTGATCCAATCTATTAATAAAGAATATACATCCACACTGAAAACATAAGTAATAAAGAATATACATCCACACTGAAAACATAAGGCTCAGACTAATCATAATTGTACCGGTGCTAATCAAACTCAAACGACTCTATTGTTCTGGCCCGACCCTTAGCTCTAATGCCCTCTAGTGTTACCTTAATGTATATGAGGCTTACTGTCCCGTCTATCAGAACAGAACTCATGTCTATCTGGCTTACTATACTACCATCCATACTAACTTTTCTTCTTTCACAACTGCATATGAGCCGCCTACTATTAAGTGCAATATTGAAATAGGAGAGCTGACATTCTGCCTAATTCCCCGCCTGAGTAAGAGAAGAGGCTTACTTTCTTTACTTGCCTAAAGCCTGTGACGTGACTGCTACTAATGTAACTGCTACTAAAAAGAAGGATGTTGCTACCACAAAGAGTAGAACTCGGTAACCCGACTTAAATTCTGTATTTCACCAGGCATCCATAAAGCTGCCCTGGCTCTTAAGTAAGGAAGCCAACTCCAAACAAATAAAGGTATAGGACCAATATCAATAGTATCCTCTAATAGGAATAAGAATAAGTAGAAGAGCATGGAATTCCACTAAGTAATAGAAACCCCCCTACTACGATGAAATCATAAAGTAATCATTGACCTCCTTATTCTAGCAATAGCAAAAGCAAGACCGGACAAGTAAGATTTGATATAAGAGTCGAAGGAGTGAAATACAAGTTCGGAAGGTAGCTCCGAGCAGTGAAAGTCCTCCCCGTAGCCATTCTATTGTTGCTATTGGTTAATCCGGATCAGTAGCAACAGACTTAGTGTCAAGACAGATAGTTTTGGAGTTAGTAGTTGCTTGGCGAGTGTAGCTACTATTTATTAGATTGATACAAGAAAAAGGTAATCCGAACACCACCTAGCAGGCTTACTATACTTGTTACTAGACTCGAGTACTCGACCACCCTCTCTGCATTGTAACCACCTTATTGCATTGTGAAACTAATTGCTTTGCTGCCATTCTAGAGCTGCCGAAAAGTAGTCTTTCATTGCTCTCTTCCAATCTGATATCTCTGCATCTAAGCCCCGCGCTACTGACTTGCGTACTTTAACTCAATACTGGGCTCCACCATGGGATTTACTTTACCGCCTACTCCTACTAGTATCCCTTTTCCTTGCTGTTAACCACCAAACCCATGCTTACTTTCTTGCTTCTGGAGCCCCTTTTCCTTTCTTTTATTCTGCCTCCGAGGCCCGCTACTTAGTAGAATTGATCTGATCCACTGACAAACAAGAATGACTCGTTACTTGCCACCGCCGTATTGCAGTTAAGTTTGCATACAATTAGAACAATAGTTCATCCTGCAATCTGTAGTTAGGATCATCGGATCGTACCCATCAGTAGAAGAAGAATAAGGTGCAACATAGAATGCAGTGCCTACAGGGAATGCAAGTAGGGAGTAGAAGCCTCTAACTCATAAGCAATACTTGGAGCAGGAAGTGCCGGACCTATAGTGAATAGTAGTAGTAGTAGAATGATAACCATCCGTTTAAGAGTTAGAGACGGGAGAGACAGACTAACCCGCCCGAAAGCACAATTCAGGAGTTTAAGAGCCAAACGAGCAAACAAGACTCACCAAGTCACTACTACAGCCTAAACTTGAATAGGAAACAACAAATATAGGTAAGATGGGGCTACTTGGCATGCGTTTTCTCATTATAATGTTACTATGCTATTCTAACTGAACAGCTCTTCTTTTCTCTTTTTTAATATAGATATGGATTTTCTCATTCTATTCTCCTTTTCTTTCCCCGATACGCAAGAGTATTTGGTAGCCAGGAAGGGAATACAGAAATGAACAATACAGAAATGAACAAGACAGAATGCTCCAGGAGTGATAGGGCGAGTAGGCCAGCAAGTCTTATCGGGTAGTAGCGAAGAGTACAAGTTAGTAAGAACAGACTAATAGCCAGTGAAGGAAGACTCAACATTGGAATGCGCAAGGGATAGGTCGAAGAACGAGAGGTTAACCCCGGTCGGTAATGTCAGCTCTACTCTATAGTTGGGAGTGGCGTAGGTAGTTACTTGTATGGTATCATCGGTATCTGAAGGTAGGCCAGTGTCATCAGCCCGAGTTCTTAGTTAAAGTAACAGAAGCAGTGTTTTCATCCCCGGTTCTGTTCTTAGAGGTAGTAGGGATTATTTGATTCCTTGTCATGAGCCCTAGTTGTGAGCTACAGTCTAATCAGTATTCGTTTCACTCCCCTTTTCGAGTTGTATTCCCCCCGGGTAACATGTAACTAAAACACAACTTACGACACGGTTTAGGGGAAATAGATCATTGAATAACCCGCTTATGATTTCATTTGATGCCTATAACACAGGACAGGTAAAACGAACCTCTCGAACTAAAGAATATAAGTTAGGGGGAATTAAGTTAGCCTGTTTGGTACTGGCTCTATCCTGATAGTATATAGTATAAGCTAAAAGCAAACAAGTCAAGATCTAAAGTAGTAATTCCAGAAAGTAAGTAGCTGAGGAAACAGAGACAGGAAAGTCAGACTAACACTAAGGGCGGTCCGCTCCTCATTGTCATACCCTAAATCATAATTGTCACACTATAGCATATGAGTTAGTTCTTTCGTTACCCTCTATCCTATACTAATTAGTTCGATGCTCCCCCTGTCCTCTCTGTGAGTTTGCTTCTCCCCTCTCTGCCTGCGTTATCATCCTTCCTGGTGTGTACAATTATCCATTCTCCCTGGTGCCCTTCTCCATTCTTAGACTAACTAATGAGATAAATTCTTCTCCCGCTGCGCGCAACACCATTTTCAATGACCTTGTGCTCCGCCCTCGCCCTGCCCTAAGCTTCCAATATAAATACATAAGAGTGAATTATAATTATTATTTAATAGAGCGCTGTCTTAGCTTCCTATCCATCCGATGTCTCCTTCCTTCACTCTTCTTCTTATTAGTATAGTATTCCTATCTTTTCATTATTTTTGGAATTTCTACGTATGAGTTGTTGTCTTATCGGTAGTAGCGATATTCTTGTTAGTGGTGATTCGATCCCTAGTTAGTGACTATTGGTTGCTGTCTTTAGCCTTCTCGTTCTTTTCTTTAACTCAATACCCATCTCAGCATCTCCAGACAAAAGAGTGGGAAAGAGCGTAGCGGTCCCGTCCCTCCCTACTGTCTATTAACCCTATAACAGCTACTTCCAATACTTTCTCTTATGATATATCATTGAATAGGTGTTCCAAAAGCTACCCGAAACTACTTTACTTAACTTATTTTTATTGTATTCTTTAGCATTGGCTAGCAGCCTATATCCTCGACCACAGCGACACAACAAATATAACTACCCCGCCTTTATGCCCTGTCTTTTATGATTGTACTGATGTCTTCAATGCCTATGTTCCAGTTGAGTTTGTTAGAATAGTAGTGAAACCCGCCTACCATTCTGAAAACTCCCCGTCCCGATATAAATTCTGTAGTTAGGGCTTTGACCTGCTCACTCTCCTAGCTCATTCTTTAGTTCGAGAGTATGCCACTCACTAGCTTCATCTTGGGCTAATCCTTATATACTAACTTCTGAGCTTCAAACTACCGGGACACCCCTGTTAGCCTGTCCTTCTGCACTTGCATTCTGTACTGATAGCTTTGCCACCATAGGGAAACCATATAGATAGGTAACCAACTACTTATTGGTAGAATTTCACTAGTGACAAAAAGGTGAAAGGTTAATCCGTAGACAAGACAACCAAAACACCGGTACAAGTAAGACCCTCACTCAAAGTAAGGCTTTCAACCACTAATCAGAACCAAACACTTGTAGCTACAACATTAGCCTACCACCGCCCGATTCTTATACCCTGGACTTAAAGTCTGCCGACCCTAACCCTAGTTCGGGGTTTAGTCCACTTTATCTTATTCTTTTATTTAGGCTTAGACCTGTAACTACAAACTCTACAAACTCACTATCCTTGCTATCAGTCACCAAGCGGATACTAACTCTAGGTCCCCAACTCCTAACTAACTAGTGGTGAACTTGGCTATTCCTCCACTTTTCGATTACTCTCGCTAAGGATTAAGCCACAGGGAACCCTATATTTCGGATTCTTGGATTGACTCTCATCAGTAGCAATTGATTTATTGTTAACACATCCGGCTACTTCCAATCTTTGCTTGGTTCTAGTAATTCCAATAGTAAAACACATAGTATGGAATCGGGCTATCAATACTTTAACTCGAAACGTAGAATTCAATTAGTAACTTCGGGAATGGGTACCCGGGGGGTAAAATCAAATTACTTATATTGTTCCACTATTCACTGCAGAACTCAACACTGCACCAGAAGACTTAAGAAACTTTAAGAGGTACGCCACCTACTACATTGGAAATCAACTGCTGTGTAACCCCTCCTTTCTGCTAGCCCTTGCTTTCAACACCTTACTGCTTCCCGGCATCCCTACCTGTTAGTTAAAGAATCGAGTTGCTCCAGAAGACTTTGGACTAATGACATCAAACCTTGCCTCGCCGGCTATTGGGCTTACTGTCCTGCTTCTTGGACTGAATTACCACCTAGAGCGAATCAAACTAATAATTACCACCTAGAGCGAATCAAACTAATATAGTATCGGAGACAAGTCACTGCTACAAACTAAACGGCCTTGCTTTCCTGTCCCTAAGTCTGATACCACTTTCTCTAATTCCCCAACTAATCACTTAAAGTATAACAACCACTGCTCTAGGTCTACCAACTACAGCCTTAAAGCCTTGGTTTCTAGGTTTAGTCTCTCTTGATGGGGCACCTCACTAAGGTAGGGTATAATTGCACTTATAGGAGCAGGGATACCCCCACTACTTATACACTGACAGACTGCAACGTCTACTTCTGAGAATGGTGCTATAGGCGCAAACAGACTGACTTTCCTGTCTCGTTCAGCTACTAATTACTCCAGCCTAAAACAACAGAAAGAGGACTTCCCCGCCCCACTGGAATTCGGTAGCTGCCAGGATCTAGAGCCTGCCTTACTCGCTTTTATCCTATCGTTGTGCATTTTCATTCTCGCGCTGCTTACTCTTATTCTTGCTTGCGCCCAACTCAAACCCGGTTCTGACTTCCCTGGTTCTTATTCCTTGGTGCGTTCTGTATTGATAGGTGCTTTTTTCAATACTTTATCTTATTGTAGTAAAGAAATAAACGCGAGTGCTTCTAATACTTTTGCTAGTGCTTATAGTTCTCTAGCTAACTACTCCTATTACTACTATCATAATTGAACACATAACTAACAGACCTAAGCACATAAGATAGTCCCTTTCTTTACAAGCAAGAATACTTTCATCTACAATAGTAATTAAGATAATGTATAACAATGTTTGAACAACCCAATAAGGCAGAATAAAGAAACCAACCCAACTCAGTAGCAGAGTAACCCTAACGGGAGAATAAGATGGAATAAAAGACAGAGTACACAAACGGATGGGGAAGCAAGGTTCGATGTAAGTAAGGGGAGCCTTATAAGCACTAGTTGAAGCGAAGAATCCAAGCCGGTACAAACTCAATTTCAGAGGCGGGGAAGAAGCAAGTCAAAGAACAAAAGCAAGTAAAGTAATACCAAGGAGGGCAGACCCATAATCAAACATAGGATGATCCGGATCCCATAGTTAAAGCATGCAAGTATGGCCGGTAAGTTTTAATTGAATCATTAGCTAAAGGAATCCAAGTCAAGAGTTGGTGTCATAGGGATATAAGAATAAGAGTGAGTAGTGCCCCCAATGGCATAGGCTTTAGTGTGTGCTGCAGCATCAGATTTTCGCTAGCAACAATCATAATGGAATTCAAGCGGAGGTCACCATCACCATTAAGATTGATGGTCACTTCTGGGAGTCTTGCCTGTTGGTTTCGAGCCTACCCCCTTTGCTTACAAACTGGAACTCCGCATCCTTACTATCTCTGTTTTCACCTTTGGGTTCATTCTATCTTTTGTTATTATAGTATTCCATTAACTTAATTAACTCATATTGATGCATTTCTGTTCACCTATGTGTTTTCATATACAATATTGTCCAGTGGAGTAGTTTGCTTATCTTCCAGTGGAGTAGTTTGCTTATCTTATAGTTGAGTAGTTTTCTTATGCCAAGCCAAGCAACTACTTAAAGTAAGAATTGAGCTCCACCTCGAGGCTTATTATTCGTTACGCGTCCGGAACTAGGACTTAACTATTACCCGATAAGACAGCAACTACTACTTTACTTATACGAATGGAACTAATCAGTTAGAATCGGCCCACCACGAATAAAGCAACGACTACTAACTAGAATATCACTGCTACTGATAGGACTTGATCTTGTAATAAATACTTTTACTGCTGGGGCACCCGTCAATTCCCCCCAGCTCATCAGCTGCCCTTGTTTTCAGTGATTCGATCCTCAAATACATGAGCAGCAATAAAAAGTAAAGGCGGATGTAATCCCTAGGCGTAACATCCACATCTCTAGGCCACATAGGTTGCACTAATCAAATGGAATTCTGATTTAGCATTGAAAAACTCTACCTTGTTATGCACCTACCCACGCAACAAACACACCTAGAGCAGTCATTCACTCCATCTTCACAAGTAGGGAACCCCGCTCATTCTTCCCGGCCAGGCCAGGGTGCTACATTAGATTCTTTTCTTCATCTAGCTCCTGCGCCCTCACATAGACGACTTGGACCACTCCACCACTTTTTTAAGTAGCTGTTTTCCCTTCGGGTCAGGCTTTTCATACCTGTAGATTCTCTAGTGATACACTATATTAGTACTAGATCCTAGTCTCATAGCTCATCATCAAAGAATGGTAGCCAGTAAAGACAGAGCTGCGGTTAATAGACCAATTCTTGGATATGATAAATACAGATGTGGATGCCAGAGCGGGAGAAAGAAAGCACCGAGTCTTACTTGGTTAACAGCATCTCATAGGTCAGTTTGACAAACAAGAAAGTAAGGCTTTGTGGCATGGGTTTTGGTTTGAAAGTCCAGATACCTGTCTGGTAGCTATAAGACAATGAGACCCGGAAATACAGAATTCAAGTCATTAGTGTAAGAATGAGTCCTCTTCGCTTGAGTTAGTCAGGTGAGACAGACAGACATACTCAAACAGGGGAATAGGGGAAGTCCGCGGTCTTAGGTTGAGTCTCTTAGTGCACAGCTTCGTTCTGATGCTTACTACTCCATGTTTTATTGTTTCTATTATTGATAGCATACTGTATGTAGCATACTGTATTACTTGGGGATCCACCTATATTTGTGCTTACTCGATTCTGACTCTCCCGTATTAGTATGCTGCTTATATACTAGTGAAATTAATAGGTTCCTACTTGATTGAGAGCACTAGGACTAGGTTTGTTGTCAAAGAAAGAAAGGAGAGCTCGGCATCTAAGCATGAAAGGAAGTAGTGTTAGGGCAAACCTCGCAAATAGGAATGTCGGAGTACTGCTCGGACTACGGGGATCATTGTACCTCGGTTCGGTCATGTCATGTCATTGTTCGCTCGTGCGCAAGCAAGTAGAGTTTGTTTTCTATAGTCCAACAACACCAAATAGTAGTCCAAAACAAAACCACCAAACAGACAGACAAGACCTAATCCGCAGGCAAGTCACTACCAACAACCAGCATTGTCAACAACCCCGTATTGGATTCTGAAACTCGCGCCTTTCAACCTAACCTATAACCTATGTCTCTTTACTCCAAGCCTTGCTTCACTGCCTAGGAGCCTTGACTTGCTGACCTTAAGGCGGGCCCTACAAAAATGAAGTAAAAAATGCCATACCTCCATTCTCTAGCTGCTGATCCATAGCCTGTAGTTCACCTTTGAGCTTGCCTTTCCATTTCCTTCTTTTTGACTCGGATACGATGTGTCGCATATAGAAATAGACCTTACTAACTTATAATCAGAATGGTACTATTGAGCATCAGCTTTTCCCTAAGGGTACCGGGAGTGAACCCATTTTTATAGGGCTCAACCAGTGCACTAAACAATTGAACTGGTGCTAGCAGGAATAAAACAGAGGAATGAGGCTTAGCTTACCTTAACGCTAATAGGAACCAAGCTACCCCCCTCAACTACTAATACGAAAGAAACATAAGAGTGGAACTGGCGCCGGTAAAGCTGTATAGAGCTACCTCGGATCTTGCTAATGCGCTTACGAGCCTGTATCTCTTGACTTTTAAGTCCGTAGTGCCCCTAAGTTTCCCATGCCTTGCTTTCGAGCTGTATCTACTAACTTGGATGGATTCTTTAGCTGATCTGATGTCGATCCCCTCGGAAACTATCGCTTCGAGTCATTAAGCCTATAATGAAGAATGGAAATGAATGGGTATGATCCTAGCATATAAGGAGCTAGACCCGAACTTACTATCTATGACAATGAAAAAAAGAGACAGGGAACCCAACGACTACTACTGGATGAGAACACTGCCTAGCAAGACCTATGCTCTAAATAAACCTGACCCCCACGCCTTGGATTCCGCAGTTAATGCCCTTCGCCCTGCCCTTACTGATCTGAAAGCTGATATTACTTTATCTTATTACAATAAAGAAAGAAACTAGTGCTTTTGCTTCTTTAGCTAGTGACCCGGCCCCCATCACCATCTAACCGAAAGAGTGGGAAAAAGCGTAGCGTCCAAAAGGTCAGTTTTAGAGTAAAGAAAGGCAGGCTATCTTCTTTGTATAGGTCCTCGGAGTAGCATAGTTCAATCTTATATAGTAGGGGCGGTCCCAGCAGCTGAGTTGAATTAACTAGGCTGGGGCAGCTGAGTTGAATTCCCGTGTTCTTGTTACCCGAAGACATCAGTGGATATAACTCATGATAAATACATTCATTCCGTTTTGTTTGTTATTTCAGTTGTGCTTGTAGAATTGTGCAATTCGGATTAGTAGTAATATATATAAGTTTAGAGTAAAGAGAGGCGCAGCTCGGGGGGAATAATCAGAATAATCATGTATAGAACACGGGCTCATAGGCAATAGAATAGTTGGAGAAGAAGAGTATGGTTCCGGGTCCGGATAATGAAAGAAAGGATAGTAAGCATGATAGCTAGGAAAGTGTAATAAAATAGAATATAGTATATTAAATCAGAATATAATCATAGAATGTAGGAAAGTTGTAAAAGAGTGGGAAAAAAGAGTAGAGTGAATTATCTTATGTAATCAATTTCGCGCTATATAATAATGAAAATATCATTACGGTTTGGTTACATCATAAAAATATATATAATGTAATGTAGGTTTGTTATGATAAAATAATATGATTATGTAGGTTTGGTTTGTTGGGAATAGGCAAAATAGATAGGTTTGTTGGGCTTAGCTACACTCTTTCACACTCTTTCTGTTTGTTATCCGCTCCACTCTTTTGCTGTCTGGAGATGGTTAGATGGTATTAGATGGTGGATGGTAGAAGATGGAAGTCAATAAAGAAAGTAAAGATCCGGCTCAGTAGCCCAGCCCAAGTATGAAAAGAAGTGACTCGACTACTATTCTATTATTTTAGTCACCAAGTACCGGAGTAAACTAGCCACAATCAAACTACTCCCTATATCCATGAAATCACTACCATTGGAATCAAACTCATAACTCGACTCGGAACTTGGAATGCAATTACTTATTTTCATACTTTCACTGGTGCTTCTCCGACTGAAACAACAAAAGCTGGCAAATAGACAGAATCAGTAAGTCAAACAATCAATTGTAATCTTCTTCTCCTCGAGCACCTAGCATAGAAACTGGAAATACAAAACGGATCTTTATTTGGAATCTGACTCACTTATCATATTTCCTGCGCCAACACACCAACAAAAACTAATGAACCCTGCTTTACTTTAACACCTAATAAACCCTGCTTTACTTTAACAAACACCTAAGAAAATGCTCCTAACTCTCTCCTTTCTGCCATCTAAAGGCGAAAGTAAGGTCAGCGAACTGTAGAGCTGGGGCTGATAAGTAGGGCTTGGAAGATCCCTCAATAAGTAAGGCGTGGACCAATCGATGTAATTCTTTATTTAATAGGAAAACAGCTCCCTTAATTCCGTTCTATCTATATCGTTATAAAACACTTTATTTCCATCCATCTCTAATCTCAATAATAGGAAACCAGCTCCCTTAACTCAAAACTTATAAGCAAAACTTATAAGCAAAAGAAAGCCGCTTCCATGCATGTTCCTACGTGGTGGGCGCTACGGGTCCAATGACAAATTTATGTAAAATTCCTTTTAATGATAAATATTTCTGTAAAATCCCTTTTAGGGTTAGCCGCCCTATCACACCCACAAAAATTCCTTTCCGCATTAGGTTGGGCTGGAATCAAAAAATAAGTATCGCTAGCATTCCATGGTCGTCCGTAAGGTGACGTTAACTAAAGGTAACAGCAATCTCCGAAAATGCTTGCTTCTTACGCTTTCCAGAGCAGAGGAAACTGCAGAAAGGAAAAAGGTGGATAAAGGAGTAATCATAAAAAGAATAAATGAAAGGTTCCAAGGGCTCGAAGTTTCCACTATTATTGTCGCTCATGGGGAAAACACCTCAAAAGGAGCCTATTTTCAAGCAGGAATTCTTTTAGGGGTCGGTGTACAAAGAGGAAGTACGCCCTGGACCTTCAGAAAGATCTTCCCTGAATTCCAGGGGGAGCAGCTCGATCTCAAATACTATAAGGCTGGGGCTTCCTTCGTTGTGCAAATATCTCCTCGAGGCAGTTCCGGAAGATCAAGCGCCACAGGTTTGGGGCAACCAGTCTCTGCTACAGATCAAGGATATGGTTTTAGCACAAACACAGCATAAATTAATACCGGGTGTTAAGGAGATAAGGCCGAGAAGCAGAGAAGTTATCCAAAAGTTAAGAGAAATTGACGAGTGGGACCAGGTGTATAAGGTCAATGAAATCTCTGATGCACTTCTTTTTTATTACAAAAATGTCAGGGCTATGTATGAAGATATGCAAATGCAAAAGGCACTACACGGAGGCGCATTGCATGAGAGGATCGCTAAATACTTAGAGGAAAGGGGATGGCCAAAAGAGTATACTATCGATGAGATTCTAGAAAAAGACTTCTTACTTGATTGGTTAGCGGTCAATCTTATATTTCAAAGGCCAATAAAGACAAAGCTGCTATTACTATATGGTCGGCCGAGTACTAAAATTTATGCTTTGATATGTTAACCGATGTCCTCAATATCTACTACGCCAGCGCCCGTAAGAACGACTTCTCCGGAGCGCACGATCACTACGATCTATGGGTCTTCGATGAATTTCATGTGGCTGAGGACACGAAAAAACCCATTTTTACGAGACAAGATACCATGGCGGCTGAGAATAATACGCTGCTCCGAGTGCTCGATGGGCAGAAATGCCGATTAGGCTCTAACTCTAAGTATGGTAAGCTCTTTCTCAAAAAGCGGAACATTCCTGTTGTTACAATCATGAATTCGCCTCCGCAAAGCATTCGTGTAAATGGACCGTTTCAGGAACGCTTCATGCGTCTCATGTTTGATTTACGCGTACCGAATCTGCAAAAGGATAGATTCATTGCCACGCTCTATGGTTGTATGCTGCGCAGGCTACGTCAGAAAGGCATAACATGGGAAGAAGCGGATCAAATCTCAATTCAATACAACGAGGAAGATGCACACGTTGACTTTCAAGTGCCCGTGGATAGACCAGTGGATACAAGATTCGATTTCATGCCAGGGCGGCCATATGGCCTCGAAAGGCTGCTAGAAGCAGGGGATAGGGGTATTTTATGTGCCAGAAGCAAATATCAAATAGCGAAAGTCGCCGTAGAGTATAAAAGGAACTTTAATGTGATGAAGCGTAGGGAAAACATTACTTTAGCTGCACAAATGTCGGTAGAGCAACTCTATCCCAATTTTCCACTTAATATCGAGCGATTCTCAGAGGAGCCCGAGCCTATGCACATCAAAGGAAATAACACATTATCCCTCTTAGACTTCGCCTTCGTACCGCTCTTAGTACAAGAGAAGGTAACAGCCAGTCACCAAAACATAGAATGGCAGACAGAAAATCCATATAAAACCCATTCTCAAGAGGTGTGCTACAGCAGCATGAGCTTATGGGCGAGGGAGAATGGGTCTCGTCCGACGTGGTGTTTAAGGGTCGGGGTGGATTACACGGAGGAGACATCGCCTACTATGCTGCCTGGCCCCTGCAGATTTACTGCAAGGGGTTCAGAACATCTAATGCCTTAAGGTTAACTTATATACGCGATGAAGAGTGGCAACTAGAGGGGTGGCTAGGAAAAGGCACACTCGGGCCAGGAGAAATAACTCTTGAGACAAGACAGGAGCAGTTAGCCCGGAGGCGGTAGATAGCAGCTCCGAGGTGGAGTCGGTAAGCAGCGATATAGGAGCTGGGAGCAGCTACGAGGCTGAGGTGGTCCACAATTCAAAAAACCCTATGGATAACTTGAGATTCATGAGAGAGACGGTAGAAGTTACTTTAAAGAAAGCGGGCGGGACGGTTCGGGAACGTGCAGCAGAGGGCGCAGAATCCAGGACGTCAGAGGTTTGGGAACCATAAGATGCCTGAGATTTAGGAAGTTCATAGGGATCAGCGCTCAAATTGACCGCTAACATTCATTGTATTGGGGTCGAGCGACCGACTACCTACGCCATACACTCGCCTAAGTTTCCTATTTGAAAGTCAAATTCAGTAGTTATGTCTTCATTCTGATCCTCAATAACTCATAGATGCAATGCAAACCCCATTTCTTTCTGATTTAGGAAATCCGACTTCGGTAAGATTGAGTTTAGGAAACCTTCTTTTTGTATGCTGAGTTTAGGAAACCAGATGTAGGTACGATTTAGGATTCCACTAATTCTCATGGTGTTCCACCCGCAGCCGTAGCTTGCCGAGGTTAATTCCCCCTCTGTTCGGGTACAGTGCCCATCTCGGTACAGTGCTAATCGTGTACAGCTCGGTACAGTGCTAATCGAGTACTGTGCGCTCACATCATACAGTGATGCTCATCTCGTACTGTGCTAATGTCATAGGTTACAATTCTGAGACTCTCCGTACAGTGCTCGTGTATCATATAGTGCCCTATCTTAGACTCTCCGTACAGTGCTCGTGTATCATATAGTGTGTGCCCCATCTTAGAATCTAGGTACAGTGCTCATTTCGTTATGACTGACGCTCAAAGACAGGTATTCATTATTCAGTTAACAAGCGGATCCAATACACATATAGAAGATATTGCTACTGCTAAAAAGACCGCCCCTACTCTTTGAGTCTATCCGTTACTTGGCTGATAGCAATTCCAGAGGATAGTTCAGCAAGGGAACCAGTGGAATCTGTATTAGTTGACAGAGCAGAGGGATATACGGAGTTAGACACTCGACTTTCAGTTCAGAATGGAACCATCCTACAGTACTGAAGTAAAGAATTGCAACCTTTTTTACCGGTAAAACATAAATTGGAAGTCCGTTTCGGGGGATCTATTAGCTAAAAGAAGGTTGCTATGAGAAATCCCGGGTTTCCATAACTTTTCTTTGCTTTTACAACAAACCTACATGAGAATGATTTTATGATTTATTCGATTTTCTTATTTAATTTACTATATTCTATATGATTATACGAACCGGAATTCTATTAACTTATACGAACCTATCTCTTTTTGTTTGCGCTTGGCCGGCTGGCCTTCTCAGCTTTACAGCCCTCGCTTTTCCCCTTGCTTTACCGGCTTTGCGTCTACACCACTACTTTGTTGAGGTATGGCTTCCCTGCCAATAATAATTGAATTAACAACCAGTGGGTGCCGACTACTATGAATCCTAACATAATTTCTCTATCAACTAGGAAATCAACTACCCCCTGGAAAGACTGCTACTCCCGCCTCTCAGCCCCATATCCATACTTCTCTCCTCTTTAACCACCATCGATCCTTACTTACGAGTTTCGCTCTGACCTTCCCTCCGCCACATAGGTTCTTCTTACTTAACTATACCTTTCATTCTGATTTCTGGATTTGCTTGTTCAACCATATTATCTTATATAATGCTAATAGTATTTCAATAGTATTTTCAGTTATTTGATATTGGATTTCTTAGATATGATATGTATTAGTTGTTTTAGAGTGGTTCATTCTATATACTGGACTAGGGCGAAACAGGACTAACCTATTGTAGCGCGGTAGTGAGTTAAACTATTTCTTGCCAACCCTAGTGCTTTTAAGTATATGCTTCCATCTATATAATAATAATTGGATTACTAAGGTTTATCGCCAAGAACAGAAAGTAGTTTTAAGTACAACGTGCTAAAGCATTAAGTGCGGGCCATAGTCAAAGTCAAAGGCAAGGGGGCGGGATTTCACTTGTGCCTAGTTTCTCAACAAATAATTCTTCTCTTTAAATGATTACTAGTGTTAACAATAAAAATAAAGTTAACCCAGAAAGAAAGGAAGCAATACATACAGTCAGAAATAGAAGCCGATTGCCCTTGAATCCAATTAGCCTGTGAGCTTATAAAAGAATAAGGAACGCCCAAGTAGCGTAGGCACCTCGCTGCCTTCGATAGCGACCAAAAGCAGAGAGTTCCATGTTAGGAAATAGATCAGATTTACATTAGCATGAAATACTCTTAGGGGTAGGTTAGACTTTACTATTGTATAGATATGTCATATGCTATCTAGATAAAATATTCAATTCAGGGTTTACTTCACATAGGCTAGGCCCAACTCCGCCCACTTAGTTTAGTGATTGATGCAAGTTGAGTGGAAAGTCTACAGTAAGATATAAATCAATTTCACCCCGGAAAAGTAGCTCGCTGACGCTAGATCAGCTCAACTCCCTTCTTGATACGATACGAGAGGAGAGGAGACTGCTTGAGCACGGATTAAACACAAGGCTTAGTTAGGCCGGCCTGCGCTGTGTTCTGTAAAGTAATAAAAGATATATAAGAGTAAGTCGGGAATACAGGTATGGTGTCTCAGGGTATCAGATTTTAATCAGTAGTAGGAAACTTATAGGTTTGTTGAGGCGGTCGGGCTAAAGAATAAGGCTTGGTTGTTTGTCGGAGTTCTATTCTATACTCTTTTTCTTGTACTTGTATACGCTATAAGGTAGTACCTCGACAGGGTGGGGGTGCGCCATACGAAACTAACTATCTTATCTTATATATAAGAATCGAATTGGCACTGACTGTGTAAACTATCTTAAGACTAAAGGCATGAAGTTGGACTAGCAAAAGCAAGGCTGGAATGGCTACTGCCCCTGCTAGTAAGGAATACTTAATTGTCCGCATCAAAGAGAGAATTCAATATGTGGAAGGCTAACAGACAGAGGAGCCAGGGACTCAAGAGATCCAGGTTTCAAGTTAGTCAAGCAAGGTTTGTTGGCCGAGTAGGGAGAATACAACTAATCATTGTAGGAGTAAAGACAAACAGTAAGGAATCGAATTGGCACTGTGTAAACTATCTTAAGACTAATCTGTATCAATAGCGACAGGCTAAATAGTTGTTGGCTGGATTAGCGGGGGCGCCTAGTAACTCCTTCTTTTGGCCCAGCTTATAAGAATGAAAGGTATAGTTCGTTGAAGCCAGCAAGCAAGAATTATCTTTCCGTTTCGCAGTTCGGTTAAACAAGCAATAAACAATAACAGTAGCTTTAAAGAGCAAGTCTCAACAACCAAACAAACCGAGGGAAGAAAGATCTGAAGGCCAACTGGTGGATCCCCGCAACAAACAGCAAGCAAGGGAACCGCTCATATGTTCTGGAGCCTATTTAAGTTCGCCTAGTTCGAGTGTTAGTGCAGTAGCTCCTTGTCGAGATGTAAAAAAGGTCAGTCTGTCTATTCTTTCTTTTTTGTTTCAGCACGGTATCTTATAGCTTCAGTTTCATATTCGTTTTTGCCTGTGTTGTTGTCAAGAAAGGTTCTGTTTTTGTTTAATCATATAAAGTAAGTAAGAGAGCAATGCCAGTTCCATTGAATTCCGCGCTCAAATAATTATCCCTCCTCTGTTTGCCTCGGCCTCGGTGCTCGAAAGATTACTGTGTGATTCGGCGATCAAATGAGATTTTATTAGTTTACCATAGGTTAGCAAAAGGAAGGGTCGATGTAATTGAGCTCTGTGATTCTAGTCAGTTAGATTAGGGGGATTCGAGTCGTGATCTCTGCTAAGAGAGTTCGGATAGCCTACACAGATCCTGGTATGTTTTCACGAGTTCGGATGGATCACGCATCTAAATCTGCTAAGAGAGTTCGGTTCGGATAACCCACGTGTAGGCGATATCTTATTTTATGGATGCTTTAGTTTAGTTTCTTCTCTCTCTTTCTGTTCGCCTACGCCTAGCCTAGTGCGAGTCGAGTTGTAGATAGAAGAATAGGTTCAAGTGCCTGTGTCTAAGGCTTTTCCTCAAGTACTGTTTCGTCAACAAGTCGTCCGTCCAGTTGAGTCTGAAAGTCGAGTGTAATCTCCAAAATAATCAGTGCAGGTTGACCTGACTGTGATAGATTCTATTCCTGCAACAAGATCTTCTGCGGTGGATTCAATGAATGTTTAAGTGGGGGGTTTCATATTTTTTTCGACCAGAAGAATATCTAGAAGAAGAGGTTAAGCAGTAAGCGGAGCGGGGATGGGATAGTGCAAGTGAAAAAGCAAGTCAAGAAGCAAGGGAAGCAGTGCTCAAGTCAGCAGCAGAATACTCATCAGATACAGGTCACATCAAATTAGAATTTCTATCTAACCTAACAAAGGTAATATTATTTTGATTTCCATTAAGCCAGTTTCAGTTGAATCGGCCGGTATTCTTATACTAATAATAATTTCATGTTTGCGCAAGCCAATAAGGAATAAGTACCCAGGGAAAGGGACCCATGCATAGATATTCGAAATCCAATAAGTAACTCCGAGGCCTAACATTCTAAATAAGGCATTGAGCCAGTAGCGCTAGTTCTAAATACGGATATTGGATTGAGGGAGGGCGGAAGAGCCAGCTATGAATCTATTGCTACTATAGACAAGTACAGATATGATGCTACTATAGACAAGTACAGATATGATGCTACTATAGACAAGTACAGATATGAGATCGAAAGCTAAGGAAAGAAAAACAGTTGTTGAGGTTGAGGAAGAAAGCGAGGAAGGAGAGTAAGCCCGAGATCAAGTAAGGGAAGGGGATACTTATAATATATACATAGGGAATTCTACAGGTTAGCCACAGTTTGTTGGTAGGTTAAGCGATACTAAAACATAGATTCGTAAGCCTAATAGCTAGGAAAGTCATGCTGCCCAAGCAATTAGAATCCATAAAAGTAGAGACATACTCTGATTTAGAGGCATCGGAGCAGTAAGGGCGTACTGAGATAATAGGGATAGTCAGAATCATATAAAGTCAAAGCAATGTTAGTTTGCAAGCAAAGGAGATGATCCGTACTATAAGAATAAGAAGGGGTAGGTTGAACCAAAAGAATAAGAAGGGGTAGGTTGAACCAAGGATAGTGGGCCGCCAGTATACTGTTTTGTTTGCCCGTAGAGTAGTTCAACTCGCTAAGCAGTAGCTCCATTCTAAGAATAAGTAGTGAAGGTCTGGTAGCTATTAATATAATTCTCAAAAGGGTTAGGGTAATCCGATAGTTAGTAGTAGTAACATAGGCAAGGGCTGCTTTGCTGCTGGGCAAGTAAGGGTAGTTGCAACAAAGAATTGAGGACAAGACAGTGAGTTTTCGAGTTAGTAGTTTAAGAGTTCAATATGGGAGTGCCTGGGAAGATGCCGTGGGTTCAGCTGTTCCTAGGCAATACAAATACTCGTTTTTAGTTTCAGTATATTCATTGAATTACATAATTTGGTTGGTTCTATTCCTGGTAGCAGTAGAAGTGATTTAATGTTATTATTCTTTCTTCTGCGTATGTGGTCTGATTCAACCCGGGATTTCATTTATGATTCTCAACTCCACTTATGAACGTAAAGCCAAACAAAGCTCACAAACGCCCTGTTAGTCTTGCCCCTATATATAATCTTTGCGCTGTTCGGGTACTCCCAATTCAATTCTTTAGAGAACATTGCTTTGTGCAAACAAAACGAATTGTAAATACGCCAGAGGAGACAAAAGCGAACCAAACCAGTCAAGTCAGTCCAAGTGATCTGGAACATTGTGATTAACGCCCAGCGCTTTGAAGAATTCCTCAATAGTAACCTCAGGCTACATCGCGGTGATGAGTAAGTACCAACGAAAAGATTATTCTCTTTTCTGGTGTCAAAAGGGTAGTTTTTTTCTGCTGAGTTAAAGGACTATGCCCAGAAGTACTATACCAACCAACTAGTTCAGTGCTATACCAATAATGAGTTCTTTTTCTTATCTTAGCGCCCTGCCCTGCCTACTATCCACCGCCCTCTTGTTTGTCACTCTTAGAGTTAGTCCTTTGATTCAGGGAGCATGAATTTTAGATTTTTAGCAAGGGAATTCGAGAGTGAAAACATAGATTCGGGTACACTACCGCACACCGAGTAACTCACTCTTTAGTTAATTGCTTTGATTCCTTAGCTGCTGATCTCGAACCTGGCTCTTGACTTTTGTATTCCATAACCGCCCCCGGAATCTCCACCCTGCTTCACTTATTTGCATTCCACTACTACGGATCCGCTGTTTGTTTCCATCTCCCTGTGCACCTAGATCGTACTTACTTCTATTAAATAAAATACTCCGGTTCTGTTACTCATGTGTTTCGTTCCCTTCCCGCCAAGTCACTACTAATGTTATAAGCAGTAGTCGGCTCCCGGGTTCCTATATTGATTCTGGTAGTAGCTTTTTCAGTCCCGGTAGTGGATTTCCTCGTTGGATTATAATGGTTGCTGTTTTCAGTCTTGCTAGGCAGTGTTCGATTCCCTCTGACGAGTACCTACTCTCTTACTTACTAGTTCCATTTTTTTGGTATCCGGGTTGTTCCCATAACGTATTATAAGTAGCAGTTGTTTTCTTTATCTTTAACTAAGAAGAAGCAAGATTAGGTGCGCAAGGGAGGCAGGCGTTGAGGAGAGATTCGTACACCAAGTTCGATCTATTGGAGTCGTTTTTCAGTCAATAGGTTTACATAAGGACACAGTCGAAAGTGTAGTAAGGCTCTAATCCAACAAGCAAGGATGCCAGGTAAGATGCAGCAAGCCAGGGCAGCTTTGATGGCAGTAGAGGAAGTACTGGTTATAAGTTCAAGTCCGAAAAGCACTAGCGAGAGTATTGGTTACAGTGGTGGAGTTCTCATAGGTGCGATCCTCTTTTAGGTTGGTGATGGTTAGCATTGGTCTAAATCTTGCTAGCAGTGATTGAATTCCCGGGTTCGAGTGGAGCCCCCTCTATTCCTTCGTGCATTGATGGAATTCGAATTGCATTCTCATAGTGGCCAAAGTATTAGTTTAAAAAACAAGTAGGGGCAGATCGGGAGACAGAATAATAATAGATACAAGAGAAGCGGAGAAGAGGCCGGCCGAGAAGATACATTGAATGAGCTGGGCTGGAGGTATTATGGATTGAATGAGCTAGGTATTACGGATAAGGGTAACCAACCATATGCTCCAAAGTTAGAATGAAATGCAGCTCCATTACGTACCTGGATTCAAAAGTACACGGTTTTTCTTACTTATATAGTGCAGCTGAAAGACCATCAACAGTGCCAAGTTCATCAAGTGTAACCTCCCATGCGCTCTAAACTCTCAGTACAGAATTTCCCTGTATGCGCCCACCAGGGCACTAGTCTATTGCTCTTAACTTAAATTATCACTTTTGAAGAGCAGGAGCATAGGCATAAACAAGATCCGGCTTTGATGCGCTAAGCGGTCTAGAAAAGTAGTTCTTAATGTGGAGTTCAGAGTGCTGGTGCTAACATACTCGAAGACCGGGGCCCATCTGAGTGAAACAAAGAAGCGAAGCTGTGTAAAAAAGAAATCGCTAACCCCTTACTATAGTACTTAACTTTATACTCTAGACTGACTTGTTGAGTCAGCATCAGCAGTAATATGTTTTGTTACCGAAGACAGCACCAACTACAGAGCAGAGAAGAATCCGTTTGAGCAGTTGTATAAGCAAGTAGGGGATCAGGATATGAGACAATAGAAGAAACAGAAGAAGGAACTTAATCCCCATATTTATTGTATGGTATAGCACTTTGTAAAGAAACAGCAGCCCGCCCCTCTAACTAAGCAGTTGAACCAGAATCAACAACCTAGTGCGAGTTAAGCTGTAGAGAGAGAAGAATCAGTTAAGTAAAAGTAAGCTTAAGCTGCTATAAGGTATAGATCTCGGTAAAGGGGTCATATTACTACCTATATTCATCATTATTCTTATGGTCATATTACTAACTATATTCATCATTTATCTATTCTTATATAGTGTAACTCAAAGTGATAAATCATAATTTTATCTTGACAAAAATATGATTGTCTTGTTTACTCGGCGCTTACGGGCAGCAGAGAACAGAACGTGCTTATGATTCTGATGCAAGGTATCGTGTAGAATTGCCCGATTATCCTGCTGTGTAGTTAAAAAGCATAGAAGCAATTTCATTGTCCTATAGTAGCTCCCCTTATCGTGGAGTGATAGTTTCATCCTAGTCTTAGAGACCAGTGGATAAGGCATAAGAATATTCTTAAGGTTACGAGTAAAGATCGGGATCATAATACGGAGCAGGATCGGATTAGTAGTTACCAACCAGAGCAGAGGTGTGTCACCGACCCCGAACAATACCTTCAGTGAAGAGTGTAAGTGAATACATCCATCCAGCCAGCGCAATCAATTTCATCTATCTAACTCGCCTATAAACTAGGAATTGAAACAACTCAACTCACTAATGCACTTAGTCTTGCTCCGGCGTATCCCGAACCGAACTCCCTTAGCAGAGACCTTTGCTCTAACTCTAATTAACGTCGATGACCCTGGAGCAACTATTCATTGAAATTTGACTCTATTGCATCGCTCTTATCTTATTAAGTCATAATAAATCTATACTCACCGAAAACTAGACATTCTCCGCCACACCTCGCTTCCAAACTGATGATACTAATGGCAACAGGACTTAAAACTAAAAACGAGTTCTCCCGGGCGGTAGAGCGAGAACAAACCCAGCAATCAAGAATAGAAGTAGTTAGTATAGGTTTTGCGCCCCCAGCAGACTAAACTAGCAATTACATAAGCTAATAAGAAAGAACCCGGCAATACCGCGGCTGAAACACACCAACCAGTATTAGAATATCAACTAGATTGGAAGCTGGATCAGAGACTAAGGATAAGGGCTCGGGATGCCTGTATATACCATGTGCTCAACAATTCCATTATTCACACAGAGGTCTGGGCGTAATCTGGTACAGGAGGCGAGGTGTACGTACTGATGAAGTGGAGTCCCTTTTTGTTCTACTTTAATCATATCTACGAGGAATGGACTTATGATGATTGTCCCGCTCTAGCTCAAAGTACTTCATACCGGTTTCTTAAGGGTTCGCAGTCTAGGTTCGGTGATTGGCTTGATCTTAAGAGAGGTGATGGATTGGCTTTCAAAGCAATAAGTGAATCGGGTGTTGAGCCCGCTAAGTAAACACACAGGGTTGGTTGGTATATAAGTCGAGTCATAGCGCACTCCTTACCCCGGAAAGTAATGTAAGAAGTTTGCTGCTTGCCCCAAGGAAAACATTTACAGATTCAATTGCTCCTTAACTACTTTTGAAACAGATGAAACTCTTTATTATAAGTATAAATAATGCAACTGGCTGCTACTGTTTATTAT
Source organism: Ensete glaucum (assembly GCA_021527575.1). Taxonomy (NCBI): domain Eukaryota; kingdom Viridiplantae; phylum Streptophyta; class Magnoliopsida; order Zingiberales; family Musaceae; genus Ensete; species Ensete glaucum. Next base: position 223,970 of record JAHSUZ010000016.1, on the reverse strand, counting down.
CGAGCGCATATTCTTGGCAAACATTCATTTATTACTGATGTGCTAATAGGAATTGAATAATTGAATCCATCTCACCTAAGATTGAATAATTGAATCCATCTCACCTAAGTAGGAATTGAATATAGCAGCTCATGTTAGCACACTCATTCGTCTTGCCCTCTACTTAAACATTAATTTCATCTTAGCTCAGAAGATCTTCTTTTCTTACCCGGGAATAAAGGCAGTTTTGCTTCCAAATTCCATACTTAGCTACGACTCTTGATTCAGATCCTTAACTTTCTTCTTATAGAATAGAACAATACCTTTCATCTGATCCAGCTTATTCAGGGTATTGGCCTGATCCAGTTTCTTTCTTCTTTAACTGGAAAGAAATCCACTGAAGAGGAATATGCTTACCGCTTGAAAGCCCGTACTATCTCCTGCTTCCTTATCGGATCCCGCTGAAAAGCCAGTAGTGAATGAGTTGAATCCTTTGTTGAATCCGTCGGTGAAGAATCAACCCAGTGCATAAAGAACAGGTACGCTGCGGCGCACTACAAGACTAAAGGTTGGAATACAGGATATGGGGGCGGACTTCAAAGAACAAACCTAACTGTAGGTATGGTGTAGCTGAGAGAGGAATAGACTGAACGAACCCATAATCATATAATTGAACTAGCGTCTCTAATCCCTACCTAACCAACTGGGAATGCGCCTAGCGATAACAGGTCGTAGCTACTACCAATAAGAAGCGACTTGGCACTTAATAGGAATTCCACTTATTGCTATTAGGCTGAAACCACCACCGGAAAGAGTAGTCCTGGGGTCGGAGAACCAAACTCAGTATTCTAAGATGAGGTACGGCGCAACGCATACAGGTATAATAAAAAGTAATGGAGTATAGAATTAACTGCTGTTACAGAAAGAAAGTATGGATAGTAAAGCTGATAAGCAGGAGAGGCAGCCTTGTTAGTAGTGGATGCATTCTCTCCAGCAAGGTAGTGAAACTCAAGTCCTGTTGCTATTGGAAGTAATTCTTTAATTGAAGGCGGGTTCTTGTTAACAGAGTTGTTTGGTTCAATTGCTTGCCTGCGCTCGACCATAGGAGAAATATAAGTAAATAAACTCAATAAACTAAGTCAAAGAATAAGATACCAAAGTAGTAGAATCAGAGTCAGGTAAGTAAGGACAGGCTTAGAAACAGTAGTAACAGACTAATGGGCAGCGGAGGATATAGGCAGGATACCCAGCAAGCAAGGACAAGCAACGTATAATATGATACATGAGAATGCAAACGCTGTTAGCAATACCTTAATCAATAACAGAGAATTCCACTCATGAGTATAGGACCTCTAAGCTAGAAGGCGTAAGCTAAAAAGGGAGATCCAACTAACTACTATCGGACTTAAATGGGTTCTGTGTCTCTATTGGCTTTAACTCAAACTAGAGCTTTTGATTCTTTATCCACTGATCTGACTCCTTGCTATGAGTTTTGGTATGCCCCAGAATAATAAAAATATGATGTAGATTCATTACTCTTACTATCCTATTTGTATATCATAAACAGAATGCAACCAGTACATTTCATATTGGATCTTGGGCTTGGGGTAAAGAAATCAACTTGTACTTAGAGGATTTCACCTCATAACTGGGAATGTGCGCTACCTGATCAAACCAAACCAATAACGATAAGAAACCAACTTAAACACGGGAATGTAAGTTATAAGTAGAAGAATAAAGTACAGGAAGGGGCTGCCAAGAGTCGAAAGAATAAGTCAAAGAATAAGAGGAGAGAGTACCAGCTAGTATTTTATTATTTATGATTCTGATGCCCGTACTGAACCATGCTTTCCAGGCAATGAAACAAGGGATGCTAGAGGGAAGGTCTGATTTCTGAGCTCGAGTATATCAACAATAGCAGTGTAATTATCTATTCTTTTCTGGATTCTTATAGGAGTAGCTGAACTCTTCATGACACTTACCTCTACTCTGCGTTCTATCTATGCGTTCTATCTATTAGTCTAATAGCTCCTGTTTCAAAACAAAAGATGTAACACTCTGATTACGGTTCATCCTTTGCCTTACTCGTATCATTCTCTGACTTATATTATAGTAGTAGCATCCTCAGTCCCCACCTTCTTAGTCCTCGCTCCACGCCATTCTTTTACTCCTGGGAGTTTGTTCAATTCTTACTATTGAGTTGTGAAACCGTGAAAAGATCATTCTGCCGCTACACTCTTTCAGTAACTCTTGACCAAACCTACATTACAATCTATTCTTTTATCATTAAGTAAGTAAAGTAGTCTGATTTTATCATATATTAAGTAGTCTTTCAAACCGGAATGAGAATGATGATTGAATTATTCTATAGTAACACTTCCTTCTACTCTATTAGCTACTACTACTTTGTTGCTATTAAAAATACCGGGAAAACAGAAAAAGAGAGATCTTCTGCACCCGGCTATGAAGGAAAACTCGTTTGCAGCCTTTTTTCTCGGGTTTCCATAAAAAGTAAGTCTGTTTTGACCGAGCTATGAAGGGAATTGACTTTGATAACAAAAAACACGGGAAAACGATAAAATCAAATTTCTCTTGACCTCGTTATGAAGGAAAACTCCTTGGCTATGAAAAAACACGGGTTTCCATAACTTTTATTTCCTCTTTTCCAACTTGATATACGATACACCCTTAACGAAGCGTACTACTTATTGTTATTGGGGATTTTTCTTCTCGAGTTGCAACCTAGGATTACTTTCTAACAGGCAATTCTGTAGCTTACTTTTCGAAAGCTAACTTGAATTCAAAAGTGAGAAGAGAAGGTGAACTGTGAGGTGACTATCAAATCTATACTATAGTAACTATGAACGCTAGATTCAATCATGAAATTAGATTCTTTCGGTCGAACTGAGCTTGCTGGTTCCCTGCCGGTTCATACTAATATTAAGGAAGGAATATGCTTAGCACGGTTCCCCCAATTCTACCAGGGTGAACTTTTGATTCTTCTCTTTCTCCCTTGGCAACAAGAACAAGAAACTCCACTATACTTTCGTATACATACCTTGCTTAAAAACCCGACGAACAAAGATTTTACTTGGTTATAACTCGTTCAAATTGGTCATTAGTCGTTGCTTGTCTGGTGATGATCCTACTCCGGACGTATATATATCTCTGTTGCTTAAAATCTTATCCCCTTTCTTGGCACTTCACTTCAATAAGGATACGCTTACCCCACCTACATATATTAGTAGTTACTTGTCTGTTGCTAGAAAGCAAACATCTCTATCTTGATCTTTTCCAAAACACGGGGCGGGCTACTTTAAGAGCGAGGAAGGTCAGATGAATCTCTTAGCCTAATTGCTATTGTCAAACTGTCGATAGCCTTACTAGGTCCTTTCGAGCCAACTCCTTTATATCAGTCCGGGACCAAATCTGTCTTTCCTGCCGCCCTGCTTTGCTGTCTATCAGTCCATATCCACTATATATAAGTATAGTATCAGCTTCAAAGGCAAGCAAAGCAAGTAAATCAATACAATATTGTCCATAGGTATTCAATTAAGTGATCAGTTTTCGTATAGTAATAAATTATAAAAGAAAGAAAACACACGCTACGGTTTTTTGATCATACCCCGGAAAGAATCTCGGACATATGCCCTAAGTTGAGTTGCGGTAAGGGCCTCGCTCGCCCAACCCCAAATAAGTTAACTCTTGCCCGCCAATGAAAACCTCTGGTCTGCTTTGGAACAACAGCCTTCTTTGATACCAAGTCTTTGCTACGGCCTACTATTCCTTCCCTGCCGACTCCACCTTTCCGACTTCCCCATTTCATGCCACCACCATTTGCTCTTTCTAAAGCGAAATGGAAATCCAAATAATAATTAGATAATCGTCTGCTACATCTTTCTTTCCTATTAAGAAATCTTATATAACGGGCAGTACAAATCGTCCGAATCAAGTAATCTATGAATAGGCTACATCTTCCCCAGAGAAAGAAATCTTATATCACCACGAGGTCATTCAGTACAAATCCAAAACCGTTCTGTTCACTTCCTACAACGAGCGAGTCAACTTCGTCTTGAGACTCGATCACGGTTAAGAGAGCAAGTCGAAAGCTCTTTTTGGGGGCTTCGATGCTTTCCTGAATCTAAAGAAAGGAGGAACATAACACAAGTGTTTTTCACTTGGTTAGACCACCTATCAAGGGATTCGGCATTTCGTGCTGAAGGAATGGAGATCGTCTTAGCTTCCCACAAATAAAGCTTTTTCCACGCCCTCAAAGATTGTAGCAGCATTTCGTTCTTTGGATTCATCTGACCGACCGGGGCGGGGCGGCCTCTTTCTCTTTTCCGCGATAGTATCATTGGAGAATTAGCTTAAAGAGGAGCGAGCTTTCGTGACCAAGAGTAAAGTGGCTAGCTTCTGTGCAATCAAAAGTCCCAACATCATACATTAGATATTTGTTTATCTGATATCATCATTAAGACCAGAACGAGAAGATCAAATAACCTTATTGGCTTCAACAATAGACATTCCCATACAATACTTCCAAGCCACAGAAGGAGGAGAATGCCCCCACCAATTATTTCTTTGGATAATAAGATGCGTAGGGAGGAGCAAAAATGAAGCGAATATCAGTCCCCATTCTGATTATGGTAAAACACTTTCTTTTCCTACAGCACAGAGGATAGGGAGGAAATAAGCTGTGTTGTTAATAAAGGAATATGTTATGATGGCTGGCTATCTCTTCAAATAAAAAAAGAAAGTTTTGTTACGAGCTTATATTATATCTTATTAAATATTAAAGTAATAAGTATAGTACCGGGTAACATTATATATATGCGGATGTGCACTAAATTCCACGATTGTTGAATCAGCAGTAAGCTCTAATTGTTTGCGCTAACGCCAAAGCAAAGACCTAATGTGTTGGCGCTTATGGAGAGTTATCTTGAACGTCCTTTAAACCTATGTGCGAAACTATGCTTATTAACTGAGATAGCATTTCAACTCTGCAACTGGCGCCCTCATTTTCTTATTAATTTCTCCTATCTAATAGCCCTGCCCTGTTCCTCCCTCGTGTCTCTGGGTGCCCAGGTCTCGGTCTCTAGCCTGTCCGCCTTTCCTTTCCCATAGCCATAGTCCATATGTTCAACTCACGTAAGCCAACTTTAACCGGAATTATCTCTTATAACAGGTGGCGGGCATTCGCATTCTTTATTCTTTATCCGAGATTATGAACTACAGCCAACTTGCTTGAACAGGAATTGTCTTAATACCACAAGCACTGAACCTAAATTCTAGAGTATTTGCACTTTGACTTATATTCATAGTATATTATTACTTATGGTATGGAGTGTTTTTTACTTGTTCTATACAAGATGTGTTTTTGACCTATACAAGATGTGTGTGCACTTCTGTTGTTCATAAGTCGATTGGGGAGATGGATACCATATAGAAGTCGAATATATGGCAGGCAGTAAGGTTACTTCATTCTATAATGTGTGTGCACAATATTATATTCAAAGAACTCGCGCTAACGCAAAGACCTAATGTTGCGCTTACGAAGTATACTAAGCTTGTTTGGTTTGCGCTAACAGAGTCGAGTTACGTGGGTACATCATATGTCCATAAGCAGCTTAACACGGACCGGACCCTACTTACTGCTAGGTTAAAGCAAGAGAAAGAAGTCAAGTCGTCTCTCGTTGAGTAGAGCCTCTTGTTAATGCAAGGGAAGTAAAGTCTCTCGTTGAGTATTAGAGTCAGGGGTTTAGACCTGTTGCTAATGTTAATGTGCTCAACTACCCCCACTACTATATTGTTGCAAGTATCTCGTTGAAAGTGATGCAAGTATCTCGTTGAAAGTCAGAAGTCGCGGATTCCATAATTAAGCAAAACACTACATTGCTTGTTTATACTCTACTTAACTTAATCAAATAATCTTATATGCACTACTAACTCTATAACTAACTTTTAGAGAGCCTATAGCTAGATCAAAATCGAATAAAAAGGAATATATATGTGTATGTGTACGTATATCTATTCTCTGTATATCGTAAATAGTACAAAAACAGTCTAATTCAAAACATACCTTTAGGAGAGAGAGACTATAGGGTCCAGGTTCCAAAGAAAGGGAGGTGAATATTATCTTATTATTCTTAGGTTTGGAAAGAAGGAAGGGGGCAGATTACTCTTTTCGTAGTCAGAGCTATGATGCTTACTTTCTTTAGCCTGGAGTCACGTAGAGCGGTCCGCGGAGATTACCCCCGTCCGCAGAGATTCAGAAGCAAGGTTCAAGGGGGCGCTTACCCATAAGTTACTCTAAAGTATGTTAGGGAGACTTCTTTCTTTTATACACTAGCGCTATCCCAAGATTGTAGAAGCAGTCACTAGGCTCTTTCCTTGTCAGAATCTAACAATATTAGAAGACAACTCTTTCTTTAGTTCGCGCCTCTCATAAGATTGAAGCAGAATGTCTTATTTACGTCTTTTATTCTTATCTTAATGAGTAATTTCTTTCATTCCACTTATAAAGTAGTCATACAGTAGTCATACAATAAAGTAGTCATACAAAGTAGTCTGAATACCATCTGCTTCGCTTACAAGTTGGATCCTTCAACCTAGGTTTGTTTTTGAAAGAATTTCTTGACAATTATCTGATAGGAGTGCCTTTTGTAGAACAATTTCCTGGCACGGCACGCTCGCACAAATCATTGATAAAGGATTTGCCCACTCCAACCAAGGAGATCAAAAGCGAAAACCTGCCTTACTCCAAAGAGGAAGTACGTCCGCCCTATTAAGACTAAAGAAATCCCTTACTCCCAAACAAAGAATAGTTCTAAATGCATTTTATTCCAATTTAGAGTTAGTAAGAAAGAACCTCACCTCCACCCCTAGAACAGAACTAACTAAACTCAATTCCATTCTTAGGTTAACAGGCTTCTCTCCTTCCTTTGATTTATGTAACTCCTCCTCTCTCTCATTATAGGACCTTCTTTGCCCTTCCTCGCGCACTTCTACTTCCGCATTTGTTCTCTTCCTCTTATGGACTACAGCGAATTCTCTTCTATAGTAGTGATTCATGTGTGTCTAGCCTATTCTTTTTCCATTCCTTACGCGGCAAAATCATTAGATAGCCTACAACTTGCTTCTCTAGCTTGATGGGGAAAGGTTAGGGGCAATGGTCTGTGAACTAACTCCATTCCTCAGTAAAGCAATCTGGTTGGTGCAGGCACGGACGTAAGGGAAGGAGAGAGCGAAGCGATAACGGAGCGGGGACTAGGTTCAGCTCTACCGTAAGCAATTGAGAAACAAAGAATCTCTCTTCTATAACAGTATGTGCCTATATCTCGGCTTGGATTCCTCTCTTTGTTCTATATTCAGAAATCCAGAGTTACCTAAGGCAAAATAGCTATGATTAGCGCAGATTACTTGGCTGGCATATTCACCTACACAAATAGTAAGTTCATCCAATATGGTCTGTCTCACGAAGGAAGGGGCGCCTAAGGAAATATGGATATAGATGGAAAGAGGTAGTCGGAGAGGATATAGACAACTAAGGAAATAGAGATAGAAAGAGGTGGTCGGCACTGCACCTTGCCCTTTCTCTTTGCTGCCTTCCACAACGGAACACAAGACCTACTTAAGAGTTCCTGATGTGCTTTGCCTTTCTCTAGATCTATCCTTGTCTTTGCTTGCTGGCTTACCTTAATTTCCGTATGTTAAACATTATTAGGGATTTATTACTTTACTTTCAGCGGGTGACATGTGGAAGCAAGAATCAAATCTCTATCTGTCCTGTCGTCTAGGCCCTTCATCCTTAGAAAAGGAGTTATTTATTGGATCCTCCCATGAAAAAGATAATGAATTTAGGATAATACGGTTACTTTCCGAGGAGAAGCACATAGATTATGGAACATAGGCTGAAGTGAATGAATAGCTAGGATTTGCTTGCTCCTGACGTTTTGCTTGGTCAGGTGCATAGATCCGCATGAAATAAATAGTAAATAAGCGATAAAAGAGGTCAAAAGTGGGTGCACCCATTTAGAATCAAAAGTAGTATGGGGCAATGTGCTCAGGGAAGCGTTCAGGGCCAGTATAAAAGGGTGATCTTATTCAGTAAAATAGTCGTTGGTCACTTGCGATTAAGCCCACGGAGCGCCACTATGTACTGAATGTTTTGTATCATGGTCCGCCCCTATTGAGTGCTAGAGCCCACGTAACGGGTTGTCAATAATAGAGTGGAAGTTGGTGCAGTAGCTGTAGCGGTGCTAGGCATAACGTGAATAGGGTGCTAGGCATAACGTGAATATAATAATAAGGCAAAAGAGAAAGGCTTTATGTTGGTACCATACTCAAATTCCATGTGTTTCCCGAACAAGCTCTTGAAAACAAGGGAAAACACTCCTACAATGAAAGAGATGACTTGAGCCAGGTAAAGGGTAAGCGAAAGAAGATAGTGTTAGTAACGCAGTCTTGATAACGAGGTTATAACCTCTTAACAGCTTAGAAAGAAAAGAAACAACTCCACAAGCAGTAAGTAAGTTAGTTAGTAGTGGTAGAGAACAAAACATTAGGAATGCATTATTGGAATAAGGGAATAAGCAGTCCTTTTACTGTGTTTCTCTATTTATAATTCGAATTCTGGTTTTATTGTTTCGGCTCTATTCAATGCAATGATTGCGGGAACAAGCAACGACTAAAAAGCAACTGTAAGAAAATGACTCATATTACATATATATTGTAGTTATAACTGCTGATGTGTTTATGGCTTAAGGGCCGCTACACGTCCAGGATTACCTTCTTTGCTTTGGTCTTATACTGATGGTTGTTATACCTGGGGTTTTAGAGGAGCTCTTAAGATTAGATGTTTACCTTAAATCTGATACTCGGGTTTATTTATTTATTAGGCCCTTGTTTGTAAGGTACTGTTCAATTCGAACTTTATAACAGCAGTCTTGCGAGTAGCAGTCCTTTCAATAGCGGTGTAATTCCCAGTTGTAAGTTAAAGCTGCCGCTAGTTGGACTATTAGAAGAAGTACCTGTATCCTGTATTTCCCGACGAGAGTCTTGTTAGCTATGCCACTACTCTATCTTAATGCACTATACCTGGATATGCCCACTCATTCCTATGCTATTGGGTTCGATTCCTCATTCAAACCAGGGCGAAGTCTGCCTAAGGTTATTTCTTTCTCTTAGTAGTAATTGTAGCGTTCGTTGCTGGACAGTGTTCGATTGCCTTTTTTGCGTGAAAGTATTATAAACAATGGATACAGGATGTAAGGCAGTAGAGGCATAGTTACAGGTATTAGCTACGGGCTTATAGCCAGTAAGTTAGCCCTATTTATAAGTTCAAGTACTTTTGGGGCACTAGAGAAGTCCTGTTAGCAGTTGTTTCAGCACTATAGCATCGATTCTCGTTAATAGGTGCGCTAGATCATATTCTAATAAGTCAACAAAAGAAAATGAGTAGAAGAACTAGGAGGGCAGCTTTTAGTTCAGAGCAGGGAAAGCCCGAGTGGATAGTCGTTCTCTTATTTATTATTGAAAGCCTTATTGGCAGTGTTTGGATTCCGTATTTCTAGTTTAATCTAATATGGGAGTAGTTCTTCTTTAGTGCCTAGTAGCTTAAGTCTAATGTAAAAAGATAAGGTCACTCATTCCGGGTAGAAGAGTAAGCAACAGGGGATTGATGCAGTGCAGCAAAAGAGGGGCTTGAGAGTCTGTTCGTTTTAGTATCATTGAGTTAGTTTACGAGCTAGCACAGTAGAAGAAATAGAGTAGTCAGTAGAGGAGTTCGCAGAGTAGTCAGTATGGAACTAATCACTTAGGCTTTCATTACCGACCTCGAACCATAAAGTAACTACTCACTCAAAAACTAATGCCTCCTGGGGTTAATCTGCCTTGCCTCGCTTTAAGTCTATAGCTACAATTTACTCTTAAAATAGTGATTCTCATAGCCTATGTCTTCCAAGTGGGAAATCCACCTATAAGCCGGGCTTACGATTGAAAGTCAGAATCCAACTATAAGGGTAAGGATCCCCTTAGTAAGCTCTAAGGCATTTAACAGGAAAACAGGCTATCGCTACTGCTAACAGGGCTCGAACACTGCCTAACGAACGGGTATCAAAACAGCGTTTTCTCTTGAACAACAGAAAAGTGGTTTGGGTGCTAAGTCGCATCCCTCATTGCTTTACTTACTATATGATTATGAAATGAGGAGTCTATTGATGAGATGTAGTATATCTGGAATAGAACCTAATGAATGCCAATCAGACTGAAATAAAGAACTGGAGCTTTCTTTCCTTGTGCGCATTTAAGGGCCCCTGAGAATAGAACTGGTGCCTACAAGGGTATAGCTCACAACCGGGAAGCCCACTCATACCAATAAGGTTGAAAAGACAACCTTATAAGTAAACTACTCCTTCTTTTATGTTAACCCAGCCCAAGGAAAACAGCGATTACTGGCAATACTTGCACTCACAACAGGGGATCCAACCACCGTAGCCTGTGACTACTTACTTAAAAACTGACTCTTTGCCTCTGCCTTTTGCTTACTCACTCCATTATGTATTCTCATATCGAGTATCTAGGCGTCGACTCCTTACTTAGGGAATAGAACCACTGTCAATAAGAAATCAACTTAGTAGTAACTCCAGGGGGTGATAAAGAGCTAACCACAGCAGACCTTACCTCTTTTGTGTCACTCAAACCTCTACTCCCAACTCCCAAACAAGCACTCCGCGATGTATTACCTTCTCACTAGCCGGAACCTTACTTACTCTTTGTTAGTCTCTCGCTCCTGCCTTTGAGCCTGACTTCCCTGTGCACCTAATCTTGCTTTGCTAGTTAAGTAAACCAGCTGCTACTTGTAATACGTTAAACTAATATCTGGGAAGCCAGACTACTACTTATAAGGCTATAACCGGGAGGACTTTTACTTCAAATAAAGAAGCGAACTCACTTGTCTTAGCCCGAAAGCTACTTGACCTCATTCTTTGACTGACTTTTTCCATTCTTTTGCTTATTAACTGCATTCCTGTTTATGGGTTTGTCTCTTCTACTCTTGCCTGGTTTGGTGGAATACCTTTTTCTAAGTAAACTAATACTAATAGTAGTCTGATATAGGTAATTCTCATACTTAGTTAAGGTGTTAGGGCACCGGCCACTAGCAACATAATGAGTATTGGTAGCCCGAGAATGCCAGGGGGGGTAATCAGACAGAGCAGGGCGCCCAACAGATCGGAATTCCACTAATAAGTAAGAGACCGAAGCGAAAGAAGAAACTCCTACCCGGCCAGAGAAAAGATACTTTCTCTTAGGTATCCAACTAGTAAGCAGCAGAACGCAGCTACTACTGAAGCAAATGAAAAAATAGCTACAGAAATTGATACATACGTGGAAGAGGGTGTCAAGGGAATGCAGCACCACCTTATTTATGATAATAATTCAATGCCCAGTAACTGAGCCTCACTTGTCGGGTAGTAAATCTGACTTTGGATTTAATGTGAACTCTACAGGTTGTTGCTTATGTCTTTGAAGATCAGTCCGGAAACTAATTCCTTAACTCGAACACTGCCCCAAGCGATTGTGAACTATCGACAAACAGTACTGACAAACAGGCGAGGTGGTCCAACAATTGACTTCTTTACTTTCCATTTGTAGTGTACTCTCCTCTCCCCTAGTATAGAGTTGACTCTCTTTATTCCTCACCATAGCAAGTCAGAATTTTAGATGAAAAACCTATCTTCTGTTCCGTTTGGCACCGACCAAGTTACCCTAATCAAACTACCTACTAATAAACTACTCTAAAATAGAATATATGATAACGTTTAAATACTTGCTAATATTGTATAAGAGAATGTTTGAACAAGAAAATCCAGAGAATGGAGGTCGGGGCAAAATGGAAAGTCGGCTAACACACCCACTCTAGTAAGCTAACGCACTCCGAATTACTCTAAGGAAAAGGAGAATGGAACGGAGTGCACCCGTTTTTCCACCCGCAACACAAAATTAATGTTTGTTCTTCTTCTACCGTGATGGGAGGGTATGCAACGTCAGAACTCTGCTAAGCAGCTTTTACCTCAACATCAGCTTTTACCTCAACAGCCGCCTTTACCTCAACTATAATATAAGACATAAGCGGAGGCGCCCCTACCCTAAGCTATATCAAAAGTTTGCTAGTGTTTTAAGGAAAGGAAGCTATGCTATCTATGTTTGGTTACTACATATTCTATATGATAAGTTCGTGGCAGTTCTTTTCTTTGAATGTGCTTTACTTGCTTAGATGCAATTATTTCCTTCGAGTTGAGTTCAACAAGGGCTCCTAACGCCGCGAAAACTTTAATTCTATAACAGCAACTAACGCACAATGATAGTTCCGGTGCCTATCATTGCTTGTTCGTCTTGCTCCTTTCCTTGTTCGCAACAGAAGCCCCGAATCTCAAGATTTCATTACATGGAGTTTACTGATTGACTTTCATCCCAAAAACATAACGTTGTAATAACTTCATTCAAGCTACGTTTGTTTTATTTGAAAGAAAAGAATAAGTCGCAAGTGAAAGTACAGCTCAAGAAGTATTGAGTTTTGAAGCGGGTCATTGAGGAGAATTGAAGATAGAATACCTAGGAAGGCAGTCAGCTGCGAGGTAAGAAGCATCAGCTGGAAAAGGAGTAGGGGTTTGGGAGGGAAGGAAATGATTCAAATAATAAGATAAGATGAGTGCACCTGTTATAGATATCTAAGAGTAACCACAGAGATAGGTAGCTTTAAGAGCAAGTCCTGTTTTCTGAAGCAGAAGTTTAGGTATAACATCTTATTGCGGAGCCTCGCGCTTAATCTTTTGATCGCCTTGTGCATTTTCATTTCATCTCTCTCTTTTGCGCCTATCAGATCTAATTTGAAATGGAGATTCTAGTATCATTATACTTATTTCATCTCTCGAGCACATGGGGTGTAGAAGTCGTTTGTAAAGACACAGCTTTCCTTTTGCCTCTCGTTGACAATCACTTTCATTGCGGATTCTCGGGTCAACTTGCATTTGAGACTTGGACTACACCTTGCTTCAGCAGACGAGCATTCTGCATTTTGTTGTTATCAATTCAAGTATCCGCCAGTATTGTTTTCATCGCCATAGTGCTTACGTGAGTATGTGTCAGCAGTGATAGATGTTTTGTCACTAATTTACATAATAGGTGCCCTTTCTCTACTAGTGAGTTCGAACAAGCAAGCAAGGGCAAGCAAATAGTCATAAAACCCTTTTTGCGTCATTTAAACATATGCCGCCGTTCAACAGAGCTCATATGATATGGCTAATCTCACTTACCCCACTACGCTCCTAACGCGCACTACACTACGTTGCTTGTTCTGTCCTTTTCATGCATTTGTCCATATATATTAATTAAGATAGACCTCTTCCTAGATATTAATTAAGATAGACCTCTCTCTTCCTAGGTGCCAATCAATTTCATTCTACTAGAAGAGTAATTTGGGGTGCTAACGCGAGTTGTTGTTGCATGATGTTTTGTTACTCTCTTATCAAATATGTCAGTTATTTGCTTTTCTTCAGTTGAGCGGGGCACTAAATTACCTTCTGAAGTTAAGTGAGTTTGTTTAGTAATGGTTAGGTTAGTCCCTTACATTAGTTGTTCACATTCAAGAAGCCCTGAAACAGACAAATGTAAGCTAAGGTTCCCCGAGAAGTAGTTGATGTTTTGAAGCAAAGTGAATATATTCATTTATTATAGAGATTAGGAGTTAGATTCTTTTCAATTTCATTCAACAAAACAAGTAAGAAGTTAGTTTAAGGGGAACAAGTAAGAACAAGAGAATCACTTACATCGGCCACCCTGAGAAGAGTAAGGTAGTGAGTCAGCTGTTAGGTACCAAAAACAAGGCAACATAGAATAGAGGAAGTAGTGAGGAAGCAGAACAAGCAACTGAGGGCAGCTCAGCTGCCTAGAAGCGCAAGGCAAGAAAAGAGTACGACACAGTAACGAGTTAGTAAGGATGCCAATAAATCCGATTTGCTTAAAGCAACGGAATAAGCAGTAAGCAGTGTTTTACAACTATGTAATTATAGGGGGCAACGGAGCAAGCAGTAAGTAATGTGAAAGCTTAGAGACAGCAGTACAGTAATAGGTGAGCTTTTGAGTTTAGTTAGTTTCTCAGAGGAACCAAACTACGACTAATGAACAAGTAGGGATAGCAGTGCCTCTCTCCGCCTATGTCCTTTACTTTGTATGGGGTTCGGCTGCCTCAAGTGGATTGAATTAGGCTTAAATTCCATTGAACTGCTGAACTAACTTTACTGAACAAACAGAATAGAAGGTAGCGCTCCACATGTAGAATCAAGAATCCAAAAACTCCTGACATACTACTTTATGAACACAAGCGACAGAACAAAACAAACTAGGGCGGGCGAAACAAGGATAGAAGGGATAAAGCTATCTCAACGGCAACAAGCGCAACTCCCGTTTTCGAGAGTAGAGCAGAGCTTCTTTCTACTGTTCCTTTCAACTCAACCGACGCTACTGATGCACTAGTTTATTGTTATCCCCGGTCAAACATAAATATGAATAAGATAACATATGGTGCCATACATATAAGATAGAAATTGACACTCCGTTAGCACCTGCACCCTCACATAGTAGACTTTTTTACCACGTAAGGAAGGGTTAAGGCTATTTTGCTTCCCCCGGGACTAAGGCTGTTTTCCCCTATTTTATGGGTTTTCTATGATTCTACTACTTACTACGTGGGTTTTGGTCTCATAGTGTTCATTTGAAATCTCACTTTGGAGTTGGATTCCCGCAGCGCAGCTAGTGGGCCTGATGGTTATGCAATTGCATTATAATAAACAGTCTCATAGTAGTGGTTGTCAGTAGTGGTAGGCCGAACCCCGCACATAGGAATAAGTAATAGAGTAATCAGACTTAGCTAAAAGAAAGGTAGGCTTGTTAGCGCTAGTCCAATTCTCTGTATTAAGATAAAGCATTAGGTGTTCGACTCTTGTTATCAATAGCTCGAGAATGAAAGTAAGGTAGGGCATGCCAGTATAGAGTAAGGACATGCTCATGGAGGGGCGAGCTATACTTGGGTAGGGTGGATACAGGTTTCGAGTTTGGTGACAAAGCCTTAAGACAGGGAAGGACAGGCTACTAGGCGAGTAGGGTCGTTGTTTGTTTAAATCTGAGAGCTAGTAGTTGGATTCTGACTTACCCATTAGTGAGAGGTTGTCGAGAGGTAAGTAAACTCTTCCACTTTATATAGGAATAACAGGGCAGGCCTAGGCCGGGAAGGTAAGTTTAGAGTAGAGGTATGCAAAGGAAAAGGGAGAGGCTAGATCCTTATTAAAGGAATAAGAGTAGGGGTGTCGGATCAACATACTTTTGTTAGGAACACACAGGATCCGGCCCAGCAACCAAAGAATAAAAGACAGTAGCTGAAGTTTAAAAGCACTAAGCGGGAGAATTGTGCTTACTTGTATACAGGCCTGATACGAGCAATGAGGGCCCAAGGAAGGGAATATTAAAACACATAAACAAGAAGGTAAGGAGCAACGCAACACGGAGAATGAAAGCATGCATAGTCAGAATCGAAGTTACTAGTTAAAGAATACAGGTATGGTCCAGCACACCCACTCAGAAGAATGTTACTACACTAGCTATGACACTGCCCAGCAACACTAGAGCTACTACCATTTACTTTACTCTTAGAATCTCACTAGTGTTTCTTATAACCCAACTGCTACTGATGAGAACGTCACTTGTAGTAGGGAATCGAGCTGCTACTTATTCTAATGAAACCGCTGCTAACAAGGTTAACTACCCTCGCCTTTGTTTCTGTAGATGCTGATACCAAGGCTGACTGTCCTTGCTTACATTATCAATACCGGAATAAAGAGTTGACCAATAAATCCAAGAAGAAAAGAAGGAATCAAAGAGGTAGGAGCAAGGATCGAACTCGGGCGCGCAAGGACCAATACCAGTGGAAAGAATACATCACCTGACTACAATACTATATCTTGTAACAATGACATTACCACGAGACCTAACCAGGTACTTATTAGACTCTAGTTACTACCGAAAGGAATGAGACCACTGCCTGATGCACCAAACTTGGAGTAGAGACTTTCCCCACCGCCTCTAAGACTAAAAAGTGGGCAAGAAAGAGTGAACTATTAAACCACAAGAGCGGTCTAATTACATGAGTAGACAGAGTTAAATAAGTAAGTATCAGAATGTGAAGCGTAACTCTAAAGAAGGAAACTAACAGTAAGATATTTCTTTATAGTTATTATCGAGTCATGTATTTGTTATCGAGTCATGTATTTTGGTATTTATTTATTTATAGTTAGTTATTCCCGAGTCCTGTATTTTGGTATTTATTTATTTATAGTTATTCCCGAGTCCTGTATTTGACAAATATAACTGCCGACTAGAGGATTGAAACACTACCCAATAAGATAGGAGCTAATACTAATAAGAATAATAATAAAATAGAATAAGAAAGACGAATAATAGAATGTAGGAAAGTATAATAATAATAAAAGAATTCCGGAAAGTCTAACAGAATTCGAATGTAGGTTTGCTACATCATAAAAGAATAATAGTGATAAGAAGGGACAGTGAATTCAACTAAATAGTCCAAGCCCGGTAGCCAGGAAGGGAATATTCCTATGCTGATGATCTATATTCGGCTTCAGATCTTTTAACTGCTCTGATGCTTTAGCCTCTTATGATTATTACGATGAAACTGATTCTTCTCTTGGATGGAGACTTTCATTGAATTTGTTGGCTTCTTATTACGATTCAACTAGCGATGAAACTAGCACCTACCTCGACTCTACTTGAGTAAACCACAATACTAGGGCACCAAAAGAGATTACTTTCCTCAACGCCAAGCCAATTACCTTAACCTCTGGCTTCTTCACCTTACTGCTGGAACAAGACAGGAATCCGGAACTACGCTTTAAGAATAGCTGGCTGCCTACTTATTCGATACAGCTTCTCCACCTGTTCCCTACTTATAATCCTTCATCATACGCTCTATCTTCCGCAGTTGGTTAAGAATCGCGCTTACTTGGATTTTGAGTCCACCACTAAACTACTGACTCTGTTTATGAATTTGGAAATGCTCTTTTTTAGAACGAAGCGAAGGCTGCATAAAAGGAATAAGAGTAGGAGTAGGAGCCCGTACGTACTATTGTCAACAGCATTCTAATAAGTCAACGTATTTCTTGTTAGGCCCGGCGCTAACTAGTACTCACAGGAATCCGACTACTAATACAGAATCAAAACAACGACGACAAGGCCCACTAGCTCAGGCTTTCGCTGCTGCGCTCTAACCTAAAAAGAATTCTTATGCTATTTTCTTTGTTTTCACTCTACCGCTCCCCGCCTTTAAGGAAGTAAACTTCACTCTTATAAGTAAGCATCATTCTCATTATTTGTAGCAAAGTGCCCGGCATCGCTACTACCTTCACTGGAATTCTATTCTATAGTTGCTGCCCCAGCAGCTAGCGCTGCTGCCCTACCTTACTGTAGATAGGACTTACTTTGCATAAGTAGAGGATCGAAGAGGAAACCACCATTGACAACTATCATCGAACTGCCACAAACAATAAGAGGAATAGAACCACTGGGGCCCCCGGCGCGCTTTTAATCCTTTTGCTTCACCTTAGGTTAGGAACTTGTAATTTCACTGGTGAGTATGGGAATGCAGCTCACTACTATCGGAAATGGAAATAGCGATTACAGGTCCCCATAATAAAGAAACCAACTAGTGCGCCTTGTGCTTACTCGCGTAACTCAAAAGAATGAAATGGAATCCAGCGTGACACACATCACATATAAGAGATTTATCTCCCTGCTAACTCTATTAACTTATTCAGATTCTTTCACTTGCTTACTGCTTACTCCCGTACTGTACTCTAAAGCTCCATCAGCGGACTTTAATGCTCTATCCGCGTTCAACTGCTGATGCCCTTTCGCTCTAACAGCTAAACTCTCTTGTAATTGTGTAATTGATGAACCTCACTACTTGTTTTGTTTGCTTATTTTATTCATAAGCGCTAATGCTTATTGTAATTACTTAAGCTTACATGAAGCTTTGAAAATGATTAATGTGGTATAGAGGCGAACTGAAAACTCGCTAATGCAACAGGACTTACGAAAATAATGTAACTACGAAAATAATGTAACTCAGACATTGAGTATAGCTAGCAACTTAGCAGCAGACTCACTAAACTCTCTTCTCTAGCCTCAGCGCTTCCTGCTTACAAAACGAACTCCTTATTGTATTGTCTGCCCAGCGCACCCCGAACTCATATAAGTTGTTTGTTTATTCCCCCTTTTCCCTTGACTAAAGCTTGCTCGAACTCACTGACGCTCCATATATATAATAGATACAATATAGTCTTCTTTTGCTCCATTGCTAGTTGCATAGAGAGAGAGATACCCACCCCGTGTTCCCAGAGCCGAGTTGTTGCTAGCGTTACAAATATGGAAGTGAGTAACCAACGCATTGCTTCAAAACAAAAACCAGCGAAATAGCCATTGGTTCCACTAGGGTTATTCTTGTTAACAGGGATATTTAACTCAGCAATTATAGTAGGGGCGTTATCCGGCCCAGCAACCAAAGAATAAAAGAGTAAGTAAGGACGGACGGAGAGACTAGCTAGTGGGGTCAAGAAAGCATAGTAGGAATACAGGTAAGATATAGTGTGTAGAACAAGGGTAAGCAGTGCCAGTATTTGTTTTGCGACAGGGAATTCATATACTCACTTACTATAATCATCGAGTTGCTACCAAAAAACACGGGTTTCCATGAAAATACAATTACTTTTAGGTGATCTATGAAGGGAAATGCCTTTGCAGCCTTTTTTACCGGGAAAACATCAAAATCTCATTTATCTTAACCCGGCTATGAAGGAAAACTGGGTTGCTATTAAAAATCCCGGGGTTTTGTAAAAAATTCATGACTTTCGGGTTCGCTATGAAGGAAAATCTGGTTGCTGCCTTTTTTCTCGGGTTTCCATGAAGTTTCAAAGGACGGTTCACTTAGTCTTCAGGCCAGCACAGCTCAGCCTCATAGTAACGTAAAGGTATCGACACTAATTCTTCCATTGTGTGGGGGACATCCTCATTCTTCTGGCATTCATTCAATCAACTTCATTCTTTAAACAACAACACATAGTCTTAAAGCGGAGCTCCGGGTGACATCAGCCAGCCTGCCTCTCCTATGAGCGGCCGGCACTAACTCAACTCTTAAAGTAGCTAAGCTCATTCTGAAGAACATCAATCAATAAGCGGGGGGCGCCGGGTCTATCTATGTTTTAGTACCGGCATGAATTCTTAAAGTACCATCATGCTTAAAGTGACATCAATGTCGGGTGGTTATTACTTGGATTTGAAGTAGTTATTCTTGCTCATGTGTTTTTTCCTTAGACCGCTTAGGGGTATTACTACTTATGAACCGTATTCTTAGTAGTATAGTAGCTCAGTAATAGTGTAATTCTGTCTTAAAGCATAGATCAGTTCACTTAGCACTGGATGGAACTAGAGATTTTAGGTAAGGAGCCCAGGCCTGATAGACAGTAAAGTTAGGCTCTAGCTCACACATAGGCATGGAAGGCAGTAGTACCAATTTGAAACAGAAGATGTATATGTATATAGAATAAAAATGAGCATAGTAGGAGGTAGTTAAAGCATGAAAGCAAGGACAGTTGGAATAGTAGTTAGGGGTTAGTGAAATCAAGAAAGCAAGTAAGTAGTTTAGTGAAATCAAGAAAGCAAGTAAGTAGCACCGGTTTAAAAGCAAGTCAAGTAAGAGGAAGGATAGCTTTGCAGCAAATAGTAGCAGACCCCAGCTCCAAGTAAATTTAAGTTAGGCAGGCTTATAAGCACTAGGTCAAGTCTAATCGGTGGTAGTCGTATTCTAATGGTGGAGTAGTCTTTTATGGCCAGTAAAGTAAGCCGGGGAAGCAGCAATAAGGGTAACTTATAAACAGCAGCTACAGTATTCGAAGTGCTTGGGACAATTCTTTCTGTGTAATAGTATTAGACTAAAGGCAAAGAAGGACATGCTAGTTAGACAGGAGAGACAGGCTGCTCACAAGCCCCAATAAGTAAGAATACAAGTCAAACAAAAGTAGCTTCAGCCGGGTTGGTTCTATTCTTTATTAATAAGGGGCAAGCGCGAGAAGCACTAGTGGATTTCTTTCTTTATTCTAATAGATCTGATAGTCAGTAGCTGTGCTATTCCTATATTTATTATTTTTAGCATTAGGTTGTTTTGTTTCTATTGCTGCTATGCCAATAAACCAATTCCAATATCGGGTCATTCATTTCCGCAAAAAGAATAGCGCAAGCTTGTTGGATCCTTTAATCGATGCCAACAGGGCTTCAACTCAAAAGTGATAATTGGAATATGGAATGGAGGGCTTCAATTCCATACTGACTCTGGCTCCACTGCCAGGAGTTCAATGATGATGCTTGCTATGGATTAGTCCATTATTGGATACGCTAGCTCGTACCTATGCTTAGTATGTGCTACATTGTACCTAATTTTGATTCCTCTGTTCGAAAGTAAATAAGCGGGTAAAGAATGGAATCCGATACATTGTTAGGTTGAAAGCAGAGATGCAGTTTAAGAGGTAGTAAAGCAAGCCTATTTCCGGCGATAAAGTCCTAATTGTGTTTTTCCTCAGTTATGGCCGGTGCTGTATTCCTAGAAGTAATAGTTCTATCCCTTGCCTAGAGTTAAGGTGTTGTTAGCCTGGGCTCTGTTCTATTCCTGTATGCCCTAACTCTATTATTGGTAGTAGGTACATCATTCTTTCGATTAGCTGATAAAGACTCGCAGTGAAAGCCCTATTTCCTAACCCGGTGCACTGTTGAAACGCCAGTTCCTAGTTGAGTTCGTGGGTAGTAAGTAGTAAGCTAAGCGCAACAATCAAAATAGAAGTAGGCATAGTCATAATTTGAGCACGTGCCTAGGGTTTAGGAGGTACGCCACTAAATAGTAATGAGCACGGAGGGGCTGTATCAATATATTGAATCCCCGAAGCAAGGTAGAGATTCGAAATGAGGAATGCAAGGATCGAGTCCGCGAATGACAGACAAGACCCGCGAGACTAAAAGGCAGAAATGAAAGGCTAAAAGATAAACATGGGCATTGGAGCTAGGGACACTTAGTCCTAATTGCACTAATAAGTCAGCCGAACTCATGAGTAACATCATCAACACAGAGGCTTAAACAAGCACATAATTCATTCTATTCTGTATTACTGATTTTCTCCTTGCCGTTAGCCTGTCCTTCTCGAATCTAAATCTTTTACTCCTATCTTATAGTCTGGCTTGCCTATTTTACTTACTTATTCAATTATACATTTCGAGTTAGTTTCTTCTGCTCTGGATCTCCAATCAGTAGTTCACCTTTTCTTCCTCTACTACTAAATATAGGCCGAAAACAAACTAGTTTATCGATTTCTTTAGCTACTGCCAATAAGAAAAAGAAAAGAACTACTCATTTTCATGCTTTATCTTATGATAGGGAATCGAGTTGAGTATAGACCAAGTCTGAATAAGCCCGCACAAACACAGAGACTTAGACCCCGGGAACTAACTCCTTATTTCACACCTAGTAGCCCCCCTTACTGAACTCTGCCACTGCTTCCGAGGCTCCCACCTTAAAGCAGCCTGCAGTTTGTTTTCTTTCCTCTGCAACTTCTGTTGGATGGTCTACAAATGAATTCTAAGCTATATTAGGCGTGTTCCATGATCCATTTCCTATATATAAAACGAAATCAGTGCTGCTCTAGTGACATTTAAACTAATCTATTTATTTTTTTAAGTTCTAATATCTCTTTTGTTGCGCTAAGTCATAATATAATCTCAATTGCTAAGTGGAGGACCGGGCCAAGCGACTCCTACCGACAAGACTGGCTCCGCTAACAGTGATTCCAACTCGAAACTCAGAATCCTACTATTACTACCAGGGGATTCAACTCATTACTATAGGAGTGGACATCGGATCAGAGGAAGAAAACTCATAATAAATAAAAGCATTGGTGTCAACAATAAGCAAACGCTAAATAAAGAGGCAGGCTAAGAGAGGGGGGCGGAAGAGTCGATGGTCAAATACACAACTGTAGATAGGAGCGGTAGACTTCGAGTTAAGATTGGCGACTTGCTTGGAAGCTCCCGCATCGGAGTGAGAGCAAGTATCGATACACTGATATATAGGCTAGTTTTCTGGGCGAGTACTGATATATGTTTTAACCACGGAGAGTAAGACCAGTCAGTAGACTGGAAAGGGGAAGGCCGATAAACAGGAGAGTAAGCCCAACAAGTAAGTTCAAGAATAAGATAAAGGTAAAGCAAGTAGGATTCATAGGCAGTAGCCAAAGAGCGAAAAGCGCTAGTTTGTTTGTTTGTTTTAGTTAGTCTGCAAATAAGTAAAGAGATCGGATCAGTAGTCCAAGTCCGAGAAGCGCTGGTTTAAGTCTATATCATATAAGATCAAGCCTTATCCGGGCCGGGCCCTATCAGAGAATGCGATAGAGCAGTGGCGAAGTGAAAGGTGCAACACAGATTAGGCGAGACAACTTTCCGTCTTAGAGCTGGTAGTCGCAGGCTTTGAGCGAGCAGTGCCGGTTTGATACCCTTAGTGAAAGGCGACGTTCCCACCAGTTAAAGCAGTAGAAGCGAGCTGTGCGAAAGGATGGTTACGCGGGGCACAATATCTTACTAATTTTTAAGCGAAAGAAAGTACATACAGAGTTTGAAGCGAGGTTTCAATCATACGATATGGGTGAAATATCCTTTGTTGAGTGTTAGCTTACTCAAATCAATCTATACCAAGTGCAAAAGAAACGAAAATGGGATTAGGGCTAATGGAGCTACTTAAAGTAAGCGGTGCCAGTCTCTTATGCCCGGGGGATCCATTCCCTTGTTTCGAGCGTCCGCCCTTAAATAAAAGAAGTAGTTGGTTTATCACTTTAGAGTTTAATTCCCTAGTTGCGAAGAGAAGTCTTAGAAGCCCTAGCTACAAGTTGAAGTAGAGTTGGCACTAGTTCCATCCTTTCCGGTGCTACAGTAAGTAGTTCACTGAGCACTAAAGTAGGGTAAGTCCTATTAGCACGGGGTTGATTCTTTCCAGTAGTTTTTGTTAGCGATAGGGTATGGGTATGTACTTGCTTGTTGAGAGGCAAACCTAGGGGGGACCCTATGAAAAAATTATGAAATTGGAGTTTGATTCCTGTAATAGTCGGCTAATAGCATCCGGGTTGTTCCCAATTGAATAAGAAGAAGTAATTGTTGCCAGGTGTAGTTCCCAGTTTAGGTAGTGGAGGCACTTGTTTTTCATCTATCAGGTAGTGTTGCGCTCTTGCTGTTGAGTTAGGCTCCATCGCTATAGTTGAATCCTTGAAAGGGGGTTTCGGGGTTCTGTTACTTCTCCCGCGAGGCGCAATTCTGTATTTACTACTCAATGACTTATAGCTCTTAATACTCAATGGCTATTTAGATGATTCCGAGTTACTGGGTTCAGTCTTGCTGTGGGTATATTCTAACAATAGTCTATTTTCAAGTTCAGGGAGGAAGTCAGCTTAGGGCCCCAGAGGATAAAGAAAAAGAAGTACCTATTTGCATTTTAGGATGAAAGCAAAGAGAGGTCGAGTGAAATAGCCGGCAACTACAGAGAATAAGTAGTACAGGAACCATAGCAAGGAAGGTTATACTCAAATTACGGACGGACAGTCAGAATGATGGTAAGGCTCGAACTGCTAACAGAGAAGTTGTCCCACCTAGTAGGCACGGCACCGTATCAAACTACTAAGTCTAAGTATGGATATGGTCTTTCCTAGTATAGAATACAAGTCAAAAGAACCAGGAGTAAGCTTATAGTTAATAGAACGCGAAACTAAGTTGTAAGCATAAGATGTATCCTAAGTTGTAAGTAGAAGATGTATCCTAAGTTGTAAGTAGAAGATGTATAGGTGTGGTCTCATCGTATAATATAATCAAGAATAAGTGGGGAACCTACGGAGAATTGAGTACATGGATTGAATAGTATAGGTCAGTATTATGTTTCAGATTGCCCCCCAACATCGAGCCTAAGCACAACGGCGAAAGATGCAGCTGATACTTACGTGACTTGAACTTGGCTTCGAGCTACTTGTACTGAAGAAAGTAGAGTTGAGTTCAGTTCCTTCGAGTTAATTAGTGGAGAATAGCCTGGAAAGAAATATGGGTCCGAGGGGCAGGTCTGTTGGTAAGCTACTTGTCTCTTTCTGGTAATGGTAATAGTGGAATCCTTTCTAATGCCCAACCAACCTCCCAAGCTCTTTATTAAGTAAGTGATTGGAGCTATAGGTGAGTGCCGGTACGCCTGTCTTTCTTTGTCCAAAGATTGGGTTTGTAAGTAGTAGCTGCTATGCCGTTTTATTGCTGATGATGATCTGGTGCTGTAGCCCATTTATTTATGATATGATGATCTGGTGCTGTAGCCCGGATATGACATCTACGCAGCAGAGTAAGCGAGCTCACTCGACTATAATAGCAAAGTGTAGGCGCAAGACTAATACTCGGTTAGCGCTCTGCCCAATATTAATAGCATCGAAAAAACGACTGCTGGCAGGACTGAGCCAAGGGCACCATTTCCTACTATGCCAGACGTTGTGGCCGGTCTGTCTGCCCTCTCTGATCTCGAACTCTTTTTCTCATAAACACCGAACGAAGAATCTTTTTTTTGTTTCAAAGAATCTTTTTTGTTTGTGTCAGCTAATAGAAAGAAGTAGGTGTCTGCGAACAATAGGCCTCTTGCTAAAACCAAGGATCCATCTTTTAGGACGACTAGTAGCTAGCCTACCCCACTTGAGATGATAGCCCGAATGTAAGGTAAGGCAAGTGAGGAAGCATACCCTTTGAGTTATGTTGAAGTTAGGGTGCCTTTTCTATTTGGAAGCGAAAGTGCTTTTATATTTATTATAAGATAAGGTAATTCTGAGATCCGGTTCACCACCCGCGGTAGGGCCATAAGCTGGTCAACGCCTGGCAGAGTATAAAGATGGAGCCCCAGAAGTCCTACCTAGGTTAGTTTGCGAGTAGTGCTACTTAGGTTAGTTTGCGATGGAAAAGGCAAGGGGTGCGCCTGAGCCTATTATAAGTAAGGCCTACGTTAGGGTATCCCGGTTAGGCTTATCGGGTTGAGTTGAGATTCATAGAGCCCCCATTAAACAAAGCTCAACAGTTGCCGGTGCTCTTCACCATCTATCTTATGGAAAGTAAAGCCCATAATCGAACAAAGTATCTAACCTTCGCCAAAAGGGGTTGCCAAACGGAATTGATTGCGTTTTCTCGGGAATTTAGCAACCGTAATAGAAATGGGTTGACAACGTTTCATTTTCCACGGATTTTAGACAGGGGAAGATTGAACTTTCTCTGTCCTGTGCTAGCGAGGTAAGAAATTGAACTTTCTCTGTCCTGTGCTAGCGAGGTAAGAAGGAGTCCCTGCTCTTATGCATGATATATATAATGTTTCATAGAATCTTGCCCCGCTAGGACTTATTTGTTTGTCGATAGCCCTCACTGCCAGGCAATAGTCAAAGCACTCAGACCAGGCCCAGCCCTTCCACGTCGGTCTACTGGGCTTTGGATCTTACTTAATGAAGGAGCTAATAACAGAAGGCGAAGGCTAACAACTAATAGGAAAGATAGAGAAAATACCTTCTCTTCTGGCATTCTACTTTAGTTTTATACATGAGAGCACCGGAAAGCCAAACAAATGTCGATGGTATGTGATTCCTATCCGAAGAAAGTAGAGCGGGAGCGAACTCGACTAAACAAAGGCTGGCAGTACTTTATAACCTACCCAGGTGTTAGGGTGTTACTGTGAGCTTTTATGGAAAGTGTACTACTGGATGTTGGACAACGTACCTCTATGGATCCATTAGTAGGATGCTCCGATCGACTAGTAGGATGCTCCGATCGACTACTCGGGTTCAAAAATGCTTGATGTATTTAATAATAATATGTATTTAATAATAATTCCGAGCGGTACCTAGCCTCGTAATAAAAGTAGAGAACTCTGATTTGATCAATAGGAATATAATCCGGAAACACACGGGGCGCTACCTTGGATACAAGGCGCAATAAACTGGTTTAGGGAGTTAGGGTCGGCAAGGGAATCATAAAGTTTAGAAGCAAGTTCTAAGGCAAGGGGTTAATCCGTATACAAGTGAACAAGCAAATAAAGAAATAAGCATAGAGATCGAAGTAAAGATTAAAATGAACATGCAGTTTCAAGACTAAAGACTATATAACAGAGAACTTCCACCGATGATCCTGTTTCTTAAACTAGAAATGGCCCGTACTTATGGCTTCCGCGGGACAAGCTTAAACGCCTGTACTTGATTCTGGAACTGAACAACTGCTTCCTTGCGAACTGCATCTTATGGTAGTAGATCAAAAGAACCAAGGTTAAGGGTTATGCAAGTAAAGGAGAAAGATAATAGGGTTTTTGAATCCCGGGTAAGATAAGGAAGCAAGGTAGTGTGATATTTGGGGTTGCATTATTTCTAGATGTGTCACGCTCTCTTCAACAAACTTCTTCTTTAAGGTACCCGGGGTTGCATTTTAGACTAATTTCCTATGTTGCTGTCCCTAACACGGAGATTCCTATTTGCGCCTTGTCCACGAGAGAGGAAGGAGGGAGGTTCCTGAGGAACGAAATCATATTGTAGTGTAGATGTAGGGTGCACGTTGTCCTTAGAGTCAAAGGGTTGAGTAAATAAGGTTTATAGTGCATTAGACTAATAAGTGAATCAATTTAAAGTAATAGGATAGAAGGTAGGTTTGGTTACTCAGTTCTACGTAAGTGCGTGAGTTAGAATTCTGCATTTTAAGATTTTCGAGTGGAGTTCACAAAGCCCTTACTCTCAGATATCCATCTTTCCGCCCTTCTTCAGTGAAGCGCTAAGCATAAGAAAAGGGTGTAGCATATTGGATTCAGAATAAATGGCCGCATAACCACTTTTCGGGAGGCAAGAAAGGGCCTATCAACACCACAGAAGTTATGTTATAGTGCATTTGAAACCAATGGATTCTGTATCTTCTAATTCCAAAAGACAGAATGGAACTGTAATGGCCC
Organism: Ensete glaucum; assembly: GCA_021527575.1. Taxonomy (NCBI): domain Eukaryota; kingdom Viridiplantae; phylum Streptophyta; class Magnoliopsida; order Zingiberales; family Musaceae; genus Ensete; species Ensete glaucum. The sequence goes on along the minus strand of JAHSUZ010000016.1, from coordinate 196,846 downwards.
AAACTTGTATAACGGGGGGAAGAGAAGAGGAAAACAGAAACATTAATTGAACATATGTGTCATATAACTTTACTAAGGAAGGAATTTCAACAACTCTCCTTTCGAACACTGAATTAATGCTTGGACTTGAACCTTTAGTGCTTCAATTGACGACTTATACACTGCTTCCCCTTTCTTTGCCAACCGGGTGAAGAATTGGATTTTTTATCTCTTGTACATAGTATAGAGGTTGTTTGTACAGAAACTAACTCCTCGGTCTTGGTTTTTCATTGACATCGCCAACAACAATCACGTATGAAAGAGGAACTTGCAATTCTACTGCTGACTTGCGCCAATCACCGAACCCGGCTCGAACCGCTAAGGCTTCATCGCTAACGGCTTCATAAGGAATGGATTCCGACCTGAACCTTTACTTTCCAGGCTATTTTCCACGTCCACTTAACCTTGCTTCAAAGCCTGTAATCGCTAGTAGGACCGGACCCTAGCTAACAAGTATTTTTGGGATGCTAACAAAGCAAGTATGAGGTGCTATAGTTGAATCCTAGAGAGGGGAGTTTGGGCTCGAGCAGATCAGGTTTCAGAGTCAATGGTCAAATTCCGTAACTGCTTTTTATTAATCTATTACAGGATACCTTAGATCTTACTACTACTACTACTAGACAAAGGCAAGCATCCCCTTACCCGAAAATAGAATATGAATCAGATCCCGGAAGGACAGACTTACTTCTTTGTTTCATTCACCTGATCCCGGGTGCCCATTCTTCTAATGCTACCATTACCTTAATACATTAGTTGGCATACTCACCCTCGCACATTAGGGCAACTACGGGAACGAAACTCCTACTACTACAAGCATACAAGCACAACTGCCGAAAGCATTACTCAAACACGACTACCCGAAGACATTACTCGATAATAAGTCTTTTAATGACCTGGATCAGTCTCCCTATTGGTACTCCCTATGAGTGTTTTAAGTACGGCCCTAGCTCTAAGCCGGAAGTCTTACCTTTCTTTAGCTTCCTCCTTTTTGTTCTCATTACTATATTATGTACCCTGACATATGTACCCTGACAAATGAGTTCGATTCTTTGACCTATGAGCTAGATTCCCTGTTGAAATACTTGTTTAGAGCGTCTGCCTTCCCGACTATTGGGCTTACGGAGCTTGTTTTAACTCTTTACTCGGGAGCCTTGCTTCCTTCGCTTTTTTTCTTTCACTAATTCCTTTAATGCTGACTGGGCTTATTACAAGATGGGGGGCGATGGGCAGCAGTTAAGAAGTCAAAGACGAGATCCAGTTTTCAAGTAAGGCCGGGCATACTCTAATACAAAGTAAGGGCGGGCGGACTAATAGACAGGAGAGTTGGACTAAAACAATATGGAATAGGTAAGTAAAGGTAGTCGATAAGCAATAGAGTAAGCCCTGTTAGCATCGGTTCTATTCCTCGGTAGAAGTTAAAAGGATGATAAGCGCTAGTCCAATTAACGGTTTCGAGTGCAAGTCCTATAAGTAGGGGTTCAAACTATACAAAGTAAGTAATCCAATAAGATAAGAAGAATAAGAGTGCTCTAGTTCAAGGTAAGGTCGAGTCGAGGTTCGAGATGACAAATCCTAATTGCATTATGGGGCGTAGTATAAACCTATGTGTGGAGCATAGAAATGTATAGCAAAGATCTAGTTTCGATGTACAAATGCAAATGAAAGAAAGAAGTCAGAATACCAGTTAGAGTATAGCTTGCCTATGACTAAGAATGATTAGGTGCATCCGGGAATCCAAACTCTAACATAGGAATAGCGAATGTAACTAAACAGTCAAAGAGGGTGCCCAATAATCCTGAATGAAACCAGTATCAGTAAAATCTCTTATACTATTTACCTACCTGAGACTAAATTGGATAGTGTATGAGACTTCATTTGATAGTGTAGTGGGCAGAGGGCTTCTATATACTTTTTTTGACACGGCATCCCTTATGGAATGGAGCTTCCAATGCCTGTACTATATGATTTACCTGTACTTGAACTTGCCCTAACTTCCCTTGTTAAGAATCTCAAATTAATAACTATTCTCAAATTAATAACTCTTATTGCTATTTATATACCCTTTCCTCCCGCATCTTATCTTGTCGATCACACTTGAACTGATCCTTTACACTTAACTGCTTAGCTTACTCCTGCTCCTGAAACTGGACTTGCTACTTACTCCGATTCAGCCAATGATCCTTCTCCAGCTCCTGATCTTGTTCTTGCTCCGGCAAACTCTGTTAGTGCCATATACATTTCACTTTATTTATTTTATCCATTGAACTTATAACTCATAAAGAAATAAGCCACCACCATTATAAGTAAAGTAAAGGAAGCCCTAAGAAGAAAGGGAAAAAGAAAGGGAACTATAGGAAATATCTACTTTTAGGGGCAGGGCGGGGCACCAGAGAAGATGGAATAAAGAAAAGGTACTCCTGATCTTGTTATATGATTCCGCTGGAACTCGTATTATTGAATCTGGAACTATACTTTCCACTTACTTTAGCGCTGCGGGGCATTCTATTTCAACTTCAAATCCATCTACTTATTCTTTTTACTGCAACACAAGCAACCCCGAACCCTTGAGTGCATTTCTAAACCAACAACACCCGAAACTACACTAGATAAAGAACTACTTGCTCCGAGGAAAACAGTAAAACCAACCAACCTGTAATGGAGCTTGCGCCAACAAAGGGAGAGTAAAGAGCTGGATCAGTATCTTAAGCTATTGAAAGAGAAGAAACAGGATCTGAATCGGAAAAAAGGGTTACTGTTTTCGTATCAGTGTAAGTGAAATCTTTTCCTGCTTCTCGCGTAAAGGAGTTAGAGAAATGTTAAGGTTAAAGAAGGATTTGACTTCAGATCCAGACTAAGTTTCGTTAGCTTACTTCTTGGGGAGCGGGGGCATTAGGAAAGGCTGTTCAATTCCCTTATCTTGTAGAACATGTGTGAGAAAAAGAAAGATTGCTGTTAGGTTTGACTTGGAACCAGAAAGATGTGAGGCTTGAGACGGCGCTAATGGAGTTGAATGTTACAAAGCTAGAAGAGCTGCCTTGATTCCATTTATACTTTACTTCTTTTCTTTGTCAGTTTCATTAAATTCTGACTTTAGAGTTAAGAGTCAAGGGAGGGGCGAGCTACTAAGTGCATTAGTCAGTGTCAAGAGCAAGTGGTTCAACAAGTGTTTGTCGATTCAGAAAAGAAAGTGGAGTGATTGTTGAAAGATCAGTTTCAGAAGCAATTACTTACTTCACTGGCAAAGAAGAATAAGCTAAAGTTTATTACTTAGATGAAGGGGGACCTGGGAGCGAGATACGTGAAAAGGGGCAATCGATCGGGTAATCTTCAAGTAATGAATCAGAGGTTCTAAAGTAAATGGTAAGTGAATGTAAGTGGTAAGTGAATAACAAGTAAAGTGTTCGAGTATCTGCCTAGTAACTATTTTGTGCCGTATCTCAGGGGAAGAAAGCATATTCGAAAGGGGGCCAAGAAGGCATTTCATTATGGTTAGTATTGGTTCGATTCCTGGTTTCGAGTTGGGTTCTTATCGTTACTATCCACAGTCGCCCGGAGCACTGTTCAATTCCTTTTATCGGTTCAGTCTGCTAGTTAGAGTGCCTAGTGTTGAGGAGCAGTCCTCTTAGTAGTAGTAGTTGGCTTCTCCGTTACAGGGTTAAGCCTCATCGTGCACTGTTCAATTCTGCGGTGGATTGCCCTTTTTCTTGTTTAGCCTCGGTAGCCTAAGTGGTCCACAATCCTTTGTTTGATTCTGAGTTACGAGTTTTGAAGTCCTGTTTGTTGTGCTTACGATGGTTTTTGGAGTTATAGTGAGGCGGGTTAGAATATGTCTCTACTTAATATGATTTGCTTCCTTTACCTACTACGCGTTATCTCATTCTTTTCTCTCATATGAGTGAGTTGAATTCGAGCAAACAAGTGTGTGTTTTCTTATTCTTTCTTGTCCGAGGGTTCATTAGCTTACTGGAAGGTGCTAATGTGAGCTTTGGGGGAGTAATCAGTGAGGTAACTCTCTCACATAATGGATATATATATGCATGATCTAGTCTTTCCGCTTGCTTGTGAAGTCAATATGAAACTCCCCTACACTCCATGTCTATAAATACGAAACACCCCTCACTCGACTCTATGTAAAAATCTACCCTCTAACAACCTAAAAACCTGTACTTTTTGTATTTTATCAACCCGGGTAGGTGCCTGTGCCTCAATCAATTCTTCTCGGACTCAATTGCCAGAATAGAAATATAAATAAGGATAAAGAGACCGCTTCTTTGTCTTCTTCTCCGGTCGACTATAATATAAGGATGAAATAAGACAGAACTCCGATAAGATAAGGAGCGGAAGCGGGACCCCAATCCAATAGTCAGCTTTTTGCATTAAGAGAGTTCGAGTCGAGTAAAAAAGAAACAATTGATTCTTCAGGCAGGAAACCCATCATTGATATCTCTTGCTTAGCGCCCGCCCACGATCTCTCCTTCACTTGCGGAACCGCAGGTAGCTGATTCTCTGCTCTGGTATACCTTCTTCGCACAATAGATTATAGAGTTGACTTTCCTTCCTCGGTACAATCAGTCCTTTTCAACGTTAGCGAGTTAAGCGCGGAGTCTTCTGAAACAGGCACACAATTAGTTTATTTATTAGTTGTTACTGCGGATGTCTTCGGCCTTACTACCATCGGAATGAGACCTATACTAATAATAATGAACTTGACAAGCAATCAATATAGTACTTACTGGCTGGGGACTTCATTCATTCCTTCTGGCTGGGGACTTCATTCATTCCTTAGGTTTAGTTGCGACGCTACTAGAGGGTATTCCCATGTCCGATTGTTAGTCTTGCTATACTTGGTTTCAGCCTGACTTTGCTGCCTTACATTATGACTTCCCTTTTATGGTTAATAGGGGATAAAATGTATCATAATTGGTTCCGGAGCTGCGTAAGAGAATCACGGGGCCCCACAAGTAATAGAATCATTCAGAAGTAAGAGAATCATTGATAGCTATAAGCAATAGAAGAATCGTAATTGGTGAAAAAGGAAGTTTCAGGGTAACCTAGCTTCAAAGATAGTCTGCCCCGAGAGCTTAACTTGAAGAACTGCCTTACCTTCCCGCATTCCAAAAGAAGGAATAGCCACGAGTCCATGCAGCATCAATGCTTTAATCGGATGCTAGTGCTAGAGGCAATGACATTTTGTTGACATTGGAGCTGCTATTGAGGAAGCTGCTAGTCTTTGCTAGTCTTACTCATAATCCCATGCGCATTCATCTTACTCTAAAAATGGTATTTCCCTTTGAATAAGCTATTAAGGTGCCGATGACAGATAAGGTGCCGAGGACAGACGTGGATGCCCAGAAGGGCTGCACTGCAACATCAAAGACTCTTTTTAACAGACGAAATAAGATCGTAAAATAGGAGAAGGATTTGCTTATCTTTTTCTCTTAAAAGAGGGAGAATTTTGGAGAATAGAAAGACTTAGTTAGAACTACTGCCTGCCCGTCCTGAGAGACCGCCACTTTGGATCTAAAATCCCGTATATTTGACTTCCTTCTTGACTTGGGAACTAAAGCGCCTTGATCAAAAACAATAAGCTTGACTTCTTGCCAGCTATCTTGCCTAAGTATCTTTCCCCTTTTATCACTTCCTTAAGTAAGATAATGCTTAAATCACTTCCTTAAGTAAGATAATGCTTAAAAACTTGTTCCGCGGGCTTTCTTTCTAATAGTACAAGCCCAGATAGCCTACTCCTGCTCTCGTCTATAATCAACTGCTTTCTAGTCGGATGGTCCAGAGGTGGATCGTGCAAGCAAAAGAAAGAGAAAGAAAATACCTTATGGGTTCGCTTGGAGAAGGCACTGGCGCCCAAGGCATTAGATTAGGATTGGCTGGATACTTTCTTACTGTACCATAAGAGATAACAGGCTCAGAAGAGTTGTTCCAGGGTAAGCCTCGATGCTCTTAGAAAGCTTAGGAATGATCACATTGCAGGAACGAAGGTCACTGGAGAATTAAAAGAGGGTGTGCCATTCAATTATACTATAGCTTTTGCTCGAGCTCGAGTAACGTGGGATATCCTATACTTGTCTTATAAAGACCGAACGAAGGACTCCCCTAAACCCCAAGTCAAAGAAAAAGGACTTGATTGAACGGGATCTTTCCCCAGCTTTATCAATGTCTTCAAAGAAAGCTTTATCAATGTCTTCAAAGAATAAGGCTCATTCTAAGGATTGCTCACTGGTAAACTCGCTGAAACAATAGATTCCAAAAGGATAAGACATCACTCCAAGGTCAATATACTAATTAATACTATAAATAAAATTACCCACTGGCTGGAAAGGAAAGGAGAAAGAAAGGAAAGCAAGATCCGCTTTAGCTGGTAGCCAGCTAGGACTAGAGCAAAGCAAGGGAAGCCTGAGGTCAATACTATTAGCAGGTAAGAGAGTTGAAACTTATAATAAGATAACTTAAAAACACTTAAGAGACTCGCTTTCTTTTCCAGCTTATAGAATTTAGTCTTTTGTAAGAAAAAGAAAGTGCGGAGAAAATCACTAAACCTTTCGATCAAGACAGGAGAGGAGGGCATTGCTTTCTTTCACCGAGTGTAGGCTCGATCCCATCTATGGTATCCCTTCCTCTAGTTAGTTACTTGGCTCCCCCCCTTCTAGGCGAGTCACCTTCGGTTCAATAGTAGCGGCATTTTCTGACTATCTGCTTGCATATTTATCTGAGTTGGCTGTAGCATTGAAAACTCTTTAAGTGGGAATGAGAACAAACAAAATCCTCAGCAAAAGAGATAAAAGTTAGCAATGGAAGAGCCCTTCGAAGCGTGAAAAAGAAATGCATGAGATGACCCGCTTTCCATTATTTCTTTCAAGCAAGAGGCGAGGGGCAACAACCGGGGATGATGTTGATGCTGGACCAGCTTATTCACCCGATGAGAAAAAGAGATTCCCATAAAACTATAGGGGCTGACGTTGGAAGGCGAATAAGAGATCTAGTTGTGTCTACTTGTGGTGCGCATGACCCGAACGACCACCAGATAGGCTTCGTATCGAACGAACACTTTCATTTCCATTGAATCCTTCGTATCGAACATCCTTGTTGAAAGTAGAAACGGAAAAACAGAATCCGCTTCCGTCATTCTTTATTTCGTGCTTCATTCTCATTTCGTTTTTCGAGGTAATCAATTTTTCTTATTCCCGCCCTGGAAGATATGTATTGAGCAGCTCATCCAGCAAACAGGAAATCAATCCCTTGTCTTGTGCCGAGGAAACTCCATACTTTTAACTCCATTCTTTCACTCTCGGGCAGTGTTTAGAATGAGTGTCTTACATTCCTGTAATTCCATTCAACAAAGAAGAAGCACTAGGTTGGTTAAGAACACTAGGGTTGGCTACCCATATCTATAATACCTGGGTGACCCCCAACTCTACTTTAACCTCCACTGCATTAGCTTCAACACCAATCATTTACTTAAGTTAAGCGCCGAGGCAGACACAAAAACTCCACTGGAATTTCAAACATAAACATCATTCGCTAGCAATGATTCCTCACCTGTTCCTTCAACTATAACTCAATTGGCATTTCGACATTGGATACATAATTATATGCTCTGCTTCCATTGTAACAGCTGATTCTATGGACGACTTCCCACTTGCATCATAACCAGACTGACTCCTCTTTCGACAGAAAACTAGAAATCATTGTTTGTAATAACCACTATAACACACTTACTTACTTTATACACTTACTACTTGCAGTTGCTTGTTCCCACCTTTGTAGTGGGCATGATCTTAGAGAGGATATGATATTCGAGATACGATATAAGTCAAGCACCCAACAATACTTTCCACTTATCACCTTCCCGGTTCAATTGGAATATTTTTGTACCCCGGATTCTATTATGATTGTTTTAGGGAGAAAACTGGAGCAGGCAATTGAGTCAACAGCAAACACAGATGAAAGTATAACTTCGATTCTATACTTAACTCGAACAGAAGGATACTCGTATTTAGTGGACCTCGTACTCGAACAGAAGGATACTCGTATTTAGTGGACCTCGTTTCAACGCCAGTCACTTAAATAATAGAATATTGATTCCCGAAACACCGCATTGATTTTAGTGCAAAGGATTCAACGATAACTACATTGGCTGAAGCAGTAGGTAGAGATAAGCATTCGTCGGCTTCTGGATACTTTTTGACTGATGTACAACGCGCTAAAGAATGAATTGTTAATCTTTTACTTGGGCTTACGGAGCTGCTGCATCTTCTTGAGCTTGAGTCTACTTTCCCGGTACACGAACTTACACTTTCCACTCTCCATGCCGCTGATACACTTGTTTTTCTTGCGCCGAGGTGGAAGATCGGATTGTAGCTCACTTTTTCACCGAACCGCTTCTTCTATTGCCGGAAACAGCTGATGATCTTGTTCCTGCTTATGATCCTGAACTTGATCCAGCTTTAGCCTCTTAAGATGCTGTTTCTGATTGTGATCCACCTGCTCCATCTTCTGTTACTTCCTATTGCTGCGTTGATACCCTTATATATAATAAATAGATAACAAATAATAGATGTATTAGTGCATGTATTAGTACTGGACTGAACCTTTCCTTTCGTAACCCGCCTCGCGTTAGCGCACCAACCTGTATCATTGCCCGGCGCACAAGCACTTTAGGTCTATACCCTTCCTTTCATTGATTATCGCCGAATTCTGTAAATACACTAAAACTCCTTGGCTTTTGCTTTACTTTATTTTCCTAGGGCAGATGATTCTCTCGTCGACAAAACAGGGTATTCAGTGAGTGCGCTTGCAGCTGACGAAACAAGCAAAGAACTAATTGTTTCGGGGTTAGATTACTACCATCCTTTAGAGTAGGAGAGCACTAAATTCTCTTATACCGATATTTCTTTAGCACGAAATTCAAGGAACTCCATTTACAACTTAGTCTTATTCAAGGAACTCCGTTAACACTTAGTCTTAAGCAAAGCTTACTTAATCGGGTTGCGAAGGAATTTACTCTCACTTTCTTCGATACTAAATACTCCACTTTTCCATTCTTTTCTTCGATACTGAATACTCCACTTTTCCATTCTTTTCTTGGTTGTAGCGTAAGTGTTGTGGGTTTCAATAAATATAAACTGACGCCGATGAATACCCTTCTGCTTTAGTTTACTTTCCGGGGTACACGAAAAGGAGTGTCCTCTCCAGTTACGGATATATTATCTATACTAGGGCTCGCAACTTTTCATTCGACTACTTTCACTGACAAATATGAAGTTGTCAACTCAACCAGTCTCACTCAAAAGCGCCAAGCCGAGTCAAGCAGTCATTTCAACAACTTTCCCGTCTCCAACTCACTCCTATAAGCTTAGCGCAACTCATTAATTTGGATTTCATCTTTCACTTGATGTAGCATCTAAGTCATTTCTCTTCCGCTATTGATACCCGGACTGAACCCTAACCCTAAAACACCTCCGCTTCCCGCTTCAAAGCTAGTAAAGTGAAATACAAACTCATAGAATGATGGAGTAACTGTAACAGGTCACCTGACTGTCTGATACGGAGGCACCCCGAGTTGCTTGACAGAGGCACCCAAAAGCCTACACTGGAGAGGGTTTTTCGCCTTAAAGCTTTCCGAATGGAATCTAGATAGCAGCAAGCCAAGCATAGTATAGAAGCTATGAAACCAACTTTCGAAACTATCACTAACTATAAGATATGAAAGAAACTTACTTTAGAACCTCTAACTAACACGTCGTTGCTTCCTTTCCTTGTTATTAGAATATGTTACCTAATCGCCTACGCTTGTTGCTTCTGGAACTCCGTACTTGCTGCTCTAAAGCATATGACTCCTTACTTTAGCTTCACCCGCATGAAGAACAAACGGGTTTCAAAACAAACCAACCATACTTTCCACTTTGTACCTAAAACTCCGCTAGCACTTTTATTAACTCGCTAACTAGTATCAACTGCGGACTCAACTCAACTGTCTTCAGCTACCCAATAATTTCTTCTTTCGAGCGAGCATCGCCAACACTGACGGATTCCTTTCTTTCGATCAAGCAAGCTATTCGAGTAGATATGATTAAAGTGGAACAGAAGGTAAAGTAAAAGATACAGTTCCTTATTATGCTTAAGGACGGACTTAGCACTAAATCAAAGGGAAGGGGCATCATTATCTAAGTATAAGGGCAATCAGAAGTGTAGTTACCGACAGATGGTGTTGTCGACCCTCTCACTGAGTCTGATCAAGATCCCTGTAAATCGAAAACTGCTTATTTATTATCTTACTTATGATTATACTGCTTTTTCTGCTTACTTTTATACAGCTTGCACAACTTCTGTATCTTAGTCACCAACTCTTAACTCAACAAACTCATTAACAAGCACCTCTTTTCCCCTCGCGCTGACTTTTGAAACCCCCTCCAACAAACAAAGAAAGGTAAAGTCAAACCGAGTGCATAGGGAGCTGCTGGGCAAACCGCTTCATCCTTATATCGAGTCCGTCCTCTTTAAGCCATCTTAGTAGCCAAGGTCCAAGGTAAACTTCTCTCTCACCTATTGAGGTAAGCCTACACTGGGGCAAAACCCTTTTTGTAGCCTAAAGCTTTTGCTAATTATAGAATATCAAGCACAACTAAAAAGCCGTCTATTATTTGTACTTTCTTTCTAGGGGTGGGTTCCAATCTTATTTGAACTTTCCTAGGGCAGCTTACTTGGCTTGGGAACTTATCCCGATCCCAGCTCTTGAAACTCAAACGTAACTTTAAGAACGTCTGGTAGATTGCACTCGCATAGCAGATTCTACTGCTTATATTCTCTCGTCCGATGATTCATTCTCTGGCCGACTTGGACCCCTACGACTTCTCTTGTAGAATTTGCTTAAGACTGGTTCTCCAACATAAGTATCCCCAGGTGAAAAAAAGAGATCAAATGAATGTTTGACTTGACTCGGTACTTACAGAGCTCCTGCTGAGTTAAGTTCGCCAATTGTTCCAGTATATAATAGAAATGGGCAATAAGAGGCAGGAATATAAGCCAGATCTGTTTCGTTTTCGGGAGCTCGGGGTACCTAAATGACCTTTTCTTTGACATGAGCTTAGTTGAACAAGGTTTAAACAACGTTTTAGTTTATATGAGTGCTTAACCAAGTAGAGGGCTAAGCAAGCATACAACCAAGCAAGAAACAAGCAACAGAACAGCTCAAATCATAGATGTTAGATTGATCTGCGCAAAGTTGAGTTCGACAAGCTCATGAATTAGCAGGATCCAATTGACGAAGCCTAGGATAATGCCCACTCGGCAGTTAAGGAGTCAGCAGTTAGTGAATCAGTATCATATCTTGCTTGGGGTGCGGAGGAAAGTAAACATCGACAACGGATCATGTAGTACAGTATCAACGGCCAAAAGGGTATACTTTTGGAAATCTATGTTGGGAGTGAGGTTGAAAGTGTTGTTGGTTAAGTTGAAAGTAAGTAGGCGGGCGATAGTAAGGTAAGAGAATGAATCAGCGGTTAAAAGGCGGTAAGCGGGACAATAAGTTTACTTGACTTCTAAACTCCTACGTAATATGAAATGCGTGAGATAATTGAAATGATCTAATCTAATTGAATGTGTAGGCATCTACTAAACTAACTGCCTTCCCTCATTCTTACGGGCCCCGTATCCAATTCTAATACTCCTTTATTGCATTCTTGCTTTTTGAGGTAATCCTTTTGCTTTGCTCCAAAACTAACTACTTACTCTGAGGCATAGGCACCGAAATAACTCTTAAAAAAAGAACTCTTTCCATTTATTATTGAACTTATTGCCATTTGAGCCAGCCCCCACGTTATTTAAGCCTATATCCCCCTGGGTTGAGTCTGCCTTCGCTGCCTATAAGCCTGTGACTACTAACAACAAGACCTTGGCTTCGCCTGCATTGCTTTACTTTATCTTAGCCCCATCTTAGCAAGCGCATATAAGCGAAAGAGTGGGAAAGAGCGTAGCGTTAAACAAGCAAAGACTCATATTGGTGGTAGCAAGAGTAGAAGACAGGAAAGCGAGACTAAAAGACGGGGGACAAAGCCTAAGTGTCGACCGTACATATACGTTAGTTACTCGGGGGCGTAGTGAAAGCCTAATCAGCGGGAGCCCTATTCTTTAAGCAGTGGTTCTATTCCTGCTATCACTAGTGAAATTATCTATTCCTATTGCTATTCTTATCAAGTGGGTGCGCTAGATCGTATAGATGCCCCAGATCGTACCACTACGAACCTCAGTCTTAGAATGCCCCACATTGCACCACCTCTCTTAGTATCCCTACTTCCGTGTTATTCCTCTGACTTGCCTCTAGCGATATTACTTTACTGCTTCTAGGGTGCTTATAAGGCTTTAGTTCACGCCTTTTCGCTCTAGCTGCCCCAGCTATCAAGCTGTAGAACTCCCTTTTATTAGACTGACATCAATGCCAACAGGACTTGTTCTCATAACTAGAGAGCCGAATCACTACTTGTTTGTTTCAAACTTATCTTACTAATACAAAGAGACAAGTAACTACTACCGATAAGACTTGCTCTCATAACCAGGGCAGTAAAGCTGGCCAAGCTAAGAAAGAATACGTGTAGCTAAGCTGAGAAAGAGTGGAGCGGAAAAGAGTTACTAGGAAGAGTTAAAGTGAAAAGACAGATCTTTTTGACCTTGCTATTAGCTAAAATTCCTGGGTTTGCTATCAAAAAACACGGGAAAACGCAAAAAGTCAGTCTGTTTTGGCCCGGCTATCAAGGAAAATCACTTTGCGTTAAAAAAACCCGGGAAAACATAAATTTAAAATAAAAAATAGATCAGCTATGAAGGAAAACTCGTTTGCTGCCTTTTTTACCGGTAAAACATAAATTTAAAATAAATATTAATCCGGCTATGAAGGGAAATGCCTTTGCAGCCTTTTTTCCCGGGAAAACATGAAAAGATCATTCTGTCGCTCCACTCTTTTGTTGCTAGTAGTTATTATAAGAAAAATGGTATTGGGAGCCCAGGGGCAGGGGCTATTCTTCTACTGATTCGGCTCCATTCTAATATTGACTTGCTCGGTTCTGACTTGCCTATCTACTTTTGATACCTTAGACTATTTATTCCACCTATACGCAATAGATCGTAAACTAACTCACTGATACTAAAACTAACAAGTAAGATCTTAGGTAAGGGTAGGTAGCTTGAAACCTATAACATGGGAATGAAAGCAAAGGGGGGTAGATTGATAGAAGGCCAGTACATACCTAGAGTAAGGAGTTTTGGAGATAAGCCCAGCTGAGGTGGCTAAGTAGTAGGAGCAGCCAGGCTAAGTAGTAGAATCCGGGGGTTGCCGATCAGGATTTCACCCAGCAGCATAAGGGTGGGTAGCGAACACCAGGGCACCTCGCAAAGAAGAAAAGTGTACACGAGTAATACTTAACTTGGGGCGCAAGATATTAGATCGGTAGTTAATTAAAGAATATAAGTTAGCAGCCAAAGTCCTAGTGAATAGTTTTTTATCTTAGTTATTATTGTAAGTCTTATCCGTATTAGGTGTATTCTGATAACATTAGTTCAATCCCCCTAGAGCAGGTATCCAATCCCTAGTTATTAGTTCAAGTATTGGGTTTAGTGGTTTCATCTTCATATGCCCGGGTGCTACTCTTTTCAATAGGAGTTCCCGTGTCAACTCTTTATTCCTTTATTGAATCTTCTCCTCTGCTAACAAGGCTCCTCTCTCTTAACGGTGGGTAACCGACCTCTTAATAAAAAAGAGTACTTCCGGAACGTAGCCTTTCACAAAGGGTATCAAACCTTGCTTTACTGTTAGCCAACTCATAATACAGATTGGGCTACTGCCTAACAGGGCTTTCCCTACGACTAATACAGAATTTAGCTACCATTGATAAGAACCAACCTCATAACTAGGAATTCCGCTACTGACTATCCGATTGAAACCAATGTCAACAATGCTTCAACTCATAATTCGAATGGAGCTACTGCTTCTAATGCTTTTCAATACAATAAATAAATCAACTATTGACTTATAGGACTTATCTCACCAACAGGGAATCCCGCTATACTACCTAGAAGACTTCATCCGCAAACAAGCATGCCTCTCCCGTACCGTAATTCAGCATGCCCCTACCGACTTCCATCCTGCAGCTAAAACGACTTTTCTCATTTCCTTTCATTAGTATAAGAACCTCTCTAGTGGGTTCCAAGCCAAGCCCTATTCTATGCCCCAGCTGCCCAAGCTTTATTCAACAGGCAGTCCACAGGCCTTATTAATAATGAATGCCCCTACATGTCATCCTTATTGCCTATTATCCTAGTCCGCCTTTACTAACTATCATTCCTTGGGTGCCCCTACTACTCATTGGTGTGCCTACTGCTTGGTGTATTGGTTTACTGCAGAGAAGTTGTCACAATAATAAGTTATCATAAAATAACAACAATCAGAATAGAGGTTATGGTAGTCAGCCTAACAATCGATCCTAGCAGTGTCGGGTGGAAAGCGAAGGATCTGTCTTCCGGGGTGCCTATATGGAATCAAAGCTATGCTAGTAAGCCTGTTTTCCAATGGTAGAGATATGGATAATATGAGCTAGATAATAAGATAGATAATAAGATAGTAATTAAGAAGAGAGGTCGGTCGGGTGGTTTACTTTCAGTTTAAGCCTAATCAATCTCCACAGTAGAATCAGCGGTGCCAGCAAAGCAAATAGGTATTCTTACTATAGTCCCCCCAACAGAAGAGATGCTGTTGAAATAGATTCTTCTAAAGTAAAGTCGACAACAGAAGATGCTGTTTCAGTTTCCAGATCATATGTATAAGTGGTAAAGGGGCAAGTTCCCCTAGAGTTCTAGGTTCGATTCTGACAGGGGAGTGAAAGCTTTACATCGCAAAAGAAGAATAAGCGAGTACCTGGCTTTGAAGTGCGACTAAGTGGTTCAACCCCAAGCATTAAAGGCGGGTATGCAAGTGCAGTTTTTGTGCGAGTCAAGTCCAGGCGAATTACCTTTACGTCGTAGAGAAAGAAAGTAGGCAAACGTGAGGGCTAGTAGTACAAGAGAGTTTTAAAGCAAGTAAAGTAGTACTGGTATACAGGAAAGCAGACCAATAGTAATTATCGTAACAATAAGAGTGGGTCAGTTCAGCTTGAATCGGGAGCTAAGCTAGGACATTTAGTTTTTAAGTGCCGGTTCGGTTCTTAGAGGTGCTGGGTGCTATTCTGATAGTGCCAAGAGAGGGGGCGAGTCTATATGTTCGAGTTACATTCCGCTAGTAGTAGTCGAAGCCTTAGAAGCAAGAGTTATAGTTTGAAGAAGTGGACAGGTAGACTGACTGATCTGAATAAGTATCAATACAATTCTTTGCCTTAGTTGATTCGTTTTCTTATTTTACCCTAGTTGAGTTCGGGGTAGTATCCAAGCCCTTAGAGCCCCGTTCCATTCCGATTACTTAAGAGTTTGATTCCAGCTAGCACTGATTTGATTCCATATTTCTGTAATAAGTGTTAAGAGTGAAGGCAGTAGAGTAAGGCCTAAGCTCCAAGTTTTCAGGATTAAAGTAATAGCTGGTGGGTGTCCCTAGCTTGATCACGGGTATGTGGCGGGTGTCAAGAGTTCAAGCGGAAGTAGTAAGGCTTAGACCGAGGAGTAGTAGCCCTGTTATCAGTGGTATTAGTCTCATAGTTAACAGTTGAGTCCCCTGTTTCGAGTTGGATTCTCTTTGCGCTTAGGTTAAGTGTCAGAGGCAGTGATTCAATTGCTAGTTGTACGGAGAGGTCTAAGAAGCGCTAGTCTACGCCTTTACTACCGGGGGAAGTTATTATGCTTTTACTACTTGACAGAAAAGAAAGACAGATTTAGATAAAAGAGTAGAAGCCTTCAGGTGAGAAGCAAGGTCAGCTATTGAGTAATAGTAATACAATAGTAATAATCAGAAAAGTAGTACGCCCAGAGTCCTACAGTGGTCGGGCCCCTCTCTTTCCTCTTCATATTATGAATAATCACTTATTTGAACTCTGCCCACAGAGACTACACTCCTTATGACGAAAACAGGACATCCTTTCCTGCTGATTTAAATGTTTGACTTAAAACGAACACTTGACTTGCTCATAAGTAGTTACTTTTCTGTATGCTTGTCTGGTTCTTACCTACCCGATTCCATCTTTCCCTCTGATTTTAGTTAATAGTAAGCGCATTAGGAGCTATCAGCATGATAACTTGTATTCGGCTTCCTTTCTTTACACAACTCGAACAGAAAGACAAGAGGGCAAAAGCACTCTAACCAGCTAGCAAACTACAGCTTCAAAGCAAACTATAGCGGAAAAGAGGGAATAGCAACCTAACCCGAGGTACGAACAGAAAGTAAGCAATAATAGGTTAGTTTGTTTGTGTCAGCAAAGTAAGGAGCCAGAGGTATAACATGAAAGTCGGGAGCATTGGAGTCAGCAGTTAGATGGTTGCGCTAAGATCAGAGGTTTTCGCAGAGAAAAGATAATAGGTGTTTGTTGTACTGGAGAGTAATTGACCCTATTTCCATAAGTATAAGGCATTAACTACCGGGACCGTCTAAAGTCCAGAATTCAATCTACTTTTTCTTACGCTGAATGGAGGATAAGATCAGATTAGATTGCAAGAAAGGAAGATAGTATGGAAGATTGCCCGAAGAAGTAAGCATTAGTCAGTGATGAGAAAGCCGTTGCGAGAGCTACTTCGATGTGCAGAAAGCCTAAGTGCGTTAGCGAGCGGGTACCTTAGTAGTGTAGGGAAAGCCTAAGTGCTAAGACGAGTTTTCTACTTTTGGTTTCTTGCGTCGAGTCAACAAATACTTAATTGAATCTTTCTTGCCCTAAGTAGAAGTTCATATTTCTTGCTCTAAGTTGAGTAATCTAGTTGAGAGAGAATCTTACCGAGAGCTATACCTTATAGCATTGTATATATATACATATTGTTGCATTTCTTATCTTTTACTTGCACATTAGAGTGAGTGTAGTCGGCTAACACTGCTTATTCTTCTTCGAGACGAACAGCTTCTTCCGTTTGTTGTTTCTACTCCTTCTTACTTACCTGATCTTGCAACTCAAACAATACTTTCAGTCAGAAAGAACTGCTTCTTCGCGAGCTTCAGATTCTTCTACTGATCTAGCTTATTCTCTTGAAAAAACTAATGATGCATATGTAGCTGACTTGAGAACTGCCTCTGATACAGATCTTGCTGATGCTGATGATCTTTCTGCCCTTGAAAATTATTCCCTTGCTCGATCTGATCCCCTTATTCCTTTCCTTACTCAGAGAGGCGGAGGGCTTATGCGAGTTATTTGAATAGAAGTGAGGTACCACACCGTGTAATCAAAGTTGATACTTTTTCTGGCAAACTCACTGTAAAGTACTTGCTTATTAAAATTCACTAACAACATCCATAATTGCGTAACTCGACTAGACAGTTGACACCTGACTCCACCCTTGAACCTCACTGCAACAAGCCCGCTCAACAAGTAATCAGTAGCACAAAACGACTTCCGCTAAGGCACCATAACTTCACTCTACAACAAGGAAGCCCCCACCTTAGCACAATAAGAAAAATTAAGGACAAGCACCATAAGAGGGAGTAGGTCGACTCCGCGTAAAAGCGCTTTCTGGTTCAGCTACCTATCCTAATCAATCTATAACAACATCAATCTATAACAGGTGCCACTTACCTGATCTTCTGTAGTGGTGCCACTCAACTCACCTTATCTTCTGTAGTTCGGAGAAGAATCTAAGTACGAGAAGAAACGCCCGATCCCTTACTTTGAACGAATAACGCCCGAGCCCAACCATTGATATGAAATGAACGGATGCTACTTAACGAACAAACATATATATAAGAGGAAACCAGCGACTTAACACCCCAACAACAGATCTCTTGTTTAAATAAAAAGTAAGACAGGGTTGGGCCCAATTACTATAAGCAAACTACTTACATTACTATAAGCAAACTACTTTCAAATATCATATGACAAAACACATGCTAATATACTATTATAATATAAGAGAATATACCTAATGCTTCTAATGCTAATTACGATAGCCTTATATGTAGTTTTCAAAGAATGCGCTAAGGGGTTGTTATACACAACTACGTATGTTGTTACCCGGGCAGTAAGGCTTATAGAAAGCAAAGGCAGACTAATACTAATAGGCAGCAAATAAAGGCGGTAGCAAGAGAATATCTTTTCAAGAATAGCATTGGCACTGAGGAACCTCTATCTTCTGGTAATAATGAATTATTCTAAGTACGTTTGTTGGGTGCCGTATCCTAATTGAACTCGACAAGGCGCTCTCTTCATCCACCATGCCATGTACTATCCTTTCAGAATTGAGTGTAGTTACCTGCACAGGGAATGAATCCCATTAGTATAAGAACGTACGCTGAGCGGACAGGGAATCGAACTCATCGGTATCATGAACTACACTAGAATCGACTAATGCTCAATCAGGCTTTACCAGCTAACCGGGAGTATAACTACTACCGATAAAACTTTCAATACTATTAGCATTATATAAGATAATATGGTTGAACAAGCAAATCCAGAAATCATAATGAAGTTGTAGGTGCCAGACCAGACCGAGAGACAGTAAAGTCATACTGGTGGTGTAAGGTAGTAAGAACGAGAGTTGAGCTCGCAATAAAGAAGTTAGCTCTGGGTCGGATTCATAGTGTTTTCAATCTTCTAGTTAGCAGTGGATTTCCCGGTTACGAGTGAAAGCATGAGAAACACTAGTTAAATTCTGATAGTTGCTACTCAATGTCTTATAGCCCTTAGCCCAAGACAAGACAGGTAGTCCCTCACTTATTAGTTTGATTCACTCCGACCTTATACCTATTCTCTTAGTGGTGGAAATTCCCTATGATTGCTATCAGGACTAGATCGTAGCTTAAATCACTATGTTCACCTATGAGCCCGCCACTCTTTACTTTCATCTAGCAGTTACTTGTCCAGTCCACTCTTACGCCCCTTGATTGAATTCCGATATCTATTACTTCAAATCTATTACTGAGATTGCTTTTTCTTTTTTCTTATAATAATAATACTGATACCACTGGATCCGACCTCATATCTTGGTTGGGGATCAGACTCCTTACTCCTAGTCGAGTTGGATTCCTCATTAAGAGCTATATGATTGTTAGTCACTGTTGACTTCCCAGTTGCTTGTTTTCATTATTGGAAAGCATTTGGTTCGATTGATTCCTAGTTGATTGACTCTAATAGCTATAGTAGTCGCATTCTTTATTAGTTGAAAAAAAGATGAGTTTGCGGGCACCTTCGCTTAGAAATAGTAGTCTAATTCCTGGGTTCCATCCTTGCTAGCAATGTGGTTAAAACCCAGTTTCGAGTTCAATCTATTGGGATAGTAGCCAAGGCCCTGTGAGTACTGTACTGGCTTAGTTCTCATGGTAAGTAGTAGGATTCTATCTTTTGTGTTTAATTAATTCTCTCTCCTTACCTTATAAAGGATAACTGATTCAACAGCTTATCTTGTATATTCTAGAGCTGACTTGAGAACTGCTTCCCCTTCTTTGGAATCTTATTCATCTTCTTTACCTGCTGCTCTACCTGATTGAGAGGTTTAGGCTTCACTGACTTTTGAACAGCATCTGATCTCGGAGACACCACTCAAGTAGGGCATTCAAGAGCATACTTTTAATGGCTTTTGTAGTAGTTGCTTGTCGGTGTTAACTCCTTCTCTTACCTATAGCTCGCTCCTATCTTATATTGTGAAAACTAGAGTCTAAAAGCAGCAATTCAACAAGATATCAGGATGAACCATTTCACTTGCCTTGCGCCGAGCCGAGTTATCATAGCATCTAAGATCCTTTGCTCATCGGTATTAGTTGGTTGCCCTAAATTTAGGCAAGGAAAGAGGGGAAAGGAATTTACACTGAAGTAAAAACAAACCGCGGATTCAACTATGACTCAGTACTACCAGGAGAGGAAATAGAAGCCGGTTAGCGAGTCTAGTGGTTACTTGGGTTTTGCAAGTAAAGAGATATAGACTAAACCAGTAGATAGGGAATTGGGATAGGGCCAGTTCGTTCAGCTTGAAAACAAGGGTAGCAAACCTGAGTTCTCGTATTAATACTTATTAGTTAGTTAGTTAGTGGATCCGACAAGTCACTACTAGACAGAAATGGGTTTCAGGGTAGGCTTATGCTACTGTTTTTAAGGTAAGGGGCATTAGGAGATTTATGCTAAGAAATAAGACTACACCGGGCGCTTCTCATGCTTTACCTTATCATGGGGAATTGAGCGGAATTAAACTATAAAGTAACAACCTGGGATTCCAACTGCTACTGATGGGAATGGAGCTGCTGCTTCTCGGGCTTAACCAGTACCTCTAAGAATGCGACTCGGGCTAACAAGATTCCCGCTAGTGTAAACGAGACCATAGCTCTTAAGAGAAAACTAGCGCCTTTCTGTAGTTGCTTATTCTTAAGCTCGGGTTCGATTCGACTCCACCACTCCTTTATACAATCCTGTGGCAGTTCGCTCTTCAAACTAGCACGCCTATAAGCCCATGTCATGTCCCCTTGCTCTTACTCTTACTACTATTACTTCGAGTCTAGGACTAAATCCTATGCTTTCAATGTACTTATACGGTTGAGTTTATTAGATATGTAGTGAAATGACAAAAAGTAACAACGATGTCTTCATTCTTATGCTTGAGATCGAGGCTTACTGCCCTTTTAAGTATACCTTCGCTGTCTCTTAGCTTGACACTGCTCTATCTAATTCTCCAATTACTACCTCTTGGCCCGGAGCTCATACCTGTAACTAGGCCTACGGGCTACCATACTACCAAATTCTGGGACCCGCCTTTATACCTTCCGATCCTTGGTTGAAAACTAGCACTCCGTTCTACTAGGCTTACTTCCAGGGGAACCTAAGCTTACTTGCCCAGTTGTCACTCTTTGGCTATCGCCGATGAGAATGAAAACGCTATTGACAATAATGGAGCTAGAAATACAGTACGTGCACTCGGCATAACTCTAAGGCATTGATGACACACAGAACAGCCTATCCCATATGGTATCTAATGCTTTCTCCTATAATATAGAATGTGCCGCGGGAATACGATAATGAAACACCGCCACTATCTACCCTCTTAACAACTCCTAACTACCAGAATCACCCTCGAAACAAGGGATGAAACTCATTGCTACAAATAGGAACGGGCACCGGGGGAATCCATCTACTACTGTACAGAACCGACCTAGAAACAACGGAACCAACCTTTCTGACTAGGGCACCTAACCTGCCTTGCTTTACTGTCTTTACCCCCTGGCTTCGATTCTATCTATTCTCCCCTACTTTTGTGAGGGTTATTCTACTACTCTGAAATACCTTCCTTATTATACAAACTTCAATTAATATAGTTGTTACTTATCTATCTATTATCTTATAATATAGTTGTTACTTATCTATCTATTATCTTATAATATAGTTGTTACTTATCCATCTATTATCTTATAATAATAGTAATTAAGAGCCCCCACCCTTTGCTATGTTTTTTACCGGGAAATAGGCTCCTGCGCACAACGTTAGTAGTTGCTTGCCTGGTCAACTACTACTGAGTTTGATTCCTTTACTCGAGTGTGATTCCCGAGTGCAATTCCTCAATGCCGTATTTCGAATCTATCTCTACCGGCGCCCTTAACCTTAAATTCCAAGTTGGCCCTATACAGATGAGATCAACTCCTTGGTGAAACTTGAACTCTAATGCGGAGCTTAGCGCAATTCTGACAACTACAGCTCTAAGCCTTAGACATCGCCCAACAGAATAAAGTAGAGCTTACTTATACAAGACGTATTCAAAAAAGAGTAATTATGATTACGTGCCTGACCCCTAGCTCCATGCTGCTACTATTGAGTTAAGCGCAATTCCGTCCACGCTCCCCACGCATCCAGCTACAGTCAGTAACCCATTCAGGAAATTCCACAAACATAGTAGGCCCACTGGGGTTTTATTCTTGCTTATGCTTGAGATCGAGGCTTACTGCCCTTTTCTGGTGTCCCCCAATTCCATAAGAGGTCTGCTACTCCTCTTTCTTATTGTTATTATACCCTCTCTGGGCCGAGACCTTAGTTTGTTTGATACGCACGAAGTTACTTCACGAACAAACAAAACAGATAAGAGGAAAGAATCAATGAGTAAACTAATGGGCTTAGACCCAAGCATAGGCGTAGTATGCGAGGCAGGAAGGAGTATCATCAGTTTGTAACTCAGAAGCAAGAAAGTCAGGATTAGAGCTATTAGTAGACAGGAAAGTCAGCCCTAGTGCTGGTGCTACAAGTAACTGGTGCTACAAGTAAGAAAGAGTATAGATGCTATAGTGGAGAGTGTAGTTCTCTGTTCGAAGCGTCCGCCTTGGTGTCGTAGACGTATGATTATATTAGTAGTTGGATCGGATTACCCACCATCTAAAGGCAGCCGCGCTTAACTATTCTCAGCAGTCAGCTTAGCAGACAGCCCGGGAAATAGTTTTCATTCTCTGGCTACTTACTTCGATTCTGACTTATGCACCTAAGAGTCTGGGATTGCTGTCAACAATAAGTGGGGGAAGGGAATATGATTGAAATCCGTTTTCTCAAGCGCTAAGCAAAGCATATTCCTTCAGTAGAGTAGCTACAAGCAAGGGCATCGCAAGCAGATAAGCGTAGAGGCCAAGCACAAAAAGTAATAGAGAGTTCAGTTACTAAAGGGAAATTCAGCAAGCAATAAGTGATGTCATAGAGTGAAGTTACTAAAGGGAAATTAAGTAAGCATATAGTAATGTCATAGAGTGAAGTTACTAAAGGGAAATTAAGTAAGCATATTCAGAGTCAAAGCCAGTATTAGTTGTTAGATTCCCTGTATCCGGTTTCATGCCTAGAAGTCAATAGTTCCATCCCCTGTCTTGAGTTAAGGTATTGGCGTAGTACTAGCATAGCACTAGGCCTAAGCTATGAGTCAAAGTAATAGAAACTTTGAGAGTGGAATTATGATTAGCATTAGCCGCGGTAGTCGCATCCTTGTTGGCAGCGTTTCATTCCCTTATTTGTAGTTGTTGATGACTCAATTACTTATTACTATATGGTAATTCAATACCGAATTAAATAAATAGATATCGGAATGACAGCAAGGAAAGGAATACTCAAAAAGGTGGTCGTACCTTATTCATTTGTATTCTTATTACTTATATTATATATAGGTGGACTGAATAATCAATACATATGGTCTGGGAAGCAGCGATTTCCGTCTAACAGCAGTAGGTTTGTTTCCAGGATGGAGTTCAAGTTATGGTAGCATTAGTATTAGTCTACTTCTTTTCACCCGAGTTCGATCCCTGCCGCAGTACTAGATCCCTAGTTGTTAGTTCCGCCCTTTAGTATAGTATAGTATAGCCTTGTTTGTTTTCATTAGTCCAATTCCTACTAGTAGTGATTGAATTCGTCAAAGTAATAGGTTTCTTCTTTTCACTGTGCGGTGATCATCCTTTATTTCGCTTTAGTATTCCTGTTCCTGTTATCCATTGGTGAAATCTGATAGTGACTGGTCCAATTATTATTAGCAGTCGTTGTTGTCTGTATTTCCAACTTCCATGTTAGAGCTATGCCCGGGATTCCTGTATTACGAGACTGACTATTGCCCCTCATTCTCATAACTAGTAATGGAAGCCAAGCCCTAAGTCAGTATTTTCTTATGAGAAGCAGTAGCTCACGGATTATCCCGATTCCTGCTTAGTAGATTCAATCTTCTAAAAAGTAACTATAGCCTCTGATGTAGTAGGTAGGTTCCCGCAGTATGGCTCGTGTTTGTATTCCCTGTCATCGGGGGGTTCTTTGATTCCCACTTTCTAACATAAGTCTGTAGATGCTGCTGCAGCCCGTTACTTGTTGGTTGGGTCCCCTTTCTCTCTTCTCTTGTTTCAGTCATAGAAGCACTGGGTTTTTTCTTTACTATAAGATAAAGTAATACATAGGTTTTGTATTCTCTCCGGTAGTATGTGATGTCGTCAATAAACATATTCTCAATATAGGTAAATAATAAACTAAGTAAAGTAAAAGAATAAGAACCGAGTGAAAGCAAGGGTATTAGATGGGTAATTGAGCGATGGGTAATTGAGTGGTGAGCTACTGTTTTTAGACTGTTGTTTGCTCTAATTACTCTGACCCCTAAGCTGGAATCACTAACCATTATGAAATACAAATAAACACAATAAGGCTCCGGCTACTTACTACTAGAGTCAAACAAACTAATAGGTAGGAATACGACTACCACTATTGGAGCTCAACTCAAAAAGATAGAATGATGCTACTTTGGATAATCCCTTAACTAGGAACTTTTTTAGTGCTGCGCTGCCTATGAAGCCAAGCCTATCTCGCTGCTCTTGCTGGAATGAAATCTGATATCCCTACTTTTCATTGATCGAAGAGATATTAGTTAGTAAACAAGCCATACTTCCCAAGCCCCTTTTCTTATACTGCAATGTCAACAACTCCCTTTCCCTTCCACGCATGATCAAGTTAGTTGGGCAATTATCCAAGTAAGACAATCAGGCAGTAGTTTCCGCTTGAAACCGAGGACAATAAAGTATAGGCCGGTGCCTACAGTTCGAGTTGGATTCCCTAGCCTCTAAGAAAGCTATATTCTTCTATTGCTTAGTTTGGTTCTATGCCTCCATACTCATGATTATTACGGGGATTCCTATTCCTATTTGCCCACCCGCTCGTATGCTACTGAGCTTAATTCTGTTGTGTTGGAGGTAAGGCCCTAATACCGAGTTGAATCCTTTGAATAAGAGTAAGAGGACATCTAAACAATAAGTCTGCTAATGCCTTAGATCAGACTCCCTAAGGCCCATGATATTACTAATGAGTTGGATTCTGATTGTACTTATTTGACTGCTATCCGTGTCTTGGTAGTTCAACTGCGACTCATGGGTTTCATGCTTCCTACTTGCATCATCGCTTATAGGCTTTAGGTGCCTACTCAAGGAGATCAGGCTGACTCTTGCCCTAAACTTAGAATGAAAACGAAATCTATGAATTCCACTAATGAGAAATCGACTTGAACTACTTCTTTTCTTCTGACTTTCTTTACTTTTTGCTTTGACTCCATTACTTTGATGATTAGCTTGGGTCTGCCATTGCTTAGTTGAGTTTTGTATCCCCGGGTTTAGGCTTTTGCCCTGCACTCTCTTTTTCAATGGGGGATTCTATTGATGAGATATAGTGTATACAGGAGTAGAGTCGAACTGCAGTTTCTAATAATTACACAGATACTCCGCGCGGGTACTAAGTCTATAGCGCATTCAGGTATAAGAGCAAAACAAATAAGTAAGCCCCCCTACTCTGGATTTGCACTGTTAGCCTTTCACCCGTAACTGGGAACAAAATGGCTGCTTCCAAGCCTTGCTCGCCAGTTCCGCCACCACTAAACCCATCTCATTCCCTTTGTTGTTACTTTTATTCTTTCGTTACTGACCTCTGATTCAACTCTACCTTTACTTCTATTCTTCCGCTGCTTACAAAGTTGCTGTCCTTACAAACATTCTCTTGTAACAATCAAATAATTGATTCACCGAGGTTAGATTGTGTAACACAATTGTAGTCCATCATCGTAGAATGAAAGAAGGGGGGTTATACTCCGACTTTAACCTAAGCTACCACTAAAAGGAATCCTGCCACTGACACTTTATGCTTTATCTACTGATCCGCCCAGTAACTACTGGACAAGCAAGCAGCTACTAGGCCCTAATGTTGTTACCTTAGCCTCCCATTGCTTATTTGTTTGCATTGATAACCTCTACCCAAGGCTACCGCTACACTCTTTTCCCCGACCAACTATATACCTTGAATTATTAGCATCCAAAACTCGACTTGTTAGCTAGTTTTCTATAGTATGAATCCGTACTTTCATTCATGCCCCTCCGCTCCGAGCCTTCTACTAATTGCCTCATATCTGTATTCCTTTTTTATTGTGCAGTCCTACTATTATTTATCTTATTCTTTTAAAGAGGGGAAACAGGGGCGAACTGAAGGAGACTCTAAAGAAGTAGACCTCGTTTCAAAATCAGTACTATCTTATGCTTCTGCCCCCTTCACCCGAAAGAAGCGCCTGCACCCTCATATAACATTTGAGTTTAGCAGTAAACAATTCATTCATTATATGATTAAGTAATATTGCCAAATTCTATACAAAGCCTTGCTGCTGACTTGAGAGTAAAACATTTCACTTAAACTTCCGATCCTGCCTAACTGGCGCAGAAAGATATTCCAGTACATAAGTTTCTGGTTCCCCTGCTGGTTGAATTGAATCACCTTTACCCCTATTACCCAGATATATCTTATACTAGAGGAGAACTCCGTAAGCTGAAGAACGAGGCACTAAACTGGCGAATTGAGGGAACTATTAAAGAAGCTACCAACGCACTCGGGGCGCTTTAAACCCATCCTTAATATACGGACGATAACATAACTTATAGACAATGAAAGTACCCACCGCGCTATAACCCCCCTTTTGCTCACTTATGCACATGATAGATTAGAGTCAAACCAATACTTTGGAGTCAGGAATTCAGTTAAGTTAGGTGTTACTAATTGATAGAATGTGCATCTCAGAATCAACAAGCAACGGAAAATAGACTAGATTATAGAGCTATCCTACCCCGAGTGAGTCAACAACTATGCTTACTTTATGGAGTATAAATTCATTACAGATATCTTGATTACTGATTGAGAGATGCTATATAGAACTCTAGTAGTAGTAGTAAAATACATGTGATAGAACAACCTGCTAAGTAAGTTTTCAGGAGTTATAAGAGCGTTGCGGTTATTGAATTCTATCATGTACTGCAGAATTCTATTCAGTTTTGTTCAATTCTGTCCTGTATTCAGTTTGTGTTACTATTCTATTCTTTTCTTTCTATGTGTCTCATACACAAAGAGAATGGA
Source organism: Ensete glaucum (assembly GCA_021527575.1). Classification (NCBI taxonomy): domain Eukaryota; kingdom Viridiplantae; phylum Streptophyta; class Magnoliopsida; order Zingiberales; family Musaceae; genus Ensete; species Ensete glaucum. Next base: position 169,829 of record JAHSUZ010000016.1, on the reverse strand, counting down.
AATTGCTTTTAAGAATTTCAGGGAAGTCAAACAAACTCGAATTGATTCTCTCTCATGCGCCGAGGAAAACAGGAATGGATTCTGTCCTGTATTCAATTACGGAACCGCTTTTGATGCGGATGGACTACTTTGCGCTTTAAAGCCTTTAAGATATGATTCCCAAAACCGGACTTGAAGTTATGACTTAGACACAAGCAACGTAGTAAACGAACCTTGACTTCGATCCAAAAGAGAAAGATTTTACTAAAGTTAGAAGATACCGCGCTTGATAAAAGAGATATGATCTTAGCATTCGGCTTCTATCTACTTTGACACTCATTCACTTCCTGCTTCGTCGCGCAGACCATGTCTTCGATTCTACATTCCATTCTATATTTCCATGGGATCAAAGTGAAACTGCAATTACTTATAGAGGAGAAGACTCAACCGATGCATGAGATTGGGCTTATGACCTTTTTATCGTAACTGAACTCCTTCTTCTCTCGGCGCCAACACGGAGGAGAAGCAATTTATTAACTTATGGCATCAACAAAGAAAGCCAGTACTATAAATTATGACCTGAAGCGCATAGCTACGTAGGCATGAGAAAAGATAGGAGATGAGGCTTCTACTTCTGGATACTTTGATGAAACTTATGATCTTACCGCTGACTTCAATTCAATAAGCAAAGCAGAGATTCCATTAACGATGAAACCCGAACTCGCCTTAGCACTGAGTATGCGACGTTGCTTATTGCTTGAACCCTCTTGCACACCACTTGAAGAATTGTGTAACCCATGTATACTTACTACTTATGTAACCAACTTATCTACTTCTTCCATAAACTCAGCTAGGTACCCCGACCTTAGCGGCTCTCCATTAGTCTTGTTTGAATTGAGTGAGCTTCTTTCTCGTCTCCAGACCTCTACTCGGATGATGGCTAATGTACTAATCGCTTCAGAATGGATCTACTTGTTCTCTTGGCAAAGCTACCTTTCCTTTATACCACCGCTCCGTCACGTGGGCTAAGCATTAGCACTTAGTCGAGTTGCTCCAGTTTCGTTAGCGCAAAAAGCAGAATATGGTCTTTGCCTATATCTAATAGGAATTTCACTCTCTTGCGCATCTCATATATAACGGGAAGCAGCTTAAGGAAGCGGATTCCTATTGATCAGAAGCATCCTTCGCACAACTCGCTAATGGGGCTCAGGCTCACCCTTCCTTTGTTAATGCAATTATGATTTATCGCAAAACGACTAAAGCAGCAGAAGCAAAAAGAAACTCAACTGTGGCCTTATCTTTCAGCTCAAATGTTACCTTTCTTATTCTTCCACGACTAAAACAAACTACCTAAGACCCGCTTTTCATGCTTGGACCACGACGCGCTTTAAAGCCTGTGTGATACAATCTTCCCTTACAAACACTGCTAAGCCATTCATTCTTGGAAGCGGAGTTAGCTAGTTCTGTGCGCTAAGCATATTCCTTCAGTAGAGTCTTTATTGCCTTTTGTCTTTATTATATATTCTCCCCCCTTTCTTTCCTTGCTTGTTCGAACACAGCCTTACTGCGCTGCGCGCCTTTGCTTTAGTACCCGCTAAAACTCCCTTCGTAGTTACGAGCTTCTCCTCCCCGCCGCTGTAAGACTAATCTTTGTTTGTTGATCAGATTGCTTGTTCTCTCTATTAAGTAAGCATTAACCTAGCTTAGCTTGCTATACTGGTTTACTTATTCTTGTAGTTCGTCAGTGGGAAGAAGATTTTGTTGCCAAAACGGGACTTGCTCATAACTCCTAACAATGCCCCACCACCAAACAAAAACAGGACTTGCAACTGAAACTAGAAATCTCTAAAAAATAAGTGTACTCGAACCCCAACCCTATGTTCTTTTGCCCACTAGTACTAATTCCAATAGAACTTCTTCTGTGCCTATTGTATTATTTTATTATTTCCTGCGCTAACTAGTATTAAGCCCTTGCCAACTAGTATGAATTCCAATTCTGTCTTTCCTATGCGCTATTAGGTATATACATCATTTCTCTCTTTTATGCGCTATTAGTATTGATTATATTCCTTCTTTTATGCGCTGGTATGTATGACACTTCTTTTATGCGCTGGTATGTATGACACTTCTTTTATGCTCCATCAGGTATACATCTCATTTTTTATTCTTAGCGCTTAGTATATGACTCATTTATTTATTCTTTGCCCTATTATTTATTCTTTGCCCTAGTAGTTTATTTGTTTGAGTATTACTTTCCTTAGTGACTTTCCTTAGCGCCTCCATGTAGATACCTTTTTTGACAACCCAGAAGAGCGTTAAAGCGGCTCTTTATAACCGCCTGAGTTTTTAAGAGTGCTAGATCCAGTTTTGAAGAGTGCTAGAAGCACCGCGACGTATGCTGGACTTGGTATAGCTACCCTTCTACTGGTGCAACTTCCCCTGCCATTTGTGATGCTAGTGAAAGGGCTGGCTGGTGCAGTGGTTTATAGTCGGGTGAACACTCAAACTGCTGCTTAATCTTCTTACGATTGCTGCTCTTGGAATTGCTTTGCTTGTCGTGCTACTGGATCAACGACAACTCACTTGTTGGGACTAGTTCTTGGGTCTGAAATATGGAATTGCTGCCGCTCGTCATCGTGAAAGATAGTTGGTCGTTATAGTGCGCGGTAGGTCAGCCTCTTGAGTACGAACCTCTCTTTTATCTATCATGGGCCGCGCTAATGAAAGAAGGGACTACTATAGCACTCATTTGCAAAGGTTTTGGCAATAGGCAACTCGATCTGATCTAGTAACAAAAACGGAAAAACCAAATGCAAAAGAGGATAGGAATAGAATTAATTCAAAGCCGGGTATTGAAATCCAATTCTTTGTGGAGGGATGGTCCATAGCCAATGCCGTTGACCGGGAAGGAGAACATATGACCTTACTTGTGAAGTGCAGCAAAGAGATCATACTACTAAAACTAAAGTATGGGCAGTGGTAAGAGAATATACTGATTGCACAGTGCCTAGAATGGCTGGCTCCATTGGAACTAGTTGAAGCGTTAGTCCCCCGGAAGGTCTCCGCCTCAATCAGTTTGTTGGGAGGGCAAGGCAGGAGCGAGTCAAGTCCATTCAATTCAAGACTGAACTTTGATATTGGGAGGTTGATTTCGTAAGGTAGGCCCCAGGGAAGACATATTGGGTCGAGAGGCTATATCTATGCCTTTTCTTTATCGATAGGATTCCCATCATTTGAAGTCTCCGGCGAAGTGGACAAGGGCGAGGCACCGAACACATGTTACATCCTCGCATCCGTCATTAGTAATCTAAATATGCTTTTCCTAAGCACTAGTACACTGCGCAACTATCAGCCCCTTGTCTCGTAAGGTAAAACGCTAGCGTGCTTCCGTTTTTCAGAAGGCTTATTTCCAATGTCCTATCCCATTTTGAATAAAGTGAAGCTGCCCTTCTTGATCCTATTCTGAATTTCCCATTTGTGTTTGGCCCTAAGGCTCATGTGGAACCCGAAGAAGCTATAGGTGTCGCATTATGATTTGAAGCAAAAGGGCTCTGATACTTCGCACATAGTGAGGAAACGGTAGCGTGCAGGCAGAAAGCTAGATATAGTAAGAGAAGCACTCCTGGGGGCGGGAACGGGAATTGGAAAGGTTTCTCAAATCCTATGAAATCCTATATGTATGCCAGGGGAATCCAAAAGGGTTCTCGCTCAATCTTATCCTTATTCCATGCCAAGCCAAGACCCGTATTCTTTATATTATTATATCTTATATTATATTATATTTTTTATTTCGATTTTCTTATTTATTTTATTTATATTATTATATTCTAGATATAGAAGATTTGATTATTTATTTATATTATTATATTCGAGACGAGACACTTTCGCCAAAGAAAAAGTTTTACGAAAGCCTGCCACCGATGGCTAAGATCCTTTCTGCACTTTTGATGTAAAGCCGCGTAGCATATCAAATCCAAAATTCTAATCCTTTTCTTTTAGTGCGCCATGAAGGGGTGCCGGGTACAAAGTTATTGAGCGTCTGTCGTCCCCACAGGATCAATTGACTCACTACCTTTTAGAGTCAAGCCGGTCTCCGTCTGGTCTGGCATAGTCGAAACCGATCGATCACCTGTTGGCTAAGAAAAGAACCATTTCCAACTTAGGAAGCCGCACATATATCATTTACATCTTTTCAGTGTGCCATGAGTCTGTTTAATAAAGGAAAGGAAAGCCAGTAGGCTGGGTGGGGAGTCTCTCAAAATATCCTTTCTTTTTTGGGGAGTCTCTCAAAATATCCTTAGAGTATGATAAGAACCAGTGGCTTTGAGCTTGAACGTGTTTCAGCTCTTGTTCACGACCCGAATTAGTAGATCCAAGGCTTTACCATGACAACTATAGATGGAAGTTTCCCGCCTCAGAGTAATACACACATCTTATATACCAGTAGAATACACAAACAAGACAAAGATTCTTTTTTACCCGAGATGAAATGTCGAAAAGATGGATTTAATATCTAATTATTCTACACTGGCTGACCCCAGCTCACTACTCCAATATAATAATAACGTTAAGTAAGGCCGGACCCACGGGATCGAATGCTGGACCAAGGCTTTTAACAGAAAGAAAGAAGCTTAATGAAATGAACAGATAGAACGAATAAGAAATCGAATTCTGCTGTACCAAACCAACAAACTCACCTCCATATATTGTTCCCCGGGTTGGTAAGCCCTGAACTCGACCTAATCCTAATGTATTCTAAGTCCGATCCGAGCCAAGGTGAGAAATTGCTAGCTAAGAAAGAGCCCCACCATATTATCCTTACGTTGTCTCTCCCCCATTCCCGGGCAGGCCCCACATATCCATGTTTTCCCGGGCAGGCACACCTATCCATGTTTTCACTGCTATCTATAGGCTCTCAACACATTTGCAGCTGCCGAGATTAGGCCGATCAGAGAAAATACCACATAGTTAATTAATAAAGAAAAGAGTTGCGCCAACGTATCGAATTGGGGCTTTCAAAAAGCACTAGCATCATCCTCAGGAGGAGCAAGCACTAGTCGAAATAACCTATCTCAGATATCCATAATCTGATCCAAATGTTATCCGAGTAATTAACAAAGTAAGTTGATAAAGATTCATCCCCAGCTCCGCTCTCCTCTTATTTGCTTGCTCTTTTCTCCTTTTTGCCTGGCACTGAAGAAGAAGGATAATCCAGATGTGCCTTATCCGCGCGACGTGAATCGAAGCTGGGTACCTCGTACTAATTCCCGAGTAATAAAGGGCTGGCTATATACACCCCCTTAGCATTAGTGCGTCTATGCTTTTAACACAATCTTAGTGCCTTTATGATTGTGACAATGCTCCTTTGAGTGCTTGCTTTAGTTTCTTAGTTCCTTTATTCTTGTGACAATGAATGCTCCTTTGAGTGCTTTAGTGGGAATGCTGAGGAGTCAGGTGCACATGAAAAAAGGGAGTGTAATGTCAGTGAGGGTGCGCTCTCCTTTCTTTGCTAGGAAGAAGCGGTTAGCGGTCCGGTCCAGCTTGCCTGCTTTCCGGATTCGTGAGCAGCGCAGCGCTTTATTCCATAGAACAGAACATAGAAATCTAAATAAATACCGGATTCCATATATTTTTTAAATGATAAATAATCTGGTAAAAGGCGTCGAACGTCCCCGTAGCAGGGGAATTTGTACAATCCGAATAGGGACGGACCAAAGCCATAATCATCAGAGATGCGTGCAAAGCTTTTATCAGGCGTCCCTCCCGTTCGTTTCTCGGTTTCGTGTTGGACAGCACGAATACGCTGGAGATCTGGGATAGGGGGTCTAGGTCAGACGAAAAAGGGAGATAACCGACGGCCTGCCTCTGGAAAGCTGCTGGTTCTATAGAAATATAGAAACCATGGACATAGATATATATCATAGCTACATACTGATTGAAACCAGTTAGAGCCACGGGGTTAGGAATTCATTAGACTCCTTTAGCCCTTTCCACACACAACGCCCTCCATTACATAAAGCATTCCTTATTTACAACATAGAAAGCATTCTATACAATCTATTACAACTACAATCTATTACAACATAGAAAGCATTCTATCTTTACAATCTATTACAACATAGAAAGCATTCTATCTTTACAATCTAGCGGATACATAGGCAATTTGATAGCGGCAGCAACAGGGGTTCGAACTGCACTTTGCAACTGGTGCTAAGGTTTCTGAGAAGGTAAAGCCCTATGGAATTATTGGAAAGGGAATGGTGGGGCAGTGAGTTTCGTAAATCTAATTCCTGCTTAATAAGGAAGGTAGGGAGAAGGTAAGGAGCGACTGCTCTAGTCAGGACTATCGGCCTTTTTTCCTTTATGGCACGGAAATTAGGGATTTGATTCTCCGACTTATGCTGCTTAGTGCCCAGCCCAGTTTCACTCTGCTGTCGTTCCACGCCCATCATCAATCATACATCGAAAGCCATTGAATGAATGTCTAACCCAAGTCCTTCCTCCCGGCAAAGGTAAAGAGAAATGGTGGTTTTTTCTAAGGTTTGTTTGATTAAGAGAGTTTAAGGAAAGAGCGTCATTGGTCCAGTCCAGTAAACTAATATTCCGGCATCCGTTCGACTGTAGCCCAGCCCGTTCCGGATAAAGTATAAGTGCCAGTTTATCCATTAGAAGATCCGGCGAATAGCAATCGGGATCTAGAGTAAGCGGGCGGAGTTGAATAGTTTTTTGTTTGTTGTGGATCACCTACCACGTTAAGGCATACCCCTCACTTTTACTGTTCCTTAGAAAAACAATCAATCGTTTTAGTTGAGCAATGCAACAAGTATCGAACGCATGGTCATACTATATAGGCAGATGTAAAAAAAGCTAGAGAGGGCCGGGCCCCACTCATGATTCAAACAAGTGAGTATCCATCCTTTCACTTTAGATACCAAAGCCTGTATTCCTGTCAATTCAAGACCCGGGGGTGCTCCACGCTAAATTGTAGGGTTGATCGACGACAATTACTTGTTCTAAGTAGGAAGAAGGTTTTCATATGCATGCATTTCATAGCCAGCCCATTTCTATCCTTCGCCTGGTAGTTCGTAGTTCCGTATCCAATAGTCCACCCAGCTACTATCATCGAGGTCAGGAAGGATGCAAGGCTTCGTTCGAATAGGTACGTTTAATTATCCACACCTTCTGGTTCCGGTTGAATAGTTGTTGCCTCGGTCGAATAGCTGGTTTTCCTGATCAAACTCGAGGTTACCAAGCTCGAAAAAAGCCGAGACGAGGTACATCAGAGAGTCGGCCACTAGCTTCAATCCAATAATGCGGGTTCTTCAGCTGCCGCGATTGAAGACAATTTGATCGCTCGAGCAAGAAGTTGAACTCATGGAAGGAAGAATCAATTCGACAATCAATCAGATCTTAGTTCCAGAAAGTCAGAGTAAACTACCCCCTAAACTAGGTCGGCGTGAAAGATTGTCGTAAATTGAATCCTTAATGGAGCATGTGAATATTCAAAGAGAATGTTGTTTGTTTTTCAAGGATACCTTAACAGAGAATACCATTTTTCAAGGATACCTTAACAGAGAATACCATTTTTCAAGGATACCTTATTATTTCAAGGATACCTTATTATATGATGTGGCAGCATACTCTTTTTCTTATGATATGGGGGTTCTTTCTTTTTATTACGATATAGAGTCAACAACATTTAGATCAAATTCGATCCAATGCTCAACGATATCGGATGCATGTTGATCTCTTTCATAAGACTCTTGCTTGATTAGTTGAAGCATTCTAAACAATATTTCATCGTGAAACGCTTAATACGTTCATCGTGAAACTGGCCATGCTGTTTACGAGGCTCTGGTAAATGGATTCAATTTCCTTCATTGGCAGGTCGAGGGGCGGGCAGCTGGAGGTTGGACAGACGTCGTAAGGCTTTATTCTCAATCACCAACGTCGAAGACAAGATAAAAAACAAGTCACTCATTCAGGCAGTTGTTCTCGGGTAGCCGGGACTCCTATCTCTATAAAGGCATTCATTCCAGCTTCACTTCATAGGCGGGAAGGAGTTTTGTTTTACTGCTGTGCTGGGATCGGATCCTACTCGAAGCACTCCACCACGAATAGAATAATCAAAGTATTTAGGTTCGATAGGGAGTATAGATAGCAACTTCTATCTTGAGGGCGGGCTTTCAAGACAGAGATGCACTACTCCATCTCGAAAGGGCTGGCTTTCCTCGTGCGTGGGGAAAGATGATGTAACCTCTCTTAAGGCCAGAAAGAAGGGCAATATCAAACTTCCCGTTTAGGCACGTGCCGTCTCATCCCCCTTTCTTTTTCACTAGTTCCTGTGGTCGAGTACAGTGCTCCGGCTAGAAATAGTCTGAGAAGAAAGATCGACCATCGGCTATCATACTGGGTTAGGTACTGAGAGGAGTGTGTAAACGTAAATCAAAACACACGCGCGCCGGGCTAAAAAGAAAAGATGTATTTTCCTGAACCTAATGGCCTCTGAGTTTTCATGTAAAGCTTCCATAATGTATCCATAATATATCTATAATATAATATAATATAATAAGTCGAAAGAAATGGAACAAAAAACCATCATCTAATGTACTAAAAATCAACACAAACATTGAGCACTTGTAGCGGTTTCCGTGTCTTCTAGCAGAAGTATCCCCCCGTGGCTTTTTAGGTTGTCAGGAGCCGGTACTGGTTGGTCGACTCTCATTCCTCTAGGTGCGGCCACCAAGTTGGACTGGCGATCGAGGTACTACCAAGCAAGTGCTAAGCATATCCGACTGCTACTAAGAACCTCACATAGCACTTTTCAAAAGAGCAGTGGCATTCCTTCTTTACTCTGTCTGAATTCACGGGCCATAGCTGCGGAACTCACAACTCGATTCTAAGGTCGAATTACTACCAACCCTTTATTCCACCCATTTCAAAGTCAAAATCAAATGATGATCCGCAACGAGAGAAGAGAATCGGGCAAGGGGCACTTAGAGTTGTAATAGGCCTAATAAAGGTGATAGCCCCTCTGTTTTATAGGCATCCATGGAATTCTAAGCTCCATTAATCTTATGACCTGATGAACCCTGCCTCAGATCCTGCTTATGCTTGAGTAAATGACTGAACTGCTTATTGGGAATATTTTTTTAGAAAGTAGAACTCAACAAACAAAGATAAAGAATGAATGAAATGGAGCTAATGTATACAAGAGGAATATTACCAGGCGAGCAAAGCAACTACTAAACAAGCAACTACGATTGGTTGTTCCGTCACTTGCTACTGACTTCCTTGATCCTGCTCCTAATTCTTCTCTCACCACAGATTCCATGCTTTTCAGAATCGATTGGAGCTTACTTTCTCACTCAAACCACTTAGCGCTTCATAAGCCCATAATCAGTAAAGGAAAGATCAGTAACGGTGTGTGTTCTAATTTAGTTCCAGAGTTGTAAGCGCTTATATTTGTACCACTCCCAGAGACCAGAGTATACCCTTTTTTCGTACTTAAAGCTATGTGTTACTAATCCAAATATGGAATTAGCTATAAGAGGAGTTTCACAGAGGTTTGTAGACTCCAAATTAGGGTTTCCAGCCCGCTAAGCATATTCCCTTGTGGTCCAAGTAAAGTGTCTTTTTGTGCTTGTGTTCATTCAGCATCTCTTTACTCTTTAGTGCTTGCTTCATCTTGTTCCCTAGCTTGTTCCTACTCTTTCTGTCCCACAGTAGCTCCTTCTCGGCCAGTTCCGGGTGCTAACTTATATGGAGGTTGTCATGGCGTGGAGAATATAATGCCCTTCTGAAGCGCTAAGTTAATCAGTAGAGTATAAAAAGGTTTTCGTTTTTGTCATAGATAGAGGTTCTTTTGTTGAAGTATAAGTATAAGGTGTTGTCGACGAGTAAAGTAAATAAATAAGCCTTCTTAAGCAGTTAATGTAGGTAGAAAGTCCGCTGTAAGCGAAGCAGGATAGGATCCGGATCACAATTCTCTTACTTGGTGAGGAAGCACTAAGTGGCCCAACCCCAAGTAATGGGTTTCCTGCTTAACAAATAGGATCTAGCCGATTCTGTTGTCGACGTCAACTTAACAGATTACTTTATAACTTAGCTTTCCACTTTTTCCCTTACTTATGACAAGTGTTCTCCTCCTGTTCTCCTCCTCTTATGAGATAATTACCTATCTTGTGTGTGCTCCGTTATACTATGATAATGCATTGGGATTAAAAACATTGATTGTGACCTGAGAGTGAGAGTACTTCCGCTTCTGAAGGGTGTTTCTCATTACTCACTCATAGAACAGGTGCACACACGGCAAGGATAAGAGGTTGTTTACTTTCTTGATATGTGTCCCGCTCTAGCTCTAACACACAGCAGATTTTACTTACCCTTCTGACTTTGAATCCATATTGCAGGCTCAACAAATACTTAATGCAATCTTTCTTGTGCGGAAGCATAGGCTTCAGATCCTTCCCCAGCCCAGTTTCTGATCCATTATTCTATTCTGCCTTATACGATTCAACTGGAACTACATTAGCTTCAGAAGCACCTATCTCTACACGACTTAGAGTTAGAGCCACCAGCACAAGAAGAAAACCGGACTGACTAGAACCTCTTTTACTGGGGCAATTCATAAGCTTCTGATCTAGGCGATGCTTCTTCCTTTACTGCTGCTCCATCTTAGAATACTTTTATGATTCTATCGTTGATAACTGCACTTGGGAATAAGGGGAACTCTAAAATACCTATCCATGTGGTTACCTTTTACTCGCTACCAAACTCAACTCTACCTTTCAAGCTTTGGAACAAGTAACTACTAGGAAACCCCTATTTATGGTCTCCACGAGCAACCCGAAGGTTCATGAGTTCGGTTGCTTTCTAGCACTAAATCCAATTATTGCCTTGCTTATTTGATTTCTGCTTCTGCTATAGACCGAATCCGCCCCAACCCAACTAAACTTTGAAGTCTAAGAACTCACGTTAGCCGATACGACGAAAACAGGAACTGCTACATAGACTCTTTACTTTAACCACCGCTTGCAGCTGGCGACTCAACTCTGATCCTAGAACAATAACTTCAACTGGCCCCCGCTCTACTGGACCTCGAACTTAAGATTATCCAGCGACTCGGGATTCAATTGGAACTTACAATTATTCTTATTAAGCAAAGGGAGCTCGTACCCCCAGAACTCGACTTGAAGAATCGCTTGCCGACCTGACCTCTACTTTAAATAACGACCTTACCTCTTCTTTAAGTGAAAAGCGGGCCTCCCCTCCAACTCAAGTATAGAATAGAACTGAGTTACCTAACTCCACCTTCTCTTACTGCCTGCGGATTCATATTCTCTAGTCGACAACACAAGAACCCTCTCTTGCTTGCAGACAAAAACAAAGAAAGTGACCTATTCGTAACTATTATATATTATCCATTATCTTATACTAATTTGATTAGTTATACCTATTAGTTATCCATTATCTCCTATCCTTTGTTATCTTAAAGCTACCTATCCCCCTTTCCTTTGGTCATCTTGCCCGGGCTGTAGGAATCCATTTAAGCCTAAGATACCTGATCTCACTTGCAAACTCCCTATCGCCGACGACTAAAACCTGACTTGCGCCACCTGCAGTCAACTACACTTTCTGAACGATAACTTTCGTCGCCAATAAAATGGATTTGTAGCTGCTGCTTACTTTCTTTACTTTTCATCTACAGCAGAGCAGGATTTGCTTTAACAGCTTCCTTTACTGACTCTTACTTTTCATCTACTACTACAAGACAAGATCGATCCGTTCTAACAGCTTCTTTTAGCGCTTCAGAAGATGGGACAATAAGTTTTGAAGACTACTTGGACCACTACTTTACTTTAAGGGGCAAGAACATAACTTGAATAACAGACCTCGCTCCTATCTATACCTTGGGCTCAAAGAACTCAGGCTAATATAACTCAGGCAACTATCACTCTGCCAACAAATACAGATGCAACTGGAACTTGAACTGCTTTATCTACGGAAGTGCACCTCGCATCAAAGCTATGAAAACAGTACTTGCGCCAACACCATAACTATACTCTACTTTCCTCCCCTTTTGTCGAGTCCCATCTTCACAAAAGAGATAGAAAGAGTGGGAAAAATCATAATAAGAAAAAGAGATAGATAGGAAAGTTATGATAAGTTAATAGAATTCCTGAAAGTATAAGTTAATAGAATATAGTATATGAAAAAAGAATATCATTACAGTTTGAAAGACGACACTACTACCGGTCTGAAACTAATTCAACTTCACGTTTTCCCGGTATTTTTTATAGCAACCCTGTTTTCCTTCATAGATGATCTGAAACGGACTTACTTTTTATGTTTTCCCGGGATTTTTGATAGCCAAGTAAATTTCCTTCATTGCGAGGTCAAAACGGACTTACTTTTGATGTTTTCCCGGGATTTTTCATAGCAAACTCGTTTGCCTTCATAGCGAGGTCAAAAAGATCTGTCAATTTGCGTTTTGCCGTGTTTTTTCGTAGCAACCCAGTTTTGTTTTCGCTAATAGAATAGAAGTCAAGTCAGTATACTATATCTATCTTTTGAATATCTATCTTTTGATTATTATGATTTTATGATGTAGCAAACCGGAATGATATTTGCTTTTCATAGAGATACCCCTGACCTGAGCTCTAGCTCCGCTTTCTGAACCGAAATAGTAAGTCTCATCCGAACCTCCTTCAACTGAAAAAACACTTAATACTGCTTTGCTTATTAATGCTTACTTTCATTCAATACAATAAGTGCTAAAGGTAAAAGGTTACGGTACGGACTTCTTTCTATACTAGTAAGTGCTAAAGGTCAATTATGGTACGGACTTCTTTCTATACTATAATAACTACCTAGATTCAATTCTGAAATGGAGGGTCTCGAGTCAAATATGAAGTCCTCGGGATTCAATTGTACAAGACCTAACCTAGCTCTACTTGTTGAACTAACAAAACAATCATCCCTCTCTACTGAAGTATACCTCTCCTCCCCTCCCCTTCTGGCGCCATCATCTTTGAAAGCTGCCCTTTCCTACCCGAGAGAACTAGTTTGTTTCGGTTGTTGCCTTATTGGTTGGATTCCTTTTGTCCAGTTCCATCCTATTGGGCAGTAGGCAAGTCAAGGCGCTTCTAGTTTCAAGTCGAGGAATAACTGAATTAGGATAAGGGAGGGGCCCGCTCTAACTAACAAGTAAAGCTTGGGTGGCGAGGTAGATAATAAGGCTTGGACAGCAGTTTTCTATTCTTATGTTTGCTGCTATTATTCTATTAATGCCTACCTGGGTCCTTATTTATACTTAGGTTCATAGGCTTGTATGATTCACTTACTTATTTGACTTTCGTAGTTAACTTACTCATTATAGGCTATATATAGTCTTAGAAGCAGTAGTAACAGCCGGAGTTAGTGGATTATAGCCTAGAAGCAAAGCGGTAGTTCCGGAACTCACAAGTAAGATTAGGTGCCCACAGGGGAATAGTGAAACAAGCAAGTCATGATTCAAGGTAGAAGCAACAGAATTGAACTACTGAGTCGGCGGGCTACGCTAAGTCTCAAGGCAGGATACCGGTCTGTCGATGTGCAACATAAGACTAATGGTAGTTAGTATTAAGATAGGCGCGGAGATGCAAATCCAACTCATAGGTGCATAGGTATAAAAGCACTAGAAACCAGAATAGTCTCTAAACCCGCCTATATGTGTTAGTATAGTATAGTAGCGAACCAACCTATAGTAGTACGTGCTCCTTCTCTCGTTTAGCAGAATTGCACTCAGCTGTCCAAGCCTTATACTCGTTCATTGCATCTTGCCTTCTAGTAATGACAGAGTCAATTATCATACCAATTATCATACTCAAGCATAGTATAGTCTAAGAATGGAAGGGGCAGGGTAGTTGCTCGGTGCCCCCAACTTTCACTAAAGAATATAAGGGGGTAGTGCCAGGCCAGGATAAAGTAAAGACATACTGATTTCAGAAGTAGTAAGAATCCGTGTCAAGAAAGGACAGGCTAACAAAAATACATATTTTAGATAAGTAGCGAAAGAATACAAATGAGTAAGGGAAGGCTTTTGACTGCCCCTGCCCGCTAACTCCTCAACTAATGACTATTGGACTTATCCTTGCTCTTCCGCTCCCAACTCTAAGGCCTACTTTACTAACTAACTCTAAGTCTCCCACAAATAACTCTCACCTACTAACTATCACTCTGACTATCCCAATCCCAATTCTGACTTGCTTACTTGCCTACTCGAGAGTGGAATTAGAACTTGAAAACTGCCCCACTACTGGGGAACTAATAGAACTCCCCGCGCTAAGAGGGCAGCCCTACGCTACGCTACTAACTATAAGTCTGGAACTCCTTTCTCTAATTTTGTATTCATTCTTTCAAACTTCCCCTATTGCGCTAAGCCAACTACTGCAGCTATTAGGAAACAAGCGCTTCCACTACTCACCTAAAAACCCAACCACTTACTTCAAAGCTGTCCTCCCTCACATTTAGGCTTAAGCCCCTGTTCCTCATTCAAATCCTCATAATATAGAATCCACCCAAAGACAAACAACTAATCATAATGTCACTAACATCTGACTCTTTGTTTTTTGATGGGAGCCGGCAGACTGCAATACGTAATACCGGATCCCGTGCATAGCTCTAAGACATTGAAGGAAGTAGGAACACAAAAACGAGAATGCCCGCTAACAATAAATGAACTGGTAATGGTAAGGCGGGAACCACTGTTAACGGGAATTGAACTGCAGCACACTAACTATTACTTGCATTCTGACTGTCCTTTTTCTTTTTCTTCAATTAATGACTTGCTTCCTCACTTGTCTACACCTGATTCTACGCACTTCCCCACTATCCCACTTCTGACTTGCATCACTTTCGAACTTGTTTTATTACGCCCTTCATGCCGGGTGCCCTCCCCTGTCTTCCATTCTTAGATGATGAACTAGAAACCTAAGCCTAGTAGTAGCACGAATGAAACCAATAAAGGGTAATGAGTAGCCTAGCCGTTGCGTTGCTTTTAGGGTGTAATCGGGGAACTAAACCCAACCCAGCAGTAAAAGAATAGGATCAAGAACACACCGTATTAGAGTGGAATTCAAAAGCATAAGGATAGCCTAGTGGCCTGCACTGCAGTGACAAACTTGAACTCCCTCCCTCTATTCTGTAGTTACTACTTTGGATTTTAGGTCCCTTTTTTCTCTTTTGAAGTCCGTCCCCCTTTGTTTGAGAAGAAAGTCCGACTAGCTCTAAGGCTTAGCCCTAATTGTAACTCCCGGATTTAACTCCAAGATAAGAAAAAGATGGATCAGTTTTAGCCCCCATAAAGGTTGTTCTACTGCATTGTAGCCTCCAATCTATCTTTTCTAGTTCCCTTCCTGCTTGCAGATGACACTTATTGATGGTTTCAGGCTTTTACACCAGATTGACCTGACCTGATTCAGATCCTTACTCTGATCTTAGCGATTCTCTTGGGGCGCGAACGGGAGCTGTACCTGATTCTGAGTTGAAGGCACGGCTTTCTCCATTAAATACTCCCCTTTCAGAACCATAACCGATTGTTGTTGACTGACTTTCTTCGCATTCAAAAGGTTTACTATACTTTCATTTGGATTTACCTGCTTACATACCTTATCCAGCCAGCTTATTATTCCTAACTTGATCTTGCAACTCGAACATAACCTTCATTTCCAACCTAAACTTCACTTGCGGACCGGCTAACAGCTTACTTTTCTGCTTTAGTTACTGAACCAGATCTTTTACTGCCCCTCTCCCTGGGCTCAGTACGACTTTATTGATGCCCGTGCCTTCGTACGTGGTCGATGAACTTAACTACTACTACGAGAACTCAGCTACGACTATTAGAGTTCAATTACGAACTACCGGGTTCAACTATGATTCACTCTACTTCCATCCAATACCAAGTAGGAAGGGAGTCGGCGAGGCCAATAGGAGTAGGAAAGTAATAAAGGCACAAAATAACTTATACTAAAACTACTGATACGGATCCTTAACTCAAAACAGGGGATTGAACCACTATTATAAGTATCCGACTTTAACTCTTAACTCATTCTTTAGCTCCTGATTTGCCTTTCTTTTGCCTCGCTCTGGCACTCCGGTCTATGGTGCGGTGCGCATATCCTTAATCGGTGTTTCTCATAATACAACTCGTACTGATGAGATTTACCCTGAAACAAAGCCCTCCCCTACTGATACAAAACCCCGCTTTACTGTATCTAGGGCAGCTTTATAGATGCCCTGGACTTTAGTTCTACAACTAATAACTAGAAGAAGTGATCCATCCACTACATAACTACTAGTGCTTCCCGGACTTACTCTTAAACTAACAATATCAAATGTGCCTCCACCCTTTCAATCCTTCGGCTTATAATGACCTGTCTTTTATTCACCAGCTACTGCTTCCACTACTCGAACTTGGAACACAGTTTACTCCTATCTATGGGCCTCTGCCCTTCTCTTCTTTCGGATTTAACATCTGCGCAGTCTTCTAATCCTTGCTTAAGGTCCCCTAGTGAGGTATCTGCTCTAATGTACCTCTTATTCCTCTTCTCTTACTTCTTCTCTAACTTCCATACTACTACTCAATTCAACAATGCATTATGCGGCTCTATACGTACCCTATTCGAATTTCTACTCTTTCATTATAATTCCGACTCTTGAAACAACTTATATGACTCTTGAACTGCATCAGATCTTGTAACTAAAGATTCTCTGGTTACTGCTGTCTATGGCTCTGCGCCAACAAACACCTAGGTACTTAACTGCGGATTATTGAGTAAATGACAGCTCATCTTCTAAAGAGGATTCAACTCGAACTAGGCAAACAGATGGTTATAGATTAGATGAAACAGGTTTTGTACACCGCACTTATTCCAGCAATTGAATCTCTCTCCTACCCGGATTACCAAATTCATTATATACCAATAGAAGGATTAGAAACAAGATAAGAAGAAGGATATAAAGCAACAGAAGATGCAGTGCTATGCTAGAGGAAACAAGCAGTAAGCAGCAGATCTTAAAGTGAAGGGGGTGCTACTTAATATTTCGATTCCTAAAGTAGAGTTAGCTCAGCTCAGGTGTTTTACTTGAAGCCGAGAGAGGTAATTGTGCTTATGTCTAAGGCTTCTTAAAGTCCCGAGTATCTTATCCTTGGGTGTGAAAGTAATCGTATATAGAAAATCGAATGCAAATCTCCATGTAACGGGGCGGTGCTGTAGGCTGGAGCTAATACAAAGTCAAAGTATACGAGTAGGGAGAGTTCTAGAAGACGTTGTGCGCTGGGCAGCTTATTTCCATTAAAGAGCAGTTGTTTATTTCCATAAAAGGCCGCCTATGAGTAAGGGTTGAGTTATGGAGTTAAGTTAGTAGCTACCGGCCGATACACTAGGGAATAAGGCTTGGCAGGCGGGTAGTAAGGCTGCTTGCCAGTAGCTCCATATGATGAGAAGCACTATCTATTTGAATTACAAGTTGCTAGTTAAGGTTGGTTCAGGAATCAAAGTAAGTAAGTACAGGCGCATAGTAAGTAAAGGGGCTCATAGTAAGTAAAGCAAAGATCCCGTATTGATTGTTAGTTAAAGCATGCAGGTCCCGCTAGTGAAAGCATGCAGGTAAGGAAAGATAGGCTTAGAGTCGAGTCAATAAGAAGGATAGTAAGCCCGATAGGTTAACATACTGCTTTGGAAGCAAGTAGCCCAGCCCAATTCTAATAAGCCCCAGTTCCATTCCTCCTATGGGTCTGTCTTATAGCTCTTGGTACACATCCTATATCCTTAGTTTGAGTCTAATAGCCCGTAGAGTGGAGTAGTTCACGCGGGTTTCTATTCTTTTGGGTAGTAGCCGCATTCTTTTATTCCCAGGTTCGAATCTGTAGTTGACCCTGTACAGTTGCTGGTAAAGAAGTAAGTTCCATTCCCTGGGTTGGTTGGGTTAAGAGGTAGGGGCGTCGCACATGCCCACAGGTTCCACTCTTTCTATTACTAGTTAAATTGGGAGAAGCACTGGGTACATTCGGAAAGGCACTTGATCAATTCTAACTCCTATTATACGATGCGCTAGAGATCTTACACACCCTGGAAACTCTTTTCAGCCCCTTTTAGCACTAGTGAGATTCCCGCTTCCCGGGTTCAGTCCCTTGGTGACTATTCCTTAATGCGCTACATAGTAACAGTACCCGGAGTTGGCTTCTGACCTATGAGTGAGAGTCTTAGGGGCACTTGTATCAGTTTAATAGCGTAGGTGGGCTCTTGTTGTGATGTTGTGACCCGATCATTGTTTAAAGAATATCGCTGAGGAACTCTAGACTGTTAGTCAGGGCAGTTAAGCAAGACCTCTAGGCATGATACTCCATTTAAAAGCGAAAGGTCAAACCCATAAACTATAATTCCAATCTGTAATGGAAGGATGAGATCAGTAGTCCTGCGCTATAGGAGTTCGGGGTGCCATACCAAGAATATGGGATCCGGTTATTGAGTTAAAGTACTATAAGTAGCAGTCAAAAAGTAGCAGTCAAAGTCTCTATTCGGAGTTGTTTTCTTATTCGCATTAGTCGAGGAACCAACCATACTTCTTTACAGGGTCGGTAGTTTGCTGATGGGCAAGTCAGCATGGAAGGCACTAAAGTAAGCCTGGATCACGAACTAAAGAATACGAGCCCGACTTGTTTAGTGGGGAGGTGGAATGAGAGAAAACAAATACAGATTAATACAAAGGGGAGGCGGACTTCAACCAAGCAATTGAAGAGTAAAAGTCAGCTTAATGCAAGGTTCAATGTCAGCAAGGGGTTGTATAAGTTATAGTTTTGCTGGCATCGATTCAATTATTCTTAATAGCAGCACAAGTTTCCAGCGGATGGGTAAGGATCTGACCCAGGAGTCAAAGACCTCTGGAGCAGCAAGTGAGGCCGGGATGCTACCATAGATCTACTTACTCTTATAGACTTTTTTGTTATTATTGATAGTAGCGGAGTTCTTATACTTCAGAGCTATAGTTTGCCAGGCACTAGCCCATCCTGTTAGTCAGTAGCTGAAGAGCGTTAGATCAGGGCCCCTATTCCTCGATTAAGTCAAGTATGCCTCTGTTTCATCCTTTGAGTTACCAGTTGAATTCCCTAGAGGGCCCCCACATTCTAATACTCTATACACAGGCGACCTTGGATTATTGCTTGTTCCCCGCCGACGCAACTCTAAACTGCAAAGATCATAGGCGCATTACTACCTAGATAGATTTGGTAAAAACATACTATGAAAACAGTCCTTTAAGTTTGGCTTTCGGGATTGAATTCAATCATTGAGCGCACTGCACTGATCATATAAATAAGTAAGTAACACCTAACTCCTAAGCTTGAAAGTAGAATACTCAAACTTGAGCATAGGAATGGAGTCGAAGAGAATGAACCAAGTGACAATAACGATGAAACGTAAGAGTTGAGCAACTCAACCGGGAATTAGTATTAGAAGAAGCAATTGAAACAAAAAAAGTCAGAATACAAATCCAGTACAGCAATATGCCTTATACATAGGAATGTGTCGGCTGCTGGATTCCCTATTGCCACCTTTGCTCTTAGCCTCATAAAGTGCATTCTAATCCTGTGTGTTAGTACGCCCATCCTGTTACTGGTAAGTTAAAGGAATATCCTCGTAACCCCAACCAATCATGATTATAGTAATGAATGGAGCCCCGAAGCTCTTGTTTGGTTCTTCGAAGACACCAGCGCAGAACTCAACACTGCAATCAGAATAAGAGAGAGCAGTGCTAGCTGCTGGGCCTACTTAAAGTCACATAATTTAGATAGTCAAGTCAGAATCAAACTACGGCTAATAAGACTAAAGGGAGCCAATGAAATTGATACTCAATAGCACATACAGTTGCTTGCCCTACCCTCTCTTTGCTTTCAAACAAAACTAATATGCCCGGTTGCTAGGCTTACTACCTGTTCGAAAGACCCTTCCTTCCGGTTACTATGAAGCCTGTCTTTCCTTTATCTTTAACTAAACCCAGTACAAATACTTGAGCTAACTAACTAGGGCTAGGCTAAAACTACCATCAATCATTATTTCACTGAGGCACAATAGACTTGCATCGGGGATAACAACACCTATACTAGCAACTGGGGAACCAACCAACTCCTATGTTTGACCGCCTTTCCAGACCTATTCTGCTTTCTATACCCTTTTTCTTGTATTTCACCTTTCACCCTTAAACTAAATACTTGTATTCTGTATTGATAGCTCTAGTACGCTACTCCTTGATCTCCTTCTTACGATACTGTATCCCACCAACAAGCAAATACTAATAAAATAAATCAAATAGAAATGAACGTTTAGATGGCAAGTAACGAACGTAGTAAGTTGTTATGACCAAGCCACTACACAAAGGGAGGAAAAAACGAAGACCAAACACCACTATAAGAATAAAGACACCACGAACAAGACTGACTACTTAAGATGGATATTTAGACAGGGGTTTGATGTGACAAATCATCATTTCACTCAAGATGGTTAATATAAGAGTAAAAGACATAATAAAGAAACTGGGAATTACACTCATAACTGGGAATCCAATCCGGCCTTAAACGGTAAGGTTTTTAACTAACAAGTATAGGAGTTCAAGGGAATCAAACAGAGAAGTCAGAATGTTAAGTAGGCGAGTGGAACAAGTGCAAGAAAAAGAACTGAGCAAGTAAGATTTGGATTAAGTAGTGTCTGTCGGCTTTAGAGTTAGGAGTCACAGGCCTCGGCAAGAGAGGGGCAACTACAAGAGTATAAGGGAAAGCGACTAAACCCTCTAATCTAAGCAAAAGGGGAAGACTAACCCCTAAGCACAAGAATGCTGGCAGACCTATTAGCTGCACCGGGGGGAACCCAACTCAAAAGCAAGAGAAAGTGAGTCAAATAATAAAGTAGGCGTTATTAGCTTGAAATAAGAAAAAAAGTATCCTAATTCCGGAGTCGTAGAATCCCCCCACCCACAATGACTAGACAGACTAATAGACAGGAATTACAGGCTATTGCTGATGGGCGCAATGCAGACTTAAGGCAAAGAGAGGCGGACTGAACGACTATGCTAGTAAACTCCACTAAAGAGCAGGCATTGAAGTAATAACTATAGGAATGATTATAGGCCCCCCGTAGTAAGAATTGAATTAAGCTAGTTAGTTATTGGATTGGTGACTAGCAGGTTGCTTCGCTTATTCAATGACAATGCATTTCAATGGCAATGGATTGCTACTTTCCTTTTTTGTAACTACCACCCCCGCGAAACAACCCTATTCGGCTAGGTTTTATTATGTTCTTTTATATCATTTATATAGTCATAGCATAGTAGTTATATCATGATATAGTGACAGATGGATTCTATTTAGCAACTCCGTTATGTACAACGATGGGATGGTATTCGAACTTGTTTATGCAGTTTGACAACAAATTCCTTAATATACATGTTCAACAACGACTAGACTCATCAAAGTTAACAACACTTTTGATCATAAGTTACAGAATTGTGCTGGGAACAAAGAAAGAACCAAAGGAAACACAATTGAATTTAGTAATAAGGTACTGCGCCTTGCCCAACCAACCTATGAGCCTATGTCTTGACACCAACCTATGAGCCTATGTCTTGAAAGGAGCAAATCCACCTATACACCTATTCCTTTAAAGTTGCCCATACGACTATTCCTTAAAAGTAGCAAATACCTAATTGAACTCATAAGTAGAAAAGTAAGAGCACCCACTAGGCTCAAAAGAAATAGTTCTTTCTCCGTGAACAATAGATCTGTTGTTTGTGTGTTCAGTACCATCCCTCTTCTCAGTATCCTTAGTAAAGTGTAATTTATTTGGGCCGGGTCCGCTAGTCTTTAATGAATAAAGGGAATGATGTCTGCAATTACGATCTTATCTATCATACCGATTAGACTGAACTTAACCACACCACAAACAGGGATTTCACTAGAGACCAGACCGGGAATCATATATTTACTAGTCAGAATGGAACCTAAGCTAACAAGAATGACCCCACGCGCAGGGAATCCATCTCCAAACTTCTACACATTTATATTCCATTATAGAATAGGCGCCTCCCTTTGCCCTGGAACAGGTGCCTCCCGGACTACAACAGGGAACAGGTAATTCCACTATAAGATTAGATTTAACCACTACCTTATCTATCTATAATAGAACTATAAAACAAACAAACAGGGATTTCACTAAGAGGTAACAGAAGCAAGCACCCATAAGGAATATAACTGCTATGGTATCGATTGCTAGCCACCAGGCAACTACCTCTAAGAACCAACCTCGAAATGGGGGAGAAAACCACTGCTTCCAATACTTGAGCTCGGAGCTGGGAATCTATGGAATGCTGGGCAGGAGACCCTGAATTGAATATAGGATAGGTAGACTCGCCCTATGGGAAGCAAGCCTATAAGAGGAGCCAAGGGTGCAAGAAGCCCACCAGGAGATAGGATGCGGTAAGCGGTGTTGGAATCAAAGAAAGTAGAGGCTACTTAAGCGCTACGTGAGTTTTTTAGTGAGTAGTTACTTGGCGGCTCGAACTGATGTAGGAGAGTTTTTCGACTATTGATACAAATAGTACTTCGGGTCGCTTTTCTATTAATACATTTGAGTTGGAGTACGCCTATCCTTTATCTAATTCTCCCCAATCGGGGAAACCTAATAGAATTACTATAAGAAAACTAATAGCAAATCCAATATTCTATGATAAAACACATTAAACTAAGTAAACGGAATACCGAATTGAAGAAGAAATAAGTAAACTAATAATTAACCATATATATGAAAACTTAGTGTGTTGGCGCTTTCCTCGTTTTTGCTTTTTCTTGCCCGTTGCTTGCCTGTGTTTCATAGGACTTGTCTCTGGCTTCACCAATAAATAGATTAGTTCAAATGTCACTAAAACAGCACGCACAGCACCTATGTTGGTGTTGATAGCTAATCCCACATGTCATACCACCAATAGAGCTTATAATCCATTTCAAGCCTATAATTTGTTTTAGAATAAGAGTATAATACGTGATAGAATCATAGGCAGGAGAGCAAGACTCTCTCTAGTAAGTAAGGGTGTGAGGCATGAGTAGAAGAACTGACCGCGCCGCAAGCGGGTCCCGGGGAAAGTAAGGCTAAAAGGGATAGTTCGAGTTAGATCAGAGGGATGTCCTTTTATTAAGATACTATATATAATCATCGAGCGAGTTGCAACGAAAAAACACGGCAAAACGCAAAAAAGTAATGTAATATTAATTCCGCTATCAAGGAAAACTCGTTTGCTGCCTTTTTTCACGGTAAAACAGAAAAAGTCAGTATGCTTCGGGCAAGCTATGAAGGGAAATGCCGAAGCTACCTTTTTTCACGGTAAAACATAACTTTGAAGTCTGCTTAGCTCTACTCTTTTCCAACAAACAGGGCACCATTTTAGAACCAAGCTACAGATAGCAGGGCTTATTCACTACAGAATATTGCGCGTGGCACTATCCTCAACCCTACTTATGAGAATAGATACGGGAATAGTACCTTTACTAGTAATAACCAAACAAAGAATACAAGGATACCTGGCTAAGTCAACTTATGCTAATACGGGCTAAGTCAGGTCAGCCACGCTAATACACAAAGACCCCTGTAGGGGAATGAAACACATAGGTAAGAATGCCGGATAAGGAGTTGAAAGGGCAAATAGAGATGTGGATGCCGGGGGATTGTAGGCGCGAGTTCAATTGTTTTGTTAGATGCACTGGTAGAGTACCCGGAGTGACAGAGGTCAACTAAAGACTCTAGGGAGGGAGCGCCATACTATATAACTAATAAACACAAGTCAGACCGAAAGACAAGAGGAGATAAGGCTAGCGAAGGGGTAGTGTTAGTTTGGGCATCAGAATTTGATTGAGGACAGCGTTAGCTGCGAGCGTAGGCAGTAAAGAAAGAATACAAATAAGTAATAACAGGTTTGTTTTGTAACCTTAAGTTGATGCGCTTGTCAAGCTCTAATATGTAATGCCAGATGCAAGGATGAATCAGGAAATCGGGAATATGGTAAAGGGGTCTAGTAATCCAACAAAGGAATATGGAATTGAGCTGACTACTATACTTAAGATAAGAGAACAGCGACTACTGATGAGATTGATGTCACTACCAGAGCAAGAATCGAGCTCTTACCACTGCATTGGATCCTTTACTTATGTGGTTTCGCTCTTACCTTCCTTACAATTAGCCTGCTCTTATTGCCATATATATTCTCTCGCTCTTGTCTATAAGCATGTCCTTGCTTCTATTCTGAATACCATTCTGTAATGTAATGGGTGCTTTTTGTGCTTTATCTTACTATAGTCAAGAAATCAATTAGTACAGAAAAGATCTTCACTCATAACTTAGTAGAGACTTCCCTATTGGGCTTAAAAGCTGTCCTGCGGGATTAAGATTTGTTATTTCCGACACGTTGATGAGACTTACCCTACCAACAGACAGACAGGGAATTGACTAACAACTTCCGATACTAAAACAGAGAAATAGTAATTTCACTGCGGGGCGGCTTCCACTATTTACCTCGAGCTCTGCTCTTGCTCTACTCTACTGGCTATCGTTCTTACTTTCCTTGGGTTCATTCGGGGATTCTAGATTCAGTATTCAGTTACCCCCTATTGATATTGGTTTTATCATATTAGGCTTTCTTCTTAGTTGTTATACGTTGCTTGGCAGTCTGTTTGTCGGCAGTTACATTCCCATCGGTAGCAGTAACAGAGTTCAAGCGGGGAAAGTAATGCTTAAAACAAGGCAAGGCTTAGGGGGTTTCAGAATCAAAGGATAAAGCCATGATAAATACAAAACGAATTGTTAGGGATACAGATATGAGATCAGTAGTGCCGGGCTAACAGGTGAAATAAGGAATTCTCTTAATGAGTAGAACAATGTAGCTTCTAGGAGCAAAGAATAAAATCAGAGGCAATAAGAGGTGAAGCTAAGCTTGGACACCCGCGTTAAATTGTGTTTCTGGAAACATAAAGGCATTCCTCTACTAACAACAAGTGAACTAGCGCTAATAGGAATAAAAGCTAACAATTAGGTATTGCGCTACTGACAACTAGACTCACTGCCAGTAATACTCTCTAACTGGGGGACCAAGATCAGGTTTCAATCACTGCGGACTTGAGCCCAGGCATGCAACAATGGAACTTCACCTAATAGGATTTGGACTACTATCTAATGGACTAAACTCGATACCGACAACCCAAAATGGAAATACTACCTATAGGGGCTTTGGCTCGAAACTAATTCTTTAGCAACTGCCAAATTATACGTGTCTCTAAGCTTGGCCCTAGCCACTAACTACGTGTCTCTTAGGCAGCCCATCTCATTGGCAGCAGCTCAGCAGCAAAGCTGCCCTAGACTCGAAACAAGGAGCCAAAGAACGAGATACAGTAGTTACAGGCGGGAAGACATACCTAATAGAAGGAGTCGCGGGCTTAACGAGAGGGCGGGGCAAGTTTCATCCTGGGTTTCACCAATTTGATTCTACTCCTACTAGTAGATGTGCTAGATCATACCGGGCGAATAGAAGAAGTTAGTGTAGGACTAATCCCCCGCAAGTAAAGATCGTCGTCAGCAGTTACAGAAATTTCTAAGGGGTAGTAAGAAACCAAAGTAGTAAGTAATGTCAGGCCCAGTTGATTTCCTCTACTCGTTTCTATATTGATTCTTTGACTAACTCCTTTGCTTCTTGGTTACAAGTTCAAGTCCTACAAGTGGTAGTACAAGAGAGGGTGTTAGTTCTGTAGCTAACTAAGGATCCGAACCAGTAACTACAGAATGATAACGAGTCAAGTCAGTCTTAGAGCTGGGAAGTTCAGCTTTGAGATCAGCCGTTAAAGAAAGGGCTCTCTGGGCGGGGGCAGGCCTATATTTAGTAGTTGAAGAGCCAGCGGGGCACAGCAGCTTTAGGGTCAGTAAGTAAAGCGCAGACTAACTTCTGCGTATAGGTTGTTCTCTGAGTGGTAGTTCAATCGGTACGGGCACTAGTAAAATAATTGACTTCTGGCCAAGTTTTTTCTGTATTATATGTTCTATCCCCGCTCTGGTCCCTAGTTAAGCCTTTCCGGTATTGGTTTGATTCCCTATATCGAATATTGGTATTAGCATCCTTGCTTTTGAGTTCTATGATTGGGCTACTTAGTATCATCCCCAGCCAGCTATTAGTTCAAGTCTGTTAGGGTCCCCCGGGAGATTGGATTCATTTGTCGCATTCTGATTACTGAGAGACAGTCTACTTACTGCTACAATTGTAGCTCCCTGGACGCATACCTCTATTGCTTGTGCGATTCCTCGAAGTAGCGGTTTCATTTTTGTGCGTGCTGCTATTAGTCTATTCTGATGGGCCCTAGACCATACCTATTGATGCCCTAGATCATAACACTTCCCTTATTAGTCTTCTTTGCAAGCCCACTCCCCACCAGTTCCAATCTTACTGGTGAGTTTTCTTCTTTACTCTTATCATTAGCATTAGTACCTACCAAGTCACGACTACAAACTTAACGGCAATAAGAAAAACACATAACAAGTTGATTTGTTGGCCAAGCAACGGGACAAGCACTAAAACACAACTACAGAACTCGAACCTGCACCTAAAATTCTGATACCGATGACAGGCCTGTCCTTACTGTCTCTTAAACTCAGCTACTATACCGGATAGATGCAACTGGTGCTAATAATCATAGAGCTGTATACAACCTATATAAGAGACTACCGTTAACAAGAACGCGACTACTATTTTCAATAACTCAATGTGTCTGTCGGAACTAAGGACTTCAAACAAAAAGTTAGCCTGCTCCTCCCTTCTTTTGCTCTTCAACTACAATTTATCATTCGTCATTCGACTTTTCAGCTACTGCCCGGCATTCCTGTACTTGTTCCATCAATACCTGTGTTGTAGTTTGCCTTTACTCACTTGCTTGGTTCCTATCAGCACCAGTTCGATCCCTTGTCTCTAGAGCTAAGGTAAGGGGGGTTTCAATCTATTGCTTACTTATATAGGTCACAAAGATCCGAGTATCATCCCAAACCCAGTTATAGAATTCAAAGAAAGAATACCAGATTTAAGGCAAGAGGAGGGAGGCAACAAAGTATGAGTCCTACCCTCGAACTTCTGCTCCTAACTACAACTCTAGCTATACTGGCTACAAGAATGGGTCTACTACTTAAGAGAATGGGGACACGGCTTACAAGGCTGCTAAACTGCCCAGACAATGGGGAAAATTCAACAAGTAATAGAGTCCCCGTCGTTAATCAAATACCTGTTCTGTTCGTCGTTGTTCGATTAATATGTTATCGTATAATAATGATTAGAAAATACAGATTGCTCAATAGGTTAGTAAGCACGAAAGACAGGAAAGTCAGATTCAAAGTCAGGATCCATAGAATGAGCTACACCGCTAGTACAACTATAACTACGGAAGGACTTGTGAGGCAGGGGGCTCGGGCGCAGTGAATAAGGCGTGTTTGTCGGGCAGGTATTCCGTATTGGATTTAGTAGTTGGGTAATTCGAGTAAGTAGTTAAATCATGAGAACAAGTTATAGGTATACTAGAGATATAGGCTATTAAGGCAGTAAGGTAAGACTAGAGAGCATGTGGCCTAGCATAGTAGCTTGTCGGGTCAGCTGATATTCAATTCCATTCATACTTTCGAGTTTAGGTCGGGTGCCAGTACTGTTCTTGGGTATATAAACAAGTAAAGAAGAACTACTTACTCTCTCCCGAACAGCTTACTCACATCTTGTTGAATTCAACTGGCACTAAGTAAACTCCATTCTTAAAGGAAGGGAAGTAGCGGTAAGTCAACTATACTCTTTTATTTGAACTGAAAGGACTGTTAGCGGCAAGTCAACCAGTATTCTTTCGTTTCTGTTAGTCTTACTTAAGAGCAGAGCACAGAGCACCTGGCGCTAGGTACCCTATGATTACTTACCTATGGCAACTATACCTCTGGCAACAAATACTGATTCAACTAGACTACCTCCTATAAAACGAAATAAGTTCCGTTAGAGTGCATTTGAAACCCAGGTTCCGTTGCCTACCTCGACTCGGGACTAGAGCATCTCATCCAACTTCATTCTTCTACTATACCGGAATTCTGACTTATGGCATAGAACCCAGCAAATACCCTGCGAAAACTCCTGTTGCTTCCTCACCTGTTTGAGATCCATATCCATCTGTTGCTTTAGACCCCGCTGCTTGCTTCTTTTGCTGACCCCAACTCTACTTTAAGGTGGCAGTTCAGAATTCAATTGATCTATGACTTATGCGCATGTTTTCTATCCTACTAGGAATTTGCCTATAAACAGCACTATCACTGGCCGACAAAGATCTCTAGGAAAGGGAAAGGAACGTTACTCTCATTTCAAACCTATACCTTTTTGAATGTACTCTCCTCTCTTTGGTTACCTAGATCCAGCTCCTGCACACCACACCAGCTTCTTTTATCTTGTTAACAAAACTATATTAAAGCTAATCACTTCTCTTGCGGATGCAGACAATGCTTGAACTTACTCTTAGGGAGCTAATGCAGCTGAAGGAAGATCTTTCTTCTTCTTCTTGACTATATTTTGACGCGTATAATATAATAAGTATATAAGTCTGGATGGACCACTACTCATCATTGGATGGACCCACTACTCATCATAAGGTATAGGGGTGTCATGTCAATATTTGCATTTTACGTCTTTTTAGCCAAGGTAAACTCCCATTATGTGGAAATACTCATTTAACCTCCGCAACTGTCCAACGAATGCATTTTCTTCCGCATTCAAAACATTGTGTGACCTTAGAATACTTCCTAGCAAGGGCTAACGTGAGCTTTGGAACGGAAAAGAAGCAACGCCAATTTAGAAAAGAGAGAATACTTTGAAGCCTAAGGTTCGGTTAGGCAGAAGAATTGAGTGATCTTAAAGTAAACAGTAAGAGCGCGCTAACGCTCATTCGAGTTTAAGGGAACAATAAAGGCCCTCCAATTGGATTCTTTAGAGTGAAAAAAGGGGCAAAGAATTCGATAATGAAGCTTACACAGCGGATTTGCTGCGGATGAAACACTCGATTCAACAGAAAATAGTAAATAAAGTAGCACCCTAAACTCCAGGCATCTATAAAGCTGCGCTTTCCTCGCTTCAAAGTCTTTATTTGATTCTGGTCTCTGAACACTCCTTTTTTACTGCCCCTGATCCAGCTGATGATCTATCTCTGGTTTACTTTCTCGCCTAGTAAACAATATCTTATTTTCAACAACTCCTTTCCCTTACTTAGGCCTTTCCTTCAC
Source organism: Ensete glaucum (assembly GCA_021527575.1). Classification (NCBI taxonomy): domain Eukaryota; kingdom Viridiplantae; phylum Streptophyta; class Magnoliopsida; order Zingiberales; family Musaceae; genus Ensete; species Ensete glaucum. The sequence continues at coordinate 140,499 of JAHSUZ010000016.1, read as the reverse complement.
TTAGGAATAAAAAAATGGAAATAGAACTCGCTTTCGCGCAACAGTCACGTCACTCGCCCCTTAGCACAAGTAAAAACAGCTCATCTCGAAAACACATTAATGGAATACCTCTCTTATCGAGCACGTGGCATATAAAAGGGAGAAGACCCAGCTACTGCCATCCGCTTTAGACTCCGCTATAGGTCCCCAGATCCTTACTTTCTTAACTGGAACTGTTTATTCAGTTGCTGACTTGAGAACAGGTACTACTCCTACTGATTCTCGAACTCCCCTCTTTCTTTCCGCTACTATTAAAAGAAAACTAGCAAACAAAAAGTTAGCTTATGTATTTACGACTTTGATCCTATTCCGATATTTCTTACTTCTGTGTTTTATTCCTTTTTCGAGTTGGCTTCTTCTTAGCAGAATTCTGGATTATTTCTTTTACTCTTATCAGCAGGGGGGTTGTACTGTATTAGTATGCTTACTCACTTTCTAGCTAAATTCTTACTGCTTATCCCTTTGCTTTAGAAGTACTAGTGAACGTTCCTATCAGTAATGGTATGATTCACGTACCTCCAGTCGCTTTTGATTCTAACTATCCTGTTCCTCACTCTTTAGTTCAAGTGCCGGTCTTCTAACACTGACTTCAATGCCCATGTTTTAGTACACCTTTCCCGGCTATCACTCTGACTTACCGAACCCACACACCCGTATCCGTATCTGGCATTCCACTCATTACTACCTGGATTAACCGACTGGATAAGAGAATTTACCTATACAGTTTCTAAGAACCAACCTCAAACAACCCAACATCAAATAAGAAATGACAAAACAAAACTGACCCTGTAAAACCCTTCTACCATACTCTAAACTAATAAATTGAAGAAAGAGAGACAGGAAAGACATACTCAACCTCAAAAGCAAGAAAGGCAGTGAGTGGAAGAGTTAGACGGCAGCGTTACGGTCTGTGTTTGCCCGCAGCTCCATTCTTAAGGTTAGTATATAGGTTCGATCCTAGTTAAAGTACATTGGTAAGTCCGTGTTCTACTCCATTAGCATAGTAGTCGAGCCTTTTAGTGGTGATATCATTCCTTTTAGTGGTGACATCATTCCTTCCAGTAGTGGGTGCAGTCTTGTTGTGGATGTATTCTAATAGCATAGTTTATTCAAATGAGCTGGGCGAGGTGGCAGTCTGCTTTAGTTGGGCGGTAAGCGAGGCTCGGAGTTAGTCAAGTTTTTCTTTTCTTTTAGGTACCTATTCATTCCTTTTATCGGTAGCTGGCTGGATTCTTCCTTGTATGTGGTTCAATTGTTCTATGCGCTAGATCATACGCGTATTCTCTACTCCCAAGTTCAATCAACTGGGGTTGTAGTGTTTTCATTCTCAGAAGTCGCAGATTCAGCTTTGAAGTTCGCATCTCCGTTCTATTAGGTAGTATGGTTAAGTCCAATAGTCAGTTGGAGAACAAAAGTAAGGTGGGACAGGCTCATAAGTAGCAGTCCGGTTCTGTTAGAGTGTGGTCGAGTTCATTTAACTAACGAGTAAGCTTTGAAGTCAATAGCAGCAGCCTTTTCGGCGTTAGCTGGATTCCTACTTGGTGGATTCGGTCTTGGAGACAGTAGTTAAAGCGTTGGGCCCACAGTGGTTCTAGCCGCAAAAGCACGCACCAGTTCCATTCGATATGAGTATAGGTATTGGCTTTGCAGCTGACGACTAAACTGCTCAACTTATTATTCGAGTTAGATACAACATCTCCTGCACCCGAACTCAACTTTTAGGTTCCTTTACTTTACTTCCCGTTCCCGCTTCGCTTGCACAATATCCTTCCTTACCTTTTCCAAGCACCTGTACTCTTTCTACTCTTCTTTTAACATAAGTAGACTCCTATTCTTATGGCATCAACTTCACTTTCATAACCGAGGAAAAGAAAACTTTACTTGATTCTTTCACTGTTGCAGAAACTCTATCACTGGTTCTTGCGTCGGCAAACTAACTTCTTTGCCTTGTAGCCATTGCTTGCTCCCTTGCGATCTTGCCTTAGTAGGCTAGGCATGAACTTATTAATGAACACATCTATGGTAACTAAATTGCCCTTACTTACTTCATATTCTTATGAAAGCAAAGCTTTACCTTGCATATTTTGGAAACTTGTACACAAGGAGCTTAAGGAATGGAACGAGGAGGGGAAGCCGCATATACTTTTATTCAGTACTTTGAGCTACAGTGAGCTACACCGGTACAATAAGGCTATTTTCAACTTTTTAAACGCCTGTTAAACTATCTGTCATAGGGAAAGGAAAGGAAAGACTCATTTAACCTCTACAACAGTACAAAGAATGGCTTTTTGTAGAAAAACATAACCCAGAGAGTAAAGGTAAAGTGAGACTAGACTCATTTTGGTTCTTTACTTCCCTTTAGTAACGGTGTTTGGTTACTTTCTTCGTCCAGCACTGTCCACGACAACTACATTCCATTCGATACAGTAGGGAAATTCAATAGATAACAAGCAAGGTAAGTAAAGTAAAGAAACAGAACTTCATGAAAAAAGGAGCGTAAGCATCGAACTCAACTTCAATTGGAACTTTGACCTCAAACTGAAACCTCTACTTTATGAATTCAACTGAACAAGCAAAGCAGCTGACTTTTGCTTCATATCCTAATCCAGATAGATAAAAATCACTGCTTACCTATCTTTTGTTTGAATCTGATTTTGTCTTCTGCTGGAACTACACTTAATTCTGCGTACCCGCAAATACACTCATGAACTTACCGACTAAACACACATACTTTCTTTTTATACTGCTAATGATCTTTTTATTCTCTGTATTTTACACCTGTCCCTGTGTTCATTCCAGATTTAGAGTCTTTTTCACTATACCGCGCTGAAGAAAAGAAGTAAGAGTCAATAAGGCAAAGACGGCCGCTAATAGAGTTTACAATTTCCGTAGAATTATTCGGATCAGAACAAGTTTAGGCGCTCGCTATAAGCAAGAGGGGCGCGGTTATAAAGAATAATCATGTTGGTCGCATGGATTCAGGTAATCATCACTAACATTCTATCACTTCAATTCTGTCATTCCAAAATGCAGGGGTCTTCATCGTCTTCAAGAATAGGTCGGGCAATCTTCCATACTAAAAACTGTTTTACTCTTTTTTGACTGTGTGCGGTAGAGATAGAGAGAAGAATAAGTGTTTCAGTAAGCTAAGCATAAGAATGTCCAGTTAGAAAGGAAAGTGTAGTTCTTGCAGAATCATATCTGTATCTCGGTGAAGTATCAAACAAAAGTGTACAGTAGATCTCATCTCGCCCAAAGTGTCTTCACCTATACTTTTGGATAGGCCCAGGCAACTAGCTTAGGAACCAGCAATGGAATCACAAAGCGCATCCGTATCTGTACTTCTCGTTACGCATCTGTACTTAATATTCTAATATTTGGCGGTTTGGGAGCTTTAGTCTAAATCTTCTGGATTTCATGATTAGTTCTTCAGCGTTAAGTTTAGGTTTAGTATTGCCCAACCATCTCTCTGCTAGGTTTATGCGATACGAACTGCTCAAGGTAGTTTGAGTTCTGCATAAAGTCTCCATTAGCTCTGCGTAGGTTAAGAGAAAAAGTATGGTGTCAGGTCTCTGTTATGTAAGGTAGTTGAAATTTCATTAACGGTTTGAGTTTACTCGAGGTCAGGTAAAGTGGAAGACAGTTCAAGTGCAACTCGAAAGTCTGCTGTAATGAAAGTTCTAGTCGACAACACTTATTGAACGTCTTGCTCCGGCAAACTAAGGTAGCGCTTAACTACTTAATGGAATTTCTATGTTATCGATAACATTAATCTCATCTCTCGACTCTTGCTCCCGTTAGTGCTAAAAAGCAACTAGTACTTTCTTATTCTTACCTTAACTAACCGCTACGCCAGTACAGTACTTTCGATTAGGATCTCCTAAACCTGATGAAAAGACTCACGTTAGCACAAGCGTCTGATCAGATCCGTTGCTCTTAGCTTAGAGAAGAAGGTTTGGCCGAAGCTCCATCTATCTAAGAATTGGTTTGAAGCGGATAGAACCCGAGGTCCGTTCTATTAAGGCACGCACCACTCTTAGTCACCCCTAACCACGATGAAGACAGGAATTTTCTATGAACTTATAATATGTTAGCTTAGCACCAACTCACATAGATTGGTCGAGTTCGGGTTGATAACACCTAAGCCTCTTCTTCCAAATAATATTAACCTTTTCTTCTTTCTATACAATACAATAAATTATTCCCTTTGCATTTGACGAAAAATACTTGACTGATCCAACGAGTCACTAGTTACGCGCTGGTTAAGAAGGGGTCGACTTTACTTCTGGAAATCCTGCTTCTGCTTCCTTGCCAATAGTAGAATATAATACTTCTTTTCTTTTCCAAACTAACACCACAAGCCATTACTATACGCGCGTAATAAGGCAACAATCTCGGTTGTTAAGGGCAGACCTTTACTTTACTACTAGGTTAGTTAATGCGATACAGCGCTCGAAAGATTGAATTGTTCAATTCCTATCTGCGCACTAGATTTCATTGGGTAGCCGAAAACAGACCCCACTTAGTTGCTCAAGCAGTCAGGAAGCAAGGGAGCAAGACATACGTTCTTAAACCCGCGATGAAGAAAGTGCAGTTATAGTTAAGTAGAACATAGAGAAAGAAGAAGAGGTGTTGTCCGAGTATAGAATACTTTTGAGTAATAAGAGAATCGTCTATATTGTAGCAATAAGAGATCCATCTTGTAGTAATAAGAGAATCATCTATATTCAGAAATGCCAATTCAACCATAAAGCGCAGGTCAACAAACAACGGATCAAGCAACGCATGCGAGAAAGAAAAGAAACTCGAGCTCAAGAAGATGTTGGATCATAAGCAGATTAAGGATTAGATCCGGGATCAGAAGCAGCGGTTCAATAGCCAGAAGCAAGGAAGTTGCAAGAGACACAGGACTTATTCATAACTAAAAAATAGTAGACCGGCTATAATAGTAGAGTAGTAGACCAGACCAGCTCTAAGTGCTGTGTTTATCAATCGCTTTCTTATTTTATTATAGAGTCAGAGCAGGCAGGCGTATTAAATGAATAATCAACAGTAAAGAGATAATAAACAAGAAAATAGGCAGCATTAAATGTAAACAAGTAAGGGAGTTAACTATTGGGCGTAAGTCCGGTTCCTTACTTCAGAAGGCACTGCAATATTCTATACTTTTATCTGATCTTATCTTTATCCAGAAAAAAGAATCATTATAGTTCCCGATGCTCTGTACAATAGAATCAGGTAACTAACCATGTACAGTTGCTTGTTTGCTCTTTCTAGCAAACCTAATGCTCTTTCCACAAATACTATATTATCACTTGAATGAGAAACGTAAGGGTACGATCTAGTGCATTAAGTAATAGAATAGGTAGCTAACCCACCCTAGTGCTCTTAACCAACCGAGCCAGTAGGTGCTCAATGATGCAATTGCATATTATACGGCGCTAACCACACATTTCATAATTGAGTTTCCTCTGCGCAAGTTCCAGAAGCAAGGGAAGAGGGAGAGTTCAAGCAAAGGGATTTATAATGTCAGAAGTATGTAGGTAGGGCAGGCTCGTAGATGGGAGTAAAGCCTGGGATGTGGCAAAGTAAGCCTAGCAATTGAACCTAATCCTATTAGTTTTAGTTAACAAAGCAAGAGGTAGGGGGAAAAGGAAAGAAAAGGAGCACAAGCAATTGGCGGAATACCTACACCAGTAAGATTGACTATCCAATGGACAAGGCTGGGGTGGGGCCTACTACAAGTTTCATTATGTATTGTAACCACGAGAGTGAGAGGCATTGGTGCCAGAATTCAGTTACCGAGCAACAGGCTTATAGGCTTCAGTGCCCTGCCCGTTTTGAAATGATAGAAAGGTATTTCAGAATTAGAGTAACGCAAGGGGCGCGCGCAGAGATCTACTTATTTCTTTTCTTTTCTTTTCTTTTTTTATTGTATACGAGTTTTTGTCTTCCGCTACTGGATCTACATCTGAATTACTTATATCCAAATCTGATTCCCCTGCTAACCAATCATGGAGCTGCCGCTAATCATCATCAAATACCTGTAACAATAGATGGAACTAACGCTTCTCGGACTTGGCTTGGACCTAGGCTTCTACTATGAAAACTCGAAACGCTACTTCTTAGAATGGGACTAGGCATCCGGATCCGTAGTGTTTGATTGCTAGCATGTGACTACCACCTCTAATACTTGAACTAATGTCAACAGGGATAGATATATATAGCCCTATAACACAGGTACAACTATGAAATACAGAACTAAGCTAGCAGCGCCGGGAACTCCACTAGTAATAAAGAATAGACCTACCAACAAGGCTTAACTCTAAACTATGTAATTGAACCAGGGGAACTATAGAATTGACCGGGGGCTAGCAAGGCCGTAGCTTCGAACAGGGAATTACACTGGTGCTTCTCGTAATGTAACTCATAAGTGATAAGGTATGACGTATCGCCAGAGGTATAAGAAGAAGTAGTAGAGCATTGAATCACCCCAAGCGCTAGTTAGTCCGGGGCATCTAAGAAGTCACCTAGAAACTAAGGCCAATAACAAGAAATCAACTACCACTAGCCCCTGTTTACTTTCAATAGCAGAATAACGCTACGCCAAAACAGAATACACTAATCAAACAAACCCGGCTAATACTTGAACCACTACTCCGGATCCTTCGACTCATAGCTCTAAAACCAGAATTGCTGCATTCTTGCGCTAGGGCCATCGCAGCTAAGCCCCTACTTATCCACTGCCAACAATAGGAATCCTACACCAATAACAGGAATTGGACTAGTGTTTCCAAGACTTGAGCTGATGCCAACAATGCCTTAACCGATGCCAACAAAACTCGCCTCACTCTTTACCAATACGCCCTGCCCTATGCAGTCTAGCTCTCCAAGCAAGCTATAAATAAAGGTCTCCCGCTTCTTACTTGAACTATTGAAACTAATGCCCGGCCCCCTTACCATCTTATACACTACCATTAGAATTCCATGTAGAACTAGAAGATTCAACTCTGATTCACTCCACTCTTTTTTATTCCAAAGCTCAGTAAGAGGTATGATCTAGAGTAGAGCTCAGCTCAGTAATAGTAATCGAAAAAGAAATACAAATACATCATACCGCTACACTCTTCTGGTTCCAAAGCTCAGTAATAGAAAACAGACAGTTGGCTTCTTTTGATTAATGACTCAATTGCTATTGGTATTTACTTTATTCTTATAGTATTGGTATTGCCTTTATTCTTCTAGTTAGTAGGTTAGTTCTATGCACTACATCGTACCACCAAGTAACTACTAGCCAAGCAGGCAGACAAGACGACACAACTAACGGCCAGACAAGAGACACTCGTAAACCCTTCTTCCGAAGACAATTCTGAGTTTATGCCCAAAGCTTCATTGCTATAGTGTACATCCATTAGTAAAGTATCCGAGGTTACATTAATGCATTGTTACATTAATATTTAGCAAAAGGATGAGAAGCGTAGGTACCCATCCTTTTTAGCAGTAGAAGAATCGAATACCGGTGAAGCAACTTTTGAGTCAGTATCAAAATAATTAGGGCATACACTATATAATAGAAGCACTGATCCAGATCTTTACTTCTATTCTTTTATTTGTTTATTTCCGAACTATCCCTTTAATCCCATCTTGGCATACCAAGCCTAGCAATGTTGCATCAATAATACTTCATTACTCCACTGGTGATACTCAGAATGGAACTGATATAAGTAAGAATATGGGCGCGGCTTGGTTTCAAGTGAAAGCATTGTTAACATTGGTTCAACTCTTGTCGGTGCTGATTGAGTTTTTGTATTAGTAGTCGCCTAGTTGTGAACGAAGGTACTGTTAACATGGGTTCAATCCGTGACTTACTCATTGGATTCCATGCCTAGAGCGTCCGCCTTAAAAGCATTGGGTTCCATTCTCATAAGTAGTAGCTTGCTTCCTCGGCCTTTGTGTTGGATCTATCAGGTATAAGTGGTGTATGTAAAGCCTCATCGGTAGCAGTCACAGGCTTAAAACGAGTCATTTAAGGGTTCAGGCTTTAAAGTAAAGTAAAGGAGTACGTAATGGCAGGCGGATATGCAGTTTAAGAGAGAGTAAAGCAAGCCTGAGTTACAGCCACAAGCAAAAGAAAGAAAAGAGCATTAAGGTCAGCAAAGTAAGGAAGGGATGATGTGGATGCCAGTGTTAGAGACTAAAAGAAAGCTAGAAACTAGAGAACGAAAAGAGGCAAAAGCATACTAATAGGTATTGGAGCAAGTCTAAGATGAAGGAAACCAGAAGAAAAGAATAAATACACTATGGTAGACAGCTTACTATGATGTCCATTATACTTACTTATTGGATGTAGTCCACCGCGTAACTCTTTTGGTATTCGCTGAAAGTACTTTGTTTATTGAGTTGGGCCATAACCTCGGTTAGGGCTTGAAACCCCTATTTCTTCATAGCTTCCTTTCTTTATACCTTACTTGAGATTTTATACTTTACTTGTTACTGCTCCAGCATTTGAGTTTAGAGTTTAAGTAAACAGTGAGTTGAGGAGTCTTGCAGTGTTAGACAAACAGAACTAATTGAATGGAAAACGAAACATATGAGTGAACCCGGAACAAGAGCAGTTAGGTACCAGTAGCTTATTATTCCAATCTTCTTTACAAACTCATTTACCTTACGCACCCCGTAACAATAATGATTCTGCTTATTCTTTTTCCTAAGCTTGTTGGATAGAATTTTGTATTGATGAATCTATCTCACCCGCTTATGAGTCAAGTAAAACAGTAAAATCATTCAATTAAAATTATGCATTTAATCTCACTGATGCTCTATAAGAGGTAGGAATTTACACTCAGTTAGCACCCCAAGAAGTGAACCACTGAGTCTTGCGCCAAACTGATCTAGCCCGGAAAGTAAGCTTATGCACTTAGTATTGCGCCCGTTCCGTCCGATAAACTCTCCTTCTTATGAAACGGATCCTGGCGTTAGCTTCTTGACCCGAACCTCTATTTCTGGTCGACTTTTAGTTCATCATTAGAATGTCTCTCTTGCGCATCTCACTCCTATTATTTAGGAATTTAGATCTGGTAAACATCAAAACCAATTATGAACTGATGCTCTATCCATTAGGAATCACACTAGAAACTCCCTTCTCGGCAACAAATACTGTTAGCGAAAAAGGGGAATTGACACAAACCACTGCTTTTAGCTGACTCACTTTATCCTTTATTTGGATTATCCAGCTCCAGCTATACCAGATTCATATGAGACTCTATCCTTTCGATTTCTAGACGATACTCTAACCTAATCCCTACACTGGCTGGATTTATACTACTCTGGCCCGGACTTAATGTTTATCATTCGAGAACTAACCACTTAGAGACTTTTGCTTGCGCGCACACACATCTCATTCTTACTACCTCGTTGAGCAGCTAACGCTGACAAAACTACGAAGCTATCAAAAAACACGGGGGCAAGTAGACAAGTAACTTCTAACGTTACGCGTCAGTCGGTTACATGTTACGCGGCAGGAGTTCCATAAATTTAAAATAAAAAATAGATCAGCTATGAAGGAAAAGGACTTCACAACAAAAAAACCCGGGAAAACATAAATTGGAAGTCTGCTTCGGGTGGTCTATGAAGGAAATTGACTTTGCTATGAAAAATCCCGGGGCCAAGTAGACAAGTAACTACTAGACAAGACGACAAGCTACTACTAATGTAGCGCGTCAGTGAAGCCCTACTATTAGTGTCGCGGCAGAGACTGTATAGCGTCAGTTGGTTACGCGGCAGCAGTTCTCATAAAAATACAATTACTTTTAGGTGATCTATGAAGGAAAACTCGTTTGCTATGAAAAATCCCGGGAAAACATCAAAAGTCAGTCTGCCTAGTAACTCTTTCTTAAGGCTAGCTTCGAACAGGCTAGCTCTTTTTCCCACTCTTTTCTTTCGCCTGCTGCCTGCCGATGGTGAGCAAAACTGGAAATTGAAATAGAATAGTACTGGCGAGGCGTACTTACTGTTAGATTTTAATGATACCCTAAAAGAATGAACCTATCAACTTGTACTGAAGTATGCCTTAACTCTTAAGTTCGAGATCTAGGCTTACTTTACTGCATTGTAGCATGCCTTCCCTTTCTCTAAGGTTGTATTATTTGACTCTTTCTATACTGTCTCTCGTTCTCCGGGGCAAAACCCTTGCGGCTCCCAACTACTATAACATAAATGCTGAAACAAGTGCTTACAATCCTTTCAATCAAACAAACCCGGGAATTGAGCTACTACTAATCAAACTTATACTAATGATGATTTCTTAATTAGGTTCGATCCTGCTGGAGACTAGAAAGAATATCACTGGTGCCTATAAGACCTATACCACTCAACACTAACAGGACCTTAGCTATAAACTTAAGGCTTCTTTTACTTAACTCGAACCTCGGCTCTCTACACCTTATCTCGGCCTCACTTGCATACTTTCACTAATGCATTGGATCCTTTACTCCCCTTACTTTCACACAACTTCTTTTCTTTTCTTTTCTCTTGGCGCTTAAGAAGGAATTTATGATTTGACTTCTGCGTAAGGAAAGGGTGTTGCTGCTTTTACTGTTTGACCGGTATCTGAAGCTGAAGATGGACATAAATGAATGTTTTCCTTGACTCGGCGCTAAAAGAGTATCTCCTTTTTGACTTTTACTTGTTTGTGCTAATGGAGTTGACGAAGAAGCCGAATCAAAGTTAGAATATCTCTTATTACTGGCTTTGAAACAGAAGTCGGAAAACACCTCCGCTCTGGTGTATAACAAATCCTTTAATCCCTCTGTTCCACTTGTATTATTGCCTTTTATTCATTAAAATCCCCTTGTTGACCTGATCTGCTTGTAACTGATCCTTTCATTTGTATTAAAAATCATGGAATATCACCTGACATGATTAGACCTTCACTAATAGCTATTAGGATCGGACGGATACTAGCAATCATAGGGCTACCGGCAAACGGACTACTATTCTGAACTATTAGAGTCGAACAGGCAAGTAAAAGGATTGGACTCGCAAAGGGTAGACTGACACAATAGCATCGGAACTCCACTAACAAGCAGGAAACCAACTACGACTTTGAATTCTATAGCCCCCGATCTCATATCCGGAGTTGTCCCGTCTCGGGCAGCCCTTAGTGAGAGCTTTCCTCTCCTCACACTAAATCTAGTATTGACTCATCTTATTCTTACTGCCTGCCTTACATGCTTTGACTACTGATTTATGTACACCAAGCTACTACTCGCGCAGAGGGAAGGGAATTATTCCACTGATGAAGACCCGAGGCTTCAATAAAGAATGGAACAGGTGCCGGCAAGACCTTAATTCACAACTCAGCCTCTGTCTCCTGTCTCTGATTCTCCTCTGATGTGTGTATTTCACCTGTTAGCCACCAAGCTGCTAATCCAACTCTTATGCTACCGGCTTCGAGTCTACATCGCCACTCGGACTACTGCTTTAAAGAAGAAAACTAGTGCTTATGGGGCTTACTTTACTATTCCCAAGACAACTGACAACTCCACTCTAGAAGAACCCAACCCGGATGCTGGTAACAAGAACTCGGCTAAGAGGCAAGAGAATGGAACGGGGCTCTAAGGGCTTTGGATACTACCCTACTCCACAAGTCCACAAGAGAATAGCACTCGGGCTACCAATAAAAAAAGAAGAGGGAATTTGAGGCGGGAGAGTAAAACGCAAGTCGTAACTAAACTCTTAAGTAGAAGTATGAGTAGTCGTATAAGTAGGAGTCATTGCGCTAATCAGTAGAAGAAATGAGTTCAAGAGGATATATGGTAAAGTAAGAACATAACTTATAGGTGGACTTATAGGTAGTAGCGTAAGCAACTCATAGGTAGGGTAGTTGCGTAAGTAAGAAACCCGCCTTAATAGCCTACATCTCCAGTATACCGATACTTGTGATCATAACTATAGAAAGAAAGAAGGTCGGACTCGAACTCAAAAGAGAGAACAAAACTCATAACCAGAAGAATAGCAGCAAAAGGGCTGCAGTGCGGCTGGCAACGTATAACGTAGAGACTAAGTAAAAGAAAACAGAATTGAGCTCATCAATAAGAGAAAAGAGACCCACCAACCAAGCCCACTGGGCAGTAATTCCGACTTTCTTTGACTTGTTAACTTCAACCCACCTCTCCTAGCTTCTCAACCTACCCTAGCTTACTGACCATGAGACTACACTGGCTATTAGTATTACTTTACTTTGTACCACTATGCCCCTCCCTTTCTTAGGGAATCAAACTCAGAGAATGGAATTAACAACTGGGAAATCCACCACTATACTAATAAGAGAACAACTAAAAAGTCAGAAGAATATGTAGTAGAGCAAAGATCCGGGTCATTAGATGCAGAATGAAAATAAGTAGTTGGTTTCCTGGTTCCTAGGTAAAGTCTGCAAAGACATCAGCAGTACCAACTCATACTAAACTCGTTATGTGTGCTGTGTCACTCTTATGGTTTTGTCTGTACTGTAGCACTGGTTCAACAGCAAGGAATAGAGAAAGAAGGAGTTAGTCTCGGATTTTAACTAGCAAGAATAATAATAGGAATAGCAATACAAGGATATGGGCAGTCGGGCATAGAACCAACCTCGGGAGTAAGGGAATTTAGGGATGATCCGGTGCATCTACTAGTAGGAATAAGAAACCGGAACTTAGGCACTATCCGCTATAAGAATCCCTTTACATCTTTATCTATTGATCCGGTGATCTTTGCCCTATAGCTTGGAGGGTTTCAATGACAAATATATATTATATGATATCTTATAACCTATGTTACGCCTATAAGAAATGTAAAGGAAAGGTCTAGTACGCCTATAAGAAATGTAAAGGAAAGGTCTAGTTTCTATATTACAAATAATAATATCCAAGTTGGAGTCAACGGACCGACTAGCAAAACTTATATACTTATGCTCGACCCTACCCGGCTAGGACAGAATTCACCTTCCCTTCATTTGTGTAGGCTTGTTTTTGGAGCGTAAGAGGGCAGAACACACTGGAAACTATGATAAGAGGGCAGAACACACTGGAAACTATGAATGGAAATCCGCAGTAGAGGAATTGTAGAACGTGGAACCCGCTGGGGAAGACATAGATTGGTGTGGTGTACGATCTAGTTCATTAGAATACCTATAGTGGTGAGCGCTACAATTGAACTAAAAAGAAGGGACCCTAGAAGATAAAATAGGGCAGCATGGGAATCAACCTCAGTATTTTAAGGTACGATCCAGTAGCCCTAGTGAATAAAACCCAAAAGAGTATAGCTAAGCTAGCAACTCGACATCCTGCTCTATAACAATACATAGTCCTCGAAACACAGTCTTCGAAACAATACATAGTCCTCGAAACACAGTCTTCGAAACAATACATAGTCCTCGAAACACAGTCTTCGAAACAATACATAGTCTTCGAGGAGCACTCATCACAGTCCACGCCATGGACTAATTATTTATTTTAGCGATCGTTAACTTTAGGGCACATGCACGTTCTTAGGGCACATGCATTGGTTGAAATAACATGGTCATCGCTCATGCGTAGAAGGGCTACATCACTCCCCCATGTGCAATGCAACGAACATAGATGGTCCACAGGCCGGGCAACTGGGCAAGGGGCCGGACAACAACAAAATAGGGTTAGGTCAACTGCTTGGCTATTCATCCATTTCTTTACGGGCCATTCCAGAATTAATCTAGTGCGTCCGCCATGGTCGATGGTGTGATCAACTGGGCGAAGGTCTGTCTCGCCTCTGTCTTCGTGGATCATCTCTCATCCATAGAGGCGCGATCAACGTTGATGCATCGTAGGTGAGCGGTACGGTAATTCACTCCGTCTGAGGGAGTACCTCGGGCAGTCTGAGGGAGTACCTCGTGAATTCATAGCATAGTGGATCATATCTCATTCATAGCCCATACGCATCCTAGGGCGAAACAAAGGGCGACATCAATCACCCGCACCCGCGCAAGAGATCTCTCGTTCAATGAAAAGCAATATCTTTCGTTTTATACAAAAACAGAAACACCCGCGCAAGAGATCTCTCGTTCAATGAAAAGCAATATCTTTAGTTTTATACAAAAACAGAAATAGTAGAGCAATTGTTTAGACTGGTTTTCGCTAACAAACCGCTAATCCATATTATATTGTAATATATTATCTTATATAAAATAAATATAAATGCACTTTCAATACTATTAGCATAATTAATGTAACAATAGATTTATCTTATATAAATATAAATGCACTTTCAATACTATTAGCATAATTAATGTAACAATAGATTGAACAATCAATTAAAGAATATTGAATGAAAAGCGAGAGATCAAGGTTGAGATAAATCAACTACAGAACGAAAGCAAAGAAGGGCGGGCGGGGCGAAAGTGCTTGGAGACCAAAACATAGGATAGTAAGCCATATAGTTGTGTTATGGAATGCAAGTGAACATAGGTAGGCTGATATACAGGAAAATAAGACTGATCAATCAATAGTAGGCGCAGTGAGAGTCCTGTTAATAGCAATAGTTAATAGCAACATCAGCATTAGGTGTACCAATTGATTTCTTGCGGGCGGTAGCTATAGCCTTGAAGCGGTAGTGCCGTTTTGTTAGTAATCCATTCTATCGGAGTAGTGTTGGAGCATGAGATAAGGCAATAGGAGACTAAAAGGCATGAGTTGGAGTTGACCTTATCGACAGGAACTACAGACCCCAAGCACAAGGGTTGGAAGAGTGGCAAAGGGGGCATAGGCATTGAGAGCGGAGTCAAAGAATGAGGTAAGGGCGGTTCGGTTCATAGACAAGCTGGGCATTTAGCTCAGTGCTCTGTTTTAGAGTTAGTAGGGGCGAGCTGAGATACAGTATAATGGTAGTTGGGAGCGGCAAACTCACTAACCGCACTTTCCGTTTGTTTGGCATACTAACTTAGGGCCCTTGCTTATTTACTTGCTTATTTAGGCATACCGGGCCCTTGCTTATTTACTTGCTTATAAAAATGTTTTTTCTCTTTCCCCCGACTTGTGAAACTCAGATGCACGCCCGAATGCTAGACTAAAAAGTACTTAATAGAATTGTTGCGTTGCTTGTTTGCTTTCAACCTAGTGCTACTCTACTCTATACTAAATAAGGAATCAAGAATATAGTTACGATCGATCTGGTGCATTAAGATAGAGGCACATGGTCCTTTATTCTGACTTTTGAGTGCAAGTCTTCTAGCGCTTTCTTGGATGTTGACATTGGGTCCTTACTATACTGTATCTTGGCCCGCCTCTCCCGATCTAATATCTTTATTTGTCTATACCAATCCTTTATTGAATTCGGAAATGACTTGTTACATTATTCTATATTAATTACATATGCTTGCCTTGCCCTGAGCAAAGAGATAGGTTTGGTCAAGTAATCAAAAAGTAGTCAACTAGGAAATCCACTACTGCTACAAGAACACCACAGGGTATTGCTTCTAGGAATCTCACTACTAAGTCAAGAAATCCAAACAAAACAAACTAACTCTACACTAGCAATTGAGCAGCAAACGAGGGATCCAGCGACTACTTCTGAGACTTGTACCCTAATGGAAAGAACGAAATAAGGAATGTAGTAGTGGAACTCTTCTCTTATCTTACTAGTAGTTCGATCCTTCCTTAATTGCAATAGTAAGAAGAATAAAGGAGTAGCAACAGCCTTTTACAGCCTAGAATGATTATGGCAGTGTTCAATCCTGAGTATAGTGTATGTAACAGTGTATGTTAGTATAGTATATTGGATGCCTAAACACATAAGTTAGAGCCCACCACTGCTTTATCCAAGTATGCCTCTCCGCCTTTGAATCTTTAAATGCTGCCAGCAGCTGCCCTATTTCACCTGTTAGCTTGGCCTGGCCCGGTGTCATTCCTAAGCGACTGTTTCCCTTTCCCCAAATGATTTAAGCGCTCCCTCATCTGGCTCTGCTGCTCGTTTTAGCTACGTTCTGCAACTACGTACTTATATTCTGTAGCTGGTGTTTCCAATAGTGTCCAGATAGCCTGACCTTCCTTTCTTTGATTACAAGCTCTAGCTCTCATACTAATACCGGGTAATAGTAGTCCAAACTTATAGTAATAGTAGTCGGCAAGTAACTACTAGACAAAGACAAGCAACGACGTCAGTTACCATATACCAAATATGGAATCAAACCATCAAGCTACAGGTCAAGCAACTACTGACTATTAGATAGACTGAAACCTTTACATCTAAATCCGACTTACTGCTCTCCAAACTTCCAATACCGCCCTAAATTCCAGGTTGTCTATTGCACTCCTTCAGATCAATCAGTCTTAGATGATGATCCATAAGACTAATATATATATATACATACATATACATCATAGAGTATTTATGTTACGTAAGATAAGATAAGAGGAATGAATACTATTTATTGGTTGGGGCCTATAAGGGGCACTCGAAAGTCGTAAATACAGAATTGAGCTCCGCGTCGAAGGAGTAAGGTTGAGCTCAGTAGCAAGCAAAGGAACCCAAACACCGATAAAAGGAATGCCCCTCCCTTCAAAGAACCCAACTACGAAAACAGGCGACTAAACTAACTCGAAAGTCAGAATAAAAGGCGAACGTTGAACCGCCGCTTATAATGCTTACCCCGCAAATAGGGAATGATCCTCCTGACGAATAAGAATAACGGTAAATCTTACTCGCCCTCACAAGGTAGTCAACCTGACTCAATACTTTTACTATACAAAACGCCCTACGACGCCTGTCTTTCTTGACTTTTCTTTCTCCACGTAACCACCTACTCGCGGGGAGTTGAGTTGACTGCATAAGTTGTCACAATAATGATTCTAATAATAGAAAGGAAGGATACATCGAATAGTACTTGGTGAGTCGAGCAAGTAAGGCAGCAAGTAAGTCAAAGAAGTAAGCAAAAGAATGCAACAGCAACAATCGAAATAGCAACTAGGAATGCGCACCGGGAATCGTACTCACTGATGGTACTCCCCAGTATCGGGCTAGGAGCCATCGGACACGTAATCAAACTAGGTAGTAGAAGAGTCAAAACTCCGCATAAGACCTCGCAACAACAAATAATAATTCCAGTACGTACTTGCAGGTAGGTAGCTGAAACAGAATATAGGGTATGGTATGATCCAGTCAGTACTACTTGCCAGTGCCATCCAGTGCTTACTAACAGAAAAGAAGGCCGTATAATAAAAAGCCTAAGAAGTAAGGGCAGCTCCCGCTGGTTAGATGCTCAGAAGTCAAAGTACCAGTATTATAAGTAATAGTATAAATCAGTATCTGTATATATCAGTATTAGCATTATAATTTCAGTCTGGTATCAATAAACAAGCAATCTTCTCCCCCTCTGCACAAGATGCACAAGTAACGCGCGGAGCAAGCCGTGTAGCAGGTAGCTTTAGTTGCACTGTTTTGGGGATTCAACTCGAACAGAAAGAAAATGATCTTAATGATGAAACTCAACAAGAGCAGAAAGATACTTCACTGAACTAACTTTACTCTATCTTGTAACCCTAGTCTAGTGCTTAAACTGGTCCCGCTTGTTTACTTTGTCTCCAGGTCGGGTGGCTTTGTAGTGTACTCCCCTGTAACAGAGTTCGATACTAACCCATCCATGTGATAGTCACTGATGAAATTATCAAGGTGAACTGGCGATTAAAAGTAACTTACCTTAAAACTTATTCCTCTATAAGAGACTTAGCGCTTGCCCAGTAAATCATTTATGGAATCCGCAAGCACCATTGAGATAAATGAGTAATCTAACAGCTGAAAGCACCATTGAGATAAATGAGTAATCTAACAGCTGACTCACCTGTAACTAAGGATTATATCCTTCAAAGCATCAAGCACAAGCACCGACCTTAGACACAAGCACCCGACCTTCACAGAAACCTGAGCGAGTCCTTAAGCGAGATACAACACTCGAAGCGGTACCTTTATTCTTTTCTTCCCGCTTCAAAGCTAACAATTAATTCCCACCTTGTATAAGTAAAAGTAACAGGAAACACTCCAAAGCTTAGTAGCGGAGTACTCTTGCACTCTTGCGCTAACATGAGTTCCTGTGTAGAACCAACCCGGTGATTATTGAATCAGAGGCTAAAGTCCGCGTGTCTGAAAGAAAGGACTGGAAAGCTACTCCCCTAATGCTATACATAAATAAGTAGTTACTTGTCAGGATATGAAGCCGAAGCTTTCAATGTAGTATTTGTTGAAACAAGCTATGTTTAGCTCTTGTATAGAAAAACCAGGTAATTAGAACAACTTAGATGCGCCTTTGCTGGAATAAGCAGTTTGAGCTCCCGAGGAAGCAGTTGAAAAGAGAATAAGAAAGAGCCCTGTTATAGTTGAAATACGAGTTTCCGGAGCTTATGCGCTAAAGTCCTGCAGCAAGTTCAGTTGAGTGAGGAAATGCATAAAGTAATTATTGAATCCAGAGGTGGAGCGGTGTTCGAATCATAGTAAGAAGTGGTTGGTGCTAGTTAATTGTTAGTTTAATCTGTTTGTCTTAGAGAGATGGAGAAGAGTAGGATTGATCTGTTCGAAAGGAAAAGGGCGAAAAGGATTATTCTATTTATTTCGAAAGGATCCTACGTCGACCCTTATATACTTCACTTGGAAAGATGCCGTTACTTGGATTATTTGCTTTACTTGGTTTGAGAATGTGCTTCTTCTGTGCTAACAGGAGTTGTTGATTAAACGACAAGGAACAACAATCACAAACAAGCAACGGTGAGCTAACGAGAGACGGGAAAGGAGTTTGTTTTAAATTCCTACATTATCTGATATGCGCAAGAGAGAATATAGAAAGCAAATGCAGCGAGCAGTTCCGTGACAGTCAAATGTTGAAGTTAAGCATTGTGTTCAAATTACTCTTTATTATGTATCACATGCTGTTCAGAAATGTTGATTGGAGTTGAGTTGCGCTTACGTATGAGTTATAGGAGTTCCTGTCTTCAGCATTAGTGAGCTGCCTTGTACGGGAGTTGGTGTCAGTGCAATTTATAGAGAAATTATGAATTAATATCCTCTTATATTACATGGCGCAAGGGAGTGAAGGCGCGGCGATAAGATTGACCCGACCCACTGAAAAGCTAAACTCTAGTGCAGTGCATTTGTAGAGCCGATAAGGGAGGGAGGGGGTTTGATAGGTCGTTGCTTGTCCACTTAACCGCTCTTCAGCATGAGAACATCTCTGTGACCCGACGTCGAGCGTCAAGCCAAGAAACAACTCCACGAAACTACGTTATGTGCTTTAGAGTTATGACCAAGTCAAGTGTTCGTACTCGGGGTTGGTGCAATTAGTCTGATGGGCAAGTGAGTAGTGTGTTACTCTTTGCTTACTTTGTTGGCTTTCAACCTATATAAACATAAACGAAAGCACCATCAATACAGAATGACAGAGGTAATTGGGGGAACTAAACCCAAGAAAGGGGCACCAAGGAAAGCAACTACTACTGATAGACAACGCATAACCGGGGATCTAACAAATACTAGTCAGAATCAGCCTACCACTTATAATATTTCTACTTGAAACAGGGGGAATCCAACTCATTACCAATACCAACTCATTAGTACAAGAAGAAGAAGGCCCCTTATTACACATAAAATGGGTTTACTTACACACAGGGATAATAATTCAAATCGTGAGTATCCGAGCTAACCCTAGTAGTCCGAGCCTCACTTGCTAGGTCGTAAATCTTACACTTGTTAGGGAGCGGATCCGCCCTTTTCTACTCCTTTGTTTTGGTCTGACTTTGTCTTATTCTTAAACTTGCTTCCACTAGAGATCAGACTTACTTACAAAAAGGGATACAACCACCATTAATAAGAATTCTTTCTACTAAAAAGTAAGAATCACTGTATCACTTCAAAGAGAGTGGAGCTGGGCAACCGATAAGACTTCCCTCCTGGGGTTAAACTCAGTTCACTTAGGGAATCAACTCAGAATCAAGGAAAGCATTAGCACAATTGAACCAGGATCGAACTTAGTTAGTAATATCGGCATGAAAGCGAGGGATGCTAGGCTTCTACCCATATGCCCTAGATCTTACCACCACTCTTTATCCCCAGTGACATTCTCTCTTTTGAGTTTTAGGTGTTATTAAAATCATAAGATAGGTCTATACGCGTATATAATATAAGATAATAACCCCTTCACAGTAAGAGGAACCCAGCTCTAAATACAGAGAATGAAGTATCACTGCGGCTGTCCTTCCTTATTTTCTATAACTACTGATCCATGCTTGAATTCTGAAACACCTTACTTCAGGATTCCGATTAAATAAGACTCTAGCTGGGGCTTCTCATAATGGAACTGCTAACTAAAATATTTTATCTTATGGGAAGGCACTAGTACCGTGCGTGCTTGAATACTTTAACACATAGCTAGGAATCCGGCAATTTCTTATCATATTTTAACTAAAAGCCTGTCTTTTCAACTGGTGCTATCAAGACCTACTACCAGAACCGAACCGGATTGCTACCTATGAGACTTGCACTACTGAAACCCAAACTAACTCCTCTTGCTTTCATTCCCTCAGATACGAACCCGGCACCAACACATAATGCATGAATTCTGGAGTTATTACTCCTGATGTCTTCGTGAACCAAGCAACTGGGAATGGTGACTGGTGCTGGTAAGGTTGATACTACACCTAACGACTCGAACTACTACTTAAATAAGGATTCAATCACTAACTGGGGATTCCACATTGCACTAACGAACTCAGTTACTGCTACTAAGACAACAACTATAAACTAAGCTCTCAACTATGCATTAAGAGACTTATGCTAAGAAATGATGCTTCCTTTACTGGAACTGGAACCTTGTTATACTTTTGCTTGCTTTTGGCCTCTTACTTAGGCCCCCCGACTTAGACACAGGCAACACAATCACCAAACCCATCAAATCCTAGAGCAAGCAGAAAGAAGCTACCTATTATTAGAATCGCGCTACCGCTTCTCGGGCTCCGACTCAAAAGAGAGAATCTAAATGATAAGAACAAAAAACAAAAGGGAATTGGACAGGACAGGGGCTTACAATCATCGAACTGGGGTTAAGTAAGAAATAGGGTAGCCCCAATGACACTTGAACTTATGCTAACAAGGGTATAGCCCTAACCCGGGAATAACTATTACTGATGAGATTGATACCACCAACAAAAAGATGGAACACCGACACAGTATGACAAGATTGAAAAGGCTACAGGGAATGTAATTAACCAATAATTAGAGTTCCACTGAACTGCTACTTGTCCTATTGATACTAGGAAAAAGGAAAAAAACTGGTGTCTATGAGCTTAACTCTCCTTACTTTCGTTCTACGAGTGCTGTTCCCAAGGCTGACCCTATGTCTAAACTCTTTCTGCTGAAACCAATACCGAAAGGGCTGGTACTCCTGTCTTATAGTCCTACCTTACTTGCTTCCCTAAACACTCTATCTAATTTAGTTCATTAGTGACAGATCTATATTTGTTTGTGCGGGTCGTAAGAGTAATTCCAATGTAAGAGTGAATTGCAATAAGTAAGGCTTGTGCAGCTGGGCTTAGGTCCTACACTTGTAAGTGAATTCCCGGTTTCTTCCTTTTTTTGTAACTATTTGATTCTCTTCTTTCCAATTCCATTCCTGTTAGTGCTATTTGGATTCCCTGTTAGTAAGGTAGGTCTTGTCAGATAGGTAGTAGTAAATTAATTCTTTGAAGTCGGGTCTGCAAGTTAAGTTTAGGTTGGAAATCCAAGCTTCCGAGTTGAGTCCCTTAGTTTTATCTGTCGGTGCTTCACTTGGTTTTACCTTTGTTGTCGGCTAACATAGGAGTTGATCTTTTTCTCCCTTGCTGTTGCTGATAGGGATCCACCAACCAGTCGCTTCTGCTGTTCTCTTACTTTCTTCTGGTGGTCCACCTGTTGCTTCTTCCCTGTCAAATCATTTATTGGCTTTTCTCTTGCTCCCTTACAAGTTGTTGGTTATGAGTCAGGTGAGGTATCAGTGAGATGAAATGATTAAAGCAAGGGAAGGGCTGATCAGGATACGGAACATGAAAAGTGCGAAAGTAAGCAGTTGGAGCGTAGCCTTATAGGTATAGATAGAGCCAACAGTTTCTATAGAGTTAGCTGTTGGAGCAGTAGGTAGGAGCTGGAAAAGAAGAGGTCGGCAAGCAGATCGAGGTCGGCAAGGGAAGCAGTTAGGGCATAGCCAATAGTAAGCAGTTTTTAAGCAAAGAAAGGGAGTTATGAGTTATTATGGCCAAGTAATGTAATTAAGGAGTCCTGTTTTCGGGGACAATTCCTATATATATATTTCTTATTTCATTCCATTATCAAGTTCTATTATAAAGAATATTTGTAGCATCAATAAAGTGGCATCCATCAATAAAGGTTATATTATCAAGATAAAGAATACTTATGGCATCAAAGGCAGTAGGTTAGGTTGGTTGGCGAGAGGGAGCACGTACTAGGGTAGTTACCAGTACTAGGGTGGTTACCAATGGATATTATACCCCCGATGGTTACCAATAGATATTGTACCCCCGAAGGCTCGTTATTCTTTTTCTTATCTTCAAGGTCTGTAACGAGTCTTGTCTTGTTTTTTCGTATAAGATGGTTTGATTCTGTTGAGAAATAGCACTGCTAGTCACCTTCTTCTATCATACCTAAAGGGATCCAAATAATAGGGTTTTCCACTGACAGCTGCTCTAATGCATTTTTTTTCTTATAATGTAGAGGACTCGGTTACAAACGCAACCTCACTTGCAGACCTTGGAGTTAGACCATTTAGTAGCGCTTCAAAGCCAGAGCCAGTAAGTAATCCCTGTAAGTAATCCCTTGCTTGATTGTTCCTTGCCTTTCTTTCGAGCATCATTTCCTCGCACCCCAAGAGTGGAGTAAGAGCACCTTTGGCTAAGGGTAAGGGCAACTTTCTACCCATCTTCCCTATCCTTGGACCATATATCCGTTATAGATGGAGGGCGGGTCACTCAAATGGTTTTTAGTTGGGCCTGCACCTACTCCTGTAAAGTACTTACCGCTTCCAAGCCAGTAACGGATGGATTCCACTTTAGATGGGGATTCAACTAGAGAGCAGGTAACTGGTAATTCCGCTACTGACAATGCTTGAACAGAAGTATTTGTTGAGCCATATCCTACAGTAGATTCAAAGTCAGGATCAGTATCTTAATAAGGAAGGTACAGAATTCTAAGCTTGTTGAGTAAGCAGGAAAAGAAGTAGTAATGTCTCATTCTTTTTTGATACATCAAGTGCTCTGCTCTTTTGATTATAATTTGATTCCATAGGAGTAGTATCAGACAGACTCATAAGCTGTGCGTGCGGTATAAAGTGAAAGGGAAGAGAATACACTATATAAAGTGAAAGGGCGGAATACACTATTGGCTTGAAAGCCCTAAGTCCGTAAGCTGGATCGATCTGGATCAGAAACTTTATCTGATGCAGCAAGCAGAGGTGTTACCGTTAAGCCAGAAGCAACAATTCCAGTTGTTGAGGTGGGGTAAGGTAAGCATATTACTATTGATCAGTTGAAGTAGAAGAAGGTGGTAGCTGTGTAAGGACTTGACTCTAAAGATGGTATTCCAGTGAAAAAGTAAGCTTATGAATGTCTGTTAAGGAATCAATTCCGTGTGAAGCGCTAAGTCCTTATTGTCTTGCTCTTCGAGTTGCATACTATATGTTATCCTACCTATATAAGATAGAATTTGTTAAGAGATAGAATTGAGTATAAGATAGAATTTGTTAAGAGATAGAATTGAGTAAGGAATGTATTATGCTGCAGTGTAAAGGGAAAAGTGGTGTGTGTGGTGCTAGTATACTTGCGGATGATCTAATTGCCGACCCCTTTATAGAAAATGGACCCATACCCCGCTTGGAAGATGAAGCGTGTTAGGCAGTGTTCATTACTATACTGCAGTAGCTCGGTTCTATTCCTTTATGTGCTACATCGTAACGTATTCTTATTACTATATGAGTAGCATCACTATTGTTATTCCTGGATGCACTACACCCGTTAGTAGTTACTTGGTGAGTGAAGTGAGCAAGTAAGGTATTATTTCTCTTGTAGTGTAGCGGTGGACCTATCCTTTGCTTGTTATTTCAGTTTATTAGTTCACTTAGGTATCGTCTCTTTCCTTTCTCTTTCTCTGGTAGCCATTCGAGTCTTTCTATTGCTGGTGTAACAGATGAATTCTCCATTTCCATTCGAACTTTCAATCAATATTAGGGTACCCCATCCAATAGTGCAAAAGGGATATTATTTCCATTATTCAATTCAACCTTAGTAGTAGTTGTTGTACTCATATCTATATCTTATCTAGTGCTCCAGAGACTCCATGGAATTCTGCACTGCATCCTCCCTCTACATGTATATGGTAAGGAATGCACCTACACCTAGAAACTAAACTCTACTTGCATAGATACCCCACAACAAATGGAAAACAAAGAGACTAAACTAAACTTTAAGACCCGACCCGGTTCCCTTAACGGTTCCCTTTCTGGTTCATACGATTTTCTTTCTATAGAAGATTTCACTTATCATGGAATCTAGTGGCCTTGTTGGCGCGAAAGCAGAATTCGATTTCACAGATTGAACTTAGGCTCTAAAAAAGAGGAATACACCCAAACTTATAAACCCATGTTCCCTTACGCGCTGAATTAGATTGAATTTTAGCCTTAGCACTTAGTCGAGTTGGGCCTGGACCTGCGGACTTTATACTAAATCTTATCTTTCAACTGATTCCTCTTTAGATCTCGATCCAGCTCTTCCCCCTGCGTATGACTAATAGTAATTAATAGCCAGGCTAGTATTCCGACTTTGGAGCTGTTGTCTTACTAGCATTGGGTTAATTCCGTACTAGAAGGCATTATAAGCGCTGTTCCATTCTAATAGCCATTAATCGGGGAATGATAGAAACCTCCACCACGACTTCTGAAGCTGCCTCTACCTTAGCTAATTATTACTTTACTTACTGCAGGACTCTACCTGAACCAAATTCTTACTTGCTTCTTTAACAACGCATCCACGATTCTGACCTTGCTACCAAAAGTGCAATTCCGCTTCTTTCGCTTGAGTCTTGTTGTGGTTGGTTCATTGCTCCTATAGGTGTTGTGTTGTCGGTAATGAGATAGGGTAGTGATTTGATTGTTAAATGCACTACATCATACCCATATTATTCTTCCTATTAGTAGTAGCTTGATCAAGGTGTGTGCTGTGTTCCAGAACGAAAGCAGATAGGGTTAGGCTAAGGGCGCAGAGGCGAGATCAGGCAGCTTTAAGAGTCCTAGAGAATAAGAAGCGCCAGGCTGAGGCTAAGGTACAGTAATACAAGGATCCCGATCGATAAATAAATAATTAAGTTAAGTTTGTCGTAGCTCAATTCTTTCTATTTACCTTATTCTTCTTATGGGCTAAGCCCGGTATCCTGTATTCTAATATTCTTTTTGCCAAGCAACGTATAACCAGAAGAATGTAATAACTACCCACTACTGATGAGACCGAACCCGCTCTGCTAACAAAGCTTACTACCTATTCAAAGACTCCTAATTCGGATCTTTGTTCTACTGACTACGATTCTGACTATGCTTACTTGAAAAAACAATATAGTCCCCGCCGGGCTGCAAATCAGACTTTCCCGTCTACCGGGCTGTAGTTCACCTACCGAAGTCCCCTTTCCTTACTAAAAGTCGAGTTATTGACACTGCCAACCTTACTTCACTGTCTCCGGGGTCTTTATCATGATATAACTACTACAAGCAATAGAATCGAACTAGCGAAACAAGAGTCGAACTGCTCCGCTATTCTTCTATCTGATTCTAAAACCACTAGCTACTGGGATTGAACTCAGTAAATTCAGTACTCTAGTTCCGCTATTCTATTCTTTCTAGTAGTTGTTCCAGCCTTGCATCGTAGGTTAAGTATACCTCTCCTTACTTGCTTTTCTTCTTCCACTCGTTCTTCTGGAGCTCCAATTCTATTAGAACTTTCTTTGGGCAGTGCCAATGGTATTATTTGACAGCTCCGTTGCTTAGCCTCTAGCTCGATTCCTTTTTTCAACTATCATTCATAGACCGATAAGCCAACTACCAACCTTCTTGCCATCTATAGAACATTTATTCAAAATAGTAAATACGGAGTGAACTAAGTAGTCAAAGAATGAGGGGGTGAACCAGAGCAGCACACTCGAAACCGAGCATAGGAATAGCAGACAACAACCTCAACACTTGAATTCAACAAATAAATAAGTAGAAGAATTTCCCCTTGTGGGACGTGGGAGAGTTTGACTTCTTTTTTCTTCTTTTTTCTTCTCTTCTCTTCTCTTCTGGGAATGATTAGCAAGTAGGAAGGTCTGCGTACCTATACTGGGAAACCCTGATCACAAAACTAATAGTTGTTTGGGGACTGAAAGGCAGGAAAGCGACAATGGGAATCCAGTGAGGCAGGGAATCGATATAAGTATTAGGTATTGAACCAATGAGTCATGGAACCAGTGCTACAGACGAGCAACGTATACTAAAAAGCAACGTATACTCTAATAATAATAATAACATAGGAATGCAAAAACAAGTATTAGTCGAATTAGAGCTAGGAGCAGTGGATCGGAGTTGGGAGTAGGGCGGAGTAGTTGCTTCTTGGCTTGGGCAGCGGGGAAGACAATAAGGCTGGCTTGGCTACTGAGGGGGAGGCTCGGACTTATGGGTAGAATTCCTGGGGTAGTACTGCATTCTCTACTTTTGAGTTCGATTCCATTAGGTGGTAGCTAATTCTAATAGCACTACTTGCATTCCTGGTTGTGAGTTAAGGATTAGGTTTCTATTCTATTAGTTGGTAGTTAAAGCATGAAAAGCGGGGGCCGACTCTCACTAAAGGAGCTAGGGCAGGGGGCTTGTAAGCAAAGAGGAGCAGCCCGGGATGCAGCAAAGTAAGGCCCGGAGATAGTAAAGTGGAGTCTTTTTAGGCACTCGCGAATCCTTAAAATTAGTAGTTAAAGCCCCGGTAGCATCAGTATAGGGTTAAGAGCTAGTAAGGAAAGGACAGGACAGACTAATAGGCAGTAGGTATATGTCTAAGATAAAGCAAAGCCAGAGCGGGTTCCCCAGCCCCACCAGCGAAAGCATTCTTTCCAGTAGCCCCATTCTGTTTATTATTAGTTGAAATCTCGCTATCGGCAGTTATGGATTGGCGGTAGTTGGATTCTTTTTTTCAGTCGCTCCATTCTATTATTTGTGACAATTGATTTGATTGTACTGTAGTTTAGTGCATTAGCATAGTAGTCCATCTTGTTGGGATCAGTAGTAGATTTCCTACTCGTAAGTGAAAGCCTTTTTAGCACTAGTGGAAGTTCTATCAGTAGCAGTTGAGATCCTTTCACGCCTAGGTTCGGTCCGGCAGTAGTCGATTCCAATAGCTAGTAGCACCGTTCTTACTAACAAAGGAAACAGGTTCGTGTCCCAGGTATCGGAGTGTAAAGACAGAAGGGTAGTTTATACTGGGAGTAAGGGCAGTAAGAGGTAGAGACATAAGCTGTAGCCGTGCTAGCAGCGATTATAGTTTGAGTGGGAGCGTAGTCAGAATCACAGGCATCAATGAAAGAATGAGTAGCAGGTTAGCTCGCCTTGTTTAGTTGCAGCACGAGTCTCATCAGTAGTAGTTGGGATCTATCTCATCAGGTAGTAGTTGGATCTAATAGTACTGGATTCCCGGTTGTGAGTTTAAGTGTTGGTAACCCTTCTTATAGTTTCTAGTTTAAGCATGCCCTTCTTATAGTTTCTAGTTTAAGCATGAAAGGCAAAACATAGGTAGAATCAAACCTGATTGTAGAAATTATACTTAGTAACTCAACCTTACTTATTAGCTTAAAAAATAACCAAGTAACTGCTAGACAAGACGACAAGCAAGCTAAGGATAAGCAACTATGTATTGCAGTATATTATAGTAGGTAGGGGTTCCGATCCGAATTCAACTAATAAATAAGTAGGAATCCGCTTTTCAATAAAAACGACTAATAGAAGTAGTCATCGTGGTAAGATCAATAGTAATAGCAATAGTGGTTAGATCAATAGAATATGTTTGTTGTGTAACAATAATGATAAAATCCAAGTTGATCGACAGGGCAGTCAGAATGATGGAAACATTGGAATGAGAGGCGTTAGCTGAGGCCGGAAAAGGAAGCTTTTAAGGACGTAGCAGCAGTCTTGTTAGCGTTAGTGGATTCCCCAGTTATAGAGCTATAGTCTTGTCAGTATTAGTGAAAGCCCGGTCGGGTCCATTCCAATGATTCACTTACTTTTGTGATTCTATAGCATAAGATAAAGTACTAGAGCGGCAGTGGGCGGATTCCCAGCTACGAGTTCAAGTATTAGAGGTAGTAGTCGGCTCCCGAGCTCCTAGTGAAGGTATTGTTAACACCGGTTCTATTCTCTGTATTTCGACTTTCGATCTTAGACATAGTAGTTGATTTCTTGTCAACAGTAGCCCCTTTCTTTTAGTAGTTAGTCGCATTCACAAAAGAAGCAAGTAAGTCCGATAATGTTTCTAGACAACCTTATTTATCTTAGAATATAGAATATAAATTGAGAAGTATGATTAATATAGAATATAAATTGAGAAGTATGATCCTAATGCATACAGAAATAGAATAACAAACACTATTAGATCGAAACCCGTACCAATCAGAATATCTCTACTAGCAAACACAGGCTATAGCTACGCTGCTCCCAATACCCCAACCGATGATAACAGCCATCCATCAACAAGAAGGACTATTTTGCTGACTATTTGACTGGGCTCGCAAGGCGTAGTAAAAGAATTGAGCTAATAAAGTTAAGAATGGGCTGCTCGTCATAAGTCGGTGGAATCTCACTTACCGGTATCAGAATCAAAGGCCAAGATGCTAGATCCGTGGTTCAATTCCTTTTGTAGTAGTCGTAAGTTCAATTAGTATTAGCAGTCGTTATCATCTTGTAGTAGTAGTAAGTGAAATTATGATTAGCAGTCGTTATCATCCGTATTTGAAACTCAAATGTTAGAGCTATGCCCGGGATCCCCTATATTATGTGTTTCTTCTTTTGCTGATACTATAGTGCATTCCCAGTGTAAAGTTGAGGGTGTGCTACCCTCCCCCGGAGTTCTATTTTCTCAGGTAGTGACACATTTACTGTTTCCATTTACAATATGTATTCTTTGGTTCATTCTTTCCAGTAGTGAGAGCAGCACAACACTCTTTTCAGTAGAAAAAAGGGAGTTTATATTAGAATTTTATTGGAGCTGTTTTTCCAGTGTGAAGTAAATTGTGTCCTCCGCTTCCCTCACGTACCTTTCCGAGCAGAGAGATACGAGCTATCGTTTCCTTTCCCTGCCTGTTCTAACTACCCATGCCTTCACTTCACGGTAATTCTACTCATATAGTATAAGAATATCCCTAGGTAGCACAAGAAAGAACCTTATTAATAGTAAGACAGAGTGCACCACTACCTGATAAGAGATGCAAAAAGAATGGAGCTGTCCGGGTCACAAGAATAGAAGAATCCAGAAGCGAACTACTAATTAGAAGGCTGACTCAACTAACAAAATATGCCCTTTAGATAATCCTTGCTTTGCTCCCCTTTCGACTGCTGCCTTAAAGCCTTGAATTAAGGTCTCTTATCTTATACACCAATTCTCTGATGGTTATGGGTATAGTCTATTTCTTATTTCATTAAGTACATCGGTTTGTTTGGTATCCTTACTTAGGAGTTTTATTGTTGTCAGCACTACTACTTAACGAAAACTACCCCACTATATTTTGTATCAATAGCGTAGGTAGCAATGAACTTGACTAAGAATACTAATAAGAAAGATGTTGACTTAACACCTGAGCAACCATATAAAAATAAATTAGAATAACGATTGCACTTTTGAGACCACGTTTGACCTAGTTTAGCTAAGCAAGCCACTAAGAAATAGGATATAGATTAATATAAGATAACTGAATAATACTTACATCGCGGAATGCAAAAAAGTATTAGCGGGTTGGGTTTATATATAGGAGCGTTAGAATCTGGCAGTAGAAGAAACAGTGCTAAAGTAAGCTTATGAATGACCAGTTTCTGTTTCATCGTAGTATAAGTAAGCCGAATCTCCTCCTGTTGAATAAGTAAAAGCAGGATCTGGAAATGATGTATCTGTTCGACTGGAATCCATATCTATCTGTGCGCCGAGCTCATCCGCAGGAGAGGAAAGGAAGATCATACTGAATGCTAGGGAAGGCAGTAGACCAGGCAGGCACAATTAAATTACAGTGTATTGTTGTAGTCGCCCTCCGCTCCAACTAAGTAGTCCTGTTTTCGGGAACTTAACCGGGGTTCCTCTTTTCTTCTCTCTACGATTACACTCGCACGAGTGGTTATTTGTTTTCCTACTAGGAGTTGCGCTTACGGAATTTGGTTATTGAGTTGCTTTTGCTTATTCATTTGACTACTTGTTATCTTGGCTTTGCATATTAAGTAAGTAGGGGACTCTAGATTGTATTTAGCCCTTGACGAAGTTAGTTTTGTTGCAAAATTCCATTCTTTAGAGCCGGAGCAGCAAGTAGTTCTGCTTGATCTTTACTTGGCCAGTGATGGAAATACGGAATATAATGTAATAATTTAATAATCAACCGCAGAAGTCAAGTAGTAAGAAGCGAGCGGTAGTGCACTAAATTACGTACCTAGCATAGAAACTTGTTGCAATATTGCGGAAATTCTTTTGCTGAAGATCCTGGCCTCTTCCTTACTGCTGATGTCTTTGTGGACAAGCAACGACCGCTACTTAATAGTCTGCTTTTCCTGTCCTTGATTCTTCTACTAATAGCTAGAAGATCGAAACCACTGCCTTTCCCACTATTGAGTGCAACGACTACTACTTAACTACTAATAAAAGAATTGGGCTCAGTAGCACAGGAACTAGATCCATCCGCCCCCTCGTCATTAAGCGTATAATAATTAGTTAGTTGAACCAACAATAACGGGAATAAAACAAGTAAGTAAATAATGATATTGGAACGAAGGAACTAGCATGAAGAAGAGAACCTCCGAAAAGCAGAATGAATGAGCTACCCGACGCGGACTTGTTGATGTTATTTAAAGAATGGGCTATGCTCCTCGAAGACTAAGTTAAGTACCCGAGTCCGCTCCTTAGGTTAGGGGAAATTGAACACATAAGTTAGTCTGCCTATACTGTCTCTTAGCTTGAATTACCTGTCTTTGATTTGGACTTGACCAACCTTTTCTTGTAAACCAACCTAGTGCAGTGCATCTAAGGGGTATTCCACTCTGTGGTATCTAACTCGGGTACCAGTAGAAGACCTATAAGTAGAAGACGGAAGTGGACAACTAATCTGAATTGACCTATAGAGGGGCCAGGCTCCTTTCTTAGGGAATCGAACCACTGCTAATCAGAATCAAGTTACTGACAAGCGGGAATGCCAGGGACAACGTTGGGAATAGAAGTAAGGCGAATAAGCCAAGGTGGTAAGAGTACCGGACAGGAAGGGTAGGCTGAGGGCAATGCAATTATGACTTAACTTAAAGCTAGTGTATAAAGGTAGAAGGTAGGCACAAAGCAAGGCTCCGAGCAAATATAGGCATACTTAATCCACTAAGTAAGGTCAGCTTCAGGCTTTCTTAACGCCCGCCAAGCAACTGCTAATTAACATGAGAATAAAATAACTACTAACAATCATACCCAGTGGAGGCAACCCTATACTATAATACCTTTTTCCGCAAAGGAAGAATGCAATGCAACAGAGTACCCCCCTCCTATGAGAACTAAGTAGCAGCCGTGCATAAAGCAATAGAATCCACCCACTGATAACAAGATTTACGCCAGTGCTAACAAGGCTTTCACTGCTATACCTACCGACAAGACTGCAGCTCCCTCATCTTAGCTCACCATAAAGTAGTAGCTCACCATCGTATCAATTACCCCCATCTTAGAATAAGCTAATAAGCTGCCCTTATTTCCATTCTAATACTTGTCTTGTCCCTGCCACTCCCGATTCATATTCTATTTGCAAGGAGAAAGGGCTAAGCTCACTACAATACAAATATCAGAACGCTCAGTCAAGGTCTCATAAGATAAGTAATAGGTTAATTCCCTTATTCCCGGCCCGGGTTCAGTGTATGGAGATGCAGAATGCCAGTAATAGAGGCATGGGCTTTTTTCTTTTACTGCTAGGCTCAATCCTTATTGGTATTTACATTATTCCCATAGTTCCCGCCAACTACTAAGTCGACTATTACTTGATCTCATTCTTAAGATACCTTCTTATTGGCCTGTGGCGCCCTTTCTTTGACCCTGTAACTAGTGCTACCGATGCTTTCAACTAAAAACAAACAGAAAAGCAAAAAGAAGGGTGGAGTTCTGACTTAAGAGCTTTTGTCTTGTTAGGTAGTATTGAGTTCTGACTCCTTTATTGAATTCTGACTTTCAACCTAAACTGGGTATTGGTAGTTTCCTTCCGTGTGTAGTCATGATTGAGTTCTGACTTATGTCTTGAATTCCGTATTGGTGGGAATTCCTATGCCGATGAGATGTGGATTACTATGCCAATCAGATTAAGTCATTGGCAAAAACTAAATTGTAGCCTGAATTACCGATTTCGCTCTTTGACTTACCTATCTGAGAGTAGATACTAACGCTGATAATAATGAAAACAAAGCTGGAGAACTCCACTCGGGGGCTTTCACTACGGAAACTCAAACATTGCTTCTCAGCTAAAGAAGCCAACTACTACCTAGCATAAGGAATAGGGGGATCTGATCTAACTAACAACTCAACCAAACAAACTAATACTAGCAGCCTTACTTTTCTGCTTCAATAAGTAGGCGGGTTATCATTCTTCTAGTTCTTAGGTAGGGTCCTTCTTTTCTTGTACTCCTTAGTTCAAATCCGGATCTCGAGCTCTTGTCTTCTATTTCTTACTTAATGCTATAGCTGCTGGTAGCAAAGCCGAAACCGATGCTTATCATACTTGTTCTTTTACGAATTCCTGAGAATATGGAATTGCTGCCCTATGGGTTGATTCTGCCTTGCCTTTACTGCTTAGCTTATGAGCCTGTGACTACTTACTATGATATGATCCTGATTTTCTTCTTTTACTCTTATACTAATGACAGTTAGCCCCAAGCCCCTACTTACTGACTCCAGGGCGGGCACAGGGAATTCCACCGCCAATGACCTCAATGCCCAGGTTGTCTATTCACTTCTCCTATACCAGAGTCGGAGCCTATCTTTTGAGTTCTATGTTCTATTGTTGTCTTATTTGATTACAGAATGGAGTACTCCCTCGGGAATTAAACAATTCATTAGAGGAATCAGTACAAAGAAAGGGAATTGGCACCGGACACCCGCAGCTAAAGCATCAAAAGCAAGCCAAGCACTAGCTCTATCAAAATAAATCATAGAATTCCGGAAAGTATAATAATAATAAAATAATAAAATCATTCTAATATAGGAAAGTATAAGTTAATAGAATTCCGGAAAGTAAAAAAGAATCTAATTCCGGTTTGTTGGAAAAGAGTTACGCGAAAGAGAGTTAAACAATTCATTAGATTATCTTATGTAATTACATCAATGGAAATTGCGTGTGGTGTGTTACGCGGCAGGATTAAGTAAGATCACGTTTTCCCGATAAAAAAGGTTGCAAACGAGTTTTCCTTCATAGCGAACCTAAAAGTAATTCCAAATTCATGGAAACCCGTGTTTTTTGGTTGCAAAGGCATTTCCCTTCATTTCGAGGTGAAAAGAAATTCTCTTTTCTCGTTTTGCCGGTAAAAAAGGCAGCAACTCGATTCTTATAGCGGTAAAAAAGGCAGCAACTCGATTCTTGTAGTAAGTGGATTTGCTTTCTTACTTAATCCAGTCTAAATCAGATCAGTTATCCTTTGAGAACCGCTACACTCTTTCGATAAGATGGATGGCTTAGGCTCTTAGGAAGGGTCTATGTAATTGACTGAACGCTGCGCTGCCAACGTAGTAAGTTGCGCGGCTAGCGCCTATCACTCTTTCGGCTTAAGCTCGTACCGTGAGTTCTCGAATCGAATAAGAAGATAGGTAGCGTGAGGAAGTGCTAATACGAGTTCTATAAACGCTAAGTGGAGACTGATTGATTGTCTTTCAGCATCAGTAGGTTAGGAAGCAGTGCGTAAATCAGCTACAAAAGGAAATAGGGTTGTTGACAGAACAATTGATCTGAATGAATGACTCGGTGCTAAAGGAGTTCTCTGATCCTCTGCTTCTGTGTTCAAATCCTCTCTCTTTTTGGATCCTCCGTACCGCATTTGAATTCCAGGCTCGAAAGACCACACATCAAATTAAAGAATTGAAAACTTATCAACAAGCGCATATACCTTTTATTTGTACTTTACTTAGTAAAAGTAAATGATTTATTGTTACCGTGTGTGCAGGAACAAGCCAATAACCCTATATCTACTACGCATTCAATCTCAGTACCAGAGAGAATCGTGCACGGTCGGTAATACTCCTATTCCTTTTTAGGGCGTGGTAGAGTTCCAGCCACACGGAATCCAAAAGAGAAGTGTACAACAGCGGAAGAGGAATCAGAATCCAATCCCCAATAAGCAGTATGCGGTTAATAAAGAAAGTTTAGTTTGAGTCTACTTTTTTCAGAGTATCATACTTACTTTGAAGCGCGGTCGGTGTACTTAATCTCACTCTCAATTAAGAAGCGCGGTCGGTGTACTTAATCTCACTCTCAATTAAACAGAAAGAAAAGAAGGTAGCTTAACTGATATTGAGGAGAATAACTAAACAATACTTCATTGCTTTCCTTTTGCTTCCTATCTTCTAAAGCTAACTTACATACTTAGGCTTTTTCTTTATTTACCACTCTTGCTTCTTGTTCCAGCAAACTAACCTAATCAATAAAATCTAATTTAGTTCACCCTATACTTACCCTATACTAACTAATGAGTACGGAAGTATACTATGTTACAGAGTTTCAATGATGGATGACATAAGCAAAAGAAGTACTTTGAAGCTTCAGATGGAAAGTCTACTATAGAATTAGCGGAAGCGCAAAGTTCCGTTAGAGTTTCAAGAGCAGGTGAGGCAGGTAGAATCAGCTGTGCGAATAAAGTAGACAAGATCAGATACTGGAGCAGGTGAGGAATACGTATCTAAAGCAGTAAGTGGAGTTCCATATTCCTTGTATTGTTTAATCTGTCTTTGTTGGCTTAACTTCAGTTTCAGTGAATGAACTTCTAGCTTGTTTGTCAACAGGATTATGAGCTGTCTGTGTATTTACTAAAGTATATTACTTCTTCTAAGGATCTTAATATGAATCAGTAGTTGGAGCTGGATCTGTATCTGATGCAGTGCTACGGATCATCTTCAGTACCAAGTCAATCATCTGCTCGCGGGTCTTAGTGGAGAAAAAGAATCAGGGGCAGGGGCGGGTATCAAGTGTTACCGGGAAAGGAAAGAGAGTCAGGCTAAAGAAAAGAGTATTAAGGAACGATAGCGCTCAGTTAAGTATTTCAGTATCATATCTTTGGGCTCCCTTGCCTAAAACTTGATTGATCTCTCTGGCAAACTATACTTGTTAACCTAAAGAAAGGGCGAAATCCGCATATGAAAGAAAGACAACTAAACTAAGTGTATAAGTGCGGAACCATACTGCTTGCTGACTCTACTCTGTCTTACAAACTAACTCCTGACTGCTTGCTCGTTGCTCTACAAACTCCTTGACAGTGCTTGCTCCTTGCTGCTCTCTAAAACCATTATGAGAATGATAGCACAGGGCGGAAAACTATATAACTAAGGCATGTTTCCTTGCAAAAAAGTACTATTTAAATGAACCTTCGATCCGGGAA
The DNA here is from genome assembly GCA_021527575.1 of Ensete glaucum. Lineage (NCBI taxonomy): Eukaryota > Viridiplantae > Streptophyta > Magnoliopsida > Zingiberales > Musaceae > Ensete > Ensete glaucum. The sequence goes on along the minus strand of JAHSUZ010000016.1, from coordinate 104,570 downwards.
TTCATTCTACGAGTTACGTCTTTTCTTGTGGATACGCCATATATTTGCAGCTTGAGTTTGTATATACTAATTAAAACTTGGAAACTGCCCTTATGGTGCATTTTAGCATACAAAGATAGCTCTTAACCTGAGAGTAATACTGATTTCACTTCTTTCCCATCAACGCCCTGTTGCTAATACCTCGACCTTATATTACTTTTTTACCGTCCCCGTTGCGAGTCTTTTCTTCGTCAGCGTTAGGAGTTGTGCAAGCGTTAGCGAATTACTTCAACAAGAGATTCAACTCCAACTGCATTAGCTCCAACTCTTGTGAAACTGCTTCTTGACTTTTCCTTTCCACTGCTTTAAATCCTTAGATCCTTTGTTTCTTCTTCTTCGACTTTTGTTTTATCTAGCTCTTTATGTATCACGTAGTGGGCATTCGTTCGCTTCGAAAAGATTAATATTATTTGATAGATGAAACTAAGGTAAGGCGCCAAGAACAGAACCCATCTCTACCGACTTAGAGTCAATAACTACAACTACCGACTTAGAGTCAATAACTACCGACTTAGAGTAAATAACTACACTTATAGTAAATAACTACACTCGCAGACGTTCAACACAAAATCACCTCTTTCTACTTATATATAGGATTACTAAGGTAAAGCACAAATAAAAGAAGAATACTTTCTGTTTGCAGCAACAGATCCTTTTCCTGCGTAAAGTCCCATAAATCAAACAAACCACTTCTCTTCTCTTCTCGGCACACCAACCTCGGAGGAAGCTATTAGGTAATACAAATTCTACTATATGGGCTTCATCAATAAGCATGTGCCCCAAAAGCATGTGCCCCAAAAGCATGTGCCCAAAAAGCATGTGCTCAATAATAAGGTATTGACTCGGAACAATCAAAGTAGTTGAAAAGTTCCCGTAGCGCTAAGGAAGTGTCTCTAAGCGCTTGGCCGCAGCTGTTGATTGGCCTAACGTAGTCGCTTGGCAGTGTCGCGGCAGATAACGGACGCCACAGGCAAGCAAACTACTCCATCAGAATACAACTCAGCAACCCGAATCTCACTTCTTTAATAAAAACTACACTACCAACTCCCCAGCTACCATTCTGTAGTTGTAATTGCAAAACTATACCCTGAACTAGAGCACCAACCTCTTCTTCCTATTCTTATTACCGAACAACTATACCCCTCGTTTTTGCCTTCTATTCTTGCCGGGGTCTTACACACCAGGGCCCTTCTTCTATTCTAATAAAGAAACCCAACTAATACCGAGAAGACTTCACTTACTAGCCGGGAAGCCAACTAATGATACCAAGACGGAAACCACTACTGCTAGGGGGACAGAGAAATGGATTTGTATGGGTGGTACCCGCGCTGCGCTCTCCAATAGTCAATCAATCATCTCACTTACTACTTGGGAGAACGAAACAAGGAAAAAACACCTGAGTACGAGACCAGCTTGTCGGAGTGGAAGACCGCATAGTCAGATTGGAACTAGTAACAAAATCGAATAACCCTCGAAACAAGGGCAGCTTTAGCTGGTATGAGCTGCAATGAGATGGGCTGCCTAAGATACACTACGTTAGTGTCGCGGGCCAGCTAAGCTTAGAGACACGGCCAAGCAACGCCAGCTTAAACGCTGACCTTATTCTAAGATGAGGTAATAGAAGCAAGCCAAGCACTAGTGAATCCTTCCACTTAGTGATTCAAGAAAGAAGTCAGCAAGGAATACGGATCGGTAGTTGTAGCATATAAGTAAGCCTCGGGAGCGGTAGTTAGAGCTTTAGTAGTTTATTTCCTATTTGCCCTGTTCCTAATTCAAGGGGCACTTGGTTTCTTCTCATTGTATTAAAATAGTATATACCTTATTCAAATATTGGAGTCAAAGTCGGGTACTGATACTCATATACGAATACTGCTAAAAGGGCGCCACAGGGTCAACTCAATTCTCAAATTCTGACTAACTTTTTAAGAAAGAGCGCTAGGTTTGGGCAATATGGAGTTGTTTCTCTGGCTTATGAGTTTGATACGGTGCCTACACTCGGGTAACTTCTCTATTTCGAGATCCAGTCTTCTATTTATAAGTTCAAGAATCGAAGACGAAGACAAGCTTAGGGCACTGCAGAAACCGGATGTATCCAATTTCGACTATCCTCATTTTCACTCTTCCGCTGCTGACTTTTACTCTTTAGTTTCACCATGGGTCTTACTTTTCATGTCTATCGTTGATTGGAACTGGTAACATAGAATATGGGTATGGTATTGGCTCTGAGGAAATCAACTACTAAAAATAAGAGAACAACTCAAAAGTATCGGACCGGGGACACCAATAAGAAGTTGGAATTGCACCAGTAAGTCAAAGAAACTCACTCGAAACAGAGCATAGGTCAACTGGAACCTCGTAATTTCAAGCTGCAAAGGGAGACTCGGTGACATAGATGTAAGGCTAAGAGAAAGGAGCGGTGTACTCAAGTTGAGAGCGGAGGGACAGTGATGGGCAGTGCAGTGCCGTAAGGATTCAATGTGAAAACAACGGAACGGGCCGCTAAGGATTCAATCCAGCCACAGGTTCCTAAGTGCCCAATGCAATTCTCCTTGGCACAACCATAAGCAAAAGAATGAAAAAGCACCTTACCTGTTGTAAGATGAAAGCAAAAGGAAAGGGATACTTTCACTAGCGAGTCAGAATCCACGCTAGCTTATTGCCGGGAAGGAGCTAAAGAAGAGGTAGTTAGCCTTGTAGGCAGTCGAGTAAACCCTATTTCTAGTAATGGCAGACTCCCCCGTTGGTTGACCTATTAGAAAGGAATGTCAGTTTGAAGGCAAGGGAGGCTAGGAGACAGGAAACTCAGATGTGGTTGTAAGGCGGATCGCTGGACTGATCTGTGGAATCAAAGATGCAAAGAAGTCCAGGAATGGGCCCAAGGATAGTAGGGATGCCAGGCATTAGTACAAGAATCTAGTCTCCGGGTTTTAAAGAATCAAAGACAGTACAGGCAGGCCCATAATAAGTAAAGCAAGAGTTGGTTCCCCTACACTAGTTAAAGAAGGTAAGTTAGAATCGAAGTTAGGGAGACAGGCTAATTAGGGACCTCTAAAGAATGAGATGCGCCACAACAAGGTTTAAGCTGCTACGAGTAAGGCTGGTCTGTTGAACTTAGTAGTAAGGCCTATTCGCTGTAGTTAAAGCATGATGGGATCAATGCCCAGTGTTTAAGAGTGAATTCCGAGCTAGGGTATTACCAGTACCAGTTCTCTTCTTTCTAGTAGGGGTTGTTTTCTTACTTCTTTGGATTCTAATTACATGTTATTGGACTTATTCTAATTACATGTTATTGGACTTATGAAGTTAAGTTGTTACTTTACTACTGCCTTTTATTGGGCTTATGCAGTTGTTTTCCGTCTTTTATTAAGATTTGTCACCCCCTTATGATTTCTCATTGAAAACCTATACCTTAACTCAGTCTTTGAATGGGCATTCACTCAACTCAGTCATTCTTTTATCATATAATATATAAGTAATTCTCTCATCGGGCCGACTCATCCCTTATTTCTACTTGGATTATTGTACACTGACACAACCCCTCGTTTCCCTCTATTTACTCCTTGCATTCTCCATTCTGTGTTTTCGATTTCCATTACTTATCCCTGCCCTGGCAGTCGAACGTACCTTTCAGCTAGGGCAACCTCCTACTGAGCTCTCTTCTCTATGAATGAGATCAAACTTCTCCAATTTATGGGCCGCGCCCCCCCGCGCTAGTTGAGAGTGAAATGCTTGAGTGACGTTTTCATTCTTTTCGGTACGTATTTACCTAATCATTGAAATAACAATATAATAAATAATTAACTGTAAAGTAATAAACCAATGAAAGCAGTCAATCAATAACCCAATGAAAGCAGTCAACCAATACACCAACGAGTAGGGCACCAAAAAGTAGTATCTCGAATTAACCAATGGAGCAGTATCTCGCATTGACCAATAGAGCAGTCAACAAATAAAGAGGCAATTCAAACAGGCAGAGAACAGGAACGAACTTGTATTGAGGACAAAGAAACTATACTCTAGGAGGTCGGAAGAAGCTAGCTATAAAACAAAGTTGTTGTTGGGATCTTTTGTTCAAAGGATTACGGCACGACTACAATGCCGAACTACGACTTTCATTGAGTTACGGAACTACGACTTTCATTGATCCTTCTTTCTCCCGTGTTTATTTGCCCACTTCTTTCTAGCTACGTTCTTTCTTCTATTATAATTATTCCTAACCTTCATTTAGCTTTGAACATGGCCAGTAAATGACCTAAAACAATAAACAGTAATCACAAGATCCCGCCTCGCTCACAACGACTATAAAATCCCTCTGCCTATAACACATTTGAAATACCCTTTCGCCTTTGAGTTAGATTATCCGTTTCGGGGCTCGCCATCCTATATATAAAAAGAAGTTGCTTGCGTGGGAGCTCCCTTACCCGCCTTTGCTTTGAACTCATCTATTCGAGAGGAATGGTTGACGCTTAGAGAGAGCTACTCTACTATCTTTCTTACTAAAGCATTGAATGAACCTCTACTTTCTTACTAAAGCATTGAATAAACCTCGAAGATACCATACTTCTTGAGTTCGAAAAGAGTACTTACTATATACATTATATATTCTATTCTAAGTTCATTGAGTTCTGGCGGAATGCTTCTTTTGCGTTCTATCGATAGTCCCATCAGTCGTGAGAAAAGAAAGCACTGCGGACCCTTCGACGGAGCGGAATCTTTACTCACATTGGAGGTCGGGAAGGTTAGCTTCCTACAAGAAAGGATTCGAGTTCCCATAACACTAATGTAATGGATTGGTAATGGAATAGGAAATGAGGAGAAAGAAAAAGACATTGACCGTAGGACAGCGCAGGGGATGAAAAGGCATTGATCTGACTTATGTAGTGGACTACGAAAGATTGACTTCCTTCAGCTTGAAAGCGGGAAAGGAATTGACCCCCTAGCTATCGTGCAACAATAAGTTTTGTTGCTGGCCCTTTAGAACTCGCTTCATCGCCTAGTAGCGTCAAAGAGGAAGACAACCTCCGACAGCACCATAAGCTGATACCAAGACATTTGAACCTCTGCTTTCAGCAGTTTGATACTAGGACTTTTCAGTAGCCGATAAGAGGTGGACCATGTAAAATCCAAAGAAATACGGGCCCGTGTCACAGAAATGGATCACATTTCGATGAGACGGCCCTCAGCCACTTTCAAGAAAGAGTGGATACAGATATATGGACTCCTACCCGAATGCCAACTTACAGAACGCACTTTCCTATCATTCAGTAGGCTTAAAAATGATTACCTGCTGTTAATAGAAATCGTTATGGAATTCGAGACGCTTGAGAATCCACTTGTTACCCTGCCATTATTGGCTTTATCACTGGAATAGAACTCATTGGGCGGAAGGACTTAATGGACAGAATTATTCCTCTTTTAAGGTGGGGTAAGATGCAACAGAATGAATTCCCAGTGGATGTATGGTATCAGGAAATGCCTGGAAGTAAACTTACAATGAATGAAGCATAGCTCCCATGAAACTACCTAAAAAAAGATAACTCAAAAGGGCCCGGCCCCAGCTGTAAGGGTTTATCATATCTTACTCACTAAGCTGTCCAAAAAAAGAAATCAACTACCACTGACTGGACTGGATAAATCAAACAAACTTCCAGCTATTTCCATGTCTTTTAGGATTGCAGCATTTCCCCTGGAAAAGGAATAGAAAGATAAAAACACTTATACTCGGTATAGGGAAGTAGAAAGCTCAGCTGAATCGACGGAGGCTTACCCTATATTGACTTTGGATATACTTCAACGGGTTAGTAGCAAGAAAGCCCGGATAGAAGGGAAGAGAATGAATCGGACCTCTGCTCTGTACTGGAATGAGTCTGAGAAATAAGGTCTTTGCGGCGAAGACGTGTTGTTAATAGATATTCTCTTGCCGGAATCGAACTGGGCTAATGAGACAGTGCTTTCAAGCCGTAAGCAGTGGGATTTCACCGAGCTAATTTCTTTAGGGTACAACATCTAAAAAGTACATACACCTACATTCTTTTTGGATTATTGTGAGCATGAAACCATAAATCAAGAGTAAAAGCTGAGACAAGGCTAATCGCGTGATGTCTTACTATACTATGAAGGCTCATCTCGTGATGTGATGTCTTACTATATTATAATGGATACCCTTTGTCCCTCGCTTACTTTAAGCTGGGTTGCCACTGTTCTAAAATCTGTAGTTTGTTTTGATTCTATTCTTCATTCATATAAATTCCTCCTTGGTCACAGGCTAACCTCGCTCAACCTCACCCCAGGTAAACCTAAATTTGGAATACCTTAAATTGGACTTAATCGGAGTTCCTTCTTTCTTCTGCCTCTCCAATCAGATCTATAACGGCACTCCGGCAGCTTTCTTACTTCTTTTATGCCAACTAAGACATACATCAAAAAGGCATGAAAGCCTACCCCTCGAAACTCCAGGTTTCTAATGCTGCTTGTTTTCCAATGCGAGTTTTCGTCTCCGTATTTTCTGCTTGGTTAATTATCAAATGCAGATTCAATAAAGACAGTCCCTTCCCTACCCGAAGTCTGCTTGCTAATGCGTGAACTTCCTTTATTTCTGGCTGGGCAAAAACAAACCATGCTAAGATCGCCCGTACTTATTGTATTATACCAATTTATTTGAATCTTTCATGCCCTATTGGAAACACTAAAAGGATGAAACAAGCAAGCACTTTTCTAACAAAAGAGTGAGAAATCTTACCTTGGGAACAGCTGACCAAAAGCAAGCAACCTTTCTCCTCTGTCTCTAAAGAACTCTTCACACTCTTTCTTGAGCTTAAATGGAATCCAGATGCCTAAGTGCCTTCGCTCCCCGGGATGAACTACTACTATTCTGGATTGGTTCTTTGTTCCGGTTTATTTCTTTCCTTTCGTGGATTTACTATTGGATTAACTATTCGTCAAGTACCCCAACTTATAAAGCAGACAGCCCAAAACAAAAGATAAGGACTTATTTGAAAATATATAAGAATGCAATAGTCCACACAAAGACTGAAATGTCACCATCAAAAATAAGATAATTTAACCGTGCACGTCCGGATTGAATCCACCGGGAAATGAATGAAGAACAGGACAGGACCCAAGTAAACAATCAAATCCTCCGCATAAGCTAGTATACAAAACAAAGCAAGACTCAAAGATAGGAATGTGAAGCTAGTAGTTGGTTATTTAAGAATAAGAGAAAGCGTAGTCAGAATTGAGTAAGAGAAAGCGTAGTCAGAATTGAGCTCAGCAAAGTAAAGATCCGGACCAACCAGCACGGCTAAAGAGTAAAAGAAAGTAAAGGCAGACTGATCAATAGGCTAGGCTAGTGAGGGGCAGGAGTAGAAGAAAAAAAGAAAGTTGTTGGCCTCTTATCAGCAGTCGCGAAAGTCCCAGTTGAAAGTTATAATATAAGTGGGCAGCGTTAGAGGTTGCTAGCAAGGATAGTTAGAATGATAGAGGAGTAGACGGGCATGTCAAGGAAGGGGCCTAAGTTGTTTGTTTATAGGGAAAGGTAGACTCGAGGGTAGAATCCATTAATCTAATTTAACGGAATAAGGCATTTCAGAATGTCAATATGGGTGAATAACCAAGGTCAGCTGTCAAGCTGTCTAAAACTAATTCAACTTCACGAGAACTCCTTAGACAGGAAAACTAACCTTGGCGTTTTCCCGGGTTTTTTGTTAGCACTGGCATTTCCCTTGATAGATCACCCCCAAGTCAAGATAAATTTATGTTTTCCCGGCAAAAAAGGTAGCGACTCAGTTTTCCTTCATAGCTTGCCCGAAGCATACTGACTTTTTATGTTTTCCCGGCAAAAAAGGTAGCGACTCTGTTTTCCTTCATAGCGAGGTCAAGAGTGATGATCTTTTTGATGGAACTCCTGGCGCTACACCAAGCAACGGTTACTGTTGCGCGGAGGACGCTCAACAGCCGCGACACGTTAGTAGTGTCTTGTCTAGTAGTTACTTGCCCCCGTGTTTTTTGATAGCACCTCTGGTTTCGCTAATAGACAGAGAAGTCAGTTTACTATATCTATCGAATGATTATTCTTTGTGCTAACGGTAGTTCTCAAAGTCTTACGTGAGTTAACCGTTGCGCAAGCCTAAGGTGGTGCATTAGCTGACTTTCTCGGATGTCTCTAATTAGCTGACTTTCTGGGGTGCGTGTCTCTAATTAGCTGACTCTCTGGGGCCTCTAATTAGCTGACTCTCTGGGGCCTCTAATTATCTGACTTTCTGGGGTGCGCCCAGTCCAACTTAAGGGAAGCAAAACAGGGTTGTTCATCATTTCTATATGTATGGATAGCAACATTCTTTTCTTTCTATATGCTCTTTTCTTTCTATATGCTCTTTTCTTTCTATATGTATGGATAGCAACATTCTTTTCTTTCGCTGTTGCGCTAACATGAGTTCTAGGGGCCTATTTGTGATTCAAGTAGTTAGTTGGGAAGTCGTTTACTCAATTAGATTGTTGTGAAACACTTCATTCTTGCTTGTTGGTGGATAGCTTCATTCTTGGAAGCCCCCCTCTCCTTCCTTGCCGAGTGTTTCAAATGCATTTCCGCCTGTAAGATTTCTTGTTCCCTTGGGGCAGCCCCTGCTCCTGTTATCAAGTAAGAATTCCACTCATATGAGAAATTCTAACCTTTTAGTTCGCCCCTACCCGACCCTCAAAAGTAAGTCCACTACCCTAGCCTAAAAGATGGTACTCCCTGGAACTACCCTGCCCTAGTATTGGAATTTATAGTTTAATCAGTTTTCCTATATAAGGAGAGTGAAAGTGATCCTATGCTTTCTTATACTAAACTTATACTGTGTTTGGTAGAAGAGAAATGAAAGTCGAACACATCTATTGTAATAACTTCGTAATAACTCTTACTTGCTACCGCTCGCTAAATCATAAATTGTAATAACTTCGTTAGAACTTCTTATTGGCTGCCGCTCTTTTCACTCGCTGACGCGACACGAGTATAACTTCACCTTAGCGCTACATTATACTACGCTTGTCGTCTTGTCTATACTAACCTTGGCGGACTCCGGAATAACGAGTTATAATACATCTATTTGTTGCTATGTGTTTGTAGTAGTTACTTGGCCGCTAGAATGAAGCTATTCCTAAGGTGTTAAGTCCAGTCCGGGTCCAGTCCATTCTTATTGGCTGCCCCGACCCGGCCTCTCTACTTCCTCTGTGAACTCAGGTATTTTATGGAACTCCTAACAGGGCCGCTAGTCAATTGGAGTAAGTAAACCAGCCTGCCCTCATATTGGAATGACACAAGTAAGTCAACTAAGTAAGTAAACCCGCCTATCCCAATTACTTAAGGGCACAGGAACACCCGGAGTCGGAATTAGAATTAGGAGTTGTATCCAGAATAGGAGATAGAGAACCTGTCCTGTTTCAAGGTGAACGAAGATCTTTTCTCTCTCCTATATGGCTCCCGGTGGACTTGTTTCTTTCGCCTCAACAAATACTTAATGAGATCCTTCTTGCTGAGCGAACTTACAAAAAGAGCCTCCACTTTCTTTGAGTTATGAATGCCATTGCTCCCGACTCATTGCTTTGCTCTTCCTATGATTTATTGATATCTTGACTCACTGAATGAGGCTCATCTAACTGAATTCTTACTTGCTGAATTAAGACCTCTGGCTACTAATACGGATTCTACTATTCGTATACTAGGCTAAACTCAGTACTTACAGCAATTGACTTAAGGGCTACAGGACACAGACTTATGGCACTGAGAGGAAAGATTGGAACTTGCCCTATTAAGTAAGTAGGAAACAATCACAAGTCAGCAGCAACCGCTAAGTAAGCATCTACTGAGTAAGCATTCTTAAAGGCAGGAGAGTGGCACTAGAATTCATACACATATACGACTCCTCTTTCTCTGGCAGCTACCTCTGATTATGCTACTACTTCCTTTACAAATAGGATTCCTTTCCCACTCGAACGGAAAGAGTGGATACTGAAGTCGACCTAGACCTAGCCTCAAAGCAAGTGTACTTTCTGGAACCACCCTACCCGAGTCACAGAGGAATGACACAAGCCTACCCCACTAAGTAAGTAAACAAGTCATTCCACAAGCCCAGCAGCTGGCTACAATACCTATGGCCACTTAAAACTATTAACGGAATTCGGCTCCTATCACTGAATTCTTACTTGCTTCAGTCGCCTCATTCATACCTTAATTCTGACTTTGCTTATTTCACTCCCGGCTCATCTAACTCTGGCTCTTTGAACTCAGCTGGCAACTACCTCTTACCTCTTGCTCTTTGAACTAAGTCAGATCTTTCTTCCCTTGCCGACCCAAGAGTAAGCTAATGCACCATTAAACTCACTCCGATAACCATACCTATGGCAACTGGATACTTAACTGGATATCTAACTAACAGAGGATACTTAACTGGATATCTACATAGGATACTCAGCAACCATCGGGACAATCATTGAGCTGGGAATAAGTAGGTTAACAACCCTTACTTTTTATCTTTATCTGCTGCGCTTGCTTCTCTTTATGGATAGCGAACCTGACTATTGGACTGTCCCGCCCGGGAACAGGGAATTGAATCACAGCGAGCAAGGCGGACGCTTCGGGGGATGGCCCTTAACGATTGTAACCACTGCGGGTGACTTTCCTGCTTATGAGTCCGCCTCTCCGTATTTCTTGACTCGCCCGGGGTTCGCTCTGTTGGCTGGTGGCGTGGCTTAGAATCCTTACTCTTATTCTTTCACTGCGGCATGGGATTGTGACTCCTTTGGGGCTTCCACTACCAATGGAAATACTTATGTAACCACTAAAAAGAATAGAGCTGCCGGAGAGATAAAAAGAATAGAGCTGCCGGAGAGATAAAAAGAATATAGCTGCCCTGCCGGAGAGATAAAAAGAATGGAGCTGCCGGAGAGACTTTCACTTGCCGTCTAGATCCTTATATTGACTCTACTATTGAAATACTATATTTAACATTATATAAGAGAATGTTTGAACCAAGCCAATCAAGAAATATTCTAAGGTCTAGTTCGGACAAAATCCAGAACGAAAGGACGGTAAGCCTGCTTGGCGGGAGTTCTATTGTGATAAACACCTTTTTCAGTCTGAGACAATTCGATCCTTTGTTGAGCAGGTAGGCACACAGGTAGTGGCAACGAACTTTACTATAAGATAAGAAGACAACAATTAGTAGAAGAATTGTCATTGGTTCCAGGGCGAGCAACAACAACAAAGAAAAGCTATATTGGCACTAACTCTTTCAGTATAACCATTCATTCTTCAAGTAGCTCAGCGCATTCATTGGTCGACGGGTCTTGTCGAGACAAAGGGCTAACTACAGATTGGAGGTCAGGAGAGTAAGCTTTGGAGTTAGTAGTTGGTTGGCGGCTAGTAATCGAATCAAAAGAAGGTGCCCCAGCTCAAGGCGGAGTTCAGGCAGGGAAGTTTGAAACAAACAAGTGAGGTTTCAGATAAGTAACTACAGACTGATCGACAGGGCATCAAAGATCCGGAGTTTACGAGGGGGAGAATTGGACATGTTTTGTGGTTCCATGTTCCACTAACCGTATCCTTCCGCGTTCTTACTCTTGTCTTTACTCTTGCTATTACCGGTGCAACTCTTGATTCTTTGCACTGTTCCTTGACTACTTAGTTCCATATGGGTGTGTTTCATATGTCCCTAATGTAAACAAGAGAATAGACCTCAGGACTAGAAGACTGAGCAACAAAGCGGGCTTACCTTCCTTACATTTTTTCTAGGACTAGGGATTTGATTCTTCCACTGTTAACTGCTGGCCCACTACTTAATGAGACTAGAGAGCTGTGCTGATAAACAGGCGAAACCCCCGCGCGTAAGTATGATTCCTTTACTGATAAGAAAGAAACTATGAATAAAGAATGCACCGAGTACTGATAGGGCCGCGACTCCCATAATCAAACAAAGAAGAAAGAAGTAAGGTAACCGCCCAACAGACCTATACCCGAAACTAGACATTACACTAGTACTAGAAAAGATCATATCAAATCACTGCTGACAAGGCCCGAACTTAGTTGGAACCTAGCTGCCTACCTGGGAACCCAGTCTTGCTTTGCTATGTTTTAGCCCGACTTAACCTAACAGCAAATTGTCTATTCCACCAACTATTGCCCAACTGCTAACTAGGATTGAATGAACCCAACTACAACAAGCCTGACCTTTGACTGAAACTCTGCCTTTCCTTTCAAACTCCTGCTCTGCTCCATAGGTTTCGATGTCTAATACAATAAAAAGCAAAATGGAATCGTCTTCTTAGATATGGTCGTAAACTCTATAACATAGAAAACATAGACGTAATAATGCCCTCTATAATCCCTAATCATCGCAATATATGGCCTTGTGGCAGCTTTCAGGATTGGAAAGAGTGCTCATAACAGCTAAAACCCTTGACTCAAAGATAAGTAATCCCGCATCTGAAACAAGAGAGCACAGATATTCACAGAAATGGGGCTCCTTTTCTTATTCACGTGCAGAACGCATTCAAGGCAGGGAGGGCTGCTGGCCTTGTCCTCGGCATTAGGAATATTAGTGACTTCCCTTTATGAAACTACCCTCCCCTCATATAGGAATTCAACAAGTCAGTAAAGGCACGGAACTAGGAATTCAAAGAATAAAACAAGTCATTCCACAAGCCCAGCATGCAAAGGGAAGGAAAGCCTACTACAACCCTTAACATCAAGTAAAGAATTATTGTCTACCTTGCCAGAATTTACTAAAAGGGCCTATCTACTTCTGGATAAGAATGGGGGTAGAAAACCAACAGGAGTTTTTTGTTGAAAGAGCAAGAGTAGAGGCGCAGATATCTAAGTGGCACAGGACTCAAAAGAAGGGGTTTCATCCCCTTAAAGTAGTAGAGTAGTTTTATAAGTAGTTGTAGCAAGAGTAGAGGTACAGGAGAAGACTGAAGAAAGTTAGAATTGACCCAAGTAAATAAAGAATGAAACTAACTGCAGGCTCCTCTAAACTAACTTAATGTAGTGACTTGCCTAGTAGCTTGTATGGCCCTTTCCGTTCGAGTGTTTGACCCCTACGAGCTCAGTTCTTGGCTTTACATCTAAGTCTGGGTTCGGTGCTTGTGTGAGGCTATGAAGGAATTGAAAGTAAGTGACTTGGCTGATAGCAAATGGAGAAAGTGGTCGACTTTGATAGCAAATAGTATAGGCTCTTATAGTCAGTTTGTGACTTGCCTCGTTGCTTGGTCAGTAGTAGGGCTCATCAACACCGTGTTTTTTGATAGCTTCGTTTGTGGAGTGGTTGACTCGGGCTCTGCTGTAGTAGAATCAGTATTAGTTGACAGAGGATAAGATTAAGTGCTTGTGTTAAGCAAGTTGTCAATCTATCTCCTTTTTTGGCTTTTCCCCTATGAAATTATAGATTATCTTTCTATATGATGAAACTCGGGATTCCACTAATTCCACTAGTATACGCTTGGCTCTATGTGTTTGTAGCAGTTACCAGAGGTCGGGAAGTCACCAACCCAGAACACAGGACAGGCAACATAGGGGCGAAAAAGCAATCATTTCTCATCTTTATCTGTTTTTCATGTCATTGACCATAAAACGAATTTAGCTCTGTTCTAGTGCATTGACGCCTATAATCTATACCCTCTTGCTCAGTTACTCCGGTAGGGAAAGATACTGCTCCAAGGTAAGAAACATAATCATTAGCGGGAGAGCCTGAGTTCAAAGAGACGAGGTTAAGTTTACAGTCAAGTTTTAAGTAAAGTATCGGTTGCCAGTACTTTTCTTGTTGTTAGTGGTTGAATTCCCTTACTTACTTGTTGAATCCCAGTAGTTGTAGTCCAGCCCTTAAGATTAATGTAGGAACTGTCGCTGCTGCCATTCAAACCATAAGTCCAACCATAAAAGGATTGATTGGTCTTACAGGAGAGGTGGGAAAAAGAGGAAGATTGAGAAGCTACCTAAGTTTCCCTATTGTTAGTGAGCTCGTTACGCATTGAATAAAGATTGTAGGTATGACAGAGCAACCGAAGCTTCAGTAGACCTAGCTCCCGAGGAAGCAGTAAGGAGTGAGTTCTAAAGTAAACTATACTAATCTAGGAAAGTAGTACTTTATTGTCTAGGATAACAAGAAGAGAAGAGAGCCTCATTAAGTATTTAGTTGACAGTTGCCATAGGTATTGTAGCTAGAGTCGAGTCGACTTGCTCACTTGTATAGTAGTTGCCTGCCCCTGTTCCTGTTCCTGTTCTTAGAGTAGTTAGTTATAAGTAAATAGCTGAGTTGCGGTAAGTTAGTAAACTTCTTCTTAGCCAACACCCGAACCTACATCTTTTGTTTGAGCACCCTACCTAAACAGGAAGTGAAGCTAGCTAACCTTACTTTCCCTTGCTTGAAGAGTCTTCTCCTTTACTGGCGAATAGCTCTCATACTGGGGGAGTTATCCACCAGCTCTGGAAACAACTTCTTTATAAGATGAAACACAAGGGATTCTACAAGAACAGGAGCAGTACAACCCGGATTCCGTTTCTTATAGCTCCGAGTTTCATTCAACAAGTAAGTAACAGAGACAAGCAACGCCAGTGAACTTGCATTCTGACTTGCCCACTTTAGAGTTGCATTCTGAAATGACCTATTCCTAGTTGTTAGTTCAACTCTGACCTTTCCTACTTTTGGAATTGTCTCTAGTATTAGTGTAAATGAACTAAATGAATTCTTCTCTTATTAAGGATACAGTTTAGAAAGACACTCGCGCCTCCCTCTTGCTCCGCCCAGCTGCTGGCTCTAATTCTGACTTGCTTAATTCTATATTTACTACTTGTTTCACACATGGAGTGGATAACCCGGCACCAGTGGATCTGAAGTAAACAAATCATTCAACTCTAACTCCACAAACTAGAACAGACCCTTTTGCTTAGCTTGCAACTTCAACAAGAAACTCAGATTGGAATTGCCTAGGAACAGCTTCACCCCCGGCATCCTCTCTTTAACAGGAGCAGGAGCAAGCAAATACGCCTTTGACGCCAACTCTCTTAATTACACTGCCTTTGATGCGAGGTGTCCAAAAGTTAAGTCTCTTTCCGTTCTTGAGCCAGTAAAGAAGCTAGTTAAAAAGTTAGTTAAAAAGTCAACTATCCGCATTCTGAAATTACTTATTACTAGTTGTTAGTTCCATTCTTTCATTCCAGTTGATATAACACTAGCATCCTGAACTTCTTATAGAGGCCTATCTACCACGTATAATCATCATGAAATTCACTAGTACTAAGATCCGAATTCAACTAGTCAGTATAAGACTAAGAATGTCACTAAGTAGTCTATAAGTGGGGTCGGAATTACAGAATGTAACGCGAGTCGAGGTAGGCAAAAGCAAAAGAACTAGGGCTTACCCGACCTGAAGAGCCTACACCTGAACCTCTGTTGCTTGGCGGGTGAACAAGGAATTCCTCATTTGTAAACTCCCTTAGCGATAATTAAGTACCTGCACTCGTTAGCGAGCTTGACCTTCTTCTTAAAGTCCCTTGAGTAGCTGGTGGAATGATTTTAGCTGTTACTGATGTGACTGATTTAGGTCACAATGGTGCTAAGGGGATATATTCTGACTTGAGCTCTAAGGAGTTAATACTTACTTGCCTATTAGTTGCTTCTGAAATAGTCTTGGAAGCAATGTAGCTAATGTAGCTAAGTATATATTATGAATGAGTTGATAGGAGTAAGTTCAATAAGATAGATAAGCGGGAAGGAAAGAAAGTGGAGCCCAGCCCGTTCTTCTGTTTCCGATCTTTGAGTTGAATTCTTTGACTCGGGTAGTTTACTTACTAGTTTCCAGTTCGAAAGTAAGCAGCAGTGATAGTTTCATCCCCTTAAAAGTATACGAGTAGTTTCATCCGTAGTTGTAAGAGGAGAGGCGGAATTCAACTAGTCAGTATAAGGCTAAGAATGTAACTCGTTGGAATGATTTCGAATGTCATTAGTTTACTCCGGTGGATGAGCAATAACTTTCTTAGTTGACTGAGCCAGAGTTTCTAGTATAGGATATAGACAGTGACCTATACTATTTGCTATCAAAAAAGACGGGTTTTGGTGAGCCAAGGGAACTACTAGACAAGAGAAACAGAATTCCACTAGTAAGTAAAGGGTCAGAGTTCAGAGTTATAGGAGCCATTCCATTCTCTATTTGCTATCAGCAGTGAAGAGTTAGAGGAGCCATTCCATTCTCTATTTGCTATCAGCGTATAAGCCTATGACCAGAAACCTGAGGTATACCTATTACTACTACTAAGATCATAATTAGGAATTTTGCTTTCTTGCTCTAGTTGTTACTTGTCTATACGTTAGTTGGCCCGATCCTACTACTCTTGGTTCTGAGTGAAAGTATCAAAAGTAGTGGCTTCATTCCCTGGGTTCTGAGTGAAAGTATCAAAAGTAGTGGCTTCATTCCTAGAGTGACTAGTTTCAAGGTTCAGTTAAAGGAAAGTCTCCAAGAGATAGGGTGGCAGGGCCGCTAGTCAATAAGGAAACTCTAAGAAACAGCAGCCAAGAAGCCGAACACACAGCTGGAGTAAACAAGTAACAGCAGCGAATAATGGCACCAAATGAATAAGAAAGCGAAGGACAACGAGGGAGGGAAAGCGGAAAGGAAGAGTAGCTCAGACAAACCAATGAAACAAGCAACCTAGCCTAACCGTCCAACCAACCAACGGCGGAATAAACACGCGCATAGCTGACGCGATAACAACAGCTCAAAAACATGTGTAGTAGACCATCTTAGAAGCACTGACATGATACCAAGCTCATGAACTACCCAGCCCAGCGGATCAAACTCCCAAGAAGTCCAATTTCAGGAAATACGTCCCCCTTATCTAGAGCCGATGCAACTAAAGAAGTAGCAGCTATCCAAAGAGAAGAAATAGCTAAAAAAAGGATAGAAAAGGCTCTAATGTGTGTGTCTTAGTCTTATAGTAGCTAAGGAGCATCACGCGGAGATAGGGCACCACCACTTATATATTGGAATACTCTTGTCAACCATAGATTAAGCGCGATACTCTTGTCAACCATAGATTTCGCGCGCCGAGAACCTTTAGGAAGTTGTTCCCTTCATTCTAGGGGGCACAGCTATATGTGTCATTTCACAGAGCATGGACCTCTGTATGCAAGTACGCCATGAAAGAAGATAAAGAGCCACTCGTCTGGGGAAAACAGTAAACCACCCAGAGAAAAGAATCCATCAAGGCTAAAGAATCCCACAGGAGACTACCGGAAAGAAACCCATGGCTTGTACAGCAGCTGAAAGCCTTTGACCGGTGGGAGCAGGTGTATCCCGAGCCAGAAATGGTAAAGATGCTCTTCTCGTCTTACAACTCAATGAGGGCTGTTTTCGAAGATATGAAAAGGATATAGGAAACAACAGAGCAGAGCCTAGATCAAAGGTTGGAAAGCTACCTAGATAGTTAAGGGTGGCGAGTATACAGTACTTCAGTGGAAGGAAAAATGCTGCCTATTGGACTGGATAGCGACCAATCGAATCTTTGGCAGGCCCATAAAGAATAAGCTGCTGTCACTATATGGGGAGCCCAGCACAAAGAAAACACTCCTATTTAAAATGCTGGGAGAGGTGTTGAATATATACCATGCATCCACTAGAAAGAATGACTTCAAGGGGGTTCCACCACTAAAAAGAATGACTTCACTGGTGTACATGATCATTATCATTTGTGGTTGTTCGATGTAGCAGAGGACGAGGGGATGCAAGCTGGACTAGGAAATACTATCATGGCTGGAGCGAATAACACTTTTGGAAGAGTATTGGATGTGAAGCAATGCAGGTTAGACGCCAAGTAAGGGAGGATGTTCCACAACACAAGAAGAACAATGTACCGGGTGTCACCAGCACACATTATCCTGTTGCAAGTTGACGCGAGAAGGGACCCCATTCCATGAAATATTCCTGAGGTTACGCTTCACAAGCAAGAGAAATATTCCTGAGGTTACGCTTCACAAGCAAGAGACCTGCGTTAAAGGCGGAAAGGGGAATAGAAACTATATGGGGGTGTATGCAAAGGAGGCTACTCCAAATGGGAGTACGGTGGGATCAGGCCAAGGACATACCCATTGCATATAGGCCAAGGACATACCCATTGCATATACGGAAGAGGAAGCGACCATACGCATGCTACTAAAGAACTGCCAACCACTGCTAAGAACACACCAACAATGGAACGTATTCGGACTAGGTGATGTAGAGAGGAATATCATACTTGGAGGCAGGTGATGTAGAGAGGAATATCATACTTGGAGGCAGGGCTACACTAACCACTATGAGCAAACAAAGACGGAAACTCACTGTAGCTTGCAATGTACCTATGAGCAGAATGTTTCCACACAAGCACATAAACTTTAATGCACTGGTTAGTTTACAACAAATGTGCTCAGGACAGGCAATGGGAGATGGGGAAGCTCTAAAAGAGAGAAGCAAGCACCGACCCTAGCGCTCCTACAATTAGCCTACGTACCAAGAAAAAGCACACCCCTGCTAACAGAGGAGCTACAAAACTAAGGGGGGATGCAATGGATGTTAAGGAACATTTACCAGAGGAAGTGGAGACGAGACCCTTCCGTATTGGAGTAATGACAGAGAAACCAACCGAGGACAGGACACTCAAGCGTGGATGAAGCTGACTGAGCAAGACGAAAAAGGGGTTGTATGAGAAGAAGAGAAGTAAAGGCGCTACCTTGTTATGCGGCGGGGCCTTGGAAAACCTATATAGAAAAAGGGGTTGTATGGGAAGAAGTAAAGGCTGTACCTTATTATGCGGCGGGGCCTTGGAAAACCTATCCTATATAGAAGCGCGGGGCCTTGGAAAACCTATATAGAAGGATTATGGCTATCCGACAATATTGCCTTAACATGCACACATATGGATGCGGGGGACCTACACACATATGGATGCGGGGGACCTAGAAGGGTAGATCTCTTCAAAGGAGGTTGAGGCTTATGGTAGTTGCAATACGGACATAGAAAAGGGAGTGAGATGAGAAATACGGACATAGAAAAGGGAGTGAGATGAGAAATACGGAATGGGGGAGTAGGTGATCCTGCCTTACAGAATTGGGGAGTGGGTGCTCCTGCCTTTATGAGTGGGTGCTCCTGCCTTTAAGAATGGGGTGGACCGGTGTGGGTGCTCCTGCCTTTCTTTAAGAAGAGAGTTGACCGGGAGTGAACTAGAGAGTGGAGTTGGCTTAACACTTGTACAAATTGGATAAAATGGAAAGAAAACCAGAGTCGTTTTCCAGCCTCGGTGACCGGCCTTAACGCGTGCATTTCGCACACATAAATTGTCAAGGCGCTACTGGGCGAGACCTACTAGATAGACTAGCACTAAAGTATCCTTTCCACTCTACCGACACCGACACAGTGTTCAAAACATTCAAATCAAAATTCATTATTATTATTATAATTATTCTTATCTTATATACGATATGCGAAAACAATATTCTACGAAAACATTCTTTCCGACCCTCTAACTCTTGACTTATGAACTGGAACTTGGGATGCAACTGCTCCAAGGGAACAACAAATCTTACAGGCAGAAATTCTTTTTTAGGCCCCGGTATGCAAGCAATTAAGTATTTGCTATCAAACAAAATCCGTGCTGCTCTAGTTCATTTTATGCCCCAATCTTGCCTGTCCTCGTTTTCCATCTTACTTTATTCTATCTCATTCCACAGCTACAACTTATAGGGCTACAGGCATACCCTCCCAAGTAACAGACCCCACAGGGATCGTTCACCAGGCGAGTAACGGCTAATGACCACTAAGTAAGTAAACCAGCCGCCCCAGCCCTCGTATTGGAATTAGACTATAGGCTCCATTAGTTTGATTGATAGGCAATAGGCACGCCTACCCGCCTCCTCCGGCGAGGCACCCAAATCAGGCTAGGCAAGGGAACCCGATTTCTTATAGTGAAGAAAGCACATTTCTTGCCCCTCAGGGGGTAGCAAATGATATTTTTCTTTCCCATCAAACTAGAAAAACATGCTAAATCCTTTAGTGGATGCCCCGTATCTTGCCCGTCCACTTTTCTGTGTTTTTTTGCCGTTCTCGTGAAAAGATAATTCTTCCGCTACACTCTTTTCCAACAAACCTATATTATATGATTTTATACTTTCCGGAATGATTATTGAATTATTATATATTAACCTGTAGTCTTTCAAACCTACATGATATTCTTATATTCTTTTTTCATATTCTATTTTATTATACTTTCCTACATTATATTCTATTTCCAACAAACCTACATTCTATGATTATTGTATGATGTAATAACCAAACCTACATGATATTCTTATTTAATATACTATATGATATTTTCTTATTATTTTATTATTTACTATATTCTATTTTATTATACTCTTTTTGCGCTTAGCTGGCCGTTGCTTGGCTGGCGCTAGGGCAAAATAGGTGTTTGTTTTCTGCATTTGATTAGTTTACCATGGCTTAAAGGACGAGAATGAAGTCCTCTTGTCCGGAATCTTTAGAATGTATAATGGCCTTCTTCACCTTTATATGGCCCAAGCATGAAACTTGATATGGTCCAAGCATTAAAGTAAGTGCAAGTTATTTCTTTACCGCTCCGCTTCTATACGATACTAAACTCAATTCCCTTATTTTATTGTATTGCGAAATCAAGTAAATAACCGAACTTGCTTGCAGCGCTGTCAAGAGAGGCTGTAGGGAAATTTATGAATGAAAAGAATCTATTGCGGTCAGGTCAACTCCACTTGCAGAACCGACAAAAAACGAGGAGATTCCAACTTCCACTTTCATTTCATTTTATTATATTCTTTTGTCGACTTAACTCGGAACTGTAGTAGATTTTTCAGATCGTTCTACAAATCCAAATCCTGCTCTGCTCCACCGACATAATGGGAATATTATTATAAGCACCAACTTTTAGGAAGTATCAGACAGTCACCAACCAGCAAAAACTCATATTATAGGCGCGCACCCCTCACTGGAACTAGACCCTAGACTGACTCAACCCGCAGAAGATCTTTGGAAGAGAATAGATTCTGCCCCGGAACGATACTATCAGGGAACTCGCGCCAACAGCTTGATACCGCACTGTTTCCTCACCATATCCTACTTTTTCTTGGCTTACATCTACGACTTTACTGTAAACCTGAACTTACGGAGCGTAAGCGAAGCGGTATAATCAGTCCTTTTTGCTAACTTTACACCTATGGTAAACTGATCTGGGAATCATGTGGACCTCTACTCGGGTGTTCTATAGCATTTTTTCTTAACATCAACACTGGTTCAGCTCTACGTTTACTTCTTGAGTGCGTTAGGAGCTTCAAAAGCCATAAGTTAGTCTGTGCCAGCAGTATTCAGTGTGAAGAAGATATCCTATCCTATTATGTCAGTAGTTCGGTTACTTGATTGTCAGCAGTTAGGTGGAGCATAGTATAGGGCCATTATCTTTTTTGGAGTAAGCAGTCTGGTTATGTGCTTATAAGAGTTGAGTTAAAGTGTTAGCGAGCCATCGTTGCTTGCTTGTGTTGAGTCAGGGGAAAGCAGAACAAGACAAGTAAGTGACTGTACAAAATAC
Organism: Ensete glaucum; assembly: GCA_021527575.1. Taxonomy (NCBI): domain Eukaryota; kingdom Viridiplantae; phylum Streptophyta; class Magnoliopsida; order Zingiberales; family Musaceae; genus Ensete; species Ensete glaucum. Next base: position 82,915 of record JAHSUZ010000016.1, on the reverse strand, counting down.
TATAGCGTCAGGGAGTTTCGAAGGAAATAGGAACGCTCAGTGAAGGCTTTCTTCCATTATAGAGGCGGGCGAGCAAGTATTGTATATAAGTTTATGTTCTCTTTGTATGTTATGGTTTTCCTGGCTTGGCTACCCTTCCTTGATACAACACTGCTCCGTAGGCTACTATCTACTTTGCGCTACGTAGGCTACTATCTACTTTGATTGAACAACTGCAGCCAGCCCACTCGAATTAATGAGCGGATCTCCTTTACTATACTAATGAACGAGCTGGTCTCCTTTACTACACCTTAGACTCAATCAAAAGAAGCCTAACTTTCACTGAATAATGCTTCAGCGCTAAGTACCTCTTGAATACGAGTTCCTGTTGCGCGGTAGCGGGTTCGGGCATTCCTATGGTCAGTATGGCTTTCCTGCCTCATAGGTTAGAGTAGCGCAACACAAGTATCATTATAAGAGTCGCGTTCAGTCCATGAAGAATTGAACTAATGCTAGTCAGAATGTTACCAATCAATAAGGAGACAAAGGCTAAGATAGGGTACAAGGGCAGCAAAGCAGCTGGGGAATATTAGGGTGGCAGTAGCCACAGAGCGAAAGTCCACAAAAGTAGTCAGCGGGAGTGGTTTCTTTCTTTTTGGTTGGCATCTCTAGTCGCCCCAGCGCAATGCAATTATGATTATAGTGATGCATTACAAGTGCCATTAGTCTATGTAACAGTTTTCACCTAACAAGCAAGCAAGGGCAGCTACCGCTGCCGATTGACTACCCGGATAGTGAATTATGATTAGTAATAAAATAAGTGCGCAACTAACAAGCAGGGCTAAGAGAGAGCAATGGTAGACTAATAGGAAGTAAGGAAAGTATCCGAATCCGGAGTAAAAGAGTCAGATGCTAAAATCAGTAGTATGGGAACTCAACTCAATGCCTTAGTTCATTAACTTCCATTTGCCTGTTCTCTTATATTTATAGTACTAGTGAAATACTCGCAAATACTAATTTCTGATAAAACATATTCTACTTACTCTGTGCGATATCGTAACCTAACTCTTCCTTTTCTCTACTAGGTTCGTGGCGGGATCCCGTATTCCCTATTCCTTTTTATTACTCTACTGCTGAGGGCAAGTTATCATTTTTGTAGTTGCTTTTGCTGGCCCTTTATATTCTTTTTTCCGTCCTTTTGGGCATTATCTACCCGCCTGCGGGAGGTAAAATGAAAGTGGAATTGCTTGCTCCATTCTGTTATTTGATTCGTGACATAACAATCACATAATTCGCTCTGTAGGATTTGAACCTACGACATAGGTCGAGACCCACGTTCTACCTCACCTCACTGAACTAAGAGCGCTTTCTTATCCTTATGACTGACAGGAGATACGACTGTACTGTAAAGATGAGTTATTTTTCTACTACCCCCAATACATCTATAAATAATATAGTATGCAAGACCAACCAATGCATCTATAAATAAGATGGTATGCAAGACCTGAGGATTATGTCCAATTCAAATAGATCTCAATGAATCCCTCCAAACTGCCCATAGTTGAAGTAATAGGTAGGACAGGATTGGAACCTGTGACACTGTGCACCCAAAACAAACGCGCTACCAAGCAAGCTACATCCCTTAAAAAGATTTTGTTACACCCTGCCATATCGGCATCTGAACGACTTTATTGCTTGCTTCTTGAACACATATCAGCATCCGAACGCTGGATACCATATTTCTTTTCATTTGTTACCCTTTACTTTATTCTTTTCATTTATTACCCTTTACTGTACCTGAAAGCTTTAACTACACGGAGAAACATCTTAGCTACCTGGGTACCCAAATACTTAATCCTGTGGGCACCCTCCCCATACTATATGGACTATATGGACGGACTATATGGACTGACCCCATCTATATGATAATCAATTCGATTCACGGACACACTTAGATTTGAAGTTCCTCTCTCTATTTATATGATATATGTGTCATTGGCGTAAGGTTCTTTCTATTAAATTAGTGCCAAACTCAGCTTTTTATTATACAACACACTTTGGAGAAGAAGTAAAGCCTTCCTTATAGTATCCCTTTGTTGTTAAACACCGGCTTTGTTCTTTAATGCTAATGCTCTCGAAGTCCAGTCGTTTGGTGCAAGAGAAGTTAAGTAAACTCGAAAGTACCGTCGCAAGTACTGTTTTTATAAAGAGCTTTCTTCGCAAGAGGCTAGTACTTTATTTTTCAACTCTGCTTTCTTCGCAATAGAAGTATCATCTTTTGAGACCAACAAACACCCACGTAAGGCTGCTTTGGGCGAGATCCGATCCACTCACTTTTCCGTAGGCTACCCCTTCCGTAAGCCAACACCGAGTTTGGATTCTGTTTTTGATACGAAAGAAGTCAAGCATCCAACCCATACTCTAGTTCAAGCTATAAGAAAGAACTATAGAAAGCTATAGGCGAAAGCCAACTCATAAGAGACTGGTGTCTTTAGAAGTATACTGGTATCGAATAGTTAGTGAGTATAATACATAATGTGGGCAAGACACCTCATTTATATAATATACTTTACTTCATTCTTTCCCCGCAATGGGCGCACCGGATTAAACTACTAATAAACCTGAACCCTAAGCCTTTCCTGTACAAGAGCAAGAAGACCACTTCAAAGAAATAGTAGATAAAAAAATTAACCCTGTACAATAGCAATCGGTACCCTACTAATAAAAAAGAATAATACGTACTTATTGCCTTAAGCTAGATATATTCTTATTCATGAAAAAAGAGTGGTAGCAATGCCATAAAGTAAGTGTGAACTTGAAAAGCAAATATAGTAAGTTCACTGGCCCTAACTCAATCAAATTATCAGTAAAGTTATGCTCATTTCCACTAAGAGAAGAGCTCCCCCCTTACTTTTTTCTTACGCGGATCAGATCCTTCTTTTGATACAGATTCCGCTTTAGAGATAAATCCTGCGCTGCGGATTCCATTACTGCAGGACAATCACCTACTGAAACTTCTACTTCAACTTATACACAAGAACCAGTATTTTGTTATTCCAAACACAAAACTCACTAAGAGTCGTGTCGTATAGTAACATCGTCGTCCAGCTGCCTATGTACTGCAAGAAAGCGTGCGTGCTCTTTGCCTTTGTTGCCCGGCTGAAAGAGTAAATGCGCTAATTTGTGAGTTCGAGCATCATCTGTAAGAGAAGAGAGGTAAAGAAAGGTGTCGGTGATGGGATTACTTTAGAATTACCTTTAGCTCTTTGTTGGCTAGAGAGGTTGTTGCGTTGCAGCAAAAGAATGAACTGTATAAAGGTAAGGGTCAGGTGATTGTCTTGCTCCTGCGATGGTTGAAGTGCTTTTACACTATACTATAGGTTGGTTCGCTACTGTACTGTACAGGTTCGAGAGGTTGGTTCGAGACTCTAGGTTGGTATACTATAGGATGTAGGTTGGGTTGGTTCGAGTGAGGTCAATGATTAGTGCCTGGATTCATATTCTCTCTCATTTGTTTCTACGCTTTTCGATTTTATTATAATAGAGACACAGTTTCTATATGATAAAGAATAATAAAGTTAGAATCAATCAATGAATCCTATGTGTCACGCCTAGAGATGTGGAGGAAATAGATAGGGTTGATAGGTAATGGAACTAACTCTACCCAAGACTGATGCAACACATAGGCTAAAGTAGCTTAGGGAGCAGCTAAACGATCAAAGATCAAGCAAGCGGATGCAATCAAAGAGCATCACCACTTCGTCTTATACTTTTTCTACCACTTCTCTGAATGGAAGCGAATGGAATGAATGGACGGACAGCCACTGATACCATTAGCATTAACTCATAACTTATCGTTGGGATATTCATGTTGAAGCAAGAGGACAGGACCAGTAATAATCTTTCATCACATAGAAATAGTTATAAGATCCTAGCGATAATAATTTCAATGAAACAAATAGCTTTTGAAGATAGGTGTTTGTTTTTCGCATCAACAACTTTTCCACTCGGTGGCGGGACTGATCAATCAATCAAAAAAGATCTCTTCGGGGGAAAACTCATGTGATAGATTCCCTTCCATCAGTTATTTCGAAATTGTAAAAGTTTGATCCGCCCTTTTGCAAGTAAAAAGTAATATATAGTCTTAGACCAACTAACCTTCACTAGGTGGGAGTGCTTTAACTAAGTAAGTACAAGATGATTAGGATGTTAGATGCGGTCAGGCCCCCTCTTTGTGCTCCGAAGAAAGAATAAGACCCAAGGATCAGGCTCCCGACCCGACTAGTTCTTGCTACCCTATTGATTTTAGAGTTCATCCGGACGGGGTTTAGCAAGGAAAAAACCCAATAAGAGAAGGTTTGTGGCCGGGTAGGTAAGTCACTCTATCCTTTTGATCCTGCCCCGGGGAAAGAAAGAGTACCAACTATGCCTTTCTGTAGTGCAAGAGAACTTTGTAGCCAGGAAAGCTAGAACAAAAGGTGGGCAACCTCTCTTCTAAAGAAAGAGCTATCAGCTCCGGAAGAAGCACATGATTCGATAGTCTCTATTGATTATGAAATTCAGCCAGAAGTCGTAGTCTACCCGATAAAGCTATCCCAGCGGAGATTGCTAAACCAAAGAAAGAAAGGTCGCTTAGCTAGAAAGAAAGGATGTGAGCGCTATGTTCCCGCCGCAGAGTACATTAAATAGTTCGTTCGCTATGAACAGTTTGATTTATAACCTCTTGGAATAGGATTCCCATGAGCTGGTATTATAATAGAGTATAGAGTATACAATCCCGGGCATCAGACTGGAGACTTTCGATTCCAATCAAATAATCATTTATTATTAAGTAAGTGAATCCCGCCCCGGGGTTGGTACGCTTAGGCACACCGCGTAGCCAATGAAACACACCAACCACTAGTGAGCAAACTTGTGAATTACTATAGGACTCGTATAACCTTGGTATAACCTTGGTATAACCTTGCCCGAGGAGGCTCAAAGGGGTCCGGGAAGGAAGGGTCGATATTCACAGAAGAGAAAAGATCGTAAAAGAGAATAATCGCTAGGTTAAAAGATAGGGCTAATAGGGAGTAAGGTGTGTAGCTAAACAAAATAATCATAGGGGACCGGGATGCATTTGTATGAAAATCATTGATTGGAGCTGGTACTGCTACTGAGGTGGTTAGTTACCTGCTCTTCTGTATTCTTTGTTTCATTCTGACTTTCGAGGTTAGTTCGCAACTTCTGGTTAATGCTCTTAAAGGGTAATTCCAAATAGTATCGAATCTGAGTGATAGGTGTTCTAATCCTAGGAAGAAGAGTTTGGTTCAGATGCTAGTTAAGCAAGGGAATGCTCCACTGCTGAAGTGAAGTGAGTGGTTCTGTATCTGTAATTGGCGCTCGACCTCCCCTTTTAGTTCTGAATTTATTTGATCTTTCGGGTCGTTTAACCTATGCCCATGTTCAAGGACTTACTTGGCTTGGTCGCTTGAGAAGGTCACAGGTTTTTCTCTTTTGCGTCGTTTAAGGCCGCCTTTGTACAACTATGCTAATGGCAAATCTCAAGCCTGGCACTGTTAATTTCTCAACTTCACTTGCTTCTGAGCCAGCTCCTAATCCAAATCCGAGCCAGCTCCTTATTTAGCTTCTATGTCTGTATTTGCTATAAGATTCAACTAGGGATTCAACTCGGGATTCATATTCAAAAGAAAGGGCAGTGTATTTAAACAAATCTATACGTGCTCCATAATCAATTAATGTTTGAGTAGCGCTTAACAGGTTTGACAGAAGGGATGCCAGTCAGTAAGATTAATAAGAATCCAGGGATGTAGTATCTTTCCAATTTCTATACCAAGTGCTAAACCAAGGGAAGATAGATCTGAAGCGGGTAAGTACAATTCGTAGTTTTGTGTTACTGGTTGATTGGAATCCGTGTTGTGTTGTCAACGAGATATCATAAGAAGTAGAAGAAGCCGAATAAGTATTAGAAAAAAGTATTAGATAAAAGATGTGAAAGCTGGACAAGATCCATACTGCTTGGATTGGACTGGACCACTTAGCCCTGAGGAAGCCGGTATAAGATAGTCTGCCCTGAACTGATTCTTCCCGTGAACCTTATCTTCTTTCATTGATCGAAAACATAGTCCGACTTGCATGTGTTAAGCATAGTGCCATCTACCCTTTACTTTAAAGCTGAGACTAAGGATTTGGATTCTGACTTTCCCACCCGAGAGAACTAGGCGCCACACCTGAATTCTGTAACTATTGATCTAAAAGCTGTCCTTCCTCACTTCCAATCTGATATCCCTCTAACTCTACCACTGCTTATTCCAAGCCTTACTTATTAGCCTTATTAGCTTGAGTCCGGTGCTCTTCACTATGAAACTAACACTCCCTTCTTTGATTCGACCCCTTCTGTGATTCTCTTATGCTTGAGTTGGTGTCTAACACCCCGCCGCTACCAAACTGTACCAACACGCACTCTTTGAGTTGTCCCTACATTCCCTCAACCGGATATGGGAAAGAGCACTCTCCTTTCTACTCGGGAAAGCCAAGCTTAGAGACACTCGTTAGATTCTTGGCCAACTCTTCCATTCAAAAAAGCAAGGAACGAATTAGATGATGCCTGTTATTTGTGACTCCGACATAAGGCTGAGTAAAGTTCAGTGGGAAGTTTCGTCATTTTGATATTTTTTACGTTAGCAGGCACCGAAATCTGGAATGGTAACCCGCAAAAGCAATCGTTTGTCACTCGAGGAGTTAGCCTAGCCCCACTTTATCCAAATCTTTAGCAAATCCCTATCAGGAGTTATTCTTTCTTAGGAATTCTACAATTGAACCTTAGTTTTGGAAGAAAGGATGGTTACTCCTTGAACGGATCAGGGTTCCCACGGAGTCAGATGAAATGGTTTCTACTTTAGAGAGAAAGAGAAGGATTCCCGGATAGGGCTCACCCCTTTTTCGGGACTGAAAGAATGCACCACGAACGAAGACGTGTCGAACCAGGGACTAAAAGGATCGATCAGGCCAGTATCATTTGCCACTTCCAATTGGCCAATCTTTCCCATAGAATTCTAATAAAATCCAATAATATATCATAATATATATATATATTATGTTGATTCTTAATGTGTCACATCTCATATCTATAAGTATTCCTAATGTTATGAAATTATCTTGGTAAGTGAAGAAGTAGGGTGAAGCTAAAATCTATTTGAACAGAACAACCGTGGTTCGGGCGAGCGTCATGGGAAAGAAAGGCAGAAAGAGATTATTCCCCTTAAAAAAATGATTCCACCTGATAATGATTGAAGTCTACTGTAGATGAGATGACGGGTAACCTTTGGAAAGAGTGTCGTAACGTGATGCTTTGGTAACGAAGGTAACCGGGGGATTCTTTGACTAAATCCTTTGATTACGCCTAACTGTTGATCTTGAGTGTAGACGATTCAATTCCTTCTTATTTGACGCTTTGCTTCTTCTACTTATTAGTTGGATGTAATATTGTTATATAGTAACTTAGTACGGTATCTTTACTTGATAGCTTCAGTCTGAGTAGCGCCAGTTGAGGAATTAAGCCTCATAGGTGTGTTGCTAGTATCATACTGCCCATATTCAAGGTCTAGTTCGGTAGGATAAGTTTTAAGCATGAAAGGTATAGTTCAGCTCGGGAATACCAGTTAGAAGAATGCAAAGAGAGAGGGCTAGCTCTGTATTAAAGGTCTGTATGTAAAGGAATAAGCATAGGAGTCGGGGCTCATCAGTAAAAGCAGAAAAGGTGAGCTCGGGGATTGGCGTACTAATAAGAGAGTAGTGGCTCTGAGTTACAGCTCCGTTGGCATTGGTTCCATCTCTGTTAGCACTAGTGGAGTTCCTAGCTGATGGATCAATTCAGTTAGTAAGGTAGCTACATTTACCCCGCCTACTATATTAGTACTAGGTCCTATCTCACAGCTTATCATCAAAGAATTCAAACCAGCAGCTACATCCATTTCTGAGTCAAAGTCAGCTTCGACACCTCCGCAGCCTATTACTTAGGTAGGTAATAAATAAATGCATAAAAGGTTCTCTTCACGTGTGCCTTCGAAGGCGGTGCGGTCCAGCTGGTCTCACAACATAGCCAGTACTAAGGCGAGTTCTACCAAACCTTTTCGATTTTATCTGAAGCTCGTTTTTCACTCAGGACCCTATAAAGAAAGTTCATTTTACACTTGAAACATGAAACAATCCAAAGAAAAGGAATATAGGTTGACTTCTTGTCCATCTAGGTAAGCATCGAACATCTTTCTACCGCTTGTAAAAGCATTTCTTCATCATGTGCTCATTAACTCAGCTCGGTATCGGCAAATAAAGAATAAAGGTTGTTTTTTCTTTTTGTAAGTGTTAGAGTATACTAAAGAGTAAGAGCGGGCGACATCAGGTCTACCGATAGCCACATTCAGTAGTTGGATCGCTTTCTTGTTCACCTCTTTTGGATATTTTCTGTGCGCGTACGTATGAACAGAGGTCAACAGTAAGATAGATTTGATTTCTATTGACCAATTAATCACGAGAAAAGGATGTTCTCCAAAACCACAGGAGGACGCGGGCGTTACAACTTCGATTCGATCCTTATTTCGTTGAGATTGACTCTCCTCGTTGGTGCAACTAGAGATGCGATTAAGCTTTCACCATGCGTCATGCGCGCTGTAGTCATACGTCAGAAGGTCGGTGCTCTTACTGAGGTCAAAATCATCAGATCGCTCTGTTATAGCCATACATAATAGTAGGTTTTGTGTGAAAAGTCAGTTGCCTTAATAACTCAGTATCGCTTTACTCGTTGAGGAAGGCTTCAATACAAAACAGGTCTATAATTACCTAGTTTAGAATTTGCAGATATTAGACTTACCCCTTTACCTGTACCTGTCGCGGGGGTATTTGAGTTTTTGCCCATGTCTGTCTACTTCTAAGCTAAGCCAGACGGTCCGTGACAAACGCACCCGAGCCGAGGTCATGAACACATACGCTGATCAGTGGGATGTTTAAAGGATGTCCGCGAGGCTGGAGGGATACTAAGTATACGAATTTGGACAACAACTTGTTGAAAAGCTTCAAGAGAAGTATAGTATAACTGTCAGGTATAACTTCCGACTACTTCGAGTATAACTTCAGGTATAACTTCCGACTACTTCGAATCAGGTCTGATGATGATCCGGTCTGCATAGGCTTTGGCTCTATCCACGTAATAAAAGCAGGCATTTACCAGTTTCTTCAAGGACCAGGGTTCATTGTTTCGCCTTTTCGCACGAAGACATGCCGGGATTAGACTAAAATCAGGTCTAACACAAGCTTCCCAGAAAAACAAACAAACCCTATTCTCAGCCCGTCAAGGCCTATATGTTTCGTAGCAGCCAAGGATGAGTGTTCCATCCATTAGGTTCTTCGATTTGTTCAAAAAGCAAGCGGGGACATAACTTAGAAAAGAACAAAAGCCTGAGCGGGCTGCCTACAGCTCAAGCAGTTACCCTCTTCTTTATCTAGAATGGCCTGATCGTGCTTCCTATTCTCTGTAAACAGAAAGGGAAGTTGTGTTGTGCCCGGAATGGACTGGACCGACCTTGCTAGTGCCATGGATTATTAGCTCTGTGGACTACTCTTTAAGCGAACTCCGGGTTTGCCTGATCCAATCCAAATAGTAATTCTAAACCCTTGATTAGAAAGATTCACAGTTGCGCAATGCTTCACACGCACATGCGTATTGAGTTAACCAATTAATTCTTTTATTAACTCGTTCATTCACTCGCGGATTCCGCCATTCAACATGGGGCTGGGGCCTAAAGTAATAGTCCACATAAAGTAATCATTTTATCGTATGTATCATGTTATAGGTCCAACTCAACTGCTCTACCTCTCTTGTAAACATAAACCCGTGGAAGGATCAGCTAGCATCGATGCTTATTTAGCTATTCGGATTTGATAGGAAATATTCAAAGATACAGAAAAATCCAAATCCCCGTTTCGTTTGTTTGAATGATAGTTTCAGTGAAAATAGTTGCTAAAGCAACAGGAAGGACTAGAACGAGAATAAATCCTAGGAGAACGAACTGCTTATGGAACGAACTGCGACAGCAGATTTTCTTATTCAATGTAGGCCGCCATTGATTCTTTCATGGAGGATATAAAACCCCTGAGGCTTTCAAGCGAATTGGCATGGCATATACTTCACTGGATTGGACTGAAACCAGTCCCCACTTGAGCACTTTCGGGTCGGGGTGCGGTGAGGGAAGGTTTGCTTTCTAATGGATTCGAAGTTCGGCTTCACTTCCTCTTCTCTTGTTGAAGAAAGAAACGCGGTTCTCGCTCAAATCAGCGAATTGCTATTACTCTGTTTGTCGTCACCGAGAAGTCCTGAGAAAAGAAGTGGATTTGCTTCACAGGCGGAGGATGAAATAGAACCCGACCGAAGTTGCTAACAACCGGCCTACTGTTAGTACTCCCGACATTACCTTCGCTGAATCTTGACTTGCCATTGTACCTAACGAATGATGCTTTCTTATACTTATTTGTACCTACGACTCTCATTGAATATTGGTTCATTTTTTATCACCGACCGAAACCACTTGGACTTAGATTGGAAGTGGATCCGCCATAGACAGGGACTTCTTAACTCAACTATGAGTACGTATCCGCTTTGTCGCCTTCTGAGCTATACGAAAGAACTCTCTCGAAACCCATAGGCCTAAGAAAAGGTAGACGAAAAAAGGAGTTCAGACCGATTGAATCAACAGTCCCGTGCCAAGCATAAGAGTTAAGTAGAACCTGAGAACCAACCCCATTGGAAAAGAATGAAAGGCTTGCTTGCTTGCTTGGAGAGATAGAGGGTAATAAGAGGAGACTTGAGCTGAACTACTACATTTGTGCACTTTTTCACTTAATTGATTCTTCTTTTCTTGTTGAAGTAAGTGTTCATTGTTCCTAGAAGATAGAGATTAGAACAGAGACAAAATATTAAACAGAGACCGAGCTTTACTTACTAATATATAGTATAAACAATATAATAATCTTACTAATATATAGTATAAACAATATAATAATAATTTCAAATAGAATAGTGGATTCCTCCAATTTACCCCTCTATCCTGCTAATATAGTGCCCACAGTCATGAAAGCATAATCACAGGTTAGTTTTTCAGCTTGAGCCCGTCGCCGTCCTTTCACTTGCGGATACTTCGCTCGCTTGAGGAGAGAAGTATTCTCTCTTTCTTACTTGCATCTCGAGTGCTGTGTTCTTTCGTTTCTAGTAGTTTACTTCCTCTTTTTCCGAGTAGAGCTTGCTTGGGCTGGGAAATCATTGCTTGTGCATTCGCTATACTGAACTGGGCCTATAAGACTACTTTTGATGAGCATTGGCTCAATTACCTCTTATCTTTCTTAGTTGTTATGACCCTTATCCCACGCTGGAAAGACTGATTCATCTCAAGCGAGGAGTTAGTATAATATTTATGCTTTGGTTTTCTCTTTAGAAAGTACGTACCTGCGCTTTAACTTGCGCTTTTTGATTCGATCCAGTGTAAGCAAGCGGATTATTCTTCGAAGCCGCCCTATATGTTGTGTTGATTCTGTTGCTTTCAAAGCAGAGAAAAGGTAGGTAGATACCATATGACAGCACGGATCCATATCTATATATACTGATCGATCCTTATCTTCACTTAAGAACAGACCTTATCTTCACTTAAAGAACAGAAGTTTTATGATCCAATAAGAAGCTAAAGCACCTTAACCAATATCAACTCAAGACTATATAAGATAAGCTCCATAGCACCTCTCCCCGGGTAGCTCGCTACAGGTATTACTATAGCTCAGCTCGGTCTCACTCCATTTTCATCTACCGCCTTTTTCCTCCTCTCGTATAACTCGAGCTCTTCTCTTGAATCAGTGTCTTTTATCAAACGAGTTTTACAGCAGAGATAGCCGGTCTAAAGGAAAGGGTATAAAAAGTATACGAGTTATACCATTGCTAGCATGTTTCTATTAATCTTTCATAAGGCTAACCGAACTAGCAGTTCCATCAAGAATAGGGCGGCTCACAGTCAGTACAAATAAGCGTGTAAACAGCAGCTGCTCTTGCTTTGTAAAGGCACCCAACAAACTTCTATTCTTTATCTGTATTTCTAAATACTCACCAAGGGGTCCTACTAGAGATTTGGAAGACTCCTACCATCGAAATAAAGTAAGTCCAATTGAAACTGGCAGGGCGAAGAGGTAAAACGAAAGGGCGGAAGGGTAAATTCGTTAGGAGAGCATTAGTCCTGCTTAGCAACCATTAAACTAGCTTAAACTAAAAGGGGATAAAAGCAAAGTAGATCACAGAACAAAGATATCAGCATAAAAATAGAACTTCAAAAAGAAAACACTACGCAATTTAGCTGCAATCGAGCTACCATTTCAATAAAGAGTAGAGTGAAAGTAGGACGAGGTCTGCCTTTGCCCTTCCTGTTAGCAAACTATTCCAAGACATGAGGGTAGCCATCCGCCTTTCGCCTCCCCAGTAATAAATAGAATAAAAGTGAGTTAGGAAGGACTATAAGAAAAGTAAGGTTGTGACGGTAGTAAAATGCAAAAGAAAAGGCGAGAGCCAACTCTTGTGAGAAAAAGCCCCATGATAAGAAATTCCATGAATTATTTGTATTCTATTTTGGTTATGGTCTTGCAGGTGGTGTATTAGTCCCCGACAACAATAAATCCTCTTTCAGGTCGGAATTCCTCTGTCTTTGTCTCTCTCCCGTATTTGTTATGTTCTTTCTATCAGTCAGATAAGGATCAGTCGGTCTGTCTCTTTTCAGTCTTCGAAATGGTAGGACATGGGATTCGGTTGGTTTTGCCTCTAATCGTAGCCGCTAACACAGGGAATTGTTCTCCTCGCCTTATGTAGATGTAGTGGATAAGCTCTTCTCTTAGCGACTCGGAACTCTGTTCACGATGGGAAGTGGGCAGATAATCTTTTCGATGACAAAGTCCAGTTACCAATCCAACGCTACCAAAACAAAGAAGAGTCATCTTTTCCTAACATAGGAGGTCTCTCTTTAAAGCCGACACCACCTCGATTACGCGACGTGATTTTCACACACAATAAGCCTATGAAAGCGAGGTCTCTCACATCTCCGGAGACTTGGTTGGGTACTTACTTGAGATAGCTATTCCGAGAACGACGCTAGGCCCCTCGCCCTAAAACAAACACTTCTTTCTCGGCTTTCAATAAATTCCTACTTCATTTTTATTCCGATCTTTGAATCATAAGATCTACCGATGTCTTTTTACATCCCACAGGCAGATCGCTTAGCCCCTCTTCGGCTCAAGACAAGAGCGCTCGATCAGTGAGCTATTACGCACTCAAGAAAGGATAGGATGGCCTGCACTGCACAACACCTTAGAAAGAAGACTAGACTCTGCAAGGAATAAGGCTATCTCTGTTAGGGAGTTGTTTTCTGGTCTTGGGACTGCAACCTTAGAACTCCAAAATAAATTCCGGGACCTGGCGGAGACATAAAGAAATGGGACCAGGTAAGAAAGAGAGCTTAATATGCCAACCATCTTTAGCGTATCAATGGGCTATTCGAAAATATGTAGAGTTTAACTACCTCTACCGTCTTGCATATATACTTTGGACTTATTCTTGCATGGACTTTGGAGCATTTGCTGTAACAGAACTAGATAGAATATAGATTCGGGTACTCCCACTGGATTAAGCAAACTCTTTCCCTTTTGTTTGCCCTAGCTGTCTGACTCGCGGGCCCTATAAATAGAAGGGCACCTCCCGCCCCCGGAATCGATAGAAAAGGCAAAGCGAAGGAAAACTCTTCCTGCTTAAGGGTAGTGCGTATTAGCAACTATCTAACTTAAACTCGATCGAAGTCGGACAAGAAATGTTCGTAAGTAAAGTAGAAGGTAGTTCGAATGTAGAAAGGTAGGTAAAAGTCCGTCATTGAATTGAAGTGTACGAGTGGTAAGTAAGCTGTAAGTCCATGTCTTTCCTTTCTGCGGCATTAGTGGAATTGTTTGGTATTGGGATTCAAAATCCTCCTTTATTACTTTCTTTTTTAAAAAAAAGGCAGAAGATGCATGCTGAGAATCGTCTGCTCTGCTGGTGGTATCGTATAGTTGATAGAAGGGCTTTTCATTTAAGATAGGAGCGATCTGTGTGAAAAAGCTTACATACACTTTGGATTGAGCACACACCTGTTAAATGAAATGATTTGAACCAAAACGGAATAGAAGGGCTATAGGGATGCCCTTGATCCATCGGGGATAGTCCCTAGCCCCCTCTCGTTTGAGCAATTGGAGATTGGATTTTGCCATTGACATTCAAAATCTGATAGGAAACTTGGATTTCTCATTCCAAAGCAAAGAAAGAGGGTGGCAAATTCCTTTCTTTTGATGGCGCGCGCAGCTAATCGTCAGGTATATGGAATTGGGATAGTATTAGTAGCTCCTGACGATGTTTCCCATTGCAGTGAAGTTGAATTTCCCAGCGAAAACAATGTGAAACAATATTCAACATGCATCGTAGTTTGCTTGCCCTGCCAGTGAAATAAAGAAGTACAAATGCCCAGAAAAGAAAGAAATACCTGTAGGGATTCTAAGGCACAGGCACAAGGGAAATGGGGGACTAAGGACTAGAAGCTAAAGCCGTTTCAGGAGTACTTGGAGGAGTTGGCCAAATGCTTTGACAAAGTAACGTACACTTTCTTGCCAAGAAAGAGCCAAAAATCCCAGATGCACATTAGCTTACATGATAGAATTTCTTTTTGGAAAGAGCTACACTGAAACCATTTGTGGTAGAGCAGAGGGATAGGCCCTCCGACTTTAGTACTTTGGCCGTCACTGATGTGGAACAAGGTCATTTCCCAGGTACACCGACATGTGGCATTTTAGAAAGCCCAAGGGAATATCCTTAAAGAAAAGGGCCCGGGCTGATAAGAAATTCAGAAGGGCGGCGCGACTCAGTTTCTTATTTGTGGTGGGAAATGGTGAGAGTTGAGTTCGAGCATTAGGCAAGCAATCAGTACAAGAAAAAAATTCCCTTCTCTCACGGTGCGTGCGGTAAGGCTACTTTAACTTTGTTCGCTCATGGAAAAGCGGATTAGAGGCAATGTGAGTTGCTGCTTTATTATCACATAAATGATTTATTATATTCTGGATTATAGGATGAGAAGACACCTCAACTCCAAGCCAAGCTTCACTTAGTCAGGTTTTCAGCCAAATAAGCAGTGTGAGCCATTGCTCTATACCATGTTTCTACACTCGACCATGCGACAACTGTTTGCTTCTTCCACGTCACAAGATTTCCACCCACTAATTTGCAGCATCCAGTCTCGTAGACCTCCTATCCGTCCGTCGGTGAGCCGGCCCGGCCCAATTCCCTATTCTTCGAAGGCAGAAAGAAGAAGATGTATATTAGAGCAAATACCTTTCCTAGGCTAGGAAACTACTTCAGATACCGCAGAATGAAGTGCTTCGAGATGAGAGATAAGTAGAGAGAGTGCATAAATAAGGTGATAGTAAAGTAGAGAAACTCTAGCCTAATCCCACGAGTCTTCTATACATACCGGGATCATTTAGGAGCTACCCCTGATCGGAACAAAGACGATTACTTTGCGCCTTCGGGGGAAGGCTTGGCTCCCCAAATCAAAGTATCCTTCAAAAGAAAAGAGCAACAGCATACATACTTCTTCCTCCGGGAAAGGAAAGATGGATCTCCCATTTTGGACAATTGATATTCCTAGGAAGTACAGTACTTAAGAAATGTACCTTTTTGCATTATACTTTCTTTTATTTCAATGTCTTTACTTTGTTTGGATGGATCCTCATTTTTTATTGATTTGAAGAATATACTCTTTCCTTGTTCGAGCCGAGCGGTAAGGCCAACACCGGATCTGATGGCTCCCTTTTAGTCCTCAAAGGCCTCTTAACATTATCTCGTCGAATGTAATGGTCGGTTCTTCTTCCGGAGATTAGTCAAAGGCGAAGGCCCCACCCGAAAAGCCTTGGATGAACCTACGACCTGGCCAAGAAAAGATCGGAATATATATATGTACTTTGGATGGGGATACCATTCCTATATGGCCTTAACCTTATCTTATCATTGTCCATGCAAACCCTTGATCCGATCGATGTCCAAGGAACGAACAAGACAGACTATTTATTATGTTCCGGGCGGACGGGCCGGCCCTTTGATAACTAAATTCATTGGACTCCTAATCAAACTTATACGGTAGTGAGTATGACAGCTAGCGTTGATGCCCACAATCGGATGCTAAAGAATAAGCCAATAACAATAGAAAGGGCAGGGGACGGACTTCTGAGACGCCTGTTTGATATAAGGGCTTGTTTGTTTGCAAGCTAAAGGCGATACAGATATTTTATATTTTACTTTTTTATCTTATCTTATTCTTACTTCTCTAGTCTCATGGCAATATCTCCTCTTAGGCATCCCGACATTCCTTATTGCCCTAAGGCACATATTTGCTAGCCTATAAAATAAAGGAAAGAAAGAAAGGATGAGAAAATAAAGGAAAGAAAGGAGGGCATTCCTGCTTTCCGGTTTTACTGCTTTAGTGCTTTACTGTTACACTTTCTTAAACTTACGATTAGGGGATCTCAATAACACAGAAATTTCCTTCTCCATTAGGCCTTTCTCTATAAAATATATCTTTATCTATAAAAAAAGAAATAAATGGGAGAGTCTCATAGGTTTGTTGCAATAGGTTTTGCTTTGGCGCTTTCTGTACTATAGCCCTTAGAGCCAGTGGGAATAGCGCCTATCACCTATAAAGTCAAGAGGGGGACAGGGGCTCCTTTCTTTCCTTTGTTACGCCGACGTAATTGGAGTGGAGAAAGAAGTGTGCTTGACTTTAAATTTATAATGCCGGTAGCGTTTCTTGCTTATTGTGATTTGAGCTAATGATGAAAAAAGAAAGAAAGGTATGTATGATAGTAAAGCGGATTTCCCAAACAAACCTTTCAAATGTGCAAGTAAAAAAGGGAGAAAGCAACAGGAAATGAGAATGCTAAGGACAGTTCCGAAGAGTAAAATACATCCATATCAGGTTTCAGAATTCACTCGAGTGATAACGCGGTCAGCAGCCCATCTCCTTGGGAGCTCGTCTTCGTAGCAGTAGAAAGAAGTACCTCTTAGGTTAGGATAGGACAGCGCTTGTCACTAGGATAAACAATCTCATATGAGGGTAGATGCTGCAAGTATTGATTCTGTCGAAGGCCGGTTTACACTCGTCTACCGATAACAGATATGAAACTCTAGCACTAATACTTTTAGAGAGGTCTAAAGGAGGTCAGGTGCAGAGAATAATGCAATAAGGGCAGGAAAAAGGGCAGGAAAAGTTTATGAATGCATTCTATTGAGTTGTGGCGGATTGGAGTGGAGATAAGTGTCGGATTTGAAGGAAATAGACTCCGGAGGATTATAAGGCTCCACTTAGGGATTGAAATAGCTCTACTCATCATTGGAGGATTGGAAGAAAGTAACCTACCATGCGGCCATAGAGCACGCTTTCCGCCTAGTAGACAACTAAGCAGGAAGGAGGGAAGTATTGGAAGCAACCTGCTCTTAGAACTGACAAAGCACGGATATACTGGCTTTGGAATGAGATTTTCTGCTATCTGATGGATCACCACGATTGATTTCATTTACTTACTAGTACATTACCTTAGTTTAATCGTATCGTATAAAGAAGCTAAGCTCATCTCTGATGGAATCAACAGCGAAAGAATAAGTAACGAGAGGGGAGTTCGGGCGCTAAGCAAGACAAGAGAAAAAATCAGCAGTTCCAAAGTAAGGTTAAGGTTTTGTTGTATCAACCGAAGAGAGAAGAAAAGAAGCCGAAGATGTATCTTAAGTAGAAGAGAAATTAGGAGAATAATACGGGTATAAGGCAGGATCAGATCGGGTACCAGGATCGGGTACTGGTTTTGAAATCAAATGCGGTATAGGTATATTGAATACGAGGAATTGAGTTAGTCGTTGGGCGGGCTGGCTGGATAGTGGTGTAATCGGTGTCTTGTCTTCTACTAAGAGAATAGAGCGGAAACGTACTTTTCAACTTGGTTTAGTTATATGGTATATTATTAGGATATGGGTAACTAACCTCCCCTTTTCTCCCTCTCGCCACCCTAGTGCTCTTCTCTTGATCAACCATATAGTAAAAAATCTGAAAGGTAATTAATAGTCTAAGAGAGGTAATGAAATAAATGCAGTAGGAGAGGTCGACAAAGTTATACTAGCTCTCAACCTAACACTCCGAACTAATACTCACATCCCCACTTCTTACTCCAATTCTACCTGCTCGAGTTCTGCAACTGCATACTTGTTTGCTTCTTAGATGATGAACACCAGAAGCATAAGTATAGTAATAAGAATAAGCATAGGCATAAAAGAAAGTAGTGCCAGACCTCTTGTTGCAGTTGTGTTTTAGTAGAAGTAGAATAAAAGCAAGTAAGTCGTTAACAAGTATAAGTTTGAGTAGTAAAAGCAAGGTCAGCGAATTGTAGAGCTGGGTAAGCGTAGAGGCCAAGCTAAGAGCGCAAGGAGTGAAAGAAATCAGTGTAAGCCTAAAGCCTAGAAGCAAGGGTTCTAAGGTAGTAGCGAAAGGATACAAATAGGAGCGCTAAGCCTGTGAGATATAGTGGAGTAAGACATATAGTAAAGTAAGAAATTAGAGAAAGGAGTGACAGGCTTGGAAAGGCAGCGTTAAAGCATGAGGTAGTCAGCATCAGATCAACCTCGGAGTAAGTAAAGAGATACTTAGGTAATAGGCGGCTAAGGTACAGCAAAGCAGGGCTTCTAAAGGAAGTGGTGCCAGTTCGAAAACAAGGAGTTAAGCCTACAGCTGCAGATGTGAGATCGGGAGAAGCAAACTGCTAGACACGAGCACGAGTGAAAGACGTAGCCGCTTGTCGGTTTAGCTTCCGATGCTTCTTTTTCACTCTTATCCCTGCGTGTTAGTATGCCTATTATTATGTGTTTGTTCTAAGGGGTCGTCAAATGTAGTTTCAGTTGATTCCTCTATCACTATAACTAATGGATTAGGGTTTGGATTGCTGGCTAAACAGAGTAGCCTTCCACACGTGGACAGTCAGGTATTCTATCTCTGGGGTTGGGTTGGGCCAGTGTCAACACAGATCCATCGAGCGATGAAGCAACAAACAATGTATTCTTTGTTGCACCTTGTCAACCAGTACAGGGTTGTAAACAAGCTTTCATATCTAATAATACTATTCTATAGGAATAATGTAGCAGTCACAAAGAATGCACCTATTAGCTACTCTGAGTCACAGGACAGTAATCTTTCTTTCGAGCTAAGGTATATATGTATTTGTAATCTTACCTGTATCCTATATCCAGCACCAAGCTCTGTTGCAATCACTTTACTTTCATTTCGCTGCTTCTGCTTTTTTATTCTCTTCGGGCCTTATTTATTCTCGCCCAACGGAGTAGAATAGAAAGTCTATAAGTTATGTTGCTGCAAGCAGGTCTTAAAGAGGAGAGTCCTTAGTTAAGTTAGTTTTTAAGCAAGGTGTGAATGAGTTGACTATAGGATAGAAACCGGTAAAGAAATAGATAGATGATTAATTGAAAGTGAGAATTGAGTTTAGCGTCCACCTCCTATAGAATTAAGTAACCTAAAAAACTCCCCTTTCCCTAAAACACTTGCTCACTCTCTTACTCCTTACTCTAAGCTAGAAACCATATTCTATTTACTTCCAAACAAACTCCCGACTCGTTGCTAGAAACTGCTTACTGCTATAATCCCACGGACTAAGAAGAATAAGATATTTGGAATTACTACTATGTTAAGGGAAGAAAAGAATATTGATCAGAAACATAAGCAAGCAAGATCAGGCTTTTAAGAAGGAATTGCATCTTTCTTATCGAGCGCAGAAGCTACAGAAGGAATGGATTATCACCCTAACCCGAACGCAAATGCTAATACAGAGCGTAGTGACTTGTCGGACTTTATACTGGAAACAAAACTCGTACCCGAACTAAACTTTCAGTGAAAAACCGAACCACTTGCATTGACAACCCCGAGTCGCAAATAGTAATCTTTCTTTAACTGATGCGCCATATAAAAAAATCGTAATTGAGCAATCAACAAATAAGGACTCGGTAATAACTCTAAAACACAGTTCAGTTGCTTGTCCTCTTCCCTTAACCTCTTGCCTTACACGCCATAGCTTGTTCCTCCCGCAAACAAATATTCATTTCATCACAACTCCGAACCTCGTCTCTTATATTCTCTTGTCTTGCTCGTCTACTTCGTCACTAACAAATAAATCATGAAACAAACAGGAGGTCTCTTATGGAGTGGAATTGATTACTTATATAGGTATAGTAGAACGGATTCCTATACGTTGCTTGTTGGGTTAATAGCAGCGGGTTCGTAAAAGATAAAAGATAAGGGGCACCTCCAGTCGAGAAGACTTAGATCATACACAGTAGTCGCTTATTATTCTGTTTCAAGACTTACACCTACTAGTCTGTCTATTGTTCTTAACTGATCAATAATTGTTGTATGTTGTACTTTAGTTCTACTCCATAAGGGGTTACTCTACTCCACTAGCGCCTCTAGATATATAAATTTGTAAAAACGACTCTACCCCTTAGGCATTTTCAAAACAGTCCTTTCGGTAGAAACTTAATAATTGAGTTTCCTTTTTTCAAGTTCAGGTGATAGAACAGGATGGATCTAGTGCATATTGAGATAGAGGCCCGCCAAGCGATCTTGCTCATGGGCTACAGGTTTCAATTATAAGTTTATTGTTTCCTCGGGCATAGATATTGGCCTAGTATTGAGTTCGTTCCTGTTTAATCTCCAGTATCAGTTGAAGTAAGTGATTTCTGTTACAGTTAAGACTGCAGCAGAACGGTATCCATATCAATAAAAAGGCGCAAAGAGGTAAGCTGCAATCGGGTCTGTTTGAGTTGGAAATACGAGAGAATCAGCCGAGTAAGCCGAAGAGAAAGAATCTGTCATATCATACATAAAGTAACGGAGCGCTTAAGGGCAGAATGTATTACAGGCTTTTGCTTTGAAGGTTAGAATAAAGTAAAGGCTAAGCTGGCTTTAGATGCCCTATACCCTAGAGATAGGAGAGGTTAAAGATAATAATAAGGATCAGACTCAGTGGCAAAAGTCAAAGTTGTGGAATTCGGCCGATCAATAGATTCAGCTAACGTTGGGGCGCAACTACTCTACTAATGTTACGCAACAAGCTTAGGCGCTAAGATCAGAGGTTGTTCAAAGGAGCAGAGGAAAGTACTCTTGCTTTGAAAGGTAATAAGAAAGTACGACAAGCAACTACTATATATATGATCTCGGTTAAAAGGAGGGCATTTCATTGGCTTTCTTTTTTGTTCTAGTGTTGTCGACGAGAAAGGACTGTTCTAGTGTAATCCGGATAATGGAATGCGAAGGCGCAAGGAAGTTGCAAGCCGGTAAGATTCATAAGATAGGGAAGCAGTTAGGTATCCAACCAAGGTATCCTGTTAGGTATCCAAGGTATCCTGTTAGGTATCCAAACCAAAGTATCTTGTTTAAAGTGAAAGTAAAGGTTTCAAGTACACTAGAGAATCAGAATCCGGGAAACTAAATTACAAGAGACGACAGCTGTTCGAAAGTTGGTTGTTAGAGCAGAGCCAGCTGTAATAGGTGCTTTACTTCCTTAAGAGAAGCTGTGTTATTCCGGCTGCTATGGATGAAACTTAAGAACAGCAGAAACCAGAGGTATATCACCATCAACCCCCTTTACCAACGCCGAAAACATCACTCATAAAAACTCGTATTAGTTATTATATTATGTAGTTGTTCTTTAGTTGTCTGATTCTGTAGTCTGTAGTAGTTACTAGTTGGGTCTTGAGTTGGTGCAGGAGGAAGTACAGGTGTTGAAGCAAGGTCAAGGTTAAGTTACGTATCAGATTCAAAAGACAAGTAAGGCGTTGGCGATGGGAGAGGTGATTGACCAAAGTCTACAATATCAGAAGCAGTTGAAAGAGCAGGCAGTATCATCAACAGGGGCAGTTAATACTTACTTGTATCGTGGGGTGCGAGGCTAATTGTTCTCCGAAATGATATAGTATTGGTGGAGCAGCTAAGGGCAGGTCATAACATCAAGAAGTATTAGGAGCATCAAGTACTGGCGCTGGCATTGAAGCTAAGGGATAGTAAGGAAAGTCAAAGGTGTGGGCTTTACAAACTTATATACGATCCCGCCCTTTGTGCCTTACGTAGACCAGTCACTGAAATGGAATTCCGCGGTGCAATAGATTATTCTTTCGAGCAAGCCAGCCGAGTCAACTTAATAGTATAAATAAAGGTCATATTTGAGAGTTTACCACAGCGAGGAAAAAGAAAAGAAGATAATTTAGGCTTTGACGCCCTAAGTAAATTCTCTACTTCTTCTATTTGGTATTAGTAAGTCCATTTTATTTATTCCATTTTGGGTTATATAAAATTATACTAGGTTTGTTAAGAGAGGAGCACGTACTAGGCTAGGTTGGTATGGAGCACATACTGGGTGGGTTAGTTGCCCATACATATATCTATTGCCCCCAATAAAGGATTATTCCCCGACAAGATTAGGATTAGGAACATCATTTTGCTGTCCAAGCACAGAAATGGATTCCAGTACAGGAGTTTTAGGGTTCCCTTGCTTCCTCACTTATTATTCTTACTGATGCTTACTCTGTCTTTAGTTAGTCCTCTGCCTGGTCCTATGTCTGATTCTAGATACGACTAAAGTAGAACAGAACTGTCTGAACCGACAACACAGGACGGACTTGTAGACTTAATTGGAACTGGGAATTATCCACTTACTTTAATAACTGTTTGCAGCTGACTTTGGAACTGATTGATCCTCTGGTACTTAGAAATAAAGGCAAGGGTCTCTATATGTGTTGGAAGCGAGGTCTACTTCATAAAAGTCTGCATCTCCTTCCACAGGGGGGCGCAGGGCTAAGCGCAAGGAATCCGATCTTCTTAGGTCCTTGTTAAGTCTCCGAGATCGGGATAATAATAAGGAGTCGTTTAATGGGTGAAGGGAATCCAATAAGAGTACTATGGCTTTGAAGCATAAGAATAAGTTTTAAGATCTGGCAGCATCGGCAAGATTAGGCTTCGAGAGGCGGTACGGGAAGTTTCGAATTTACTGATTGGATCT
The DNA here is from genome assembly GCA_021527575.1 of Ensete glaucum. Classification (NCBI taxonomy): domain Eukaryota; kingdom Viridiplantae; phylum Streptophyta; class Magnoliopsida; order Zingiberales; family Musaceae; genus Ensete; species Ensete glaucum. The sequence continues at coordinate 59,743 of JAHSUZ010000016.1, read as the reverse complement.
GTTTCTGTTCGAGGTTTTAGGAGTAGAGAGCAGAATTGGGCCTGCTCCTGTTCGAACGTAATCTGTGTTTATGGCGTCAGCGAGTTACGTGAGCTTAAAGTAGTGAGTCAGCAGTTAGGCGATGTAGTGGACATTCTTAAGGAGATGGGGCTTCTAGATACCGGAGCTTATAGATACCAACACAACACAAGAACCTCTATCTACGCTACGAGAAGGAGCTACCTACTTTGGAAGTAGAAAACCAAAAGATGCTTGCCTACCAGCATGGATAAGTGGGGCCGCGAAGCCCCAGGTTCAGAAAGAATAGAAAGAATAGTAGGGAGTACCGGAGTAGTGGATACAAAAATGATTCTTGAGCAGCGCTGGGATAAGTCAAGGCAAATCTTTGAGAAGGAAAGAAGGGCGCTGACGCTATCCTAGTCAAGAGGATTAGATTAGTTCTATGGATATCTATGGTGAACCGATGTTGCTTAGGTCGGGTGACCATCTTATGATTGAAGAGTTGCACCGAAAGTCAGAGATGTGAGGCGTTCGGAACCTATTCTAGTGGAGGAACCGAAAACCTGACCAAAAGAAAGCGGAGTTCCCGCCACTAATGTTACTTCGGGCTGATCCGCTGAGGAAGGCAAACAGAAACACAAAGTTCTTAAGTTAAGATTGAATATGAATCCATCGAAGAGTAAAGGTGGTTTCCGATGAAGCACGGCACGGATGAGGCGAAGCTGCCTAAGGTAAGCGCACTGATACCAAGTAATCTTAGTCTATGTCTTGGTAACCCGTATGAAGAGATAGTGTAATTTAGGGACCTCTACTTTACGTACCTCTGTAGTCTTAAGAGAAAGTAATACACGATGTCTCACCTTTAGAGGATTTAGTAATAAGAAGGATCTAGGACGTTAGCCCGAAGCCCATATATATATAGAGAGAGAGAGAAAGAGAGTCAAAAGAAAGCCTATAGCACCGCAGGAAGACCAAGGTATATCGATCGACAGATCTAGTGGTAAGTCACCGTCACTATTGGATTCGTAGACCAGCTAAATGCAAATCCAAATGAAAGAAACCATGTTTCCTGGGTAAGCCCTCGCCTTGTTTCAAGGGGCTTGCTTTACTAATATAGAAATTGAAATAACCGCAGCCATCGCGAAAGAGTTACGCTAAGCTAGCCGCGCAACGTTACGTTAATAGTTGCTTGGCTCCAGCGCAGCTCCAGCTCACATTCCATTCCAGCTCCAGCTCACATTCCATTCCAGCTACAGCTACAGCTCCCATCTCATATGAAAGCAGCTTCACTGCCCTTTGCGTTCGATTCCACAACAAGAGAAAGGCCTGTAACGTAACCTAACCACAAAGCCAACCTTTAAAGTCCGTGTAGAAGAATAAATCAACTGAGTCTACAATCCCATCTTGAAACTACAATTGTATAATCTAATTAATAGTTCGCGCTCTCTGCCTATGGCTTGCTTTAAACGATCTTGCTATTCTCCATTGATTACACCTCCTCCTTTCTCTGTTGGCGGCTTTCATAGTTTTTCTTTGAAGTAGCTTTCTGCTTTCCACTTTGGTTGTACAGTAGTTCTGGGAGCCAGTATCGGTAACAGGTCCATGGGTCTAAAATGTAGGAGGAGTTAGTCAAGCCTACAGTTCTCATGCCTAGGTTAGTCAGTACGGCAAGTATAAAGGCAAAGAAGTCAGCTAGGCGATTACCTTCTGTCATAGGAAGTAGGCACCAGTTCCGGTAGTGGTTACTGGTAAGACTGCTTTGAAAAGAGAACAAACGGATTGCTTCATTTTCTTATTTGGAGTTGTTGGCTTAGAGAGTCGCTTTGCTTATATTATAGGCTTTGCTTAGAGGCTATCTAACGGCCTAATCCATGTACTTGGACAAGACATAATTGTATAAGTCAGAATTGGGCATGTAAGCAAAGGAGTGAAACCGAGGCTAAAGAACTCAATCGAGTATTAGTATAATTGAGCACAAAGAAGTCAAAGGCTGAAATAACGACCGGAAAGAATTGGGGCTAACAGTACTTGCACTTGACACCTAGGGCTTTTGCTACTAACCATAAGATCGAACACTGCCGCCTGCGTCTAATGCTTTTCAAACCTGAGCTCTACACTCGGAGGCTAGCTCACTTGGTTTAGTTTGCCCTTCCTGTCCTGGATTCTTACTACGCTTGCTTTCAACCTTGCCCGTTAGCTTCAAACCACCGCCGCGCCCCTAGAATGACTAGATCCAATTATTACTATCCTTCTGCAATGCCTTATTTCTATTTACTCACATTAATCATTCTATTATCTCATAGTAGACCATATTCTATTATATATTGTATTAAAATTATTCTCTTACGTATAGCTCTGGAAACAATGATGGTATTACTTAGCTCTGGAAACAATGATGGTATTACTTAGCTTTGGAATCTATTATTCTATATTAATTCATTATTCTCTTGCTGATATTACTGAGCTCTTCTTCTCTTACTATTACTTAGCTTTTGAACCAATTATTAGATATTATATATTCTAAAGTTACCATTATTCTTTTCCTTATGGGATTAGGGACCCTCTATCAGGTTGGTTCATTTTTTCATTCGTTTATGGCCCTCGGTGGATTTCTTTCTGGCATTTCGTCAAGTGATTTTCATCGTGGTGCTGTACGTAAATACTAGTCATTCTTTTCGGCGCATCATGGGCCTTTACTTTACCATCTGATGTCGAATCAGCTTCATAGGAATCCTTGAGCAGAAGACCTTTCCGTAGGTGGTGGGGAATAACTCAAGTAAAATCATTCCCAAGAGAACGAATATCGCATACTGCACAACTAACCATTCATAATCAAAATAGTGATATCCCAGTCCGCACCATACATGTCCTATTATCATAGTAGAATATAACAGATCAGGGAAATAAGCAGGAATGGATTTAAGCTATGAAGCATAAGATCTAGGATACAATCTTGCAGTCAAAGATTTTACACTTGGCCTGCTTGAACAACATCTTTTCTTTTGAACCCTTTTAACGTAAAGTAAGCTATCCATAATTCCCTTATGGTCGACAACTGAACGCTACTACCAATACAAGGGAAAGCAATGCACCTAGAAAACACTGGAGCTTCACCTTGCTACTGACAATTAAACCGCTGATTCATTCTCGGTTTCTTATCAACCAATCGGCACACCTGGGGGTTTGGGTACTATATGATGATTCTCGGCTTGTTGGAATAGGATTCAACTCTCACTTATGTTGCTACAACTTCTTGTACAGCTGCATTCCATTTATTCCCTTGGTTTAGCACTTGGTATAGAGCACAAAGTCAAGATAAAGCATCTGATTCTCCTGAGTAAGATCCTCTAACCCGGCAATCCTTCTTTACCTGATTCCTCACCTGCTGGAACTACACTTTCAGAATCCATTGTTACAGCTTACTTTCTCACATGGATTCCCTCTTTATACCGAGCTGCTTCAGATACTTTCTTTAACTGAGCTTGCTTGGACCTGCTCCATCTTATGCTTCCACTGACACTTATACTGCAAGCAATGCTCGCTCATACAATCACTTTTTTCACTCCCCTTTCTGAACCGACAGATGATACTTGAACAGCGGAGATTATTGAGTAAATGACTTTCGCAACAGCTTAATATCTTTCTGCATATCTAGGCAGGCTTCGGCTGATTCTTCTGTTCCTTTTTATGATCCCGCTCTATCTTCTGCTTTATACTTTGATTCAGATCCCGATTCTCGAACCACTTTCTTCTGTTGGACCTGTCCTATCTTCATTATTAATGGAATCTCTTCGCCTCTCGGAATTGAATCTCTATCTTTTGTATAAGGTATAGAAATGAGTAAGCTTCCTCTTAAGGCACTGCGGACTAAACAAATGCAGCATTTTCTCTTTCTTGCTTAGTGCAGTGCACCGACCTACACTTTTAAGTGCATCATTGAATTTCATGGAACATAAGTAAGTTGCACATTGCCTATAAGCGCATAGGAATCTGACTCCTTTAATCTGAATCACCACCACCACCGTAAGCGTGAGTCTGACACTCTAACGCTATAGTCTTTTGTTTTTGTTCGGTGTACTTTCATGACGAGAGAGAAGGCTCCCTCCCTTATTTTCATTGTAAATAGGTCGGGTGCTTTACTTTATTTGATTGTTCACTTTATTTGATTGTTTTAATTGTATCCTTTCTTTATAAGATGTTCAAGTATTTTCTTAGTTAGATGAGATGGCAATTCTGAATCCTTAGAGTTAGATGCAATTCTGAATCCTTAGATGAGATGGCAATTCTGAATCCTTAGTTAGATGCAAGTAGAACTGAGCTTGTAGGTTCCAGTAGATGAAAGTGGAACTGACTAGTTTAAATCTCTGTTATAAGATATAAAGTAATAGAAACAGCCGTTCATCCTATATTGAGTTGCGAGTTCTGTACTTACTACTTTCAAGAATGGGGAGCGAGCCCGGCACTCGAGCTAATACTTTTGTGTAGTTGTTGGCATCCTTATCCGCTGACAGGACTCTAGAGTAAGAAATACAGAATGCATCCACTAAGGGAAAGGCTGATACCAACTTATAAAATAAATGCAAAGGGACGGCAACTTCCTATAAGTACCTGGGAATCCGCTACTACCTAATAAGTACGTACAAATCTGATAACTATTTATCTCTCTACGGACTTTTGCTACTGGAAAGGCTGAAACAGGTATGTCTAATGCTGCTCCTCAGAGTAAAGAAAAACCTTAGAGTGCCCGCAAGACTATAGCACCACTAAAAAGAGTAGAACTCATGTGAAAAGAAAAGGACTTCACCCGGGGATCCAATCAATCCTAAAAGGAATGGCATCCACTACTGATAAGGCTGATATCGCTACTCAAAAGAAAGAAATACTACCTTACTTATGTTTACAAACTAAATAACTCACTTATTCAACTATTGAACCCGACTCGTGCCTTTCACTCTCTGTATTGATTCCCTAGCGCTTGCATGCTGTATTGATAGCTGTTTGTTTTAGTATGCCACTATTGAACAACGGATCCGGATGTCAACTACTGACCTCAACGCCTACCAATGACCTCAACGCCGACTAAAGGCTCTCCAGAACCCAAAGTCAGAAGAAAACTCAAAAGTCATAAGGGTCTATTTCACTACTGAACTCAATGCCTTCCCCCTTCTAAAAGATTCTGACTTGCTCCTATCAATCTTGCTATACTTGCTACAAAGCTGCCCTTCCTTACCTGTGTTCTTTAAACACTGCACTGCATCGGATCTTGGCTTCTTAGATTTAGTATTCCTTTTCTGTTTTGGGGTCAAGTCTTGGATGACTAACTGGAAGACTGATCTTGATAGGTAGTAGTAAGTAGTATGATCCATGTTCGCATCTACTAATAGGAAAAGAGTAAACCAAGTCGGCCCTTTCGATACAACTCTCCTTTGCTTTGGTTAAGTCTAATCGGTATTGGTTTGACTCTGATCGATATTGGTTCGAGTCTTTCAAGTAGTATATTTGCCCCGTGTACAACATATCTCAGCAATAGGCTATCCCCATTGGCATAAGAATAAGCATAAGAGTAAGGAGAAGTGGACTAGACTTCGATCAGTAAAGCTTTGATCTAAATCAGCAAGCAAGTTAGTTAAAGGCGGTAGCGAGAGAAGAAAAGAGTAGTTAGATCCTCTGTTTCGGATTGTGAGTTCCCCGACTTCCTGAGTTTAAGCCTAAAAGCAGAGCGGGGGCAGCGACAGTCCTAGTTGTGAGCTCAATTCTCTTATTTTAAGTGTAGGTATTGGTACCCTAAGTTCTATTCCGTATTATAAGAACAAGTCTGACCGGTATCAGTTTCATAGTAGCCTAGTTGTTGTCGTATAAGCACTAGTCAATCAATCGGATTCCTTGTTCTTGGGTTAAGTATTACAAGCACCAGTGCTATTTTAATAGCTAGTAGTCAGATGCACTGGATCATACCTATATCCTCTATACCTAGGTTGGTTCCTGTTAGTTCAGTAGTGGTCCAAACCATTAGGCAGTGGTTGATCCCACGCCCAAGTAGTTGAATCCATCAGGTAGTGTTCGATTCCTGTGTTCTCCTGTTTTATTGTGATTATCACTACCATTATTCTATATCCTATGTAAAATACTAACATCCTATTGTATGATGCGCTAGTCTCTTCTTTCATCTACTATTGTATTATAGTACGACTTCCCTTACTGACTTGCTTTCATGCCTTAACCACTTTATCTCATTACCCAATCCCTTGTTTCCAGTATCACTTTCCTGCCTATTATTATTTGAGGCGTGCTACTTACTTGTATTGATAATATTCATGATATAGTGCATATAGCAATAGAGTACGACTAGTTAACCCAGGGCTACATCTTCTAGGGAGGAATAGGGATTTTCACCCAGTAGTCAAAGGATTAATCCAACCACAAATTAAGACTGGAATCTAATAACTAGCAATCCCACCACCGGGAAAAGACAAGTTACTACTCCTCAATCTCTTTAACCCAATCCTTATGGCCCTCACCTGTATTCTTTGCTACTACCTAAAGTTGTGTTCTCGCTCTACTGGCCTCTCGTACGCTAATAGAAACGGGCTTCTATTCCATTCTATACACGCATGTGAGGCTACCCTTACTGGACTTGTTGTTAAACTGGAGCTAGTGCCATGCCAACAGGACACTTACTCTACTAAATGAGGAATCAACTACTTACTTCAAAGCTAACTTATCTTACCAGCGCCTACCTTTACTTGGATTCTTTCTACCCTAGCTCTTAAACTGGGATTACTTACCTATACTACCAACTTACCTATCTCCCCTATAACTTTTGCATTCTGTATGGAACCTCTTTGATTATTAACTTCGGGGTGAGTCTGCCAATACTTCATCCAGGGCTTGCTTTCCTTACAATACAATAAGTATGCCCCTCCCGCCTTACATGCTTCATCAAATGATCTGGCCAATACCAACTCTAATTGAACCCTATGGCATAAAGTAATATAAGCGCAGCATACCTAAGGGCTGAGACAGGTACTTCTCATCCTTTTACTTACTCTAAGGAAATCCACTACTACGATCAGACTTAAGCTAGCGCTTCCAATGCTTTATCTTATGCTAGGAATTGAGCAAGTGTCTCTCATACCTTAACTAACAACTGGGAATTTTCGGCTACTGAATATAACTCACCTGGGACACTGGAATCATATCAATACTTATGGGATCCAACTACTTACTATCAGAGTTTTCATTTCACTAAGGCGTATTTGACTTTTACTCCCACCAATGAGCCTATACACGCCCCGCGCTTCCAAACCAACAACCCTTACCGGGCAGCATTCTTATTCTATTTGTAGCAGCATTCTTGGCCCTGGAGGAGAGGAGCTCTTATACACTTACACAATCCTCCGCCTGTGTATCATCACTGTCATTCTCGCTTTCCTTCTTGCATTCTTAGATACCCGCCGATCTAATGCTAATAAAAGATCTAATGCTAATAAGATATCCAGTAAGTAAGACTAGACTAATAGCTCGGGGAAGGCAGTACAGTACAGAATTTAGTGCGGGAGACCCTGAATGCAACTAAAGAGTAAGTTTTAGGTTCTAGCAGCGGAAGGATCGAAGTGGAAATCAATAATTCCCAATCTGTGTGGGGGGCAAGAGTCTCTCAACCAGGAATCATAATAGGAATGGCAGAATTCTACTAGTATCTCGGAGAATCAAACTCAGTATTCTAATATGCTCGCTGTCGGCGCAGTATCAGATTTCACTTTATAAGTCAGAAGTAAACTTTTCGTTATAGGTAAGAATACCAGTACTACAAATAAGCAGTAGGACAACAAACCAAACTTACTAAAAATAAAGCTTTAACTTATAATAAGGATTGAACTGACAAAGGACAGAATTGAACTAAAAACCTGGAATGAACTACTGTATAATCAGAATAACTGAGTAAGTAGTCAATCTTACTTAGCTACCTTAAGGCTGGGCTGACGGGGTGGATGATAAGGCTTTTGGGCAGTAACTGTCAGTTTTCAATCAAATAGGTTAGGACTTATCGTTAAGAGCTCCGGGCTCCCTCTGTTGTGGGAGATTGAAGGCACTGAGGCCAGTAGTCGCATACTTAAGCTAGAACATGAGAGCCAAAGGATAAAGCCTAATACTTAAAGAGAGGCAAGCGGATATCTGTTTTATAGCAAAGATGCCAGTAACAAGTAGAAGTTAGTGGGGAGGAAACACCGCCTTAAAGCAAGTAAAAGGCAGGCTAAGAATAAGTAGCAGCAGTCTTGCGGGTTGAATGCCCAGTTTCGAGGTTGGTTATGAAAAGCAATAGTTTTTGTCTGTTTGCCAGTAACCCTATTGTCCTTAGCTACCGACCCAGATCCTTAGACTTAACAAAAACATCAAGATATTATTCTTTTAGATTCAAATGAAACTAACACAGGCAGGCCCGATTGATTCTTTAACAGCTTCAGATACATCACCCCGACAACAGGACCTAGTTTATTGCGCAACGGGTAGTTGATTCTAGCCTCGTAGGTCATCAATAAGTTCAAGGGAGCTACTGGGCACTGCACTGAAGAAGTTGATCATTACTAAGAAGTATCGTCTATTTCAGTTCGAAGCCAGTACAAGTACTTCATGAAATATGAGTTCGGGTCGAGATTGACTCTACCTTCCACCTTGAATTATCATTTGTTAGTGGAATTCTGAGTTGACTATCCGCCTTCGATGGTTTATTCTTAGTTCCAATCTGACTTTCGAGAGGGACTTTCGAGAGGAATAGGGTGCAATACTAGGTTTCAATCACCTGTGTACTTAGTAGAATTCCGATACTCCTTTCTGCCTTAACTACTGAGCCAAGCCACTAGGTTGGACTAGTAGGCAAAGGACTAGACACCGGTATCAACAGCCCGAGCCCTACTTCTACAACTCAATCCTATATTTGAGACACAAATCCCATACTTGTTCCCTCCACGCCTATGCTCCAGCTCCGCTAATCCTCTTGTAAGTAATGGACAGAAAAGCTCTTTATTGTAAGTAATAGACAGAAAAGAAGACAGAGGGCGCATCACACGCGGACAATGGCGCAGACCACATTATTGAAGAATTTAAGAAGCAAGTAGAAGGCTAAGATGTAGCTGACAAGGGTGGAGCTCCCAGCTCGATTCTTTTCAGTAGAAGTCAAAGCCTTGTTCGGATGCTTAATCCGGTTCAAAAGACTACTAGGGATACTATTACTTATAGAGGTAAGACCCATAGTGACAGTGGCAGTAATGAAAATGGAAATCCAGAGAAATCCCCAGCAAGAGAAGAATTGAGCTAGTGCTAAAAGAGTGCGCTTGCTTTCTATCATTCTCGATTTCAGGATTTATTCTTTGGCTACGACGTTGAGTTCCAAAAGTGTCTACTGTATTCTTATACTGATACGCGGAAGAGACAAAATAGAGTGTCCAACAGCGGAAGAGCCATCTAGGAGTTTTAGTTGAAAGAGTGGGATCGGTGCGGTGGGCTTAAAGTTTCACGCAGGCCTCCAGGAGGGAGGTCTTATTGAGTAGTGTTGCAGCCTTGCGCTGGGGTAGCTCCGCGGGGAATAGATCGATTAAGCCCGCAAAGAAAGGAGAAAGCCTTGTTATCAGCGATTTAAGTCTCGCTGGTTTACCTAGTAATTATTGTTAGTAGCGGTGCATTCTCTTACTTAAGAGTTTGATTACCTGTTTGCTTATTCCATTAATTACTACCCTACACAGAGTCCTCTACTAAGGTTCATAGGCTTGTGGTTCATTTACCTATTTTCATAGTAGTTAACTTGCTTACTCTAAGATGAAGTCTTGGAATGGGGTGTTATAGACTGTGAGCGAGGAAGGGAATACTCTATACTCATAGATGCGAGAGATCGGACCCATACTATGATACTAATACTTATAAGTCTGTGCGTGTCGTAAGCCTAATAGCTGCACTAAAGAATAAAAGGAAGCCGGCTAGTGGTTAATTAAAGGAAGAGAGACTGAAATCAAAGGTATAAAGGCAGGTAGTGGGAAAACCGATACAGGATTTGAACTCACAACAAGGAAAGGGCTTACTACTAACATAACAAGCCTACCTCGACTAACGCCTACTCTTACTGTCCTGTCTTAAAGCTGCCCTGACTTCTATTCGTATACTCGTACCCGCCACTCCCGGTGTCACATATGTATTCCCCAGCTACACCTTGAATACTTGAACTCCTTTATCTTATTCTTGTGTTGTCCCTGCCGCTACTCACTTATGGTATTACCTTTACTTGATCTCATTCTTACTACACACCACACCTACCTAAATCCCTTTACTCGCCTCACTGAGTTATACTTCTATTTAGATTAGAATAAGATCTATGACATGCGGAAATTGAATCAAACTAATAAGCATGGATTGACCTAGTACTGATAGCAACCCGGTAATCCAACTGCTACCGATCTGACTTTGGCTACTGCACCTGAAGCTGTCCACCTTAACTCTTATTCTTGCTGCACCATCGATCAGCCTGCTACTACTGTATTGGATTCTATACTTTCTAACTAAACCCTGTAGTTCACCTTTTCACCTGACATTCCTTTCTTTTAGCCTCCGCTACTGACACTCACATCTGACTATCTTTGCTCTCACTCCGGAGCTCCCTCCTAATAGTCTTAATGCCCTCGCTTGAAAAACTGTATCCTCTTTGCTACTCACCTTTATTCTTCTGCTGGCTACTTAGAGTCATTCGGAATTCATTACTAGTTGAATTTGTTTGTGGAGTTTACGACTAGATGCGCTACATAGTATCATCCTTATCAGTGGGATTTCCTAGTTGCCATTCTTTTAAGCACTAGGTTTATTCTCTTATTGTAAGATGAAGCATTAGCGGGACGCTTTTCAATCTTCTGGCTGGGTACTAGCTCAACTCTCTTATCAGTATGGATTTGATTATACTAGCAGCCAGGGTAGTTACAGCGCCTTGTTAGTAGTGGAGGAATTATCACTTCTCTTCTGTAGTATACCGGTTTGTTTGGTATCCTTACTTATGTGTTTCATTCCCTTTAGTGCGCTACTCCATGGTACATATGGGATATGCGCGAGTAAGGCAATAAACAGAGGTGGTCCAAGAAAGAAGGAAGAAAGGGTGCAATGGAAGTAGTACAGGTGTTGAGTTGTAAAAGCGGGTTACCTAGTTGGATATTCTATTAAGTAGTTGGTTTCCGTCCGGTAGTTAAAGTGTATGTAAGTTTGCAAGCAGAGGTAGACTCGCCCTAATAAGTAAATACGGATGCCAGGAACGAGTAAGGTGTGTTGAGTAGAGTAAAACACAAGGGAAGGGCAGTTTAGATGCCAGTGGCTAAAGCCTTATTCGCGACATTGAAAGTCTGTTTTCCAGTAGTGCGTTTCTTATATGTCTACATTCTTTCTAAGTTTCGAGTTGGATCCCCTGCAAGTGGGGTAACTATGAGCCCGCCTTTGAAACTTGATTTGACATCGGATTCTTTAGAATAAGCATTGGTGCTGAGGAAACTAACTACTCTTCTATATGAATAGCATTCTGCCCCCTATATCAGGATTATTTTCCTTAGAGTAAGGTTTACCTTTCTTGCCTAAATGTCCTTATCCATTTATTGTATCTTATACTAAGAAAGACTATATTCCTGTACGCGCTAGGACCATCCCTATTCATTCAATTCTGTATTTGAAATTAGAGTATTTTTGGCGGAGCCCTGTCGTTACTAGGTTCCTGCTATCGTTGATTGAATTCCCCGTTGGTGAGGTAAGCCCTATTAGTGGTGGTTCCATATAGTCTGTTAGGCAGTGTTCGATCCTGCTCATCTTGCCTTGTTACGTTTGTTTCTTTTCCACTAGTTTGGTTTGCTTTAATAGATGAGTTAAGTCAAACACAAGAATGAAGCTCTGAAGTAAGGATACTCGGCCTAGGGTCTATGATGTAGCGCATCCAGTAATAGACTAATATTATATAATAGACTAATATTATAGGTTATGGGACTAATAGGAGTGCCCAGAGGGGACTAGCCCTTAGGGTAACCAAACAAGTAAGTAAAGGAATGAGCTAGTGCCCTGCCCTGCCCATTAAGTCAGTAAAAGAAGAAAAAGAAATAGTCGACAATAGGAGAAGAATAAGAGATGAACATATGATTTATGGGTTACCAATATAAAAGTAAGTATTCTAGACAGGAAAGGTAGCTTTGAAGTAGGTGGAGCACGGACCTTAGAGACAGTTTGTTTGCTTGTCACCAGCTCCATTCTTTCTATTGTTTAGTGGTAGTAGCCCGCGTTCCGACTTATTAGTATAAGTATTGGTAGCAGTGGAGTAGGAGTAAGCCGGTATTCTGTGTTAGTTCCCAATGAGTTATGTCTTAACTGCCCTCCTCGATTGCTTTCTTTGATTCCGCCCTCTTTGTTTTCATTTCCTTAAGTGTCTCATACCACCTACGTTGTTCCATTCCCCTAGTTGCGAGTCGAAGTCTTACAAGCATCAGTAGGAGCCTTATAAGCACTAGTACAAGTATGGGTCAGGTTCGCTCAGACTTATAACTAATACTCTGCTCTCAAATCTGACTATCCTATCCTTCTTTGCCTGCCTTACTCTTAGCTTTACTTGACTTATGACTAATAGGCCTACGAACCCAATATCAGCTCTAATAAGAATAGCCCTGTTGGTCACTGCGGAATCCCGAGTTAGTAAGGGTAAGTCCTGTTAGCGCTAGTTTTCGAATTGTCATTTTGAGCGCCAGGCTAATAGTCAGCGAGCCCTGTTAACAGTGGTGCCATTTCTGTAAGATGATATTGATTCCTATAAGCAAGCGTTAGTTCCAATCTGTAAGATGATATTGATTCCTATAAGCAAGCGTTAGTTCCAATCTGTATTATGATGAAACTTTGTATTATGTTCCGGGGCAGCTCTCAATTCTTTATTGTATACAGAAAAGGCGAAGTTGCTCGTTTCACTCCTGCTAGCAAAGACGTTTTACTATACAGCAAAAGAATGAGTACATTGAATGTAGCTACGCGTCAGTGAATAGCCCTAAACTCTTTCACGGCTGATCCGGATTCTGAATTTAATGACTCAAATAAGAGAACTACTGATAGGGTAATGAATAACCCTAGGTATATACTTTTGCCTCTAAGACTATAAGCTCTTGCACAAGGACATTCAGAATAGTAGTTAGTGGTAGGTTGCTCTTAGTTCCGAGTTGAATTCCTTTTCTGTGTTTAAGCGTGGTTTGGGCACCGCCTTGTTCTCAGTAGCTCGATTCCTGGTTCCGATGAAGATGGATAGCCGGTAAATTCGGGAGTGCGCTATTTGATTTAAATTTAATAGTACTGATTACGTGTTAGTTAGTAGCTCGGTTGAGAGGGCAGTGTTCCAGTGTCTTTCTTTTTTTACTGATATACTAATACTGAGACTATAGCGTCCGGATGAAAGCAAAGAAAGAGATGTTTTTAAAGTAAAGGAAGTAAGCCTGCCTGTCAGCAGTTCTGTTCCATTAAGGTAGTGTTTCGATCTGGTAGTTGTCAGTAGAAGAAGAGAAATGCAAGATTGCAAGCCTAGTTGTCAGCAGTAGCTCAATTACATCGACCATTGTTAGCAGTTGTTGGAATCCTTTTGACCTTGTAGCAGCAGGTGGAGGTCGAGCCCTGTGTTCAGTGTTGCAATCTGACTTCTGAGTAAAAGCCTTGTTAGCGCTATTAACTAGAACAAGTAGCGCAAGTAAGGGTTTTTCTAGAGCTAGGGCCACTACACTCTTCTGATTCCTCTGGCGAAAAAGTGGACTTGAGCTCAGGCATACAAGAATAGAGGTTAGCACCGGCAAGAATAGAGTGAAGCACCGGTGGAGCCTTCCTATCTATATTCTTTACTCTGAGGGGACGTAGTAAGCCTAGGTCCTAACTATTAAAGAAGTAAGCTTTGAGGTCAGGACCAATGAGAATTATGGTTGCTATAAAAAATAATAATCATGTTTACTTAACACTGAAACAACTGATCTAGTGTTCAATGAAAAAGAACGACTTGATTTTGCTCTGATTGCGCTAAGCAAACTACTAATAATATGGAATCAAATCTAATACGGTAAAACAAATATCAATGCAAATGAAATGACAAATCAGAATGCACTGAGAATTCATAACATCCAAAGAGAGAATTCGGATCAAAGCCAGTCGCAAAAGAATTAGCTGCCTACGGGGGTGGAATGCCTGCTCTGTTGAATAGGGCTTGGTCCCTGGCGGGGTCTAAGGCGTGGTTGGACAGTAATAGATGCAATAGGGCTTGGACTCTATACGGGTTGTTCGTTCTTTAGCTATGGTTTTTCATCCTTACCAATACAAATATACGTCTTAGGTTCTGGGGAAGAGGTTCGTCTGTCTTATAATGTGCTAGATCATAACCGCCCCTACTCTTATTCTAATACATGGAAGATGGGATGAGGTTAAGTAAGAATCGGGTTGAGGTAGCTTTTGGGTTGAGGTAGCTTTTAAGTGTCGGTACCTATGAGTAGAAGGTCTGTCTAACTGTTCTATATGCGCCCCCAAAGAGTAATAAGTATCCTATAACTACGCATTCTATACAAAAAGCTATTTCTTATCTAAAACCTTTCATCTGACACAATTTAGAGAAAAAGTCAGACTGTTCTTGGACCACGTTACTCTAATCAAACTACTAAAGAATATCATATGACAAAACAAATGAATATGCTTTCTATTGATAATATGTTTTCGTATAATAAGATTAATAACTAACTATTGTCCTTTTTCGCCCTAGGTTCTCTATGGTTTCTCTTAAAAACAACTCTAAAATATCATATGCAAAACTAACTCTAATATAAGATAACTGAATAAGCAATTCCTGAAAGAAAAGGGAGAATGAAAGCAAGGGTTCAGAGGGCGGTAAACAGTTAAGGCAGGGCAGGGGTAGGCGAGGGATTTTCATGCTCAAATCTACTTTTGACTCGTCTTCATGATCCCACCGCTCGGTTATTCAAGCTTTTTCACTATCCCCTTGGTCCCTAACAACTCCTCCGTTGATCTTTAAGGTGACATTAACGACTGTTTGTGTTAGAGCTCCCCCGCGCGCCCGCTGAAGACATCTTTTCTTTACCCCTTTCTGAAGTGGCTTGTCCGGTTTTAACGGCTTCCCTAAGCTCCTGCTCCAAATCCTGTAAATTGTACTGTACCTTGCTATCTTATCTCTCCACTGGTGTGTTTCCCATATGACGTCCTCAAAGAATTGAATTCGTAGCTGATTGGACCTAGTGAATCCCGCGATGTACATCTGGATCGGCTAGGCTGCATAATATACCTCATCTTTTTCATTCGCTTTGACATTTCTTTCTTCTATTAATGAGCTCAATTCCGATCTATGTTTTAGAGTATATAGCCGCTTGCTTTTTCTACTAAAATGTCTTAGAGCCCGGGATCCGCTAGATGTGTTTATCAACAGCCCTATTCTCACTAGTTTTGGGCCGGTAGTTGGCAGCGGCCTATCTCTGCTGTTCTGCAATACAGTTTTCAAGAAAGTAAGGACAGCTTTGATGTTAGTGAGTTTTGTTGCCCAGCTCGATTCTGATCTAGAGCAGCCCTAAGTTCAGGGAGGCCTCATTCGATTCTTTTTTGAATCAATGTTTAGGTTCATCAGCCGTCTGTCTTGGTGGTGGGCCTGAGAAACAGCAGTCATAGTCTCCTGGACGGCGATTCAAATCTGTATGGTTTCCATTCCCGAGTCAAAGGAGTAGAAGTAGGGAGGTAGCCTAGGAGACAAGAAAGACAGACTCATCCACATTCACAGAAGCCTAAAGCCGATAAGCAAGGTTGTAAGTCGGCATTTAATAGTCGGAGTTAAGGTAGTAGGTATGGTGCCAATTCAGATTTGATGTGTCAGTGTGGCATCCTTGTTAGCAGTAGATCAATTATCTTATTCCTTTTTCTGCATTTGATTCTGTTGGTCGGGGGGTAGGTCAAGAGTGCAAAGTCGTCAGGAAAGGTAGGCTCAAGCGAGTGAGTTGAGAAGCAATAATAAGGTTTTCCGGGTTTTTTACTATTCTGATGTATTATATTGTGATAGGACATCTTCCATTCTTAAAGAAAAGGGCTCCAACTTATATATAGTCTTTCTTTTGATACTGTTCCAAGATGCCGCACTACTTCTTTATTCTGTTTTAACTTATTCTTATGTAATTGGTCAACTACAGTAATTTATACTCGAGTAATGGAATCTGCTCTTTCGCCAACACCACCGATTGCGGAGGTTTCCCTATTTTGAAATCATCTAGTGCACGCACATGTCATATAAGCTCCGGAATTTGAGAATCCATCTATTACTCTTATTACCCATGTTTCTATACAAGATAAAATACTCATTTATAGTTCGGAACTCTTCTACAAGGGAAAGCCAATCTGGAACAATAGAAAGTTGCACCGGACCTATACCTCGCATTGCTTAAGCGTGTAGTGAATATTTCTTAAAAAGGAGATGATCTTCGGCTTCTGCTGTATACGTATAAGATGAAAGTATCACTTCGCATTCGGCTTCTGGATACTTTTGATACTTATTTCATTGCTGGTCCTGGTCTACTGCCTGCCTACTCTCGGCTTCGTAATTCATATGATTCAACTCATTCACTGGAAACAGCCTTTTATGCTTGGACCACTTAGCGCTAAAGATGGAATTCTAATGGATTCTTACCCGAAACTTCACCCTGTTGCAAACGCTAATACGTAGGGAGCTTCTCTTTCTCGCTCACTTGATGCAACACCATACCTTTCAACCGCACTTAGGAGCCTAAGCCTACTGCTCCTTTCAACCGTACTAAACTATCTGACCCGGATATTGTTTATGCTAAAGAAAGACCTTGATACTAAACCTCACAGATATCTACTCTACCACTAGGACTCCACTCGTATTCAATAGACTATACAGACCGTTAATTAGGACGTAAAGAGAAAAGTGTGATATGCCATTCAATTTTAAGTTGGGACAGAAAACGGGTTGCTCTATGCCATTTCATTTGCTAGTGTAGGGGTAGTACCTTTTTCTGAATTATTCTTTATCTCTTTTCTGTTCCAGATACGCTTCTTCACAGCACAGTGTCGATCGGAAGTATTATGCTCCTCTCTTCCTTATCTTCTTTATTCTCTTCTGTATGATAGTATAGAGTCCCTTCTTCTCTTATCTTAGTTGTGGGTCATATATGAAAGAGAAAGTTCAGGAGAGCAAGCAAGAGAGCATTTCCTCACCGAAATAGTTGTTTGATTGCGCTTTACCCTATACTATGAGGCTACCCGAGAGTGGAGTCGGTGTGTGAGGGCAAGTTTCTTCTAAAAGATGGAGCTGGAGTCTACAGAAATGGGTTCGGGTTCGTTAATGGATAAATGGTTTAGTCTCCGGAAATATAATTGATAAAGAGTCTAGTCGCTTTGTTGGAAGAAGCAGTCATAGCAGTCAGCGGTAATGGTAACTTCTTCAATTAAGCAGCAGCGGAAGGGGCAGGATAAAGGGGGTAATTAGAATAGTACTGACTAAAAGGAAGCGGGAAGTGAAGTGACTAATCCCGCCCTATACCGAAGTGTTGGGAAGACTCGAGATGCCTTATTCTTACCGCGCGCCCAGCTATTAAGCCTGGGTAGAAAGGAATTATTGGGTTATGCCTCCGCTTCTCGCCCTCTCTGTTACAAGTCCGCTTCTCGCCCTCTCTGTTACCAGATTTAATTGAAATGCATCGGTCGTGTTGTCAGCCTGTTGTATCTGCTCCTCTCTACCCTAACTCCCTTAAATGCTTCTTTTCTCTAGGTTATCAAGCGCTCGGCCCAGTTCTAAGGCAAGTTCTAAGGCGAGTCAGGGTGTTTGTTTCGGGATGAAGGTTAAGCCCACTACATGGTCCTGGCTGTATCGGGTGACTCTCTCTTGCCGTATCGAAAGACTTAATGAAATGCATACTTGCCTTAGGGCTGCTTGCTTTACTCTCTCTTGCGCGTCTAAGGTATCGAAAGACTAAATTGATGCTTGCCCTATATTGTGTATAGGTGCCGTAAAGTGGTCTGGTCCGGTCCACTCGCTAACAAGCAAGGGGGAGACAATAAGAAAGAATAAGTGTAGAGAAAAAGACTCAACGAGCCAAAAGAGAAAAAGAGAAGAGGGCAACAAAACAACAATCAAATA
This sequence comes from Ensete glaucum, assembly GCA_021527575.1. Classification (NCBI taxonomy): domain Eukaryota; kingdom Viridiplantae; phylum Streptophyta; class Magnoliopsida; order Zingiberales; family Musaceae; genus Ensete; species Ensete glaucum. The sequence continues at coordinate 41,574 of JAHSUZ010000016.1, read as the reverse complement.
AGAATGGAAGGTATGCTCTGTTGTAGCGGTCGGAAGGAGAGTATGGTATGCTCTTGTTATAGTGGTCGGATAGGAAGAGTATAATTTGTACTAGAAATAGAAAGCCAAAGCCATCGTAAAGCCTTCAACAGCCATCAAACTCCTTATCACAGCGGTCAACACCACTTAATGGTGTGATTTCCTTTCTTTCCCTATGACGGGTAGTTAACCGCCGTTACGTTAAACTTAGCAAAAAGGACTATGATCTCTGGGAGTGGTCCAAGTCGTAAACTGATTGTCTTATCCTCTTCAGCGCAGCATCTTATAGCTTAGGTAAGTCTCTTTATGCTCCTGTTTGTTCTTGTTCTCCAAACTTGTTGAAGATGATTTAGTGCAAACAAAACTAATAGAACTTGTAGCATAACCTAACCTCACTGCGAAACTCCAATAAAGAAAGATGTTTCTTCCGTTGTGTGTTAATAAGTTTATTAAGCTTGTTTTTTCCCCTTTTACCGCGGAACTCACTTAACTCACCCTTATGATTCTGTATTTTTTACCCTAGCAAGAGATCACTGTTATTAGGCTTCATTTATTGGCACCTATAACGAGGTCAATGTTATGTTATTAGGCTTCATGCATCATCAGGTAAGTGCGGCAAGATAGGGAATTTGTGCCATAAGAGGAGTTAACCCAGGATCACCTTTTCTACTTTCTACTTATCAAGCTACAACAGTTGGGCGAGTTGGGCTTGGACGAGATACTTCTTTACTTTCTATTTCTCTTGAACCATAGGGCGGGTTAGTAAACCTTGAATGAAATAATTGGAGTATATTATGAAATTAGTACCTAGCGCGAAACTCTTCACGTACTTTGGGCGAACTCAGCTAGGTACCCAGGAAAGTGAAAATACTAGCCTATACATCTAAAGTGTTATTTCGTTCCCGATCCGTCTCTACACTAGGTGTCGGTAAGCATTCCTTTAGCAAGCGCCCCGGTAGGAAGATACGTTACGAATCGACTAGGGCCAACTTAAGGCGCTGTTTCAACTGCTTGTTTGCTTGACAGAAAATGGGATATCTGGTAATGTTACTAATCTAAAATAGAAATGACCTAATCCAAAAAATGGAATTGGCCCAAGTCTGAAAAGAGAATTGAAGTAAGGATAACTCCTGGATGAAAACTTACTTATGGAGGTGACTTCACTGCTTACTGAAACTATCCATACTAAAAAATGGCTTCAAAACACCCCGGATTATGTTTCCTCTCTTTCTACCACTACCCACTACTATTTACTCCACTATTTACTTTTTAACTGAAACACACCTACTAGGGATAATAACCTATATGATAATAAATAACCGATATGCTAGGGACCATACATAGATAAGTGTAAAGTAAACATCACTATTGTTATTTTTATTTGTAGTAAACTTCATTCTTATTATTCATAGTGAACATAGTAGATTGAACCCTTTCTCTTAGCACTCACCTGAAAACTTTATCTACCCTTTTCTTCCTCTACTACTAACGCCTGCCCCCTTTCTTTGAGTGGGTACTTAAGATTTTCTTTATTGTTTGACTTATGAGCCTGTCACTCCCGATCTCGCACCTTAGCTGCCATTCTGTTATTTGTACTGAGCTGAGCTACCTACTGGGAGGAATCACATGAGGAAATCCAATCCGGAAATCGACTACTGAACCCGCTTTTGCTACCCTTCATTCTCTTGCAACTCGCCTTCAGGCTTAAGCCACTGCTTCCAATGCTTATACTCATAAGTAGGAAGTCTACTACCACCTCTAATACTTTATCTTGTAATATAATAAGGAAACCAACTAAGAAGTCAGAATTGGACTGGCGCATATGAGACTCAATTCTGAACTAGGACTTCGCTACCTTAAGGCTATATTCGCCTTGTTTCAACCGTTAGGCAGTTGATTGGATTCTTTATTCCTAGTTCGGAGGTTAACGCTTAGGTTGGATTCCTTCATACTAATAGTAGCATAGCACCTGTCCTGTCTTTTCATCCGCCTATTCGACAATGGATTTAGTTTTGTAGTCAATAGTGGAATTCTGGATTTATACAATGATATATTATTAGTTGAAAATGCACTATAACAGTACTCATTTTGTTTGATAACAAATAGATCATTGTGAGTGCACCCAATAGAGCTTCTAATGCATTTTCTGACAACTCTATTTATTCTATATTTGTTACAATAATAGTATAGTAAGTAGCATGTCATGTAATAGTCATAGGAATGAGATAAAGCAATAGGGGACTCAAAGCCTTATAGGGATACTCAACCCAGTAAGCAAGGACCCGGACCCGCGACAGCAGTTCAGTATTGGAGATAGTAGCGCCATTCCTTGAAGCAGTAGTTCGATCATAAGCTCTGAGGACCCGTAATATAAATATGTTTTGAATGCCGCTTTTTTCGTTTAATTACTGGTTGGCCGGTCCAGTCTTATTGGGCCCCTAGCTAATCCGCCTGGTAGTGGTTTCCATTCATAGAGTCTAGTTACTGGTTCATAAAGATAGTAGTAAGTGGAAGTATTAGATATAGTAGTGGATTTCCTAATTTAGAGTTTAGTTCCCACTTATTTATTGGATTATAATTAATAGTCGTTGCTTTTCTATACGTTACTTGTCCACTTGTCTATTAGTTTCCCGATAAATGGATTAGTTTTAAATTAACCCTAACAGCAAGCACGGGTTTGGATGGGAAACAGCACGGGTTTGGATGGGAAATATCTAATGTCATAGACCCAATCGATCTTCTAGTGCATTCGATGCTAATGCAATGATAATTTCATAAATGGAGAATAAAGAGACTGGAAACTGACAGCTAACCTATATGGATTCTTCAACTTGTACTTAATGGAAACAGAGGAAACGAAACTAAGAATGTAGGAGGCGTTGCGGATTCGCAATAGGGCATTGCGGATTTCAACTCGGATCGTAATAAGTTATTTCAGAATGTAGCTTGGTAAACCCCAGCCTCACCGGCTGCAGCAATCTTACTCACTGGAATTAGTCACCAAGCCTGACTTTTGCATCTCATTCTCCCGCCGCTTACTTTAACCCTTGAGCTGGTTGGGAAAGGACGGAATCAACTACTAGGCTGATAGTCGATAACTCACAACTCGGGGTACAATAAGGAAATCCAGTAGCAAGGGCAAGACTTCACCCGTTCATAGAGAGAATAGAACTCTTACAAGCAACCACTAGGAACAATAAATAGTATAGTAGGCGGGAATTCCAATAGTACCACAGCGGGGCTACTGCTTCTAGGGCTGACTTCAACTAGTAAAGGCAAGAGTAAATCCGATGAAACATACTTTTCTATTGGATGAAACATACTTCTATTGGAAACAGCGAATCAACCTAACAGTAATCAGAATATCGCTACTAATTGATGATATTGCTACTAATATGGCAAGACCGCCTCCCCTGTCTCTAGGGCTACCTCCCCTATTTCCAATACTTTCACTCAAAACGAACGGTAATTCAACTCAAAGCTATAATGGCACTGGAAAGAGTTAAACCAATGCTTATAAGAGCCCAACTGCTACTAGGAAGAATCGAACTCATTAATCAGAATCCGACCGACTACTACAAACAGGACAGCAACCGGCGCTTTAAAACTTCCACTCCCTTCTTGGGATCGAGCAACTGCCTAAAGACTATGAGTCGAGGAAATACAATAAAATAACCGAAAAAGGATGGGCCACCTAACACTACAAGGCGCCTATAAGACACCGAAAGAAAAGAGAGAATTGAATGATGCCCAGAAGCATAAGGCTGTAATTACTGCTTTTCATACTAAACTAACTACCCTAGGAGTAATGCTAAGCACCAGTGGACTGAGCCCGCGCCCCAACAGAAAAAAGCACCGACAACACAAATAAGTCTCCCTTTACTTGCTTCTAGCCTGAGCTGTGCCCCCCCCGATCTCAAATCCTTATTTAACCTAGGGGCCTGTACTTCCTGGCATCGGTCTTGCCCCTTAACAGTCTGGCTGAGGTTGGTTCTATATTCCAAGTTCTATTCTTTCCATTAGTTAGTTGAGCCTTATCGGAAAGCAATCTACTCTCGTTAGATGCCTTCCTTACTTCTGATGTGTTTGACTGTAAGATAAAGAACTCATATGATATACTTATTCACTTATTGAGTTGAATCGCAACCAGACGAGATACGTGCATGAACCTGGCTGTGGGGGCAGTAGGAACAGTAAGAACTGTAGGGACAGTAAACCCATACTTCATCGATTTTCACTCAACTCCTACATAGTCTTGCGGGTGGGTGGATCAGATCCTCACCTGCTCGTTACGTTCAAAAGTCAGCAACTACATATTAGTTTCCTTCAGGTCGAGTTAAGTATCTAGTTTCAAAGAAAGGATCAGACTAAGTTTCAGCTTCAGGAAGGAATTAATCCTGCTCTTTCTGTCGGGTTAGTTGAGTTCGAGCTCAGCTCAGGTCTCTAGGGAGTGAGTGTAGTTCGGTTAAAAGTAAGAGTATAAAGAAAGAAGACAGAATGCAAAGGCTACATATGTTAATTGGTTTCTCTAAAATAGCAATCTCAAAGATTAGGATTACCATTTGTTATATACACACTACACTACTCACTTATTGCTGAAAAATGCCTATCACTCTCTTTGCTGAAAAATACCTATCACTCTTTTGGTGCGCTTACGTTAAGGGCCTTCTATTACTTAGAGAACAAGCTATGGAACAAGCTTTCTTGCAATTGAGTCAGTCAAGTAAGGAGTAAAGAAAACAAGCAAGAGAACAAGCAAACAACTTACAGCTTTGCTGCCTCAATCAATCCTTTTGCACTCAATTCATAATCCGCAAGTAACGGTGCAACTACAAGTAATCTGTCTTAAATAAACTTATAATAACAAACATCATCTTTTAGGAACAAATAAAGAAACATCTTCAGAACAAATAAGCAACCGGTTATCTTAGAAACAAATAAGAAACGAAACATCCTAGGAACAAATAAGAAACGGCAGGCAATAATGGCAAGAATGTTACTTTAGGTCTAAGCTAAGGTTCGGTTCGGCTAGGCAGAATGAGCCATCAGTTGCGCTAATGCAAGTTTAGGTTAGCGAGTTATTAGGTTAGGTTACCTTATTATATATTGTATGCTTTACGTTTATTCCCTTGTGCTTTAGTCTTTCCGTAGTGCCATCAACAATACGATTTAGATAACAAGCAATGGAATTAGTTGGAGCTAGCAACAAGAGCAAGGGCAATAAAGGAGTTTTTGGATTTAGTCTAGGGGTAGTGGTGCCGATATGAGTGATGCTAGGAAGCAATCCTTAAGTAAGGAGTCTGGAGTTCGTTTTCCGCAATCAATGCCAAGTTGACTTCCGTATTAATCCCATAAGAGTAATTGAACATAGCGTAGGTTAGTAGACGATAAAGATGGAATGAATGTTTTACTAGGCGCTAACGAGAGTGGTGCTAAGGGCAGTAAGCCGGTTTGAAGCAACGGTATAATGCTGCAACTGGTAAACAAACAAAGCAAGGACTATTCTAGAGTACTTGAGGATGCCTCCTTTCATTAACCAACGGCGCTAGTGTACGAGTGGAGTTCAGAAAGACTAAGTGTGTTAGCTGCTTACGGTAGTTGCGGGGGGGAGGGGGTGCTCATGTCAATTGGGTAGAAAGTAAAGTGAAAGTGTTAAGTGAACTGATCCATTCTTTAAGACATTATTACACTATTACTGATCAAACCACTGCTACTTTACTAATAGGAAGAATACGGTTCATAATACAGAATATCTCTATGCAGGCTAAGGCAAAAACTCATAAGTAAGAATCGCCACTGAAACTCCAAGTAATAACCCACCGGACAAAGATTCATTTGCGTCTCCTTCAGACTGAGCTAGGTTGCTTCAATAATTAGGTGCGCGCCCGCTCTCTATGTGTTTGTTTGTGGGTATGTGGTATGATCGATCCAGTGCATCTAGTACGAAACTCATAAGAACCAGTGCTTCTAGTACCAAACTCATAAGAAGAAGTTACCTTATAAGTAATAAGTTCCCTTAGAAAGAAGAGAAAGCGAACTCAGTAGCATCGTTCACATGTCAATGGTTGACAAAGGGATTGATTGACCGGGTACGGACTTACACTAGGTTCTAACTGCGCCAGGCCCTATATTTTGATTAAAACTAGAAACCGGCCCTCCATTCTATAGTGAAAACTAACGCTCCCAACTCGAGGTATCCTGCTCCCATATCCAGATAGAAGAGACTCTATTCCCTACAAAGCTAGCCTTCCACCCATGCCTTAAAGTGTTTTTTATAGATGTAGTAAGTCTGCCCCTCTTTGCTCCAACTCCAACTATCCTCGCTTTAAAACTCAAACGACTGTTTCTCAGCCTACCAATACTACCTCGAAACCTGGGATTGAACCCGGGCTGAAATAAACTACTGGAAAGAATAACGAGCTACCCGATAGGTCTCCGAAACTTAACTTCGCATCTTTCTCTACTGGTTCAGATCTTTATCCTATTGCCTATGAACTTGGTCCTTACTTGCCGAAACTCTAACTACTCTTACGACAGCTAATAGGAAACCAGGTTGACTTCTAAACTAGAACTCCCTCCTGTCTATCCACGTAGAGTTGTACATCACATTCGACTATATAGTGTAGTCGTCCATCGCATCATTCTACTAGCAAGGTAGTTGCCCATTTGCCATAAGTAGAAGACCCAAGCCCAGTTAAGTAAAAAAAGAAAGCCTAAGTCCTTAGCTCCGTCCCTATTGCCCTACCTGACTTACTTGTTTTATGATTATTATTAGAATATTATTAGCTAGAGTCTCTATAGGCACTATAGTGGATTTCATGCCTTAGAACTATGTCCGATATCCTATATTCCCAATCCACGTTATACCACCCACGTTCTTATTCCTATTTATTATTAGAGTAGATCCCATAGTAGATTGTATTCCATAGTAGTATTCGTACTCCTTGGGCAGGAGGTCAGTCTTGTTGCCAGCAGCTCCTTCTTGCGTAGTTGACACCATATCAGCTCCCTACCTCGGCATCAAACCTTACTCGTTAGCCACATTCTGTGTAATCCCACTTATATTCTTGTAGCCAGCTCTTGAATTCTTGATTTCCTTAAAAATAGTCCTAGCCCGCCTTGAAAACTATTTGTTAACATTGACTCTTCCACTGAGAACTACCAAACAAACTATCACTCTGCCCCTACTTACTCGAGGGCTACCTCGCCCATTTCGCCTATAAATACTAGCTCCAAGATTGACCATTTGAAAGGTAGAAAAAGGAATGAAAGAATTGAAACGCGAACAGGAAAACAAAAAGGAGTCGAGTCACATCGGGTAGCTAAGTAAGGAATGAACTACCTCGCATCTTGCCTAGGACAACTACTAATGCTAATAATAGTCATAATCAAAATAGAACTCATAAGTGGGAAATCAAACCAGTACCTCTAATACTTAAAACTGATGCTCACGCCCCTCTTAGGCTCCCGACCTTGCCCTTCACTCCGTCCTTCCTGAACATAAGTCCAATAGCGCTTCATCTAAACCTGATTCCTCTGCTAACAAGACTGCTGCTCCTTAACGGAATCTTACTCTTGTGCCCGCGCCTTAAGAAGATAATGTTATGGCGTGCACCTATACCGGGTAACCAAACTGTCTACTTATTGCTTCACTTCAACTCTAACATCCGACCCTAATTCAATCCCACTCAAAAGGGCGCTAATCACTTCTTTCATCAGACCCGAAGCAGCTGTTTTGTTGAAGTGCATTTAAGCCTATAATCAAAGTTATGTAGAGGCACCTGCTTTGTTCTACCTACGTTGCTTGGTCCATATAATGAAATCTTGTTCCGTGTAATGCAATATAGAGTTGCTTGTTCAGTTGAGATGCCCGTTTTTGGAGACTTCGAGCTGTAGGGCCCTGTGTGAAGTAAACTCAACCTGGAATTGAGAAGGAAGGCCTGTGTGAAGTAAACTCAACCTGGAATTGATAATGATATTCAGAAGTCGCACACATGATATAAGAATAGTCTTCTAACACTGCACGCACGGCACTTAAAAGAAAAGAAATCCAACTTATATTATATAAGCACCAAACTTATTGCCCGGCGCGTTCTAGATTAAGCAACCACTGTGTGAACTAAACGTAGTAAGCGCAACAGGACAGAGGCAGCTGCACCGACCGACGCACTTATTAGTCTTGAAGAACGAAACTCCTAATCCTGCTATATCTAACCGAACTGCGAAACTCCTACCTAATCCTGCTATATCTAACCGAACTGCGAAACTCTACTTTATTCCAAAACAAAACCGGGTAGATCGACTTGCTTCTGACTTCGGATTCTTCCAAAGCTAACGTTAGCACAAACACTATATGCCCTATCACGAGAAAGAATAGAAGGGAGCGTGCAAAAGCTTACTTGGTGACTTTTCGTTCCTATTTTGTCTTTTGATTTCGCCCTTCTTTATTCATTTAGTGCACAACTTATATGAGCGGAATAGAATAGAAGATAGCTAGCATATTATGTAGTAGCGGAACTGAAAAGAAAACCTGACTCATTGGGTTCGGCAACCATTGAATAGAGCAGAGCGCACACCGTGTTAGAGAAGTTTATACAGACAAGGAATAGAGGCCCGAGTCGACATAGGGAATCCAAAAAGAAAGTGCTTCTAATGCTTTCACTAGGAACAGGGCCCAATGCGGGAAGGAATAAAACTACTACATAAAGAAAAGACTTAGACTCCTTACGTTTAGTCCTACCTTACTGCCTACTAACTTAGAGGCTCACTTTCTTTGCTCTTATATAAGAAGAAAACCCCAATAACAATCCATTACCATCTCCCATCACCATCTAAGCAGCTAAAGCATCAAAAGCAAGCCAAGCACTAGCTCTATCAAAATAAGAGAATTACGGTTTGTATAAGAAAATAGAATATAATATATGAAAAAATAATAATAAAATAGAATATATAGGTTCGTGTTGAAAAAAGAATAAAAGAATATCATGTAGGTTAGGAAAGTAAATAAGAATATCATGTAGGTTTGGTTTGGTCAAGAGTTACGCGGCAGTTGGAATTCTCTTTGAACGTTTTCCCGAGAAAAAAGGCAGCACTGGCATTTCCCTTGATAGCTTGGTTAAAAAGATCTTACTTTTCACGTTTTCCCGGGATTTTTCATAGCTTCGTAAATTCCCTTCATAGCTCGGTCAAAACAGACTGACTTTTCACGTTTTCTCGGTAAAAAAGGCTGCAAAGTGATTTTCCTTCATAGCGGGATTAATATTAATTATAAAATTATGTTTTCCCGGTATTTTTAATAGCCAAGGAGTTTTGTTAGTAGTAGTAGTCCTGTTAGCACCAGTGCATTTCTTTGTTATTAGTCCAAGTCCGAGAAGCACCGGTTTCATTCTTTCTAGTGTGGGCATTAGTTAGGTCTTGTTAGCCCTTGCGACATTCTTAGAAACGGTAGGAAAATTCCCACTTAGCGGGGGGAGTTCCAAACACAGGTTTCATTAAGTCCTCGATATACTAGTGGATTTCTGTGTTTCTTCCTTTATTCTATTAAGTGGTGTGACATCGGCCTTGTTAGCGCTAGTTCTTTTCTATCCCTAAGATATATCAGCGATAGTCCGACCATTGACTAAGAAGAAACTTGGGTAAGGACAGGTAGACTAAAGGCTAAATATCATAGTAAGTAAAGAGCATGTAAGTACTACAGAATTAAAGTAGGGATTATGGTGGGTAGCTACACAGAACCAAAGCAAGAGGATATAGGCTAATATCAAGAATAGCTAGCCTGGAATCGAGGATAAAGGTATAGTTAAAGTTGCAGGTGGCTGAGTCCAATTCAAATAGCAGCACATAAGAAACTGGTTAAGAGCATACTACTTAGGTGTACTACTGACTTTTGAACCAAGTGATTCAATGGAGGCATCATAAACTCAACAAGAGTAGAACGAACTCAGCAGTACAAGAATAGGTAGGAAACTAATAAACTCCAATCCGTCTAGAACATAAAAATGAAAACACAACCGACAAAAGACCGCTACTGGCAACCAACCGGGAACCCAACTACTACAGATGATACTGCTATTCCCCCTAACTACGGGCATTGGATCATTCATGGCTTGTACGTCTTTTAACCTTATACTATTACTAAACAGAATGGAGTTAGCGCTTCTCGGAACCAACCTCATAATAAAAAAGTACACCTACTGCTTCTACTACCTTAACTAGAAAAGGGGAATTGCGCTGCTGACTAAAAGACTTAGCTACAAACTAGGGCTGCTGCACGACAGGCTTTCTCTACTGATCCAGATCTTTTAACCAATCATAACAAGGATCGAATTAGGGCATATGAGACTGGACCACTGTCCCCCCGAACTAAAGCTTTGTCAACAAAAACTTGGGATTGGACTACCAAATACAGAATTGCGCTACTAGTAAACAGCCTTACTTAGAATCCTGTTATTCCCCTTGGAGCCCCTTAATCACTAGCTGCGCCCTCCTATCCTCAATAACAATAGAAATAGAATGAGTGGGTGCTCACACAGGGAGGGATTCGACTCTACTGCTCCTTACTAGCAAACTGAAAAACGGGAAATCCAACTACAAACTTGATTTATTTATTGAACTAGCCCTGCTCTACTCACTATCAGACTCATTCCTACTATATCTTCCATAGGCCTGGTTCTCTTTGCCTTCATTCTAATGTTGGTACCCCCTACTGCTAACAAGAAAACAACTCCACTCCAGTTCTGAAACTACATAACTCAATTACTTATTTCACCTATTAGACTACTCCTCCTCACTTCCGCAGATCAGTCTATCGATCTCGCATCTACTTCTGACTTTACTGGCTATGGGGCTTCAACGCGGTTTACTATTCTATTGTTCGAGTTCTGTACTGCTTTACTGCATTCTCATGTCACTACCCCCTCCTTACCTTAAGCCTATAGACTCTTGCTTCAATGCTGGTAGTTACTTGTCCACTACTGTATCTTAGCCTACCTTTCCTTTCTTGAAATCTTGTATTAATACCAGCAGGACTGTATGGCTTACCAAGGGGTTGATATCAAACCACTGCCTCTACTTGCCATCCCAGATTACCAGCTAACGCTGACCTTGTTTTGCTGTATATTAGCCTGTCTTTGCTTACAGTATATAGCTACTCCCTTTAGTCTCTAATCACTGATCCGAGTCCCCACTCTCAACACACCTTACTTGTTACCGGTTCTGCATGAAATTATGTATTTCACCTTTAGTCTCCCTTTTATACCTTGCATATAAAGTCTTTCTTTGCTAACTTTTCTTCTTGTGCTACTGATCTAAAATCTGTGTATCTGTTGATTGAAACCCTTTATTGCTTATGCACTTAAAACTTACCTCACCGGCTACACCTTGCATTATGAACCAATGCTACTAATAGTTTCACCTAAGCCAGTGCTTCTGATACTTATACTCAAAACAGGCAATCAAACTCACCGGCATTGGAATCAAACACTGTCAACAAGGCTTTGGTCCTAGATCCCGCCGCTTAGATTCTGTAAACGCTCACCGGATATAGGGTCTAATACTGATTGATGTTGCTAATTTTGCATTCTAACTTTCCAACCTTTGTGCTGGAGTACTTTCATTCTGACTTCTTGGATTCAATCTTATGCTTTTGATGCCTTAGGTCTTCTACCCGCGACTTTGCATTCTATATTCCTTACTCGATTCTTCCGCGACTGCACGAGAGGCTTACTTCCCTGTCTCCTCGTCTCTATCTACTGCCCATTAAACTGGTGCTAATGCTAACAGGAACCCAACACTACCTTATTTGTTACAATAATGAAATGTCAGTCTACCTTCACTTGATTCAAATCCGATTCTGTATCCTATAATGGGAACTGGACAACAACTCCAAAGTCAGAATAGAGCAAGTAAGTAAAAGAACCGAGCAGGTAGGTTCGTAGATCAACTGTAAGGTGAGCAGGTAGGTTCGTAGATCAACTCTAAGGTAGGGATCCCCGGCCTAAGATACTAATAAATAGTAGAAGGAACTCAATGCATTAATAAAAGAATGAGGATTGGTAGGTGCTTAAAGGAATGGTCTGAGGAAGAGCGCCGCAGAATGTTTGTTTGAAATTGCACTTGCCCCAGTATGTATATAAATAAGAAATCAGTCATATTTTACCTGAACCACTTGCTTCTTAAACACAGCTTATTCTCTGGCTTAATATCTTTACTATATGCGATATGAGTTTCTTTCATATAGATAGTATTGATACTTGCTTTCAAACAGAAACAGAAGATCTGATTGCCCTAACTCTAGCTATATCCTTACTGGAATTCTCTCGCCAATGATCTAAAACCGGGCTTTTCAACCTCAATTACCCATCCCATCTAATCCATCTAAGCATCTCCAGCGCATCTCCATCTCATATAAAACCAGCCCAGCTCATAAAAAAGCTGCCCTGAAACCCCCTTATTCTTGCTACCAAGTAGATCAGCCTGAAACTCACTTTTCTAACTCCTCAACTACCATCTATGGGACTTCACTCAGGTAGGCCTAATCTTACTTTCGAACTCCCTCGCTTGCTATCAAACTGACACCGCTACTGATAAGAGTGGGACTCCTACTGCCTCGACCTCTATCCTACCTTTCCGCATATCCATAATTGAACAAGTGCTTCTCGGAACCAACCTCACAATAAGGAATTACTACCTACCAGGTTAGACTTGAGACTCACCTGACACCAGAAAGAGTGGGAAAAGTTCAGCGGAAGAGTAAAAGAAAAGAAAAGTTATGAAAAATCATAGAATTCCGGAAAGTATAAAATCATAGAATGTAGGTTAGGAAAGTAAAGTAAAAAGAAAATCATAGAATGTAGGTTATTATAAGTTAATAGAATGTAGGAAAGTAAAAGAATAGAATGTGGGTTTGTTGGAAAAGAGTAGAGCTAAAGTAAAGGGAGTGAATTATCTTATGTAATCAAGGGAAGAAATTCTATTCTCTTATGAAACAATCTCTTCTCTTATCTTATCTTATGAAACAATCTCTTATCTGAGTTAATTAATGAAACAATGAATTCAATTCTCTTATGAAACAATCAATATCATAATGAATTAGCTTATTTATAACAATAGAATAATTCAATAAGAAAAAAGAATATCATTCCGGTTTGTTATTATAAGTTAATAGAATTCCTGAAAGTATAATAATAATAATAAAAGAATGTAGGTTTGGAAAGAAAGTTGTAAAAGAGTTACGCGGCAGAGTTATGGTGATTGATGTTTTCCCGTGTTTTTTGATAGCCAATAAATATCTTTTCCTTCATAGCGAACCTATTTTTTTAAGGAACTAATAGCTATAAGACTAAAGTTACTAATGGATAATGTATACGGGTAACAACAATTCTGTCTTCGCTATCTTACTGATCCTACTCGAGCGCCAGGCAATTCGTAAGCTTACTTGCTCACAGCTTCTTCTCTTTCCTTAGCTACTGATTCCGGCAAAGGCACTGCATCTTATCGAGTCGGGACAATCACACGCAAAGGCAAAAGCCAACAACTTCTATCTAAAAAAAGCAGGGTAACCTCTCTATCTCTACGCCAACAAGTTAAAAGCAATGACAACTGGACTTGTTCTAGCAGCTGACTTTAGCCAAAGATGCTTAACCCGCATTTCAATTGTTTACTCTTTTAAGGATGAAACTGGAACAGCTCCTTCTTATGATCCAGATCTTTTTATAATCTTGCAACTTCGTCTGGGCCTACTCCTTCTCCAGCTGATTCTCTCTCGCTCTACTATTTTCCTTTACTTCCTTCTTCGCCACCAACAAAAGAAACTCTCCTTTCTTTATTTAAAAACCGACAACACTCGAACCTGAAACTCCAGGCATCTATAAAGCTGCGCTTTCCTCGCTTCAGAAGGATTTTCTCTACAACAATCAAAATTAAGGTAAATCACCTCTACTACACCCTGCAACAAATAAGCTTAACGTGCCCAGTAAAGTAAGCTAATAAGGCACACAGGGAAGGGCTTCTTTCACTCTACTCACAGGAAGGGCTTCTTTCACTCTACTCACAGGAAGGGCTTCTTTCACTCGTATACTAGAATAAAGAAAGGCTCCTTCAAATAGATTGAATAGAGGCTGCTTCAAAATGGAGGCATAATAGCATAGTCGGCTGTGAAGTTACTTGATTGCCGAACGAACCCTATATCTATGGTGCTTCTCTTATTGCCTTAAAAGCGGAAGGAATTTAATTGCTACTAACAAGCGCTACTTACTTGAGAGCAAAGGAATGAACTCTACAATTGCGGACTTACGTACTCCCTTATCTATCAACAACAGGATACCCAACTGCTCTAACTGCTGATTCATTCTCTTCTTTTTACTTGAGGAGGAAGCACCCAAAGACACTGGACTTGGGGTTAGAACACATTAATTTAGTTCCTGAACACTCATTGCTCTTTCTTTGGACTTTGGGTTAGAACATATTAATTTAGTTCCTGAACACTCATTGCTCTTTCTTTTATCTCTCCTCTGGCTACAAATAAAGTTGTGGCTCTGGACTACTCGTATACTAGGTTAAGGGTCAACCGCCTCCCTTTCTTGGAAATCTTACTGACCTGCTGGCTTGGTTTGGCTTTTGCCGACCTCTCTCCTTTTAGTGCCAAACTCTGTAATTGAATCAACTCCTATGGCAAATGACTCATTGAAACTAATAAACTGGCCAACGAATGCATTGACGCATAACATCTTGATGGGTTCTGTTGCTCAAACACCCGACCTCAGTGCCGACCTAAACTTTAAGTTCCTTTCCGTTTGCATTAGCTGGACTGGATAAGTAATGGATTATGCCCCGGAACTCGACTTAACGGATTACTTGAGAACTGGAACTATGCTTCAAATTGTAGCTTCTGATCCGACGAACAACTACTGCCGCAACGTAGTAAGTAGTTAGCCTAAGAGTAAGAGTAATAAATCATCATGGAATTAGTTGACTACGAGTCTAGAGCTGCCCTGCCCGCTCTTTGTAGTTCTGTTCGAGGAAAGGAAACCATCAGACAAGCAGACCAGACAAGTAAGTAGAAGAATAAATAGGGTGCCACCAATAGAAAAGTGGGTATTAGAGTGGAGCAGTTCAAAGAAAGTCTACTCGAGGAAGTGAATGAGCTCGGGTTAATAGTACTTTGGCTTTGAAGCGAGGTATGCTTCAGTTGAGTCCGGAGCAGAGTAATGGTTCGGAAGCTGGGTTAAGGGCAGACTCAGGGCAGACATACTATCTTACTTGCTTTGAAGCGCTAAGAAGAAAATTAGCATTAAGCATTATAGGAACATTAGCAGTGCCAGTGTTGTCTAGTGGAGTTATTGTGCTTGGAAAGTCATCTGTATCTATTTGCCCAGTTCTACTTACATCGTATTAAGAAGAACACTCCGGAGCAGGAGTTACAAATGAATTCTTTGTTTACTTTACTGAAGACTGCCCAGGGCCAAAAAAGACTAAGTGAAGTTGGTGAGCTGCTTTATCGACATTCCTAAGTGATGGGCGGGTGGTATAGATGAAATTGCAGACACGGGAATACAGATGTTAAGCAAAGGAATGCAGATCTGAAGTAGGGAATAGGAGTCAACTCGGAACGGGGAATCTAAACACTAGAGCAAGGAATGCAACTGCCAACTATCAGGCCCCACTTATAAAGAATTCCAACAAATGGCCGCGCCTTACTTGTCCTATTGATCAGTCTGCCTTCCTTACATTTGAACCTTGCTTCAATTGCCTTAGTCTCACACTACTTAATTTATTTCTTTAGTTCGAGATCTAGCCTACCGATTCCCCGCTTTCCAACCGATTCCCCGCTTTCCAACCGATTCCCCGCTTATCGGATAGATAGTAGTTGGGAAGTCAACCGATTCCCTCTTTCCAACCGATTCCCCGCTGCTAGTAACTGGTAGTCAACCGATTCCCCGCTGCTAGTAACTGGTAGTCAACCGATTGCCCGCACAGCGTAGTCAACCGATTGCCCGCATCCATAAGTAGCTATAGGCTAAGAGTAAGTCCACCGATTCACCGATGCTATAGCTAAGGAATACAACCGATTGCCCGCACAGCTATGTATTCTAGTCTACCGATTCCCTCATCTATTAGTCATTAGCCTACCGATTCCCCGCTGCATACCGATTCCCCGCTGCATACCGATTACCCTCTTTTTTAGCGAAGTTACGGACTTTACTTTACCCCCGGCCAATTAGCTCTATCTCTACCTTATCCTATTCTCTATCTCTTACTGGTGGGGGAGGGCTTGTCTCTGCTCCGGTTCTCCTCCTGCATAGTATGTATAAGGTATAAATCAATCTAATATTGGTTTGTTGGTTTAACCCGTATTAGTAGCGTGTCCCAAGAAGTCTGATATTGGTTTATTGGGTTTCCGGGTCGTAAGCTAAAGGAGGGTAGAATCCATTCGTTTGCTTGTAAGCTAAAGAAGAGAGAATAACTCCCTGGTCTCGCTTCTACCTTGCTATAGAGAGATGGAATTCATGCCTTTTATCTGTGAACTCCTACGCGCTGTAGTAAACCAATACCTATATTTCTTAGTACATCTCTTTAGCCTTATACATACCCTTTATGCAGTTTGGAGCCACCGTCGCTTTCGACGTCGCGTAAGGTGAAT
The DNA here is from genome assembly GCA_021527575.1 of Ensete glaucum. NCBI lineage: Eukaryota > Viridiplantae > Streptophyta > Magnoliopsida > Zingiberales > Musaceae > Ensete > Ensete glaucum. The sequence goes on along the minus strand of JAHSUZ010000016.1, from coordinate 24,917 downwards.
GAGTTTGTTTTCTCACTACCTTGATCCATTCCGGTGGGCTACCCTAGACCGCACGACACCTCTGAATGGACCGAACCACAGCCTTCTTGTCTAGATACTATTCATCTGTTTGACAGCAACATAACTAACCAGTGCGCTGGCCTCGTGCAAGGGTGATTTTAGGTGTTGCAGTTAAGGCTGTCTTTTCCAGATTTTCATTATCCAGTTTCTGTGATTATTATAAGATAAAAGATAAACAAAAAGAAAGATAAAAATAATCAAACTGACTGGGGAACCACTTCAGAATGATCCTCCGGGCAAAAATTATTGTTGTTGCTCCCGCACGAAACCTTGATGCACGAACGACCGGACCGACCTATTCATTACGGTTAGCTCAACAACTGCGAATTCGATGCCGCCCGAAGTACCATCTACGAATTGGTGAATGATCCACGTAGTCCTAAGTTTCGCACGAAGACGTAGTTGCTGGGCGGTACGATGGTAGCTCTGAGATTCGAATGATTGGGAACATCGTTTTGCTCACCGAATGATTGGTCCGATGGTAGCTCTGAGAGTGATTGTTCTGACTGCTGGTAGCTCTAGGGTAGGTTTGTTTGCTTAGGGCACCTCCATGAATGAGAGATGATCGATCCACGGTGAATGACAGATCACATCATGATGTGCGAACCGAACCCACCTTGCTTTATTGAAGAATTGTTGATCACTTTCAGAGTGAGGTTTCTACCAAACATTTATTGTTGACCGGCCTGTGGACCATTGATACACGACCAACCCGAATTGCCGAGGTACATTGATGTCTGGCCCGGCCCCTTCTTAGCACGTCCGAGGCGCATAGTAGATATGAGAATGATTGGTTTACTTAAGGAATGAGCCCATGGCCGATGTCTGATGATCCACGTTGACGGAGTTGCTGGACCATAGCGAAGACGGGACCGGAGTTGCTGGACCAGAGCACAGAATGATTTTGTGCCCGAAGAAGAAATGTAGTTTGGCTGGCCCGTCATAGGAGTGAATGACCGGGAGACAAGCAAAGAATGCGCGAACGGTCGCTCGTGGACTGATAGGTAAGCAAGTAAGGGCAGCTTTAGCTGGTTTAATATGAGATGGGAGCTGCTCCAGTGCTGTCTGTTGCCAAGCTTAGAGACACTACATTCCATGAATTATGATTTGATTATTTAAATAGAATACGAGTACGGTGTAGCGCATACAGAGATAGACTTAACTCACTGGTAATAGGAATGAACTGGTGCAGAAAACTATAAGAATAAAGGTAAGTAACGAGGTTTTGTCTTTGGCCAAGCAACGGCGGGGCAGCCAAATAGCCCAGAAGAGAACTCAGCAGCCCCGCCTTGTTCTCGTCACATGCAATGATGTTGACCGAAGACTGATCCCAATGCATATGGTCTGGCCCTTTGATGCGTAAGGGATGGAGCCTGTTGACGGAGTGTCTGGACCATAGCACTGAATGATTGCCCTTGCGGGAGATAAGACTGATTGGTCCGATGGTAGCTCACAGAATGGTCGAAGTGGACTTTCATAATGATTCCGTTGCCTAGTTGTTAGTTCGCGATGCATTCAGATGGTGTTCCTATACTATGAACGAGAGATGATCCTCGCAGACTTACTTTTCATTAATGGCATATCAATGCGCGCGCGTGCGCTGGACCGAGCGAGGTATCTTCTATTTCTATGCACGAGCGAGCGATGGGAATTCCCGGCTATGAGTGTGCTTTGCCCCTCGAAGCTACTCTCTATGAATGAGAGCCCGCCCTATGAATGTCCGATATACTACCTTCTATGCGTGTGTGGGGGTCCCCGAAGACTTACTTAATTACCCCTAGCTACAAGAGTGAGCTATTTGACTCAAAGACTGATTTATGGTCCGGTCCGCTCCAGGTGTGTTGTGTCATACGGAGATTGAAATCAATGTTAAATTGGGATGGTGCTGCTATGAATGACCCCTGAAATCAATAGGGGTGAGCGATGTCGCCCGTTGAATTGTTGTAGACCGGTTAGCTACTTGAAGAATTAGTCCACGAAGACCAAGTTAATGACCGATCACATCATGATGTGCGAACGCCGTGCAACCAGACGAAGACTAATTTACATCTATTTAAGGCTGAGCTATATTACTCAAGGACTATGTGCTTTTTGTGCTTCAATAATTGCTGCTCCGGTATGTTTCTGTTCGCGATGCATGAACGACGGTCCTGTCCTACAATGATGTCCTCCATGAACGATGGTCCTAACATGAATAACCCCGGAGACTGAGTTAATGATCGAGCAAGGACCAATAGATGCTACGACGTATGTTATAAAATAATTTCTGTTACGCGAAGGAATTCACTAGGCTGCTTGCTGAGTTCACTACCTTCTTTTCTTCTTTTATTGGTTTACTGCTTTTCTGCATTCTATCGGGCTAAGTCAACTAATGCTAATGAACGAAACTAATTAAGTAGAGAATGGGGTACTACCTCGGGAATTGAACTCGAAACAGAATCCAATCCGGAGCCCCACTAGAAAAGACTTGACTAGGAAACTCAGACTCATATTGGTGCTTACAAGGGTTTAACTCAAAGCTGGGGAGCCCGCTTCTCATACATGCCTCTCTAAGAGAATAGGGAACCCAACTCATAAGTCAGGGTGGGGTTGAAGAACAGAACTGATAAGCATAGGAATCCGACATATGTGAGTAGCATAATTTAGTACCCCAACGGAGAGTCCAATCCAGCAATAAGAGAATCAAATACATCAATAAGAGAATCCAATCCGTCAACAAAAGAATAAGCTTTTGGGCACAAGATCAGAAGCCAGCTCAATGCCTATGGGTGCTAAGCCAGCAGCTCTAGTAAACGCCCCTTATTATCTACGCCTATGTTCAAGCCTTGCTCTTGCCCTTAGAGACCTTAGTATTACTTTCCCTTATAGCACTCTAAGCCGCCCTTGACTCTTAAGGAATCAAACGAATAAGTATATATAAGTAAGTATGGGTACCTGCCCGCGCATTTAGAATAGAAGTAATAACAATAGGAGAACAACTCATGGAACATATCTTGGTGGTTCGTAGGCGAAGTAAGTACCCGAATAAGCTACAGTATTGGTGTCAGTGGGGATCAGCAGTTACAGTATTGGTATCAGTAGAGGGTATTCCTACTTCCGTTATTATTAGTACCGGGTCCACTCTTACTTCCTATCCGATGCACCTTCCGATGTATCTCTCAGCCTCACTTGCACTTATCGTATTCTTAAATATCCCACCAGTAGTTCAGTAGACCTACCACCATGACCTGGGTTTATTATTTTCATTATTGTTAGCGGTAGGAGTTGTTAGTTCCATTCGATTGGAGTAGTGCGCATTCCTCTTAGGCCCAATTATTCCCCATCCACCCAAGTAGTCATTCTTTCTTTCTTTTACTAACGAGTTGAGTTCCCATCAATAGTAGCCTAGCCTTATTCCCACGCCTTTGTTCTACTCCTACTGTTACTCGCTCAAATCTGATGCTAGCTATAGGAGATTCAAAGCCGGTAGCTATAGACTATAAGTTAGTTCGGAAAGCATACTTAGGTAGGAACAGTGTCAAGCTAAGGCAAAGACATACTAAACATGGGCATTGAAGGCAGTAGCGTAAGGGCATTAAGTAATTCTTTCATTAGGTCTGGGTTATTGTTATGGGTCAGCAGCTCCATTCTTTATTATTGTAGCATCAGTTTAAGAGAGACCCCTGATGACACGGTATTGAGAACTGAGGAGGATCGTATTTACATTAATTCTATAGGTAGAACATAAGAATGAGTGTGTGAGCGCGGTGGTTGTTGCACTGTAGACTCTATTCCTTCTGCCTCATTCTCTATTGAATTATGAAATGCCTTATTTCTTTAACTTATATTTAGATGTGTGTTTCCATATTATCTTACATAACTCCACTGATACAGGGGTGGAAAGGGTAGATCAGCTCCCTAACAAGTAAGATTTGCTACCCGGATCAGATCAGAGACATTAATATCTGATTTGAAGTAAGGTAAGGCCCGTAAGCTGGTGCAGGTCGTAAGGCTTGGCATGTGCCTAGATGAGTAAGGCCCATACTTCCTAGATGAGTAAGGCCCATACTTCTTGGTTTATTTCTGTTTGGGTTGTTTTTCTTCTTTCTTATAGTAGTAGTAAGTAGCTGGGATTCCTGGGACAAGGGTAAGTTTGAGCTCCCACTCCGATGTATCTTACTTCTTTGTTGAAGTCTCTTACTTATTGGTTGAATGCCCAGTTCCAAGTAAAAGGGTTGTTAGCGTTAGTCGAATTAACATTATTATCAGATAAAGTAGTGAAGTCAGTCTGATCCGTAAGCCAAACAAAGAACGAGATCAAGTTCTAATAGTAAGAGTGATATGAACGGGCAAGGCAGGATCGAAGGGGCGAAGAGAGATATGAGAAACCTAACGGTCAAAAGGGCCAAGAGATGAGATTCAGTTTGACCAATAAATGAATGAAAGGCAGGAGAGGCAGACTAACAGGGGAAATCCGCAAATGTGTATAGTAGGAAGAGCGGAAGTCCTACCACATAAACCAGAAAGAATGAAATACAAACAACTGTAACATGGGCTTTAAGGCAAGAGTGGAAGGGTGAATACACGAGTTGGGGCGTGCATTGAGGCTCGGACGACTACTAGGGTTGTTTCCTTAGTTCTGTTTTCATTTGTACCAGTAGCGCTCTAGGTCTTCTAATTCCCTAGATCAGACTCGGGTGCAAGGAATGATCCTAAGATTTCAATTTGGAGGGGCAGCTCGGGCTCAGGTGGCAACAATGGAATAGGAGTACAATAAGCAAGTAGAGGGCCCTAGCTTATAAGCAATCACTTAAGTAAGTAGTGCTATGCTAGGTTGGGAACTACGCCTTAGAGACAGTAGTGCTAGTTTTCAAGAAGCAATTAGAATAGACAAGTCCAGTGTTATTCCTGTTACTAACGAGTGAAATTCCTACGCCTCTCTTCTATTCTTGTACGGCGCTCCACAACAGAGTAACAACTATTTCCCCTGCCTGGTGGGGTTAGTGCTAATACTTATCCTAATTCATTGAATCCTGCTCCGGGGCCCTTCCCTAGCTCCATTCTATTACTTATTAACTCCCCCAGCGGAGGCATCCTGACTTTCCGAATTATGATTTGATTATTTAATTATATAGCATTCATTATTCTTTTATTCTTTTATCATTATAATATAATATGGATTTTATTATGATAATTGAATCTTTCTTTTAGAATTAGAATATTTTTATTTAATTACTATTTACTTTACTTTCTTTTATCATTATAATATTACTATGCTGTTTTTCCATTTTATCTATTCATTGCCGAGGTACCTTCTTTCTATGCCATAGTGCCATACCATACCACATCATACCCTACCATATAATGCCACACACACCATCCATAGTACCATACCATACTCGGGAGCGATGTCACCCTTCTAAGAACGTCCGCTGGCCCTTCGATACACGACCGGACCGAACCGAACAATCAATCAATGTCCTAGTCCCTTCGTTGCCCGGCCCTTCGATGACACTCTTTGTTTCGCCCGTTGACTTAGTGGATGGTCGCTATAATCATAATTAGTTCCATAGTAGCTCGGGTATGCTTGTTTCGTCCTTGAATATGTGTATGGTGCACCGTAATATACCATATCATACTATATACCATATATACCATATGTACCACATCATATACCTTACACACCATCATATCATCCCATACCATACTACCATAGTACCATAACATACTATATGTTGTGTTGCGTGCCGGGCTGACCCTCGTTCCGTTGTTTCCTCCCTCAGAATAAATGTAGTTTCGCTCGATGCACGTTGTTGTCGAACAATGAATGAGGTATATAGTCCTGCTCCGATGCATGGGGTATATGGTCCTGAATGAATGGGGTATATGGTCCTGAATGCATGAATGGGGTATATGGTCCTGAATGAATGGGGTATATGGTCCTGAATGCATGAATGGGGTATATGGTCCTGCTCTGAATGAATGGGGTATATGGTCCTGAATGAATGAACCCTAAAAGAAAAGCATTAGTGAGTGCACCAACGACCGAACAAAGACGGAGCATGTCTTTCCGCTCACACAGAATTAATGTTGTTACAACTCGACTGACTTCCCAGGGGACAAGTGGGTCGACCGAAGACTACGTTCCGGGGAGCAAGCGCAGAAGGGCGCCAGCAGAGCGAAAAACAGAAAGAAGGTGCCGCTGAACGAACCCCGCGATGCACGTCCGGTCCGCTGGTCGATACACGCACGAACGAATAATTCCCGAGGGGCCTCGATACACGACCGAACGCTCATTGACGTTGACATTGACCTTGATCAACATCGCGGGCAGACTAACTTTAACCATCGAGCGGTGTAGACCGCAGTAGAAGCCTGTGAGGCAGGGAGCTCGTCAAGGCGCCCCGCCAGTGAAGTGAAGTAGATCTCGCCGGAATCACACCTCCGGCAAAGCAAGCAAAAGAATCCATCAGGAAATACAAAATGAAGTAGTGCGCAAGGGCATATGAATGAAGGAAGAAACAATGTAGCTTAGATACGGAAGCCGGCTTGACATAGAGAATGAGCGCTACTACTATTTCTATTACTTAGCTGCTTTGGAACCAATGATTTCTTATTCTATATTACAGCTAGTCTCTTACTTATTGCTTACAATTAGTCTATTACTTAGCTTTGGCACCAACTCAGTGTCTTATCATAAAGTAGTAAAGCCTTGCTAGCAGTGGTTAAAGTCCTTTACTTCTTCTAGTGATTCTATTCTAATGGGTAATGTAAGTAAGCCTCTAAGGAAGGAGTGGTAGGCTCAAGCTAATAGGCAAGAAAGCGTGTATTGATTTTGGAAGCTAAAGCAAGGTTCGGAGGTAGCAAAGTCCGCCTAAAAGCAAGTAAAGGAAGAATAGGTAGTCGGGCCTGTAGTTATACGTTACTTGGCGCGCTTGGCCTAACTACGTTGCTTAGCTGGCGTCCAGTTACTTGGTGTTTCTAGGTCAGCAGCCAGAGAAGAAAAGTCAGGAAGGCAGTACTTATAGACAGGGAAGCGAGGTTTGGTTACTCATGAAGTCAGGCTTGGTTGGCTAACGAGTCAGTCTTTCTTTAAGGGGGTAGTTTCAAGTCATTTCAGGTAGTAGTGAATTCTATACCCTTTGTTTCCTCTTTGAGAGTAAGTATCCAGTGCACACTATTCTAAAGGTAGTGTTTTTGGACTAAGTGAAAGGAACCACAAGATGAGAGAGCTTAGCGGGCACAAGTAGGGAGTTAGAAGCAGGAGAGGCGGAGTCGAACTCCAGTTTGGTAGCAAGGAGAGTAAATCTAAGAGGCAGCAAGGCTTAGAAGCTAGCTCAATTCATAGTTCCAAGTGAAAGCATTGGTGGCAATGACATCAGTTTGAAGCAAAGGGTGTAGACTAATGCAAAGAAAGTAAAGGGTCGATGTAATTGAGCTAGGGGGTTAAAGTACTAAATAGCAGGTCCCCAATAGATAAAGGATGAAAGCGAAGGGCCGGCCAAAAGCAAAGAAAGGACAGGTAGACACTTATAGGCAGGACAGTGAGTGAAATACATATTTGATACAAGCAATGACTGGGGGGTTCTCTATGAAGGAAAACTCGTTTGCAACCAAAAAACACGGGCCAAGTAACTACTAATGTAGCGCTAAAGGGCTGCTCTTCCAAAACAAACAAGTACATAAGAAGTAAGGAATGGAATTGGAAGTACATAGCATCAGGCTTGGAAGCACTTGTTTAAGGCTGTGATGCACTTGTTTAAGGTTTGTCAAGTAGTGGCAGTGGTACTTGTTTGAGTCTTCAAAGAGTTAGTGAAATTCTTAGGTGAGTTGCATTCTGATCTTAGTACTTGACATGCGGGGAATCGGTTTACTTCCTAACTACTCACTGACCTAGCCCAGTAACAGACTGAGGGGAATCGGTAGGCTAGCTCCATTCTTGCACTGACTTGTTGTAGGCTGAGATGCACTGGTGAAAGTCTTGTCCTTGCTAGCATCAGGCTCGGAGGCAGTGGCTCTATTCCCTAACTACCATACTACCTAGCAGCAGGCTTACTAGCACTAACATCAGGCTTGGCAGCCCTTTACTTATGAGTTGAAGCCTCTAACTCCCCGTTTCAGCCTTGGACTCCTTAGCTCAATTCTAAGTAGTACCGGTTTCATTCTGTCTCATCGTTGCTTGGCTCTGAGCGGCAGTGGTTCAATTCTTGCTCTGTAGTCTACTAACACGGGTTGCAGTCTTGGACGAGTGAGTTGAAGACCTGTGAGTTGTGGTTTCATTCTGAGGTTACTTAGCTGCATTCTTACTATGCGTGGTCTCAGTCTGCCCATCACTGGTTTAATACCACCTTAGCTACATAGCTTCAGCCCTTATAGTAAGTTGAGGCACCGTATCAGGCTTAGTAGACACCGAATGATTTTAGGCGATCCTGTAACTCACTAACATCAGGCTTGGAAGCACCGGCTCAATTCTAAGTGGTACTCGTTTGGTTCTTAACCTAGATGCGCGGAATCGGTTGATTCATACCCTTACTACTAGCAGCGGGAATCGGTGCACTGGCTCAGTCTTTGATTCTTGGATTGACCGGTTTGATGCTTAGTTTAGAGCTATGTCCTATTAGGCACTGTTGCAGGCCTTGTCCGTAGTAGTGATAGGGGCAGAGATGCATTCTGAGTGTCAAGAGGGGCGGAAGCTAATGAGTCAGATTCTAGGTCCGGCCAAAAGCAAAGAAAGGACAGTAAAGAAAGGTAGTTGCTTGTTTCAACTTTAGCTCCACTCTTAGGAACCCAACTCCTAACTATAGGACTAAATGCAAGAATAAATACTTCAAACCAGGGTCGACAATCATAGAATGAAGACATATCGGGCTTCCTTTGCTATTAACAAAGCTGCCTAAACTACCTCGACACTAAGTCTGTTGCTGCTGATCCGGATCTTCGTTTGTACAACGTTAATTAGCCTGTCCTTATTGCTTATTAGTCCTGCACTCCGGACTCTTGATTGCATCTGTTAGCCTTCCCTTACGGATACAAAACCTTACTGCACTCCTTGCGGCAACCCGTAATTCTTGTATTGGTACTTTCACCCTCGACTAATGCCTCCTAGCCTGCTGCCCTTAGATAAGGAGTATGGCGGTGTAGCGCATTAAGGGATTAGAATAACCCTAGGGACACCACCCCTTTCTGGAGGAATACAAATCCAAAGTCAGAGTAAAAGACAGCAGAAGAACAAGGCTTTCACTACGGAGGGCAAGAACGAAACCACTATCACCATTAATAGGAATTTTGCTACTGCGGATCCGACTTGAACCTCTTCTTCTTACACTACTACCGGAATCAACTACAACTATCAATACTGGAAAGGGCTCTCCTTTAACTGAATGCAACACCACACAATGGATCGAACTGGATGCTATAGCACACCAACCTATACTTGTTCTTTCCATGCCTATGTTCCAGCTAAAGTATGCCACTACGGAGTTTAAACCGAGCCTAGAGCAATGTAAGTATTACTTCCCCACGTATCTCAGGCTCAGACTCAGGGTCCTTTTTTCTTCTTGTATCCCGGGCAGTGGGTTTGTATTGCTCCCTAAAGTCACCAGAACGGATGAAGGGCTATTACTAACTACTTTCATTGCACAACTCACTTATTTATTGGATTTAGCCTAACCCCGCTTCGCTCAAGTAAGCTTCTTTTAGTGCTGCCCTTTATACTTTTATCGAATCCTGTTTCTACATCTGATCCGGATCTTTGTTTTATTGGCTCATAGCCTGTGACTGCTACTTCTAAGTCTAAAACAAATGAATAGTACTTCCCTGCCGACACCGAACTTATGAGTGTGTCCTGCCTTTGAAACTGAGACCACTAGCTAAAAGACTTACCTTTGCTCTTCCGCTCCTGCCTATTAGTCTACCGGCCCCGGTATTTAAGCCTGCATTGCCTGTACTCGATTCTGCAACTCCATACTTGATTTCTGTAGCTGCCTATCTATTGATTGTCACACAAGACATTGAGTGCGGGCAGGATCTAGCACAGTATAAGCACGCACAGTAGGAGAATGATAGTACCGGAAGAACAATAGGGCAAAGAATACAAGCAATAAATAGGGAAAAAGTCATCATTTACACCAATAGGAAGTTGACCTAAACACAGGAGTTAGTACGCCACTCACAACTAGAGGTCTCCAACTCCCAGCCCTGTATATGATTCTACAGCTTATTGTTTGACTTGTAATTCTTCCAATCCGGCCGGATGAGTAGTTAGAGAATCCAAGAAGAGAAAGGTAGGCTTAAAAGCAGTAGCGTCAGTTCCTCCCCCGGGAAGTTAGAGTTGAGCTGATCAATTGTATTCTGGATTTTGTAGCTGAAAGCTCGGGAACAGAAGTGGTAGTTATAGGTTGGAAAGCAAAGAGCAGCAGACTAGTTAGTAGAGCGAACCTAAGAGAAGGGAGTAGGAGAATCAAAGACCGAGGACAGAGCCTTAGATCGAGCAACAGTGGACTTAGCGAGGTGGATTTCAGGCTGAAAGAAAAGGTAGCGAGAACGGGACCGGGCTAACTCTTGACTTTACTTACTACTATACTCGCCTGTAGCTCATACCTTTCACTATGCCCTTACTGCTTCTTAAGCGGAAACTTCCTATTTGCATTCTTTAGTTCGGGATCTGGCCTGCCGCTACTTACTTCCATTCTGAAACTAGCTTTCCATCCTGAAAGCAGGGGGAGTGGTTTAGGTCTTTGATTCTGACTAGCACTTGTTTCAGTCTGAGTACCTAGAGGACACAGGCAGAGAAGACTTAATAAATAGGAAAGCGGGCAATCGGTTGTAAAGAGGGGAATCGGTTGACTTCCCAACTACTATCTATGACATCACATGACTAGTTGACTTCGGGCTTACTACTCACTCCTGACTGAGGGAAATCGGTAGGCTAATGACTTTACTATAGCTGTACTATAGAAGCGGATAATCGGTGGGAATACTACTAGACTACTCTACTACTACTGAGGGGAATAAACATGGGAATACAGGATTAGCTGCCGGTATAAGAGACTCGAAATGCCCCTAACATAGATGGAACCACTACCCATCTTACCTTCACTGGGAATAACCCTAGCTTTGTTGCTTCTTAGATTAAGTACGGCTCTGCTTGCTTTCAAACTCCAATTCTACAATCCAATTCTTCCTTTTATCCGTTTTTCCACTCAAAGGTTCAACTAATGTCTCTTCTTCTTCAGTGCCTTATTACATTTGCATATATTATAGAATCACCCTTCAGTGCCTTATTACATTTGCATATATTATAGAATCACCCTATAGTGCCTTATTACATTTGCATATATTATAGAATCACCCTATAGTAACGTAACGATGAGACTGACCCCGCTAACAAGGCATTCAACCACTGCTAACGGGGCCGCTCCCGGGCATGTCTTTCCTGTCTTTCGGGCTTGCTCCACTCAGGTCCAACTTATATTGCTTCATCCTATTCAACTTATATTACTTTATCCTATTCTTTGACTTACTTATTGGGCCTACTCTCCTTACTTATCCATCGTTTTAGTCTCGCATTCCTGGCTATAGGCCTACATCCACTGACCGCAATACTGATTGCCCTCTGCTTGTTTTCAAACTGGAACTCCCGCTTCCATGCCTCTACTTATTTGTATATACTCATGAATTGATGTACCTACTCATTGGTGCATTGGTTGACTGCGTAAGGTATCTCATTGGTGCATTGGTTGACTGCGTAAGGTATATTCTTATAAAAATAATGATACAAATATAGAAGGAAGTATGCTGGTCTACAATACAAGACAAATAAGATCAATAGAAAGAATTTGACCCACAACGGGGAATTGCACATGCCCTATATCGACCATGAAACCCTTCTTCAAAGTAACAGCATTCCATTCAGTCCGAAAGGAGCATCAATAAGTATTTCGCAATGGTTCTATTGGTTAATCACACCTCCTAGGTCATTATTAAAGCACCAGAACACAAAATAGTCTTCCAAAGTGGTACCGATAGTTCTGTGAGCGCGGTCATTCCATACGTCTGTGGGCGTCCATCCACTCATGCACTGGTCGAAACAAAGCAAAGGGCAACTACACTCTTATATATACGTCAACATTGTTGTTGTTGTTAGGTGGACATAATCATTATTGGACCACGGGTGCCCGTACTTCCTCGACCAGTTCTATTGACTCCAACCTTACGTACATCCATTCCATTTACTCTACACTGTGATTATTGTTTTCAATGTCAACAACTATATCTATGCTCCTTAAAACATCTGCAGTAATCACTAATCTAATACAAACAGAAACTTCCGCTCTTATAAGGCTTACGCGAACATCACTTTCATCTAATCTTGGTTGGAATACTGATCATAGCAACGAACCACGCCTTGAATTCCATAGTTGTAGTTGCAAACTGACATCGCTTTACCTGATTCTTAATACCCCCTTCCCTGATAGCTAGCTCTTAACTTCAAACAAATAACTCGTTTTTAGCTGGGTAACTGTTCTTTGCATTGCACGGTAGGTTCGTTCACGCATCAGTCTGTGATCGGTCATTAACTCTGTCAACGAACGGGGTCATTCATCGAGGTGTGATCAACGTTGACGCATCGTCGGTGGGAGCAACTGGTCGAGAGGCCAGGCCCAGGCCGCTACACTCTTTTTGGAACCGGTGTCATTCCTGCTAGCAGTAATTGCATCCCTGTTCTTTTAGTAGTTACATCCCCGAGCGAATACTATACTAGTGGAACTAAAGAACGAAATCAAGTAGGGCAGGCCCCATACTTCCCGAATCCTTATTCCTTTCTTACGTACCTTTCAGAGCACCATACCGAGTATAATACAATAGTCAACTTTCTGAGGGGTTCGGGTCCATTCTTTTATCTTATGCTTCGAGTCTAGGTTCGAGTTGGATTCTTTATTTCCCAGTTTCGAGTCGACTTCTTCTGATACTTTTTATTGTACTGCATCTTTTGATTATTGAATTATGATATTTGATTATTATTTATCGAATTGATTGTTTCATTAATTAAATAAGTGTAATAAGAGAATTAATTGTTTCATAAGAGAATCTAATTGTTTTGTTTTACTCTTCCGCTCCATTAGCAGTCCGCCATCCTATTTATTACTGGATGGATTCTTTCGCTACTAAGTTTTTATTTCTATGCTCCGCCTCCGGTACTACTCTACTGTTAATACTCCCTTTCTTTATGGTGTAATTCCTATATACTATCCTATTGTACTATAAAAGATTGAAGTGAAGAAGCGGAAGAGAGATCAGAAGCCCTTAGAACTACTCTGAGTATAACTTATTGTATTACCTAATGCACTAGATCATACCTGCATACTTATATGCTTCATTCTTCTATTTAGTCTCATTGTGACTAGTCTCTTGTGAAAAAGCAGGAATCCGATTTTTAGGTAGGGACAAATTGATAAAAATGAAAGGCGTAAGCAGCCTTGGATCGGTTATAGCTTCAAGAGGGATTGATGCCTATTCCCTGGATTCTGAGTCCCTGAGCTTGGATTCCTCCCGTTGGTTCTGCACTGATCCCAGGCTTTACTCTACTTTTTTCACTGCTACTATTGTCGCAGGCGAAGAAACTAACTGCTGCCTAACAGGAATGGAATTAACAAATAGGAAATCAAATACTACCTAACAGGGCTTTAACTCAAAAAGGGAGTCTAGTAATGGCAAGATTGATGTCGCTACTAAAAATAACCGAATCACTAACTGGGAGACTAACCCAATAAAAAGAAAGGAATTAGTGCTCCGCCTATCCTGTCCCTTATTCCTATGCTTCCGAGCCTTATTCTCTTTGCTTTCATTTCGCAATGAGTACTTTTAATACTTTAACTTTAAGTTTAGGTGTCTAGCTACTACGCCTTCCGTGCCTAGTTCTAAGTCTACTAAGTACTTCCCGGCACTCTTACTAGCTTCCCAACTACTGCATTGGGGCCTATGTTTGAGGCATGTCACTACTGTTTCTAAAACTGACATTAGTACTATTGAGATCAAAAGAGTGTAGCGGAGAAGGAGAAGACTATATAGTACGAGACCGGACAAGCCCAATAGGCAGAATTCACTGGCAATATAAAAGAATGGATCCGGACCGGGGGTTTTCTAGAGATGGGTTAAGTTTAGGAGGCTAAGAGACATGAGTGGAAGTAATAGAAGCACTTGTGTAATACCCCGTGTGGGCTGGGAGATACCTTCTTAGAAACTACCTAAGTATACAAGGATGCAGGGTAGTACGCCTCAGTAGCAGTAGCCGGATTCTGTTTATTAGTTAGTTAAGCCCGAGTTCTTTGCTTAAATAATAAACCCAGTGGAATGACTCTAAGCAAACTAATGTTAATATATGATTATTAATGGTTGCATTACATTAAGTGAATTCATTGTTGTATTATTCTCTTATTATAATATACGAATGCACAACTACTACTGATACTGACGAGACTTCCGCTATTGACCTCGACCAAGTCCTAAAACACAACTGTAAGAGTAAAAACCAGCCAAGCAACGTATAGACGACACACGACAAGCAACGGCCGGGCCGGGCGGTAGGTAGGATTTCACAAATGAGCCTAAGAATTGGTAGCAAGTAGGCAAGTGGGCAAGTCAAGGAATGAGCTCACCAGTACTAGTAGAATCAGAAGAATAGGCTTACTGACACGTAAGAATAGGTGGACTAACACGCGGGTCTAATAATTCCAATCCTATGCTCAAGTTTTGAAGAGGGTCTCCGCGCTCTGGCACATTTGTATTCTATAGCTGCCGATCAAGAACCCTGCCCCTATCACATATGAGCCTGCCCCACCCACTTTACAGAAGTAGCTAATGCATAGGAGCCTGTCTCTACTGGCTTTCATTCTATCAAAAGATTGATTATTCTTTTTACTTGGACTTAGATGTGTGTTTTCATATTCTATTTGTGCAACATTACTAGAAGATTAGAACTTCCATTATGATAATTCAATTAACCACTGTCGGATTCAACTACGACCTCTCTTTACTCAAACACTAACCTATTAGATTAGACCAGACCGTTCCCTACTATATTGGAGAATCCTACTAATGAGACTTCTACCCTAAAGGGCATATCGAGTTACCCTCCTGTCTTTACTTCTTTAGTTCCACTTCCGTTTTTCTAGCATACCTAGCTCTAGCTCAAAACCCTTCTTCATAACCGCTCAGCTTATATTCCCTTAAGCGCCTACGCCAGTACTTTATTCTTCCCTTAATAGCTCTGTGGGTGTAGGTGGAGGCATAGTTTCAACGAGTGTAGCGGAGCTAAGCATTCCTCTTTGATGGCATCCAGCGCAACAAATAATTTCATCCTTATTTTATCTCGAGATAGTATAGAGCCTTTTCCTTATCCATCTTCTGTTTTAGCCTCTTCTGATGTAGCTCATTCTCCAGTCCTTGTGCTGCTTCTGTGCTTAATAAGCCCCTGCTTCTGATCCTCGAACGGGAACAGGATATGTTTCCACTGAAGTACATTGCGCTTAAACGGATAGTATGCCTCTGACTCTCCTGCCTCATATCCTTAACAAGCAAAGCAGTCCTGTTATGCACGAAGCAGTATAGTTACTCGCTTATTTCATTCGTCAAGCAAGAGACCTATTACTATGAAACTCCTTCCTTATAACAATGGTCAGTCAAAGTAAAAGTAGATAGTTTAAAGTACAGCTCGTAAAGCAAAGACGAAAGCAAGCCAATAACCTCTCCATACTTAAATACTTTACGGGCACCCAAACTATCCTTGACTGCCCACAAAACCTACAGATTCAACAGGGGAATTCAATTCGAACTATCATTGCATTGAACAGAAAGAGACCAGACTGAAGACTTAACGGCAACACCTCTATTACAACTTGATATACGATACACCCTTAACGAAGCGTACTACTTATTGTTTGTTATTGGGGATTTTCTTCTCGAGTTGCAACGAAAAAACACGGGAAAACATCAAAATCGAATTACTTTGGGGTTCGCTATCAAGGAAAACTCGCTTGCGTTAAAAAAACACGGGAAAACGAAAAAAGTCAATTGATCTTGACGCAGCTATGAAGGAAAATCACTTGGCTACCTTTTTTGCCGGGGCCAAATAACTACTAATGTTATGCGGCAGGAGTTTTAAATTTCTAATTAACAATAGGTTCGTTATGAAGGAAAACTCCTTGGCTATTAAAAAACACGGGAAAACATAACTTTTACTCCGCTCCGCGTAACTCTTTCTGGGCTTAGCTACACTCTTTTTAGCAACACAAACCTACATTCGAATTCTTTCATTATTCTATTTTCTTATTAAGAGATCAATTCCTTTTTCATTGTTGTTAGCACTACTACTTATGAGTTTGATTGCCGATTGATTCTTTGACTTATGTGTTCAATTTCGTATTTACTGTTTTGTAGTTCGAGGGGCAGGCTCACTAGCAGTAAAGCGAGGTTTGGTTCCCTAGTTATTAGTTCCGGTAGTTAGGGCATTGCTCGATGTTAGCTCCTATTGGTTCGGTTCCATTCTCTAAATCAGTAAGGAAAGCCTGGTCTATTTCTGTATTTTGTTAGAGTAAGATCAGAAAAGCACACCACTTGGTCTATTTCTGTATTTTGTTAGAGTAAGATCAGAAAAGCACACCACTATTTAAGGGAGATGAAAGTAAGGCCCTAGCGCTACAAGTCAGGTTCGGCGCCCTAAGAACGAGAAGGACAACTATACGTTTGAACCTAACAAGTAAGGGGCTTGGTTTGCTGAGTGGAATTCTGGATTCTTTGTTTGATTGTTACTTGTTCAGTTAAGTGGCTCTGTATGTGGTGTGTACTCCTAGTTTCGAGTTGTTATCTCAGCTAGGTGTCCTTTCCTTGGGTTGGGTTGAGTTGAAGCCCTGGTAGCGCTAGCCCTATTCTCATAAAAAAGCTGCTGATCGGGGTTTCTTATTATAAGTAGCAGTGGCCGGGTTGATACAAGTAAAGGAACACTGACGCGTAACACAAACACATCAGTAACACGAGCACAACAGAAGGATATGCAGAATAGTAAGAAGGAATGAGGGTAAGGCAGTTGGGTAAGCCTCGAAGCGTTCAAGTCCTTGTTCCCAGTCCGATGTGTCTTACCTAAGAGTTCGATTCTTGTTATCGTGTAGCCCCATCTCAGCAAAGAGTGTAGCGGCGCTGAACAAACCGTAATGAATGATATTTTGATTTTATTGTATGATGTAACCAAACCTACATTCTAATTGAATTATTATATAGTATGAGAATTATTCTTATGTTATTATACTTTCTCTATTCATATTCTTATTTCCAACAAACCGTACCTACATTCTTTTATTATTATTATACTTTCAGGAATTCTATTATTCTTTTATGATGTAACCAAACCTACATTCGAATTCTTTTATTCTTTTTCATATACTATATTCTATTCTTTTATCAACACGAACCTATCTCTTTCGCTACACTCTTTTACAACAAACTGTAATTATATGATTTTATGCTTTCCTACATTCTATTCTTTTATTTTATGATATACTATATTCTTATACTTGCCTTTCCTCTCTACTCTTTTGGTAATTGATACGATGGCTGAAGTAAGTGTGTGTGTGTGGAATTCTTATTGTTATGTCAGTTAGCTATAGTCGTGTTGGGCAGCGTTTTCATCTATAAGGTAGAATCCACCATGTCATACGCAACAAGCAACTACTATACAAGCAAGTATGAATATAGGAATTACACTCGACAAGCAACTACTAACTCGAACTACTGCCTTTACTTACTCGAAAACGGGAACTACCTATTGAATGCATTTCCTGACTTAGAGCCTCGCCTACTCGTTTCAAACTACCTCTACTTGGTTCAAATCTGATATTCCTATCTGTAAGCCTGTCCTCTTGGGGCATTAGTTTGCTTCTAAGGATGGAACTACCTAGCAAATAGCCTGACGGTGCTTACCAAAAGTTAGAATACGATATAGCGTATACAAGCAATAGAATCGAGCTGTACTCATAAAAGGAATCAACCTAGAAAGTAAGAAATCAACTCAAACTCAAAGGCATGGAACCACTACTTCCAATACTGGAGCTAAAGCCAAACATCCCCTATACCCTCCCTTAGTATGCCTTTCTTGCCCATAAGTCTTACTTTACTGTACCTGGACCAGTCAGCTTATCCGCTTTACTGCCCTTCTCTCCTTCTGAACTTGGAGCTTTGGCCTGTCCCTACTCCCGCTAACTGGGAATAAGGAGTACAACTCAGAAGCATCAGATTGGAACTACTCTAAAAAGAATAGAACTCGGGCATAAAAGAATAGAAATGCCCCGAAGCTAGTAGACTTCAGCTAAAACAGGGGAATCTAACACATAAGTAGGAATTGCACCATAATAAGTAATAGCACATAGGTACTACCGATCCTAGTAGCGCATATGGAATTAAGCGTCAAAGAGGAAGCCAACTCATAAGTTATAATAGAAGAAAACTGCCCCTTATAGTACTCGGGATAAGGAAGTGAACTAACAACTTGGAAATTGACTAGTGCTTAGAGGACTTTATCTTGTTAGCTCCCCTCCCCCTTGCCCCCTTCTTTCAAACAGTAATTACAGAATCCCACTCCTAAGTATGGGAGTGAAAGTCAACCCAACTGCTTCAACTGTTACCCGCATAGGAATTGCACTAAGGTACTACTTTCTAGCACATTAAGGAGTAGAGTAAGAATACAGCTAACAAGGCTTATAACTGCTACTAATAAGAGTGCAACTGTGACATAAGAAATTGACTCCTTATTCGCTAACCTCCGCTTTCACTCCGCTTTTCCGGGCCTTCACTCTTATGTTTTCGAGTACGAGCTTGACTTTCCCCTATTGAGTCTGCCTTTCCTTTCTTCCATTTATGTATTGCACCTTCGACTCTTCTGGCTTAAAGCCTTGCCTTTTTAGTAGTAGTATTGCACTCACTTGTTGCATGCTTCATCTCCCGCTTCTCCCCCCTACTCTTACTAACATGTCGACTAGTCTGCCCTTACTCCTTCTAAATAGGAAGAATTTACCTAGTGCTTATAGTCTTTTAGGCACCTTATGCAGACCAGACTATAGCTATTAGAATTGGGCTTAGCGCTAACAAGAAGCAACCTACTCCATAAGAAAGTAACTAACTACTATGGGAATCCGCCTACTACTGATGCTTCTGATTCTCTCGTTGACTTTCATTGAATTGCGGATGAACCGAACCAGGCAACAACTTTCATTGCAGCTTACTTTTTCACGGCTTCTGTCTGTATAAGATTCAACTGATTGTCTTGTTCCACTTACTGGAGTCTCTGATTCTCTTATTACCAAGTTCTCTACAATATCACAGCTTACTTCTTCTTTTGCCGACTGACTTGATCCTGCCTGCTTCTTCTCTTTCAGCCGAACAAGCACCGCCCTCACTCCCTTAAACATAGGACCATTGTCTTTTTACCACTTAGCGCTTCAGATCAGAGTCATTCAGATTGCTTAGTCTATCCATCTCTATCTCTATCTCGCAACAAAGAATTGCCCTCATTCCTTATTCTTCCAACGCGCCTTAGCACGGAGTCGCAAGACGATGCTTGTTTATTGACCCTATAGCTCGGATCTTAACCAAACTTCCCCTCTCTCGGTTGATGACACAGGATATTTCTGACTTTGGCCCTACACACACATACAAAGGTTCGGTTGGAGATGCCTTGCCGGTTGAATCATAAGGTCGCTTCTGAGTTAAAGCTATACAGCAGAACAACAAGCAAACCCATGAAATCCGTAAGCTGAATACAACTTGAGACTAATTGTCCCCAAGCTTATCCATAAGGGCTGTATACTTCTGCAGCGCTATTAGCCACCCTTACTAATGCTTACTTGACGGGCGGGGTGCCTCTATTAAACAAGCAAGGGAAATTCAGCAATTAAAGAATCTCTCAACAAATAAACAGAACAAGCAATAAGGCAAAGGGCAACAAAAGAATAATAGACAGAGGGCAGCTTTAGATGGGAGGAGAGGCAAGTAAAGAGAGACAGTGAAGTAAGATGTGAGGTCAGTCGATAAAGAATTTGTTCTAAGATTGATGCTTTTAAGGAGCAGTTGTTGTCTTAGAAGGACTATGTTGTCTTATACCCGGGTCTTATAGCCGGTCCCGTAGTAGAGACCTCTTCTATTACTGAGTTTTCATTCCTTAGATTTACTACTTGAGAGCGTGGCAGCGGAGTAGTTTTCATTCCTTAGATTTACTACTTGAGAGCGTGGCAGCGGAGTAATAGTATTTCTTCTTCCACTAATGAGTTGGCTTCTGATCACCTGGGAGAGCAGGTCATTCTTCCGCTAATGAGTGAAATTCCGATCTGCTGGGCGTCTGATCACCTGTCCCGCGTGCTCGTTCTTTTACTAATGAGTGCGTGCACAATTCAGAATTAGGCCATCCGTAAGTCATTCTATAAATACCCCATTTCATTCTCGCCTGCCCTTCCCGCAATTGTACTTCATCATCCAAAGTAGTCTGTCCCTTTACCTACTTTTCTTCTAAACATCCCGGGTATCGGCCTATATCTCTTTTAATTATAATTGAATCGCTGCTACCAGACAAGCAACTACTAATGCTACTAAAATCTCTTACCCCACTATTATGTTTTCTAGTCGTTTTCCTCTACTTTCTAGTTGGTTATTAGAGCATAGCATGTGTTTTGCATGTGTTCTATTCCATTTGGTTTTCTCTTATTTTATGTGTAGAATGTGTTTTATCATTGTGTAGAATGTGTTTTATCATTGTGTATTTTTGTAGAGTTTATTAAGGGAATTAGAGCAAACAAGGGCTACTTCTTTTCTCCTTTTTTAGCAAAAACCCAGCTCGACTTTTGCATTGAACTTTATATAGCTGTTGTGCGGGTGTGCTTCCTCAATTACCTATTCCGGGACCTATGCCCTATGACGATGATTCCTATGCTCGATATGAATTCTGTAGTTATTGGTGCTTTTTCTATTTTCTCTTATATTATATAGTAAAGAAATCAACTAGTGTTTCTAAGACAAGACCCTCTCCCACTAACTAGCAATCAGACAGACTAGACTACTAACAACAACAATTGAAACAATCATACTCATCTTGCGCCCAAGGAACTTAGGCTTGACTCTTTCTTTTGCTGATGATCTAGACCCCTTTACTGATGCTAGCTTCTTATTCTTCTTGAACCGATATTCAATGAGAGTACACCGGCGCCCTACCAGATTCTGAATGAAAGGAGGCCGGATTGAGGGTCGCCCTAGATATCTTCTAGCTTTAGATCCTGCTCATAACTGCCGCTCTAACTGCTTCCTTTGTGCTTGCTGCCAGCAGCTTTTCAGCTGATCTTACTTATTAGATTGAGTCTCCCTTTGTTTTATCTAATTCTCCAAATCAAATGCTGCTATTGGACTTAACCATACTACTCCGAATTGAATTATTATTTGTAATGTCAAACCTATATACCTGGAATAGAGAGGATTAGACAAAGAAGTCGGGTACTACTTACTTCCAATCTGATACCGTGGCCGTGTTAACAATCATCGAAATAGGGAATAGGTAACTAAAACTAAACTGGGGGATCAACCACTATACATAAGACCCGCCCACCAACAAACAAAGCCTGTCACTGCTCTGCTGCCAATAGGGACTTATTTGTACCATTATGAACAAGACTTCCCTTAACACCAACAATCCTTTCAAAATCAACTTGTAATTTCACTGGTGCCTAGGAGCCTGGTAATTTCACTGGTGCCTAGGAGCCTGTACTTGCGCCCACGGCTTTAGACTATACCTATGACTCAAAGGTTGCCCTTGCTTTTAATCTACATTGCCTTACTTTCTTTCTTTGCCTCATCTTTGTGTTAAAGTATAGGCATAAAATTAATAATTAGTTAATTGGGCCGTTATTAAATGTTGATTGTCGGCATTAAATGAGGGATTAGCTATCGACAACAACATAAGTGCTGTGCTGTTATAGTTACATTTGAACTAATCCATTTATCAGTAAAGGGGGTACAAACACATTTATAATCAATCCGCTCCATCGGAATTGAACCCCATTGGAGCGTACAGGCTTACTTTACTGATCTTAAATAAGACTTCCCGCCCCAAACAAACATGTCTTTCCTGTATTGTCCTATAAGTCTTTTACTTAGAAGAATGAGTTTCCCTGAGATTAAGTCTAGAACACTAGCTAAGGAGAGGTTCCCAGTAGTATAGTAGTAGCCAGAGGTATAGTTGACTTAGGTAAGAGTTCGGGCCCTTATTGTAAGTTGCAGACTATCGTTAAGGCAAGGAAGGAAGCAAGCAAGTTGACAGCCAAGGAAGCTAGTCCAGAGGAGAGGTCGGGCACTTATAAGAGCAGAGGTCGGTTCGGGCACTTATTATAGGTCTAGTCGGGGAAGACAATAAGAATGGACTGGCTTTAACACTGGCATAATTACCTAATTACTCTGAAAAACTACTTTGATTTCTCATGTACCAACTCTTGCTTTTCCCCTACTATTATCTAGATTCTCTTTATATGGATTACTGATCAAACTAGGGATGAGACTAGTAGGAATACGGAATTACAGAGTTGACCTCCGCAGTGAAAGCAAATTACTATAAGTCCCCGCGGGTGCATTCTTTCGCTACCCTTGCTTGCATTCTAGTTGTTACTGGGTTGACTCTTGCTGGCAGTGGTTCTATTCTGAGTTTACTTAGCCCCATTCCGGGGTTCTATTCTGAGTTTACTTAGCCCCATTCCGAGTAGCACTGGGGGAATTCTGAATCCTTGGACTTAAGGCTGTCACTCACCTGTTGCATTCTTGTTAGCGCTGGTTGGTGTTTGGTAGTTAGTAGTTGTATTCTTCTCGGTGTGGGTTGAAGTCTTTTATTCACTTGTTTCAGACTGATGCAGCCCAATCGTTGCATTCTTATCTTAGTAGCTCTTAGTGGCTATAGTACTAGTTCTGTTCTGTAACTAACAACTGCAAAGCTGTCTTTCCTGGCTATCACTCTTAGATGACAGGCTCTAAGACCCTAGTAGTAGCACGGTCTAATGGACTTCTGTAGTAGGTGGTATGATGGACTTATAGTAGTATCGATATGATGTGGGGCATTATAAGACTAAGTTTAGTAGTGTCCTCTTGAACATAGGAATGAACCCAGTGCCTCTCGTACTTTTCACTCATAGCTTGGGCCCGGTGCCGTTAGGACTAAAAAGGATGCTCCAATGCCCTGCCCCGTAAGTCTATCACTACTGTTTCCGAGGATGAAACACGAGACCCAAGACGATAAATAGAAACAGCGAATGAAACCAGTGCCTATAAGACCTATACTGCTACTGACATTCATCGAACCTGGACTAACCCCTTAACTTAACTCAAAACAAGGGGCTGTAGACTTAAAACAAGGATAGGTAGCCTTGGGGTTGTGAAGCAAGTCTTCTACATTGGTAACAGTCATTAGTAAGTCCTGTTAATTGCCCCCCAAGTAGTAGCTCCATTGAACAGAGGTTCAACCCATTTAAGAGTGTCGCTCTAGACGGATTGTTAGTCCTGGAGCCAGTCCTTTATTCATGGTGTTTCTAGGAGTTCCAATTAGTCCCCTACGGGTTACTCTGCTAATGGCAAATAGAAACATTGAAACTAATAAACAGGCGATGCATTTTTTACAACAATCCTACTTGCTTGTTTCCCTAGTGCTAACAACGGAGCTGCACCGGCCTAAGCTTGTTTCATGGAAATTGGACTCTATAACTCAATCCTCTTCTTCAATAATTGCTGTTGCTTCTTCTGTTGCTTCGGCCTCTGGTTTACTTTGGCACAGCTTCCTCTGTTGAAGGCGATTAAAAGAACAAATGAATGGAATCTCTATTGCACCTAGGATGGATCTAAGTAAAGATAAAACATACCTTTCTGTCTTTTTCAGAAGCTGGTAAAGAAGCATCAGATTCCACTTAGGTACTAGATCGTACCTTCACTCTATATTACTAATTCCTATATCCGATGCTAAGTATCTTACCGAATTCTTATTACTTAATGCACTACATCGTTTCTCTACTTACTACTTTGTTTGGTTTGGTTCTATTTCCTATTACTTGTACTCTTGTTGCTAGCGCCTAACAGGCTCCAAAGTCAGTGTTACAGAAATAAAGTAAGTAGTTAAAGAGAGGATAGTCAGCTTAGATATATGTGGGCAGTTACTGTGACTGAACCTGAACCAAGTAATGGAGAATGGGTTTGGGGGAAGTGTACTACGAATGAATGGAGCTTACATAGCGTGATTCTAATAAGCAAGTCGGATGGTATCCCGAATGAAGGAAGTAAGTAATGTATATGGTACTATAGTAATGGGATGGCGCACCCGAGTAACAAATACACCTAGTAGAGTGGGCCGGTAACTCATTATTGTCGTAGAACCGCTCATTCACCCATGCAAACGAGGGTAGGTCCATCCATCACCCATTAATAGATAGAAGGCACCTAGCCCCATTAATAGGTAGTACCTCGGTCATTCTTTGTTCGGTCGCGCCCAACGGCTATAGCTATTGATTATTCTTTTGCTGTATAGTAAACTTCGCCAAGTAACTACTATTACAATCAAAGGAATCAACAAGGGATAACTTTACTTATGTTATAAACTAACTCCCCCATTACCGCCTCGGACTTACTCCCCTGTCTCTCTTTCTACTACTCCCCTCTTTCACTCTTGGGCCTGCTGACCCGGATCTTTGCTTTTCACCTTTTATTCTGACTTGGGTGTTTCAAACTTCCCTAACGCCCTCAATGCCTAGGTTGTCTCTGCAACTACTAACTCTAAAACAGAAACTACTTAACCTAGGTCCGGCTTGCAAACTCCCACC